>CM053585.1:16713227-16734453 GCA_028646515.1 Pseudochirops corinnae
GTATATACACAATAGCTCAGAGCCTCCAGTTAAAAAAATTATGACCATTTAGAGAGAGGTTTGCATTATTGAGAAAAATTCAGGGGTCCTCTGGACTTGTCCTTTTCAGTTATCTCATACCATTGGACCCAGACTATGCAAAAGGCCCTTAATATATCAAGGACTAAGAACTCACGCCCACCCCGAACTGACATTATTTGTTACTTGCATCCCAAACTGGACTCCCTATGTGTCCTTGGGAGTCAGGGTAGCTGCCAGTCAGACTGGGAAATTGCTTGTGCAGCTGGGACCCTTGTAGAGAAGCAGACCATTCCCATCTTCCCAAGGGAAAAGAATGCACATTTTGCTGTTATCTTGATCCTCCACTTCAGGAGGGGTTTTATCTTTTTCTCACCTTTACTGAAGCTTCTCCTTTCTCATGTCATGCACTTTTAGGTAGAGATTTGTTTTTTTCTCTTCCTTTCTTTATCCTGCTGTTATAAATACGCAAACTTCTGTATGGATTATGAACTTTTTGGGTTACACATGAATATTCCTTTCTCTTTTAATAAATCTAGTTTTCAGGTAAGTTTCATGAAGTTGTGATTCCTCATTGACAGTATCTCTGCCTTGATTTAAATGAGTGGTTATCTCTAACTAACCTCTGTCCTCTCTCTGGCTGAGGAAAAGCTCAGGTGGCCAGAAACAGAGGTAAAGAAATGGGTGAAGCATGTTCCAGTGTCTGTTAAGGGATAGGCACTGGAAGGGGAAGTAGGGAGAAGAGAAGACATTTTCTGGAAACTTCCTTTAGTCCTTACAAAGGTCAGTACAACAAGTACCTTCCGCCCAAGGCTTCTGATCCACAATGCCTCAATGGCCCTCCTTGATGTCTACCTACTGGGCTCCAGTTTAACCCTTTTTTCATTCTCTTTTTATACCTTGTCTCTCTGATGCCACTTCTTGGTCATTCCATTCCTGGAATCCTCATTGTTCCTTTGCCTCTGTCTCTTAAAGACTGTGTCTTTTCAAGGACTTAGGAATTTAACTCAATTTGCCATTGTAGTAAAAAAATCTTCAAATCATTCTTAAGACCCAAATGAAATGTTCATCCTTTCAAGCTGCAAGCTCCAGGATGGCAGTCAGTTCCCAAATCTCTACTCCAGGGGCTTCCCAAAGCTTACTGAGTTGGAGAAAGCCTCTCCCTGAGGCTTCCCTCTTCCTAATGCCATGACCCTGTGATTCTAGATCTTCAAGGGAAAAATGACCAACTTGAGAGGACCAAGGTCTCCAATGCAGCTCTGAAACAGCAAAACCGTGAGTGCCCTCCTCTCCCCCACACCCTTTGCCCTGACCCCCAAGTTCCTGCACAATCCCTTCATCACTTAAGCTTCCATCTCACATGGAGAGGTATCCAAGGTGCAGGCATCCTGTTTCTCCTCTTCCAGGTTCCTCATTGTCCCTCTGCCTGGCTACTTCAGAAAAAGAGAAGGAGTAAAAAGTATCTCATCCCTAACCCAGCAAATGGTCTCCCTCTCTGATACCCCTTCACCTAAGTAGGGTCCTCTTCAGACAACAATAGTCTAACTCTGGCTCATATTGACCAAGCTCTGGTCACTGCTCTGTACATGGGCCCCTTCAGGGTCAAGAAATGGAGCTGAACCCTGCTCAGTTCTGGTTTTCCCCTCTGCTCATTCTCACTCCTCTTTCTTCCCAAGAAACCCTTTGTCACACTATCAAAAAGCATAGTGCTTTCCACGGTGGAAATCTCTACTACTTTTCCTGTGGCAGCAAGTCCTGGAATGCTGCTGAACAGTACTGTTTGTCAAGGGGATCCCACCTGACCTCAGTGACCTCTGTAGATGAACAGGTCAGTGCTGTCCTTGGTGGCCCTAAAAGTGGGAGGTAGAGATGTCATTAAATTGGGTGTCCATGGGCAGCTCATTTTACCTCTCTAAAAGTCTACGAGGAAACCAGACAGTCTCACACACAATTAAGGCTTATTGATAACACAAAGAGAGAAGAATCATTCATGGCAGGAAGGTGATTCTGTCCCACTATCCTCTGTCCTGTTTGGACTGTTTCTGAAGTATTGAATTCAATTCTGAGCACAAAAAAGGGCATTGGTAAGCTGGGCTATGAACAGAAATGTGAGGGACTTGGAGCCTATGCCATTTAAGAATTGATTATAGGAAATGGGAATGTTTGACCTGGAGAAGATTTAGGGTACATGCAGGCTTCCTGAAAATATTTAAAAGTCTATCAAAGGAAGAAGGATTTGCCTGTTCCACTCGACCCCCAAAGGAGAGAATCAATGACCACGTACAGCAGTTGATCAAAGGTAAGTAATGAAGTCCTGGCTAATGGGAAGCCCATGCTGCACACATGGAAGAGACTGGGGGTGTGCATCCAGAAGTTTATAATTATGTGTAACTGGAGGACCACAATCCACAGTTTGGAGCATGTTCTAACATTCTGTCATTGGTTCTTCTTTGTTGACTGTTTACTTAGCCATATCTGGGGGGGGGGGCACATTCTTCAGTGATGTTCTATGACTGTAAGCTGTGGACCACCACCTCTATCAACAATGAGAATTATGACCTACCAAAGGCCAGTGTTGGTTTTAAGCAGACTATATCATATTGCACTGATGACATTCATTGGAAGTGGCAGAAAACAGATCACCCAGATGACTGAGAAAGGACATGGGTAGATCAGATTTAGAGTTCAAGAAGACTGCAGGAAACACCTCATTTACTCTTTATTTGACAAATAAGGAAATTGAGGCTGATAGGGGAAGAGACTTACAACACATAAGTCATCACACTGATCTCATGCTCATACTGAAGTGTTCTTTTCCATGGCCAGGAATTCCGAAATGTCTCTGTCCCACAATAAACTTTGGTGCCTTCATTCTATTGATCCTATTCTTCATCCTTGCTAGAAGGCTCTTTCCCTTCATTCCCAAGTGAAGTTCTCCCAGGCTATTACCAATGAATAAGTCGATAAACTTCTCTGGGCCTCAGTTTCTTCATTTTTATACTTTAGTTTCCTCATGTGTAAAATGATAGGATTGGACTAAATGATCTCTTAGGTCCTTTTAAGCTCTAGACATCTGATTTCATGAATCTCTCCCCACTGTTCTGGCTTTATATGCTTCCTTTTCCTAACTTTACCCTATGAATTCAACTATATATTGAGTTCAATTTTACATCTTTTGCTACTTGAGAATTCCCTTGTCCTCTCCCATACTGCCCCTTATGCCTTCCCAGTCCCCAAACTTGGATGACCTCCATCATCCACATCCTCAATTCTTACTCATAAACTGTTGAACAGTCCTAGGGCAAGGAATTTGACTTTGCTTACTGGGTTGATTATATTTACAGTACTTGATGTCAAAGGACTCTTCACTGTACCAAGGAAATCTTTTTTATTCTCCCTTAACTGATTTGCCATCTCATATGAAGAGAAAACACCCTTTTTGTGCACTGGGCTGCCAGATGGCACAATGGATAGACCATAAGGTCTGGGGTCAGGTATATCTGAGTTCAAATCCAGCCTCAAACTCTTTTTTTAAAAAAATAATTTATTTATTTTTAGTTTTTAACATTCATTTTGAGTTACAATTTTTTCTCCTCATCTTTCCCCTACTCCCACCCCAAAATAACAAGCCTACTGAATACTGCTTCCCCCAATCTGCTCTCTCTTATATCCTCCCACATTACCCTCCCCACTAACTTTCTGGTAGGGCAAGATGGTTTTCTATACTCCAGTGCCTGTATGTCTTATTTCCCAGTTGCATGTAGAAAACAATTTTTTTTTAACATTTGTTTTTAAAACTTTGAGTTCCAGATTTTTTTCTGTTCTTTCATCCTCACCCACCCCCACTGGGAAGATAAACAATTCAATATAGGTCACACATGTGTAGTTACCCAAATCATTTCCATAATTGTTATATTGTGAAAGACCAAGTATATTTCCCGCCATCCTTTCCTACCCCCTACTTATTCTATTTCCTCCTTTGTCCCTATCCGTTTTCAAAAATGTTTACTTTTAATTACCCTCTCCCCCAATCTGCCCTCCATGTTATCATCCCCTCTCTTGTCCCCTACTCCCCTATTTTCCTGTAGGGTAAGATACCCAATTGAGGGTGTATGTTAATCCCTCCTTAAGCCAAATTCAATGAGAGTAAGGTTGTCCCATTCCCTTTCACCTTCCTACTCTTCCCCCATATTGGAACAGCTTCCCTTGCCTCTTTTATATGAGATAATTTACCCTAATCTATCTCTCCCTTTCTCCTCCCAATAAAATCCTCTCTCACCTCTTAAATTTTATTTTTTATATATCATCCCTTCATATTCACCTCATCCTGTGCCCTCTGTGTATACATGAACATAGATATGTCCACACTCACATATATATTTATATACATATACACCTTCCTATACATACATATATATGTATGTATACATATATACATATGTATTTACTTCAACTATTTTCATACTGAGAAAAGTCTCATAAGTTACAATGATTGTTTTTCCATGTAGGAATGTAAATAGCTCAGCTTTAATAAGTTCCTTATGATTTCTTTTCCCTGTTTACCTTCTCATACTTCTTGTATTTGAAAGTCAAATTTTCTGTTCAGCTCTGGTTTTTTTCACCAAGAACGCTCAAACATCCTCTATTTCATTGAATGACCTTATTTTTCCCTGTAGCATTATACTCAGTTTTGCTGGGTAGGCGATTCTTGGTTTTAGTTCTAGCTCCTTTGACCTCCAGAATATCATATTCCAAGCCGTTTGATCCCTTAATGTAGAAACTTCTAGGTCTTATGTTATCCTGATTTTGTTTCCATGATACTGAAATTGTTTCTTCCTTATTGCTTGCAGTATTTTCTTCTCGACCTGGGAACTCTGGAATTTGGCTATAATATTCCCAGGAGTTTTCTTTTGGGGATCTTTTTCAAGAGGTGGTCAATGAATTCTTTCTATTTTGTCCTCTGGTTCTAGATTATCAGGGCAATTTTGCTTGATAATTTCTTGAAAGATGGTGTCTAGGTTCTTTTTTTGATCACGGCTTTCAGGTAGTCCAATAATTTTAAAATTATCTCTCCTGGATCTATTTTCCAGGTCAGTGGTTTTTCCAATGAAATATTTCACATTGCCTTCTATTTTTTCATTTGTTTGGATCTGTTTTATAGTATCCTGATTTCTCATAAAGTCATTTGCTTCCAATTGCTCCAATCTAATTTTGAAGGAGTTATTCTCTTCACTGAATTTTTGAAATTCCTTTTCCATCTGTCAAATTTGGCCTTTTAAGGCATTCTTTTCCTCATTGGCTTTTTGGGCCTCTTTTGCTATTTGAGTTAGCCTATTTTTTAAGGTGTTATTTTCTTCAGTATATTTTTGGATCTCCTTTAGCAGGCTGTTGACTTGCTTTTCATGATTTTCTTGCATCATTTTTATTTCTCCTCCCAATTTTTCCTCCACTTCTATAACTTGATTTTCAAAATCCTTCTTGAGCTCCTCCATGGTCTGTAATCAGTTGGTATTTTTCTTGAAAGCTTTTGATGCCAGAGTTTTATCTTCTTCTGGTTCCATGTTTTGATCCTTTTTGTCCCCAAAAAAGGATTCTATGGTCTGTTTGCACTTCTTCGGTTTGCTCATCTTGCCAGTCAATTATTTGACTTTTGAGCTCTTTTCTATGATAGAACTCTGCTTCCACAGTGGAGAGAACTGTGCCCCAAATTGTTGGAGTTTTCACAGTTGCCAAAACTATGAGGAGAGCACCCTCTCTACAGCCACCACAAGCTTTGGCACATTGGCCACATACCCCTGGACTACCATCCAAGACTGCGACCCAGATCCAAGTGAGTCAAAGCAAGAGCAATTACCCTCTGAATAATTGTTTAGTCCACCTATGATCTGCAGGCCAGGAGCTCCAGAAACAGCCATGTGGCAGCAGCTGCAGCTGCCATGCTGCCAGCACCTTTCACCCTGGGGGCAGAGGCTGGACTGTGCTCTTCCATCACCCAGTTTTAACAGAGTTCCTTACTGACCTTTTACTTTCTCTTTGGCAATTATGGGTTGAGAAGTCTGGAAACCAACAGAGCTGCTGCTGATTCACTCTCATGAAGTCTGCTCTGTCTGGTCTGTGACAGTGTTTGGGTCTGCCCTGGGCCAGCATGACTCATGTAGGACTGCTCAGCCCGCGGCCCTGTGTGAAAGACCCTTCCTGTCAGCCTGCCAGGCTGCCTTCAATGGAAGATTTGTTTCTCTCTGTAACTTTGTAGCTTCTGTAGCTCTAAAATTTGTTTAGAGTCATATTTTAGAGGAATTGGAGGTGGTTGGTGTGGGAGCTTAAGCAGGTTCCTGCTTTTACTCCACCATCTTGGCTTCACCTCCCTTCAGTCTTTTTTTTTGTGTGTGTTTTGCCAAGTGTTTTATAAACACAACAAACTAGTACATAGGATGCCCTGTACAACAACAACACAATAAAGGCTTAAAGCTCGAGGTGTTCACATGGCAACGCTTAATATAGTTCAGTGTCTGGTATTTGAAATTTAGGCTGCAGTCCTTGTGTGATCTGGATGGTTCTCAGGGCAGGAGGCACAGGCCATGCTCTAACCAGACTTGAACAGGAGAATGGCGAATTGGCCCAGGTAGAAGTAGATGAAGTGCTTTGTCTCGTGTATCTGTAGCTGCCGAAGTTCCTCCCCACAATGCAGTGCCAGGTGGGGTTATACTTCTTGTCAAACTCCTTCTTGATTTGGGCTGGTATGTCCTTCTCAATGTTGTACTTCTCCAGGGCCTGGGAGGCACACTCCACAGAGTCCTGCTACATCTCCTCCAACATGTCTGCATTTTTAATCATGGCCTTCCAGTCACACATGGTTACTGTGGGTCAGGGGTCTGGTGGCTGTGACGGGTCCCGGTGGGAGGGGGCAGTGGCAGCATGGCTCAGGCACTCCGTCCGACCTGGCAGGTGCTTTCACTGCCTAAGCCATTGTGCATCTCTCCCTTCAGTCTTAAAAACACTTTTCATTGATAGTACTATTTCTTTAGCTATGGTTCTTTCATAACCAAAGCCCAAGAGAAATGCTGTCTGTAGTTGACATTTCTGCCTTTTGTCCCCCCATTTAGTCTACCCCTTGTAGTCTGGCTTCCACCTAATCATCCAACTGCTCTCTCCAAAGTTGCCAAAGTTCTATGACTTGCCAAGTCAAGTAGCCCTTTCTCCTTCTTCATTCTTGTCTTCTTTCCAGGTCTTAACACTTTTGGCCATCTCTTTCTCTTTTATACTCTCTCTACTTGAGTTTTCGTGATACTTCTCTCTTTTGGGTTTCATCCTAGCTGTCTGACTATACCAGTTTCTTTAGACGGACCATTATCAAAGCTTCTCAAAGTCAATTTATTTAAAATAGAACTCATTATATTTTGCCTTAATCTTTCCCCTTTTCCAAACTGATAAAATGCAAGTTCCTTGAGAATAGAGACTATGATGTTTCTGTGTTTGCACACTCTGGTTCCAGTTTAGGGCTTGGTTCATATCAACCGGTCAATCAATAAGAATTTGTTAAACACCTACCATGTACTGGACCCTGTGCTAAGCACTGGAATCCTAGTAAATGCTTTTGGATTGAAAGAATGTCAGCCAATTGGAGGCAGAGATTCATTTCTGTCTCTAGAACCACGTACATTGAATCACAAGTTTACATGTAGAAATCATCTGGTCATAGTAAATGCTTAATAAATGCTTCTTTATTGATTGCTCAAGGTCACACAGATACACAGCATTAGAGGTAGAATGTGAATTCAAGACTTCTGATTTTTAAAGCCAGTGCTCTTTCCAGTGTGCCACACCAGAGATAATAGATATATAGCCCAAAGGCTGATACTCACAGTATGCCATGGGGCCTCAAGGACAGCCTCCAACAGGATGGGGGCTTATGATGCCACATATATGAGAATATAATAGGATGAGAGGACTTGGAGGGCTCATGGTCTCTCCCAATAGAGATCTCTATTCAATGGACATAGGGCAGTTGAGGATACTTGTGAGGTAGTTGAGGAAGCTTGGAGAGGTCTTCCTTCTCTAGATGGGGCTTGGTTTCCAGGTCTGAGGTTTCCCTATATCTTGAGGGATAAGATTTTACTTCTCTCAAGCCAGCAGCAGTTTCTGCCCAATCTGCTCACCCATATCACTCAGACTCACTATACCATTACAGAAGGGCCATAAAATTGTAGGCTATCAAAGCTGCAAGGGACCTTAGAGATCATCTCATTTTGCAGCTGAGGAAAGTGAGGCCCAGAGAGGGGAAGTATCTTCCGCTTGGTAACACAGGTAGTTGAACCCAGATGAGAGTCAGAGGCAGGTTGATATAGTGGGTAAAGTGCTGTGCTTGGTTTCAGGAAAATTTGGGTTCAAATGCTTCCTATGGCATTAGTCAGGTTAGTAATGGACAAGTCATTTAATTCCTCTGAGGTATAATCAACTTATTCGAACAATGTAATGATACTACCTGTAGACTTGATTTAATGTAAAAATGTAATGTATGATATAATGAATACAATGTCTGTAAATCTTTGTGTAATGATATAGTGTCTGTAAAGTGCTTTGTATACCTCAATGCACATAACAACTATTAGCTATTATCACTTTTCCCATGAGGTATTCCAGATATGCCCCTTCTCAGCCTCTACTCTGGAGACCAGGTCAATCTTCTTTCCTACCCCTTCCTCTCCCAGATGATCCTTCCCCAGCCTTTTGTTGTTCAGTAATTTTTCAGACTTGTCTGATTCTTTGTGATCCCATTAGGGGTTTTCTTGGTAAGGATACTGGATTGGCTTGCTATTTCTTCTTCTGCTCATTTGGCAGATGAGGAAATAGAGGTAGACAGGGTAAAGTGATTTGTCCAGGGTCACACAATTAGTAAGTGTCTGAGGACAGATTTGAATTCAGATAGACTCATGTTCCTGACTGCAGGGCTGACATTCTCTCCACTGCACCATGTAGCTGCCCTTTCCTGGGCTAGAGAGTGTGAAATGAGTGTGAACCCATCAAACGATGCAGCCCCCTTCCTCTCTGCCTTCCCTCAGAGAGGGCAGTAGGTCTCATGCCCCCGGGACCTCCACTATATGGGAAACAGTCTTTTTGCTCCATGTCTCTGGGGCAGAGTGGGAGGGAGGACAGAGCTCAGACCTTTGTGGCCAGAGTTCCATGGATCTTCCCCTGTGGTTTGCCTCTTAGTCCTGGGCTCTTCCAGGTACCTAGGACAGCTCCATGGATTCTCTGTCATCTCCGACCTATAGGAGTCTGTTTGACCTTACATAAAGTAGACCTCTCTGGAAACTGCTGCAAACAGCCGAGCTAAGTCTCACCCCCTCTGTCTCCAGGAAACATGGGGAAATAGCCAAGTTTTCATAAACACACACACACACACACACACACACACACCCTGAGAAAAAAGCATATCTACCATTTTATGCTGGCACATCTACACAATATAAACATGCCTGGGCAAACATTTGTTTTTTGAATGAATGTTTATTAATAGCTTATTTCTTTGCCAGAAATGCTAGGCACTGGTGGGGGGAGGGGGAGAGGAGGGGTTAGTTCTAGTTGAAAAGGAGGCAGTCTTTTCTTTAAAAGAAGCTGGAATTATATTAGAATACTCTGTTGTGGCACAGTGGAAGCAGAGACACCCTGGGGGTTAGGAAGCTTCACCTTCAAGACCCTGGGCAAATCACTTAACTTTTCAGTACTCCAGGAAAACCTGCAATGCTGTAAGATTTGAAGGAGGTGCAGACCCATATGTGTGGAGGTACTTTTCACATTTGGGAGTTATCTGGATAATAAAATTGTAGACCATTGTTCTCTATTCTTTTTGTCTTTGTCAAGTTTCTAGCACAGTGCCTTGCATGTGGCAGGAGCCTGATAAATATGTATTAATTAATTTATTAATATGCATATATATAATATGCACAAATACAGGCTCATGTATGTAAACATGTAAAACATAAGCATACACATAGAGAAAGTACACCCTGGCATTATTCTTTCAGAGTGAGGCTGGCTCTATTGCCCCTTCTGTGCTCTAGGGGTGGCCTTCTGGAGTTGAGGCATTTCTTTTCTAATGAGATTAGATCATTCTTTCATTCTGGATTGAGCTTCAGGGATGCCTGCATACTCTAATGGAATACTTAAAAACATGCACACAGGGGGCACATTTATGAATAGATTCAGACATATGCCTCCTTAAACCTCTCAATTCTTGCTCCATAGGAATTTATTTATGAAAAAGGTGCTAATACCACATTCTGGTTTGGACTCAGTAACCAGAAGAGTTCCAACTGGATCTGGACAGATGGGAGCCCATTCAATGAGACTCAAAGCAAGATGTGAGTGAGTCCAGCCTGCCCTCCCTCTTCTGGGCCTTCCTATGGAAAACAACCTCTTGGAGACTCTGGAGACTCTGGGACCTCTCCCCAGAGGAAGCCCAAGCCCAAGGCCAAGTCAGAGCCAGGCAGTTACCTGAGTATCCAACCCTGTGCATGTCTCTGCCTTCTGTGAGCACATACACAATGTCTGCACATGAATGTGTATGTGCCCTGTCTGTGATCTATGATTTCAGAAAGGACAGAGATGAGGGTGAAGCCTGGGCCCTGGCTTTAGTGGAGCACTGTAGGGGCTCTGAGGGGTCTTGGGAGTGGGGGTGGAATGTGAAGCTCTTTGGAATTTATCTATAAGGGTTTCCGGCAGTGGTGTCTAACTCAAGTAGTAATGTACTCCTAGGGCAGCCCTTTGACATTGAAAAACACAAATTAACATTATCTATATTTGATTGTGTTTTTATTTATTTTGTCAAACAATTCCCAAGTATATTTTAATCTGGTTCTGGCCATGCTCTGGGAGCTGCTGCTACATGCTGCCCATGGGCTGTGTGTTTGGCACCTCTGTTTTAGAGCAATAGAGAGAGTGTCTCTAGGAGCCTGTTTCCTCCTGGGCCCTCATTGTGGGTTGGGCCATAATGGGGCAGCCTTAGAAGCAAGACCTCCCAGAGCCCATCAGCCTAGGCCCCTTTACAGGGGAAGGAAATTCCTGTCAATCCTTGGTAGACACCTGGGAGTGAAATCATCTGTATTATTCTTTCTCCCTCCAGGTTTTGGGCACCAGGGCAGCCAAATAATAGGGAACACAATGAGCATTGTGTCGTTTCCTGGATGGTTAATCTCAATTCATGGCAGGATAAGGACTGCCAGAAGCATTTTAAGTTTATTTGTAAGAGAAAATGTCAATCATCTAAGCTGTGCTCATGGCCCATGAATTCTTCTGACCGCCGTACTTTAAACAAGGTGGAGAGACCTGTCAACAAATCAACAAGATCTTATTAAGTATTTCCTAAATGCAAGGCACTGTACAAAACCATTCTTCTACCTACCACCCACACCAGCTTCTGGGCTTCATTTTTCCAGCTTAAAGTTTTCCCAAAGGAGCCTAGAACAATTTGTAGAGGGCTAAGTAGCTGAGCCAAGTAATGCCCCCACCTTATCAGGCAGACATAGACCATCTGCCCCAAATCATCGTACATAGACTGCGCTCACATCATGGTACATGACACTCTCCATTGACTGAAACAACAGGCCGGCTGATTCCTCCATCATGACAATCCTTCTATTGATTTCAAGCATTTTTGATGGCTGGCCATTCCCATGCCTCTTTTCTACCTCCTCCTCTCCACATCGTGGCTTCTCTGGATCCCTTAAAGATTCAGCTGAAAGCCCACTCTACAAGAAGTCTTCCTTAACCTTTTTGCCTTCCCTCTGAGATTATCTCTTGTGCTTCCTGTATATTTCCTGCTTGTACATAGCTACTTGTATGTTGTCTCTCCCATAAGACTGTGAACTTCTTGAGATCATATATACATACACACATATGTCTATGTAGATATACACATATCGATATTACATATACATGGTCTTGGGACAAATCCCTAAGGACAAGTTCTCCTGTTCTCATATACTTAATATACTTTGGCTGTTGCGCAGATGGAAAAATGCAGCTTTTTCCAATTTAATAAAAGAGTTTGAATGTAAGTTCACTTCAGCTTTTGCCTTTATGTTGGCTAGGAGCTAGCACTGGGCTGATCATAGAGTGATTCTTAAAGGGCTATTGAATGAATGAACTGTAACTCCCCAGTCCTTCATGGACTCTTTGTTAATTGGCCAAAGGCAACCTCTGTTTTGTCTTGACCTTTTATCAATGAGGTCATGTCAATCTCTCAGTAGAAGGTCCTCCTGGACCTTCATCTGAAGCCCAGTCAGAGCTGGAGAACTGGGCTCCTTGAGATACCAGTGATGCTAACCCAGGTTGTCACCATTTCTGATACTCTGTTCCTTGACCCTGAGCACCCTAAGAGTGAGGAAAAAGGCAAGGAGAGCAAAGGGAGGAGAGAAGAGAGGAAGGGAGGAGAGGGGAAAGGAGAGCAGACACTGCTTAACTACAAGTACATTTATCAAATGCTTACTCCATGCTAGGCACTGGAAAGGCAATGACCAAAGTGAGCCAGTTTTGTCTGAAAGAGCTTTTATTCAATGAGGGCGACCACAGGTTCACAGACAAATAAAGACGGAGTACACACACATACACTCTGAAACTCTTGACAAAAAGAAGTGGGGATTGTTATCAGTTCCATCTTTGGGGTCCCTATTGATTTCTCCTTATAGTAACCTTGCCAAGTCCCCAGAAACCATCTGGTGGGCAAGGTCATCAGCTCCAGGAAAAACAAAAACTTATTTGGGTTATGGAATTCCTAAACAATGAACTTGGCTTCCTGAGAAATGAAATATGCATGAAAGTCATGGTAAACTTTTATTGCTTATTGCAAGTCCATACAAATAAAAGCAATTGTATCTAACCCTAAGCTGTGATTGGTGAGACTTGACATTTGAGGTAAAAGATATTGGGACTGCAACTAGTTTTATTTTGAGTTTGAATTTAGATATAGTTGTCTGCATTAAAACAGGATCTGAGAGAAATGCCACAATCTATTCAGAGGAATCCTGCTACAGGTAAAAGTTTACTTTTGGGAAAAGCCAAGAGGGCAATTTTAGCCTCAATCTAAAATGGGACCCTCCTGGCTCAGTTTCCTCATTGTCTTCCTTTGAAAAGGAGTGTTTCCCACCTGGCTATTCCTGAGTCTGGCTATGAGATGGAATTAAAGTGACTCTTATCTGAATTCAAGCAGAGCTAAGGATGCTTTATCCTGTCATATCTGGCATGACCTTGCTTTTTCCTTTTATGGCAGATTTCTCTAATTAGAACAAGTGGTCAATTAATATACGAATACAATGCAGGTATGTGAAATTTTGCTGTTCTCAATGTGAATGTGTAGTGATTTCACATCCCAAACAACTGGGTGAATTAATACAAAGGCTTGTCATCTGCCTGCCTACATAATCAAGTGAAAAGTTAAATCCCTGGAACAGAACATTTTTCTGAATGATATAGGAACAGTTCGACAAAGGGAAAAGAAGCTTGTGAAATAAAGGTACAAACACAAGTTAATCATTATCCCATATACTAAGGCTGGGATACATCTGAGCTACTAAAGGGTGTGTTAGATCTAAGCTATTCAGCCTAAAATGATATTCCTTTCTACAGCCTAAATAGTTAAGTAAAAAAAAGTACTTGGGCTAGGCAACTGCCTGTTATCTGTCTTTCTCCTTATATCTTGGACTCTGCATATTGAACTTGCCTATCAGATTTGTGTCTCTCAGATTACAGGCCAATTCACTGACAGTTGGCAGCAAACAGTAGATACCAGTCCATACTCACCCATCATCCCCTGGATGTGATCTATGCTTGGTTCCAGTCAACTTCCTCCTTGGGACGCACTGAGACAAGGACAGCTCTACTCCCCTTTTCAGTCTGAAGAAGCCACAGAAGCTGACACTTTCATCCTTTCTCCCAAATAAATTTGGGCCCCAAGGTTTTACAGGGGGAATGATGGGATCTTAATAAAGCTGCCCTCAGCCCCAATATTCTATTGGCCTGGCCCTCACTATAGGCCCTTGTTTGTTTTACTCAGTGAAGCTTCTCCTTGTAAGGGAACCTAGGTAGCAGCCCCTGCATGAGTCACTTTCTGCACCTTGCTACCAGGCACAAATTGTGAGTCAAAGGTTTGATTCGCAACAAAAAGAAGTGGGGAATGTAGTAAGCTCCATTTTAGGAACACTTCCTAACCCCCTTCCCTATCAAGCTCACTTAAGAATCCAGCCTAACACCTGTACTTTCGGTCCCCTAGGAGACTCACCAGCAAAACAGACCTAGCCCACCAGAAAGGCCCACCAAGTCAGGCCTGTCCAAGCCTGCCACAAAAGCCTACTGAGCAGAACATCACAGCTCCTTATCCTTACCTAGGAACCAATCAAGGGATTTTTACCATTTGGGTAACTGACAGGTTGTTAATCAATGCTACTTTTTGGCTTCTGTATTTTCTCTGCTTGTGTAGCAACTGACTAAGTTGTGGTTTCCCCTGGTTACAGTTATATTGTGATTTTCTTCTACATAAACCCTGAGAAAATGCATCTCGGGGCTGCTTGATTTGGGTCAGCTTGAACCCTTGCAGTTGCTGGCTTATTAAACTCCACTTAAAAAGATTAATGGTCTCACTTGCTAAATTCTCGTTACAATAAGAGGGAGACAGAGAGAAAGAGAGACAGAGAGAGAGAGACAGAGAGAGAGAGACAGAGAAAGAGAGACAGAGACAGAGACAGATAGACACAGATACTGACAGACATACAGACAGACAGAGACAGAGAGACAGAGAAATGGAGAGAGAGACTGTTCCAGTCTGGCAGTTTTTCAAGAGGCAGCCAATGAAAAGAAACTGCTCCCACCCATGAGGGAGGAGAATATGGGACCTTTCCCAGAAGCTGATCTCTACATTTCATACGGGTACTTCCATCTTAGGTGATCTGCACATGCTCAGCAAAGCCCCATCATCATCATAATAATGTGACATGTTTGTGGCCTTTTTAAGGTTTCCAAGGTGTTTCCCTCACATCAGCTCTGTGAAGCAGATAGTGCTACTGTTTTTATTCCCATTTCACAAGTGAGGATGTCAACAGGGAGTTCTAATGATTTCTCTATGGTTCCCAGGCACACACATAACAAAAGTAGGGCTTCATCCTGGATCTTCTGACTCCAGGTACTCTTCCCATCATGTCACAGTACTTACAATTCTTCTACTATTCCCCTCTTTTCCTTATTAGCAAGAAAGAAAGATGGGGGAAAGAGGGAAGAGGGGAGCCCTTGAATTAGGGAAAAAGGAAGGGGAACAGGGAGGATGACCCACTTTCTGCCACTGCTGACCGCTGGATCATCATCATGGCTCTTGGAGGAACAATGAGGAGGAAGTAATGGAGCCAAACATTTGAATCTGTCACTTCCTCTTGCATTGCTGTGATGATGAGAAGGACACTGCTTTCTCAATTAGGTCCTGGAGCTGGGAAGGGATCCCACTGGGTAGGCTGCTCTTGAGGAGAAGCAGGATGGACCAATTGAAAATCTCTGAAAAGGCGACCCAGAAAGATGAATCACATCAGACTGAAAAGGGTAAGGTGTTGGGGAGTCCCTTAGATGGGTGGAGAAGAAAGCAAGTTTCCAGAAAAATCAGGATTATCATTCCAGGGCTGGTGACATTTAGAATGCATTAAGTTCAACCCACCCATTTTATAGATGAGTACATTGAGTCGTGGAAAGGTTACCCAGGGCTGTGTCAAATAGCTCAAAAGTGATTGAGGTGGGTTTGCAGTTCAGGTGGTTCAGACTCTAATTCCAAAATACTCTTCACAAGGCTGACTCATCAATGGATTAACTCTCTTGTGGTGGATAAAGGCTACTGGGGGAGCCAGAAGGTTGAGGGCAGGAGCAGGAATGAAATTTAAGGGAAAGGGGGCTAAATTTTGGTAGTCTGTTGTCAAAAAGTCCTTTTTCTCTTGGCTCACCCCATTCTACCCAAAGTACACTTTGTGTCCTGAGCCAGGGGCTTGAGGCAGAGGAAAGATGAGCCCTATCCTGTATCTTGAAGTAGTGCATATTCTAAGAAAGGAGGCAAGACAGAACCAATAGCCTGGGACACCTCTGGGTGAAATGTAAAAAGTCTTGAGCCAAGAGCAAGGAGACCTGATGTTAATTGTTGGGTCTGCCATTTCCAAGCAGTGTGACCCTGGATCAGTCACTTATCTTCAAGGAGTGGAAAATGGACTAGAGGGTCTCTAAGGTCCCTTCTCACTATAACATTCAATGGTTCCGTGACTAGAAGATTTCTGGGCAGTTAGAAGTTTCCTGCATTTGGTTCTTGTCAGACCACACAATAACATTGATAATTAGCATTTATCTAATGCTTTAAGGTTTGCAAAGCCTTATGCAAAAATTATCTTATTTGAGTCTTGGAACAATTCTGAAAAGGAGGTGTTATTATTATTTATGGATGAGGAGACTGAGGCAGACAGCTGATAAGTGATTTACCTAAGGTCACACAATTAGTGTCTGAGGTTGAATTTGAATTTCCTGACTGAGTCCAGGGCTCTATCCACTACTCAGTCCAGCCATCTTGTCACACCTGGAGTATTTCACTCAGTTTTTGACTCAAGGTTTAGGAAAGCCCTTGATAAAATGGAGAGTGTCTGGAGGAGGGGAGTCAGAATGAGGAAGGACCTTGACTTTATACGTTGAAGAAACTGAGTCTATTTATCCTGGTAAAGAGAAGGCTTGAAGAGAGGAAGGTGATGGCCATGTTTAATGAAGAGTCTGAAGAGATGTCACAAGGAGGATGGGTTAGACTTGATCTCTTCAGTCCCAGCAGCAATGCTAGCTCTCTGCATGCTACCTGCCCTCTGAGGGTGGGGAGAGGAGGGTTGTGGGAAGAGCCATTAAAGAAATGACCAGAGTTTTTCCCTTTTGTTCTGATTCTTTTTTCACAACATGACTAATGTGGACATATGTTTAATATGATTGTATATGTGTAGCTTATATCAGATTGCATGATGTCTTGGGGAGGGGGGAGGGAAAAAAGGGAGGGAGAAAAAAAATTTGGAACTGAAAATCTTATGAAAGTAAATGTTGAAAACTATCTTTACATGTAACTGGAAAAAATAAAATAGTGTTAATTGGGGGGGGGGGGATGACCACTAGAGTTGAGACTCATCTACCCCTAGGATGTTTTGTATCCTGAGCTAGGGATCCCTGTATAACAGAAAAAGCAGGGGAGATGCGAAGATAGCCCTGGGGGGAGTGGGGGTGGGGGTGGGGGTTGGGCTGGGCCTGGGCTGGCTCCAGCTGCATCACTCAAGACAAGTCACAACCTCTCTGAACTTACCTGCCCTATCCCTGTACAAGGAAACCTGCCCTTTTTACACCTAGAGATCTACATTCTTCCCGACTCTCCTCTCCTTCTTTACTGTAAACACTGGTTGCTTTCTTCTTGCCCTCAAGGTTCCTTGTAATTTCTATTTCAGCAACCAGTCCCTCCATGTTTCTCAGGATCAGAGCCAGAGTCCCAGTTCCCCTTGTTACTTCCTCCATCTTTTGAAGTTTGTTAACTCTCTGTAGTCTGGCTTCCGACCTCATCATTCCAGCAAAATGGCTCTCTTCAGTTATCAGCATTCTCTTAGCTGCCAAACCTAATGACATTTTCTCAGTCCTCATTCTCCTTCACCTCTCTGCAGCCCCTGACATGGTTGATGGTCCTTTTCTTCTTGTTACTCTCTAGGCTTCCTTGATGCTATGCTACCCTGGTTCTCCTCCTCACCTTTCTTACCTTTGCTCAGTTTTCTTTGCTGAATCTTCTTCTAGGTCATGCCCACTAACTGTGATTAACCTCTAGGGTTTTGTCCTGAGCTATCTTCTTCCTTTATGCCATTTAACTCATTGATCTCATCAGTTCTTATGGATTCAATTATAATCTCTATGCTGATGATTCTCAGATCTACTGATCTAGTTCTAATGTCCACTGATCTCCAATCTTGCATCTCCTACTGACATCTTGACTTGGATCACCAGTAGACATCTTAAACTAAATATGTCCACAATAGAACTCATTATCTTTCTCCCTAAATCCTCCCCCTCCTCCCTTCTACCATTCTTTCAGTCCCTCAGATTCCCAACCTAGGAGTCATCCTGGGCTCCTCAGTATTTCTTATCCCCTATATTTAGGCTATAGATTTCAACTCTGCAACATCTCTTGAATATACCCCCTTCTCTCTTCTAAAACTGCTCCTCCTGCCCCTGTACAGGTTCTCATCACCTCTCACCTGGACTATTCAACATCCTACTTGTAGGTCTGCCTGCCTGAAGGCTCTCCCCACTCCTGCCCATCTTCCATTCAGCCATCAAAGTGGTCTTACTAAAGCACAGGTCCTTCATGTCATCTCTCCACCCTTCCCCATTCAATAAATTCCAGAGGATTTCCATAAGACAGAATATGTGTTCTTACTATATAATGCTAAAATATTGGCCCACTTACCTACTTTTTTCATCCAGAGTCACATTATAGGTATAAATCCCAACCTATCAAGCCCCAGTGATATTTAGGTCACATTTGATTCCTTGCTTTTGATCTCTTGTTCATCCTATTTATTATCATGCATTTATGTTTAGACACCTGAGGATGTTGAGTTTTATTGCTGGCCTTTTGGGGGAGATTATTTCCTGTAAGTTACTGGCTATTTCTTTTTTTGTTCTTCTTGTATAAGTGATATTCTTTGTTACCAGGCTTGTTAGATTTATGTGGAAAGTTTTCTCCTTTCCAATCTCTTTTCATTTTAAAACTCTAGTGATCATTTAGCAAATCGGGTTTTAATAGCCTGTGTTATGTATGCTCTATATATATGTTGAGCTATAGAGCAGAATCTGTCTGCATACCCTTCTCAGACATTGTCATTTTGGCCAGCTCTTCATGTCTCAAATTTGTCTTTCTCTTCTGAATCTTCTAATCTTTATTTGTAGAGATGAAAACACCAACCTTGCTCCTGAAGGATTCAGGTTCTTTTTTTTTTTTTTAGTGTAGGACTATAATTCTTAGCAATGCTTTTGTGGTTCCTTCCAGTGATATTATTTTTATCCTACGTGAAACTCTCTAAGCAGATAATACTTGTGAAATTTGACAAGTCTCCAAAAGCCTTATGTCAGAATCCAGGTACTTGTCCTGGGAAGAAAGGAGACTTCTGTGTTGTTTATGTGACTTAAAAAAATAGCCAACTTAGTACCTCTCAAAATGGAGATGCTAACCTCCCCCCCCAACTCATCTCTTTCCCTCTGACCATTATTGGATGTCTATTTGTGATTATTCATCATGATAAGCACAAGCAATGGCTCCTTCAAGAGAAGGTCCAGCTCTTCATCTCCACTGGAAGAACTTTACACTTGTTCCTTAGTTGCCAAAGTTCAGGGCTCTTTCTGCTTCCCTTCTTTCTCTAGCTCATATTCCTTCATCCTCTAACCTCAGGATGAAAGTGAAAATTCCCCTCTGCCTCCTTACTTCCTTTTTCTTGGTTTCTTCCTTGAAGTATTTCTCATATTGCAGCACACCATTCTCCCACATAACTTGGAAAGTAGAGCTCTGTTCCACTAGCCCTTTCACTTCCACTTCTGGGATGGAGACCCATTGGCATAGTGTACATTTGTAGGTAGTACATGGTGCCAGAAGAAATGCAAGTATCTGGAAGTCACAGCAAAACCTGCACATGTGTGTGAAGCAAAGTCCAGGGTCCTTTGCCTTTTCTTTTGGTTGCCCTGGTGATTAATGAGAAAACTGATTGCATATCTTATCTGTTTCCTGCATGAATGCTCCATCCTGAGAGGCTCTTGGCTAAAGCTGATTTCTTTTAAGTGTGGACTCCTTGCTTTTATGATCATGTAATTTGGTCAGACTTTAATTGCTATTAGGACTTTTTTCATGACTTACTATAGAAAGAAGCAAATGGAAGGCCATCAGTAAATGAACGCCCAATTGTTTGATGAAATCCATCCATTCTTTTCTTCTTGAAGTTAATCTCTGGATATTTCCCTGTACTTCCCTGACCACTAGGCTCTCCATCCTCATGGTGGGACCAGGAGAAAGTTGAAGGAGGAGGATGTTAAATTTATTTAACATACACCAAACACAAGTCACAAGCTGTGATACCTCTATGACAAGCAAAAATAATAAAAAATGAAAAGTGGAATTCAAAAAATTTAATTAGAATGATTTATAGTTTCTTTGTAAGGTATTCTATTCCTAGTGGGGTGGGAGTGAGGGAAGGGAATGAGGATTAATTTATTCAACAGACACAAATATGGAAGGAAAGAGGAAAAGAAAGGAGGAAGGGAGGAAGGAAGGGAGACAAGGAGGAAAGGAGAAAAGGGAGGGAGAGACCAAGGAATACAGGGAGGGAGAAGGAAAGGGGGAAAGAAGAAGGGAGGGAGGGGAAAAAGTGGAAGAAAGGAAGGGAGGGAGAGGGGAAGGAAGAAAGGAAGGAAAGAAGTGTAATGGTAATGGAATTTAAATATCCCCCTGTGTTGGCTTGGTTTTTGGGTTGAGTGTTAAAACCAAGAACTTGTGAATCCCACTTGTGGGATGGACTTGTTGAAGTGAAGAGAGAGGGCTGAACTGGGAGGAGCTGGTGTGGTGGATTTAGAGACAGGCCCAAGCAGAGGAGGCCAGAACTTTTGGGGAGTAGTATTGTGGAGGCAGAGAGAGAGGAGAATTGCTGGGGGCCAGAGTTGCTGAGAGAGAGACTGCTGAGGGCCAGTTGGAGCTGCCCAGGATTTTTGAGAACTGCCACACAGAGCTGCCAAGAACTGAGGAGGCATGGCTGTGATGCCAGTATTTTGTCTGTCTGTTTTGATGTTATTTTGCCAGATTCATCTGCTGGTGAAGGACAGTGCTGTTGTTGCAGAGGTCCTGGAACCTTGCTGTTGGTTCAGAAGCCCTGAAGAAGGATTTTCTTGTTGTATGTGTACAAAAATCCTGGAAGAGGGTCTTGCTGGTGTTTTCAGGGGTTCTGCAGGCAGAGAGTGAATTGATAAAGAAACTGGCAATGCATCTTGTGGCTTTGTTAAGCTTTGTCTCCCCAGGAACAGAGATTGCTGAGAACTTGCCTCAGGTCAAGATGAAGAAAAGACTTCTCTTTGGTTATTAAACGTTGTGATGATATCTTTGTAGCTTAGGGGTAGATGGCCTTTTGTGCTCGGGAGGGGGGGG
>CM053585.1:16734953-16745387 GCA_028646515.1 Pseudochirops corinnae
CCTGGAATCTGGAGTTCCATAATCAAATGTTATGAATATGTATCTATCTTTCTATCTATATATGCAATTATTATTATTATTATTGATTACACCCAACTGGAACTTGAGATACACAGGCACTGTGGTTGGGAGATCCATCCTGCCCTACCGAGAAGTGACATAGGAGAGAACAGACAGGGGGAGGGGGGACACACTGGGATGGCTGTTTTGGGGCAGTGGATGGGGCAAAGAGGGGGAGAAAATATGTAACTCAAAATCTTGTGGAAATGAATGATGCAAACTATAATAAAATTAAAAAAAAAGATATTTGCATTATAGGTGAAATTTAGTAGGACATCTATCTTTTTTCAAATAGTTTATACAGTATTGGAATTCATTGTTCTTTAAATGTTTGGTAGAATATACTTGTAAATCAATCTAACCTTGGATATTTTTTTTCTTAGGGAATTCACTTATGGCTAGTCGTTTCTAAGATAGTGTTATCTATGCATGATATTTCTTCTTGTATTAATCTGGGCAACTAGTATTTTTGTAAACATTTATCCATTTCTCTAAGAGTGTCAGTTTTATTGCCACATAATCTGGCAAAATAGCTACTAACCATTGCTTTTTAATTTTGTCTTCATTGGTGTGACAGTCATCTTTTTCATTTCTGACACTGGCAATTTTTTGAATCAAATTAACTAAGTATCTATCTATCTGATATATCCTCCTCCCCACCCCCATAAAACCAGCTCTTAGTTTTTGTCAATTTTTCCTTTTTCACCCTTATATGATTTTTAAAATTTTTTTCAAATCTGGTTTGTGCTCTGGTCCTCACCCAGGTAGAGTCCCTCCTTCCTTGCAACTGAAAACCCAATACTTCTCTCTGCCCTGGAACTATGACTAGGAGCCAGGATCACTGCTCTCTTGGGACCACAGGGACTTATCTCCATCCTGGAACTACAATCTTAAACTGGGTAATGAAGAATGGAGTTGTCAAATAGCACCTGGCCCTGCATCCAGTGCCCACATCAATCTCTTTCTGATCAGTTGTCCAAACCCCTCAGCATCTCTGGGCTGAGAGCTCCTCAAACTGCTCCTGTTGCTGCTGCCATGGCCTCTACCTCCAAGACTCATTGTTATTATATGCTGCATTCTGGGTCAGTCCCCGCACCCCGCCCGCCCCCAGGGTCACAGACTTCTCCCAAACTCTTGAGTTGTCTTGGGTTGGAAAAATATCTCTCCTCGATCTTCTGTTGGTTGTGTCATTTGAGAATTTGATCTGATACATTATTTTAAAGTTGTTTAGAAGGAAATGTAGGGAGAGTTCAGCTGAAATGCTCCCTTTACCCCGCCATCTTGACTGGTCTCTCTTGTCTCTCTTAAGAGGTCATTCTTTGTAACCTCATCAGTTCCTATATGTGTAATTTGAATCTCTTTGCAAATAGAGATAGAGAGGGAGGAAGAGAGTGGGGGGAAGGGAGGGTGTGAGGGAGGAAGGGAGGGAAAGAGAAAGAGAGACAGAGAGAGAGAAAGACAGGGACAGAGACAGAGACACAGAGACAGAGACAGAGACAGAGATAGAGACAGAGAGAGATCTTAATCTTAATATACTCAAAACTAAACTCATTCTAGTTCCCTTCAAACACACTTCCCACCCCCACTCGCCTATTTCTTCAAGAAGCGTCACCACCATTTTTCCATTCTCCCATATTCTTAATGCTCACACTATCCACCCTGTCTTCACGCCACATATCAGCTAAATAACCAAATTAAGCCCTTTCTATCTCCACCAGAACTTTCCTATATGACCCCTTCCTTCTCCTTACACAGCTGCCACTTCCATTAAGACCGGCACCTAGTCTTGTCTAGACCCTGACAGTGGCTTCCTACCTGGCCTCTCAGCACCTGCCTCTGAAGTCAGAAGACCTAAGTCTAAATCTCACTTCTGATACTTGTTTCCTGTGTGACCTTGAGAAAGTCACCTCTCTCCTCTAGGACTCAGTTTCTTCATATGTAAAATAGGAGGTTTGGTCTTGATTGGCCCTGGGATCCCTTCTAGTTCTAAACCTATGATCCTAGACAGAGAATTGCTTCTTTGCCTTTCTTTGTATTATCAGTGTTTGACTCTGGACAAAGGACTCAACCTCTAGAGTCTGCCTATGTTTTCTCAACTCTAAAGTGGAGATAATAAAAGCGCCCACCCCACAGGGTTGTCCTGAGGAACAAATGAAATTATATTCTTATGTAAAGTGCTTAGCAGAGTGCCTCATACACAGTAGGCCCTTAATAAATGCTTATTTCCTTCCTTCAATAAATGACAATGACTCCCTATTATCCACAGGATTAAACATGAGCTCTGTCTAACTTGTAAAGCCCTTCCCAACCTAGACCTAACCTATTTTTTCAACTTTTTTGGACCTTCCTCCCCTTCCTGTCCCCTGTGAGCCAGATGAATCAACCTCCTTGCTCTATTCCTTACAGGCAACCCTCCGTCTTTCATCTCTGTTGCATCATCTGCACAGGCCTGTCCTACATACCTAGAATATACTCCCTCCTCACCACCATCTCATAGAATCTCTTTCTTCAGCATGGAGCTCAAGCACTCCATTCTAAATCAGAGATTCTTGACCTTTTCTGTGTCCTGCAGCCCTTTGGCACTCAGTCTGGTGAGGCCAACATTCTCCTCAGAAGATGGTTTTTAAATACAGATTGTTTCATTCTTTCTATGTACCCCACTGCCTAGCACAGTGCCTCACATCATAGTAGGTTCCACGTAAATGCTTATTAACTATCTTAATTCAGTATATGTGAAAGCACCACCTTTGTCCCTAAAGTCTTTGGTTTCCCTCCTTTGACCAATTCAGGTGAAATGTGAGCACACTTCACATGCAGCAGCTTCCCCATCCTCCCTTTTCCTTACCTGTGCACCCTGATGATAATGTGAGATTTTGTTCCTGTACCTTCCTTAACCTGCCTCACCCCCCTCAGTGGGTGAGCCATTCCTCTCTCCCTCATTCCATTCTTCTCTTAAAATCATCAAGACATAAGAGAAGCACTCCCAGGTCCTGCCTCGTTAGACTCCTTTTGTGACTCCTTATGATGAGAGCATTCCAAAGGGAGACATGTCGTTTCCTCCTATTTGAACATAGCCATTTACCCTTGTTTTTTACCTTGTGATTCTTTACCTGGGTTTTTTAGAGATCATTTTATGGTCTCAACTCCTGTGATTGAATTTTTGCTGTCCCTCTGGTCTGAGTTCAGGAAGTTCCTGACCTGGGTTTGGGTCTAAACAGCTGTAGAGGCTACTGTTGGACTCAGTCTCTATCAGTGAACCAGTAAGCTCTGCTGGTTCAGGGGAACAGACATCTAGGTTTTCCTTTGGTTAGGGATTCCTGCTTTGCTTATTCGTCTGCAGGCTTCAGCCTGGGATAGAAGCTGAAACCAACACCCTTCTCTGCTCCTGGGAATCTGTGCCCCACTACTACTGCCAGTTTATTACCTTGTTCCTATTGGCATACAATCTACAGCTCACACCCACTCCTTACCCCCAGAAGGTCATCACTAGGCACACAGGTTTCTCTCCTCAATCCACGCTGGATCTGTGACCTAAAACTGAGTAATGGGCAACAAACCTGACAGATTCCCACAATTCCCATAGACTGCACGAAGTTGAGGTGCCCCAGGATGAGTTTGGGGCTGGGTCTTGCCCTTGGGCACCACGTCTTCCTTGAGTTGGAGTGCTCTGAAAGACAAGCTCCTGCCCAGACCTCTTCCCCTGGGACCACAAACTTCTCTGTCCATATCCCTATGCCAACCTGGGCTAGGAAAATGGCTCATTGTGACTTTCTCTTGCATTTCTCCATCAGAATTTGGTCTTGTTCATTTCCTAGATTTGTTTAGAAGAGTTGGGGGAGGGGGAACTCACTGCACTTCCAGCAAAGGGATGCTACTTGCCCATCTTCACTTTTCCCTTAAAAACATTTTCTCATTTCCTTCTGGTGGTATCATGTTGTTCCTGTGTGAAACACTCTTAAGTAGCCAGCACTTGTTAAATTTCATGGACCTCCAAAAACTTTTTTATCATGACTCAGATACTTGGGAAGAAAAGAGACCCCTCTGCTGCTTAAAAACATAGCCACAGGGGCAGCTAGGTATCACAGTGAATAGAGCACCTGCCCTTGAGTCAGGAGGACCTGAATTCAAATCTGGCCTCAGACACAACACAAAACTAGCTGTGTGACCTTGGGCAAGTCACTTAACCCCAATTGTCCTACCTTCCCCTCTCCAAAAAGAAAAAAAACAACATAGCCACCCCAGCACTCATCAGAATGGAGACACTAGCCACTGCTACTCAGTTAATCTTCCTCTCACCATTATTGGATACTTACTCATCTGACGGCATTTGTGGTTCCACATCATTACAAGTATAAGAAATAACTCCCTTCTCTGCAGAAAAAGCCTCAGATGTATTCCTTAAGTCCATAAGTTCAGGGCTTTCTCTTCTTCTCTTCCTTCTCTACATCATATCTCTCACCCTCCAGCTTTGTGGTACAGGTTAGAATTCAAACAGCCAATAAACATTAAGTGCTTACTATGAACCAGGTATTGGGATGAGTGCTAGGGATGCAAAAAGAAGCAAGCTCCCTCAGGGAGCTTGCAATCTAATGAGTGAAACAGCATGCAAAGAAAAATGGATCGAGCAGACTCTATACAGGATAAATAGGAAATAATTAACTGAGAGAAGGCCCTGGGGTTGGAGAAGTCTTCCTACAGAAAGGGAATTTTAGTTGGAATTTAAAGGAAGGAGTCGGGGGAGTGGTTCAGGAGTCAGAGAGAAAGAGGAAGGAAGAGTATTCTAGGAATAGGCAAACAGCCAGAGAAAACACCCAGAGCTGGAATGGCCAGACCAGCATCATTGGATCAAAGCGTACAAGATAGGATACAAGGTGCAAGAAGATGGGAAGGTAGGAGGTGGCTACGTTATGAAGGGCATGGAATTCCAGAGAGAACATTTCCCTCTGCCTCCTTGCCATCTTTTTCTTTTGTTTCTTTCCCAAGACATTTCTTGCCTTTTCTTAAAGATACATTTCATTCTTTCTAATAAACTGGCATAAAGATGGGGTTCCTGCCCCTCCCTCACTCCAATAATCAAGGAAGCAAGTAAGCATGGAGAAGTTTTAAATATGCAAACAAGACAGTTTATATCGTGTGATCTCTTTATCAGGTCTGAAGCTCTTGATTAGGTCAAGAAAGAAAGAAATGTAATTAGCTAAGGGGATGAGTCATGTTCATTGAGTCTATGTATAAAATAGCAGTTAGTCTATTGGTGATGAATGTTCAGTCCATTAAGCTCCAGTTTCATGTAAGAAGATTTCATTTCTGGAGTTGAGGATTCTAGTCTGAAAAATACCTGTGAGAGGTAACATTTTGGAGGAGAGAGAAAAAGAGTTTCTCCCTCTCTCTCCTCCCCTTACCCTCCACTGATGGTGTCATTAGAGAAGAGACCAGTAAGAGAGAATACATCCAATTTGGAGCAGAGAGACCTTAAACATGGAAAAGTACAGGCGTAGGTAGCTGCAGAAAGATACACATCTGATGTAAGAAGCATCTTCACAGTTTGTGACACCTAATTATGGACTCAAGAAAGGACTTCCAGCAACCAGGAGTTATGATTTTATCCTCTGGTCACACATTTTGGTTCACTATCATCATAACCTAAGCTTAATCGCCTCCTCCCTTTCCCTTATACTTTGTGGAAGATTATATCCCAGACTTTGGGAAAGGGAGAACATTTTGCACCAACTGTTCTTACTTAACCACCTTTGTAACTATCCTTTTCTTAAAACTACTTAGCTGTGTCTGATAATTAATGGGAAGCAAATGGGTAGGGGCTTGTGAGTGGCAGTACTAAAACTGAACTCTTCAGTATTATCCCTGAGTGTAGAATGAGCTATCCACCCTCTGGGAACCCACCCTGCCAGTGAGAGTGGATAGTTGGGAACATGAGCCTAGAGGGGGTGCTGCACTTCAAAGGAGATATTTGGTCCAGCAACCATCTTACTTACAACTCTAGGATGGAGAATAATTTGTACTTTGTATGTACGTAGGTGTTGCATGGTCAAAAAGCACATTTTCTTTCAGTCACAATATCCTCCTTGCTCTCCCTACATGCTTGAAGCAATTTGGTCTTCTGGGCTTTGATGGCTAAGTTCTGCAGCAAACACACCCAACACAAACAAATGGATTAAAGTGATGAAGAAAAAATCCATTTATTCATTTAATGAGAGCTACTCACATTTTCCACCTTGGTTCCCCCTAGGTTCTCTGTTCTGGAGGGGGGAATAAAGCTCAATTTATTTCACAGACACAAAACGCAAGCTTAGCCCCTGGCATCATGCCAATCTTCTTCCTCTCCCTATTTCATTTCATTCACCTAATCATGCCTTTAATTGAGGCTTCCTGGTCACAGAACTAGAGCTATAAGAGTTCTCAAAAGACATCTACTCCCACATTCATTTTGACAGGTGGGGAAGCTGATCAGTTTGCCGATCCCTCCATTATTGTTATCAATATTACTTGCTAATATTGTTACTATGATTTATCATAGTAAAGCTCAATTTTTGTCCCACAAGGCTGATCGTTGTGGCCTGGCTTTGCCTCTCTGCCTTGAGGCAACAAAGGAGTCCTTGCTAGAGAAGAACTGGGCCGGATCAGGAAATCCACTGATTGTCTTGTTTCCTGTCTATCCCTCCCCTCCCACGGAATAGAGAGTGGCAAGGAGAGACAAAGACAGAGACGGAGAGAAGGGGAGAGGGGCAAGGGAAGGAGACAGACAAAGAGGAAGACAGAGAGGTAGATATGCTTCCTTGTGGAGAAGATATACACTGCAAATCTCTATGTTACCAACTGAAAGAAAAGTCCAAACCTTTCAAAAATTGAGCTTTAGAAAAAGGGAGGGATTGGCCAGAGGTGGGACATGAATGCAAATAACAAAGAGTTTCTTGTTGGAAGCAGGTGAAGCTTGGATCAAGGAATCCTCTGACTGGCTTGTTGTTTTTCTTTCCTCAGGTCTAGCCCAGCCCTACTACAACCTAGGTAGGACCTCAAATGTTGGGGGTAAGTGAGAATGAGGGAGTAGATGATGGATTAATGGAAGGATGGATGGATGGATGGATGGATGGAAGGATGGATGGATAGATGGATGGATGGATGGATGGATGGATGGATAGACTCAATGAGCTCCTGAGAGAACCAGATCCTGGCAGCTGGGCTCTAGACTTGCATCTTGGAGGAAAGAAGCAAGAGTCTGGATCTCCTTTGGCCTTCACCTTCACCTGGGCCTTGGACTTGGTCCTGGAGTCTAGTGAGCAGCTGAGAGAGGCATCGCCAAGCTGCTCTGGTCCTAACAGAAATTTCCAAATTATAGAGAGAAAACTAGGAGGATTTTTCAGAGGCCATCTAATTCTACCCCCTTATCAGACAGGTGAGGGAGACTCACCCAGGGCCACTCGACTAAACAGCATTTGAGGTCAAAATGGAACCCAGGACATCTGACCCTAGAGTGTGGCCTCTGGCCACTAATTTTAATTTACCTCTTTCTCTTGTAGAAAGCATTTATTGAAAGGAGGTGGTGGAGTGCTTTGTTGATTGGTTGGACTTAAGAAAGTCTGAATAATGCAGATTAAACTTAAAAGTGTGTGTATAAACTCACCCTCCCCACCCCCCCAAAAAAACACAACGCACCAGAGTCTGATAGTTAAACATTTACCACCACACCCCATACTGCTCTAAAACAATGCTTGAGTTCAGCAGAAGCTCAGCAGAAGACTCAAGGAATGAAATTATCCCCAGACTGTAAGCTAACAATAATAGCAGAAGTAAGTGGCATTTATATAAAACATTAATGATCACACCCTTACCTGTGGCTCTTCAAAGACCTTCTCTCCAGGCCTTTCTAAGGACTCTCTCCTCTTTCCTCTGTCTAGCCAACAGGAGACCAAGGATCATCTACACCAGCCTGACCCTCTTGGTTCTGGTCCTGGCTGCTGCCCTATCAGCTATGACTTATCTGTGTGAGTTACCCTGTCCTCACTATCCCCCACCCCCACTTGCAGGGCTCTGATCCTCATTGTCTCATTAGATGGGGAGAAAGCAGTAGAGTGAAATGAGAGGAAGAAGAGTCTGGAGACTAAACCAAGGACTCTTTGCCTTTTTGTGTGCCCTAGATCCATCAGAGAGTCTGGTGAAGTCTAGAGCCTTTCTCTCACAGGAATACTTTGAGACTCATGAAGAAAGAGTGCTATCTACCTCCAGAGAGAGAACCGATGAACTCTGATGCAAATTGGAGCCTGCTTCTCTCACTCTGGGGGCTTTATTTTTGCAATAGAGAAATATGTTTTACGTGACTTCACATGTAAAATTGATGTTATATCACTTGTCTTCTCAGTGGGTGGGGAACGAGTGGAGAGAAGGAGAGAATTTGGAATTCAAAATTGAAAAAAGAATGCTTAAAACAAATAAATGATATTTTGAGAAAGAATAATATTTAAAATGTACAAAATAGAATACATAGGGTTACAAAGAAAAGCAAACACTTTGAAATACGTGGTGGGGAGGGGCACTCCAACTCAGTTATTTTCATTTGCGTTTCTACATATACTAAAGATGCAAAGACAAATTTATGCCCACAGGGGACTGGACTAGATGGCCTCTGGGGTCATCCCACTTCTATATCTGCCATCCTCCTCACCCCTGTGGCCAAGCAAAATTAAGTGCAAGGAACTTGTCCAGGGTCACTGCATCAGTATGTGCCTGAGGCAAGATCAGAACACAGGACTTCCTGACTCTGAAGCTATATGTGTAACCACTATCCTCAGCTACCCTTGCATCAGTCTAGAACAGTGGTTCTCAACCTTCCTAATGCCGCGACCCTTTAATACAGTTCCTCATGTTGTGGTGACTCCCAACCATAAAATTATTTTCATTGCTACTTAATAACTGTAATTTTGCTCCTGTTATGAATCGTAATGTGAATATCTGATATGAAGGATGTTTGTTCATTGTTACAAACTGAACATAACTCCCAGGTTGAAAACCGCTGGTCTAGAACAACAGCTCTCAAAGTGTGGTCTGGAAGTCTCTGAGACCCGTTCAGGGGGTCTAGAAGATCAAAACAATTTTCAATTCAATTCAATTTTCACAACAATAATAATAATAATATGTTTTAATTTCCAGAATAGTAAATATTAATAGAGCTATTCAGGACAGTGCTGAAGTCATTTCTTTCAGGCTGGAGAAAACCAGCTGTTAAATTTGCATTGTGAGCATTAATATCTTGGAATTCAGCAAGTGCTATCAATGATGGCTAATTTATTCTTTTGTTGGTTGTCTAAACTTAAGGAAGTGATGGTGAAAAGGTTACTAATGGCAATTGAACTGAAAAGTGTATCACATGTACATTTTTTCCCAGAAAGCCAATTGCTAAACATTTCTCAGTTCACTACTGAATATGACCTACATAAACTAAAACTCTTTGGGATCCTTAGTGATTTTTTTCCTTCTTTTTTGTGATTTGTATTTTTTTCAAATTTACTTTTTTATTTTTAGTTTTCAGCATTCATTTCCTTTTTTTTTTTTTGAAGGGCAGTTGGGGTTAAGTGACTTTCCCAAGGTCACATGGCTAGTTTTTGTGTCAAGTGTCTGAGGTCGGATTTGAACTCAGGTCCTCCTTATTCCAGGGCCAGTGCTCTATTCACTGGCCACCTAGCCACCCCTTTCAGCATTCATTTCCACAAGATTTTGAGTTACAAATTTTTCTCCCTGTCTTTCCCCTACCCCCCACCCCAAAATAGTGAGCCTACTGAATACCCCTTCCCCCAATCTGTTCTCTCTTATATCCTCCCCCACACAACCCCACCCCCGCTAACTTTCTAGTAGGGCAAGATGGATTTCTATACCCCAGTGCCTATATATCTTATTTCTCAGTTGCATGTAACATGCATTAACATTTGCTTTAACTTTGAGTTTCAGATTCTTTCCCTTCTTCCCTCCTCACCCACCCCCACTGGGAAGACAAGCAATTCAACCTAGGTTGTACATGTGTAGTTACACAAAACATTTCCATAGTAGTTATATTGTGAAAGACTAACTGTAATTCCCTTTGTCCTATCCTGCCCCCCACTTATTCTATTTTCCCCTTTGACCCTGTTCTTTTTCAAAAATGCTTACTTCTAACTACCCTCCCCTCAATCTGCCCTCTCTTCTATCATCCCCCCTCTTATCCCCTTCCCCCCTGCTTTCCTGTAGGGTAAGATACCCAACTGAGTGTGTATGTTATTCCCTCCTTAAGCCAAATTCAATGAGAGTAAGATTGTCCCATTTCTTTCACCTTCCTGCTCTTCCCCTCCATTGTAACAGTTTTCTCTTGCCTCTTTTATGTGAAATAATTTA
>CM053585.1:16745487-16800182 GCA_028646515.1 Pseudochirops corinnae
TTATTTTTAAGGTATCATCCCTTCATATTCAACCCATCCTGTGCCCTTTGTCTATGTATACTCCTTAGTGATTTTTAAGAGTGCAAATACTAGTAAGAAACACTGGTTTAAAACAAAATAAAACAAAACACTAGGCTGCAAAGTTTCATGGCAGCCTAGAGTTGACCCAAAGTCCTCCCAGGGCTGTGACCCTACAGCATAAATTGGGGCAAGTGCTTCAAAGCTGGCTGGACCCTGAGTGGGAGCTGGATGAGGGACAGTGTGTCTACTGTCCAGATGCCAGACTAGCTAATGAGCCTGGGAGGTGGAGACTAGAAGGGGGAGGCCATCCTCAGAGAAGTACAATTGGAGGAAGGGGAAGATTTTTATTCACACACAGGAGCTCAAAGCAGAGACCACCAGGGAGTGCAAGGGGCATGTGTATGCACTGGTGGCAAGCAGGCATCGCCAAAACCTAATCATAGTTCCTAAAACAGTGAAAAGAGTCTTGGCCTTTGAAATATGGCCATAGAAGCCATATGATACCAGAGCTGAGCTGCCCCTAGGGCTTCTCTCTAATGCCCTAATCCTTTGATTCTAGATCTCCAAGTGAAAGCTACTGACATGATTTCAGATGCACACGTGTGGAAAGCTCATTCCGAGAGAGCCAATGCTTCCATTGAAGCCCTGAGGAACCAAAACAGTGAGTTCCCTGGCACATTCCCCCTTGACTCTGACCCTCATGCCCAGTCCGGCTCTCCCAGAAGGAGGTCTGCCAGATCCCTGTACTGGGGGCATCATGACGATCCCTCCTTCTGCTTAAGTCACTCCTCCTTCCTAAGGCACTCAGTGCCCTCTCTCTGCCCAAGGATAAGTTGAGGGAGCTCCCATCAGCCTCCGGCTCACACACTAAGCTCTGGGCGTTCCCCTATTCCCAAACCTCTTCAAGCCAGAAGTTGGGGCTGAAATATGCTCAGTTCCTGACTCATTTTTACCCCTCTTTTCTTCCCAAGAACTCCTAAAGCATCAACTTTCAGAGATTTACACTGTCTACAAGGAAAGTCTCTACTATTTTTCCTGTACTGAAAAGTCCTGGGTTGAGGCTGAGAAGATCTGTGCGTCAAAAGGTTCCCACCTGACCTCAGTGACCTCAGTGGATGAGCAAGTCAGTGCCTTCTGGGGGGGTGGGAGTGGGGACTAAAAGGGGAGGCAGAGGTCTCAGTAAAGTTGTGTCCATGAGCAAACCACTTCCTTTTTTATGAGCCAGACCATAGATTTGTTAACAATAAAAATGGCCATCATATGTAAGGTATAGAAAGCAAGTTTTATATATTATCTCATTTTATCCTCACATCAGCCTTGGAAGGAATGTTATTATCCCCTTCCAGATGAGGAAACTGAGGCAGCAAATGACTTGCTCAGGGTCACACAGCTAAATAGTGTCTGAGGTAGGGTTGAACTCAGATCTTCTTGATCCCGGGTCACAGACAGTCTCACACACAGTTCATCAAAATGCAGGGTTTATTAATAGCATACATAGAGGCAAAGTGTCCAGGATAGGGAGGTGATGCTGTCCCACACTGTCCTCTGTCCGGATCAGACCCCATGTGAAATATTGGATTCTGTAGTGGGCACCTCAGTTTAAGCAGGTAATAAGCTGGGGCATGACTGGCAAGGTCCATGCCACACAAGGATCTGCTGAAGGAAAAGGGAATATTTAACCTCTTCATTCCCAGCTGAATCTTTCTCTACTGCCTATCTGTGCCAAGGTCTCCCACATTCTTATGTGGTTGACTATCAATCTTCAATCTATAGACCTACACCTCATCTTCCCTGCATAACCACAATCCTGGGAAAATCTATCCATCAACCAGCAAGCATTTACTAAACATCCACTGTATGTCAGACACTAGGCTAAGCTGTGGGGATAAAATATGAAGAATAAAGGAATTCCTGACCTCAAGAAGCTTATGCTGTAATGGGGAGAGGGACCACATATAGGTTGTTGCTCTTGTTGTGTTTTTGAAGAAGACCGTGGCATCGGGGAGATGATGACATGACTTGCAGTTGACTTGGATCTGAGTGAGAGAGGCTGTGCAAGGTCAGCAGCCTCACTGTCTCCTCCAGAGCCATCTGGGTCCTGTGGCCAGATATTCATCAGGATGACTGGAGATGACCCAGGATGCAATGGGAGACCCTGGCCCTTGTAGGCTAAGGCCTTTTCATGTACTCACTTAGAGTGAGGTAACGGCCATTCAGTGAAGAGGTCTCTTCTTAGAGTGATTGTCAATGGTAATTGTTTCTCTTTGGAACAGCAACCCTGAGGGTCTTCCCCTCCTCACTTTTCCATATATAGGTAAGAATATTGAGAATACATATAAAAAGAGGTAAGAAAATAATTGCAGGATAAACAATTTTTAAAAAGCATGGAAGAGAAGGTCTCAGCATTTGGGACATCAGGAAAGTGTTCATGTAGAAGGTGATGCTTAAACTTTATCTTGAAGCTACTGGTGTATTCAGTGATTCCAAGAGTCAATGGGAGGGCCTCCTGGGAATGAGGGGCTACCAGAGCAAAGTCCCACCAAGATGGGAGCTAGAACATCATATTAGTGGAACAGAGAAAGGATTTTGTTGGATCGCAAGGTGCAGGAGAAGGATGAACAAGTTAGAAAAATACATTGGAACCAGGTAGTGAAGGACTTTACAAGCTATTGAGTAGGGGAGAGACATGGTCACTATGCCTAAGAAAAATGGCTTTGGTCACTGTGAGAAGGGTGGTTTTTGGTCAGAAATACTTGAGGTGTGGAATCCAATTAGAAGCCCCTTGCAGTAATGCTAGACAGTACATAACGAGGGTCTGAACACAGAGCTGTATGGAGACAATAGGGGTCAAATGTGAGAATTGCGGAGGAAGAAGTGGCATAATTTAGCAAATGGTTGTATATGTAGATATTTGGAGTCAAGGATAATGCCGATCTTAGCAAGATGGGAGGCTGGAAAACTGGTGGTGCCTTTGACAGAAAGGAAAGGTAAGGAATGCTGTCCTAGATATGTTGAGTTTATGATGTTCCCAGGACACTCCATTTGAAATATCCAATGGGCAATTGGTGGTCTATGACTAAAGTTTGGAAGGAGATGGATTTGTAGATCTGTGAGTCATTTGTAGAGAGAGACAGAGACACAGAGGGACACAGAGAGAAGGAAAGAGACAGTCAGAAAGCTTAGGGAGAAAATTCATAGTTGGGGAGTGTGACATGGATGGTATGCTCACGAAGGAGATGGAGATGTCAGACAGGTAATAGGAGAACCAAGAGAGAGTAGCATAATGAAAACTCAGAAAGGAAAAAAGCATCCAGAAGGAGATACGCTCACCAATCTCAAATATAGCAAATAAGTCAAGAAGAGTGAGGACTGAATAAAGACCATCAGACATGACCATTAAGAGATCACCAGTAACTTTGATGAGAGCTATTTCAGTGAGTTTCTGAAGCTGGATTGCCAAGGGTTAAGGGGTGAGGGGAAAGACAGTGGAATAATTAAGTGTAGACAGCTTTTTCAAAGTGTTCAGCTAAGAAAAGTTCAGCTAAGAAAAGGGAAAAAAAATATAAAATGACAACTGGAAGAGATGGTGGGGTCTAGTGAAGGATTTTTAAGAATACTGATATTTGGGCAGTAGAGAAGAAACAAATAGATAGAAGTTGGTTAAAGAGACAAGAAAGAGAGTGTATGAAAGTTTACAATGTACTGGCTATAGGTGGTGATGAGCTCAATCACACTTGAAGAGAGCTTGGCATTGGTAAGGAGACCCTCCATATGCCATCCACTTAATGCCTCTATTTCATGTTCTCTTTCTTCTCCATTCCTCATAGCCTGGCTTCCAACCTCATCTCCCAACTGAACCTGCTCTTTCCAAGGCTAGGGTAGCAAAGATCTCTTCATTGCCTGATGCAATGATCTTTTCTCAGTCTTCATCTTTCTTTACCCCTCTGCAGTTTTTGACACTTTGAACCACCTCTTCTCCCTGTATAAACTCTCCTCCTTGAGTTTACACAACACCAACTCCCCTTTTAAATATATGACTGCGCCTTTGCTGGATTAGCCTCCGTGTCTCACCCCCTAAGACCAGGTACTCTCTAAAAATCCATGGCAAGTCCTTTTCTCTCTCTGCAGTCTTTCTCAGTGACCTCATCTGTTCCCATAGTTCTAATCATCTTCACTAGGGATATAACCTCCAATCTATGTATCTAATCATAATCTCCTCAGTCCTACATCACCAGCTGCCTAAAGGACATCTTGAACTAGATGTCCCAAAGGCATCTCAAATCCAACATGTCCAAAACAGAGCCCCCAAAACATGTGGACTTGACTAAGTCCAAAGATGTAATTTTGTATTTTAAGTCCATAATCTCTCTGGCAGGAGGTGTGTGACAAGATTAATTTTTCAGTCTTGTGAACATCATGGCTTATCACTGTATTTATCAGAGAGCTAAAGTTTTTCTTTTTTTGCTTTTTTTGCTTTTTGGAGGGCAATTGGGGTTAAGTGACTTGCCCAAAGTCACATGGCTAGTAAGTGTGTGAAGTGTCTGTCTGAGGCTGGATTTGATCTCAGGTCCTCATGATTCCAGGCCTGGTTCTCTATTCACTGCACCACCTAGCCACCCCAAAAGCTAAAGTTTTTCAAAGCTGCTTTTCTCTCCAATGGTGCTATCATTGCAATCTATAGATTGTTCTAGTAAACAATCTCCTCACTTTACTGCATCAGCTAGTAAAAAGTCCCTGTTTCCTCTGAAATTGACTGTTTTGCCATTTCTTGTGGTAGAGTAATATCATATTATATTCATATACAATTGTTGGTTTGGCCTTTTCCCAATAGATGGGCACCTCCTTGGTGGCTAGTTTGGAGCTACTACAAAGAGATTTGTTAAGCTTATTTGGTACAAAAGGAAGTTAGGGATTCTATGTGTAAGAGTGAGGAAGAAGGGCATTCCAGGCAGGACACAGCCAAGGAAATGGTTCAGAGAGAGGAACTATAGCATAATATGTGAAGAACAATAGAAAGGTGAAACAGTTTGACCAAAAATCTGTGAAGGATATATAATGGACATAAGGCTGAAAAAGTAGGCTGGAGTCAGGTGGTAAAGGGCTTAAATCCCAAAGAGAGATTCACTGGTTTAGAGCTGGAAGGTGCCTCAGAGGCCATCCAGACCAGTGGTTCTCAACCTTCCTAATGCCATGACCCTTTAATACTTGTATGTGGGCATGTCTGTATGTGAGCAGACCCACCTGGAGACTGATAGAGGAGCAGTGTCTCGGTTCCTAAGACCATTGGAAATATGTGTTCAACCCCCAAAGGGGTGGCAACCCACAGGTTGAGAACCGCTGATCTAGACTAACCCCTCATTTTACAGATGAGGAAACTAAGTCCCAGGAAAGTTAAGTGACTTGCTTGAGATCCCATAGAATTTACCTTTGATCCTAGAGGTACAAGAGAGCTATTGAAATTTATTGAACATGGAAATGGTTTGATCAGATTTGTGTTTGAAACATGCACACACAGAATACTCACAAGTATACACAATCAACAATTGGGTACATACACACGCCCAAATATCCATGAATGCTCCTTTAAAAGCACTCTCTTCTCAATCTCTAGAGATTTCTTTATAATAAAGCTAATGGTATCCCATATTGGAATGGCTTGAATAGAAGAGAAGATCAGAAGACATTCCACTGGACAGATGGAACCTTGTATGATGAGGCCAAGACCAAAGAGTGAGTCCAGCCTGCCCTCTCTCCCCTGAACCTTCCATCTGACAATGACCCTTTGGAAACTCTTGGGAAGCCCAGATTGAGGGCCAAGTCAGAGGAAGGAACTCTATCTGTACCCTGCTACTATTGTGCATGTCTCTGCTATCTGTGGACATGGATGCTCTATCTGCATCCACATATGTGTGAATCTCTCCTGGCCTCAAGAAGCACTGAGGTGAAAATAAGGCATGAGCCCTGAGTTTGATGGGATTCTTCAGGTGCTTATAAAGACCCTGGCAAGGGTTTGGGGGAGCATAGGGTCACTTAGGATGTCTCTGGAAGAATTTAAAAGACTAGAGGTAGAATGTCCCTAGAGGTCTTGTATGCCACTGACTTTCCAGGCCCTGGCTGTGAGTTGGGCATTCAGGGCCTTTTTGAGAAGCCATACTGGGATAACACTTGAGGTCAGGCCATCTTGAGACTGCTAGGTTCCAGGACTGGACCCAGACACAGAGGTAGAAGTTTTCTATTAGGTTTTGGTGTACAGCTAGAAATCTCTCTCTCTCTCCCTCTCTCCCTCTCTCTCTCTCTCTCTCTCTCTCTCTCTCTCTCTCTTTCTCTTTCCCCTCCCTTTCTCCTTCCCTCTCTCTCTTCCCTTCTCTCTCTAGGTTTTGGATAACAGGAGAGCCAAACAACAATAATAATAATGAGCATTGTGTCCAATTCTCAGAAAAAGACCTCAAATCGTGGAATGATTTGAACTGTGAGGCTCGTTTAAAGTTCATCTGTAAGTGGAACTGTAAGTCATCTAACCTGTGCCGTGAACTATTTCACAACCATTGAATTGTTCTGATTGAAATGAGGAAAAACATGGCAAACATTCTTCCATCCACCATCCATACCGGTTTATGGCTTCCATATTCTTTCCCACTTAAAGTTCTCCCAAAGCAGCCTGGAATGATGAGCTTGGCCAAGTGATGCCTCCGTCTCATCAAGCAGCCTCCCGAAGGACTGGACCCCTCTGAGAGTAAAGGACAGCGACCAACCAGGCTGGCATGTACTTCCTCCTGACCCTCAGCCCAGCTGCTTTCCAAGCTCAGCTCAAATGCTATCTCCTACAGGGAGTCTGTCCTGGTTCCACCCATCCACCCACCCAGCTAATGCTTCCATATCCTTTCAGATTGCTTTGTATTCACTTGGCTTTTCCTTTGAAGTTATATTTATGTGTGCCTGTTGCTTCTTCTGAGAGAATGCAAGCTCCCTGAAGACAGGGACTCTTTCATTTTTTGTTTTTCTATCTCCATACTCTAGCACAGTACCCGGTACTGAGGAGACAATTCCTAAATGTTTGTCGATGGACACTATTTGATGATGAGTCATGAAAACAGGCCTTGAAAAGAATTCTTATGTAGCTGAAATAAGCTCATGATATTAGTCTAATGAGTAAGTAACCACAGAAAGAAAATTAGACACCTGACATCAGCAAGGACCCAGTGTGGATGTTACCTGCAAAAGTCACTCTTTCAATAAGTGACAAGCATTGCAGGAAGTAGCTTGGAGGTGTGCATATCTAGGGACTAGGGATGTAGGTTAAACCAGAGAAAGTGGAAACCCATCACCCAGAGCGCAGGACACAGCTTCACACCAGAGGAGGACATTATATATAAAAGGACCCACTGAGATAGAATTTTCTCAAGGAGAAGATTTCATAGCACTCACAGAGAATCTTCAGATCTCAATGTCCTTGGGGTCTCCTCCTGCTTTGCAGAAACTAGATGGATATGGAGATGCACTGGAGACCAGAAGACACAAGTTCAAATCTAGCCTCAGGTTCTTACTAGTTCTGTAATCCTAGATAAGCCACTTAATTTCTGTCTATCTCAGTTTCCCAATTGGTAAACAGGGGTGTCAATATCTACCTCACAGTGGTATTGTGAGGAATAAATGAGATAATATTTGTAAAGTACCGAGCATAGTGTTGGGCACACAATAGGTGATCTATAAATGCTTTTTTCCTCCACATTCTCCTGACCCTCCACTGGCAGCTGTGAATTGTATATTTGTCTGGGTGAATGAAACTAAAATCATAGAATTCCAGGGTGGGAAGAGATTTGGGAACTTTTAGCTAACCCCTCTCCTTTAAACCCCAGGTCATGTTTCCCCTCTCTGGTCATCTTGCAGCCAAGATGGTGCCCAAGATCAAGGCCTGGGAGACCTGAACCTTTCAATTCTACAACTTTAGGACTGAAGATCGCTTCACCTGGTCCACGAAATCTAGGTCAGTCCCAGCCATGCCTCACTTTACTCCCTAGACAATGTCTTAGCTGAACACATACCCGGTGTTCCCCTCCCCACACACTCCAGTTACAGAATCTAATCAACCACCATTGCTATCAGAAATGGTGAGTCAGTTGGCTCTCTTCTGACCCCACTCACCATTCTCATAAATTCCAAAGCAAATTCTTCTGTTGGGCAGCACTCTCCTATATGGGTTGTTTCCTCCCATTGAGGTAAGGAGCTGACTTAGCCTTGTTCTTGACACATAGTAAGCCCTTAATAAATGCAGCTTCATTTATTCCTTAGAAAAGGTCACACAGATAGTAACTAGAATAGATGGGATTTGAACTCAATTGCTCTAGGGTCCAAGTTCAGAGATCTCTCCACTACCCTGAGTCACCAGTCAAGCATAAAATGCCAGAGCAATAGATGTACCAGCAATGCAATATTCACAGCACCCAGAGTGGCTATGAATGTGCTGGTGTAGTTGTGAAACACAAAATGTAACAGGCTCTCCACATGGAGGACAGAACCAAAGCATTTATTCAAATACCAGAAAATCAAGTCCCAAAATCAGAAAGTCAAAGTCATTACAGTAACTGAGAAATTGGTACACATAGTCAGTGCAGTGAACACCCACATTCCCAAGCCTTCAAAGCAAAACAGGCTCCCTCAAGCAAGGATCCTCTTCTCCTCACTCACAGTAGCTCCTCAGCCTCCATGCTGCTCACTCCCAGCAGTTCTGGCTTCCAGCAGTTCTCATTTCCAGCAGCCCTGGCTGGCTCTCAGAAGTTCTCAGAGCTCTGCTGGCTCTCAGAAGTTCTCAGCATTTCTGGCTGGCCCTCAGAAGTTCTCAATTCGGTTCTCAGAAGAAGTTCTGGCTCTCTAGCTTGGGCTTTTCCTTATATATAGTATTAGCTCCTCTCTGTTCTGCCTCTTCCTGTTATATCAGCAAGTTCATCTCACTGTAGGATTCACAAGTTCTGGATCTTAATACTCCACACAATCATGAACTTGAAACAAGTTGCTAAGTACCTATTTGCTTGCCAATACAAGGGGCATGGAAGATCTTCAAATCCCCTTACCATTACAATAGCCTAGTCCACCCCTCCTGGCTATCAAAAAGAGGAAATGGAAGCGCAGAGACATTCAGTAACTTGCCTAGGGTTACCCAGTTGTTGAGTGGCAAAGCCAGGATTTGAACCCAGGCCCCAGGGGCTGCCTGGCACAGTGAGATTTTCATTCCAGAACACTTTCTGAATATCTGGATCTATTCAAGGCTGTCTGGATGGTGGCACCTTTTATTTAGTTTATTGGAATGTACTAATGAATAAATCTTTGAGAATGGGGATTCTGCATCATCCTGGGGTCTGTGAACCTATGTGTGCATGCAGGCATAATACAAGATATACATGTATGTATATGTACATATAGCCAAACCAACTTCACTCTAATTGATTTTCTTTTAATCCTCTCTATTATTGTATGCATTTTAAAATATCATTCTGAGAAGGGGTCCAGGGGCTTCACCAGACTGGCAGCAACATCCAGAACCAAAACAAAATAGTTGAGTCATGAACAGACCCCCCCCCCCCCTTCTCCCCACACATACATATATATATACACACTCACACACACACAAATGCACATGCATACACACAACCACACAATGCACATACACATGCCCACACATATATATATATACAAATACACATATATGCACATGTACATATGCATGTATGCACATACATACATGTACACCTCCCACTTTATTGCTGACAAGAAGCTGAATGGTTGCTAAAGACAAAAGGCTCTCTGTTCCCCCCTGTCCAAAAGGAAAGGGTCACAATAAACCATCCCTTCCAGAAATAAACCCTATGAACCCCAGGAGTGGGCCCTTTTGCCCCTTGAATCTGGAGGACTTTGAACAAATTCTAGAAAAGACATTTTGGTTCCCAAAAAGAGTATTCAGGGAGAGAGGAGGACAGCATGGTAAAATGATCCACTTCCCCAGGGAGTTAGTCAGCAGCCTGAGGAGAGGTCCAAGGCCATGGGGAGTGCGCCTGAGAAGCCGCTGAGGCCTAGGGGCTGCCTGGGGGTTATTATAACCAGGTCACAGGCACTGATGTCAGTTTATAGGAGGTATTCAAGTACTGGAGCTGGGAATGGGAAGGACCCAGAAGCTTTCAGAGAGTTATCCCTCCTGTCCAGGCTAGAGCCATGATAAGGACCCCAAGAAAACATATATTGAGAGCAGGAAGCCCAAGCATGACCAGCTACAGTGACAAGAAATAATTCGACTCAGGAAGCCTAGAATAGGAAGGAAATGGGACGTCCTAGCTATGGGTGATGAAGACTAGCAGATACTGCTAAGTCCTAGGCCCTCGTCCTAGTCTGAGGCTCAAGAGGTTAAGTGAATTGCCCAGGGTCACATACCTGGGGTCTGAGACAGGATTTGAACCCCAGACCGACCCCACTCTCTACTCTATGCTGAAATATCTTTAGACAACCTTAGATTAAATAAAAATTAAATTAAAGATGACAAACAACACTTGTACAGTTCTGGGGCCACAGGCAGGAGGGATATGGTGGCTCAGCCCAAAAGAAGCAGAAGCCTTGGCTGGTTGGAAAAACAACAAAGGCTTACGTGTTAATGAATAGCTTTGGAATAGCAACGGGAATGTGTTCTTAATGGTGACATTATGGAAAAGTCCAGGGAATAAAAAATAAAAAGCAAACCAAGTGCCTTCTCTAAAGGGTTTTAGAGCCGAGCAATGGAAGCTTGCTTGTTTACTTAGGATGAACCCAGCGTGACTTCAGAACAGACAGAAAAACTCCATAAGCAGCTTTTGAGCCAGAATGACATTAAAAGCATTGCCCAGGTCACCTCCTACTCAACACTCACATGTGAATAGTAATGCCTTGAAGCTAATGGGCGCCTTTTGGACAGATTTGACCTTTTCCTTGATGCTCAAAGGAACAGGCAACTTTTGCCCTCCTACGTGGGGGAAAAGAGGAAGGGAATAAGCATTTATTCCAGGCACCGTGCTAAGGACGTGACAAATATCATAAATCATTTCTAGATTTAAAGTAAGTTATTTCATCAGTAAGCCTTATGATCAAGAATTTGGCAGAAGAAATCAATGGAATTGTTCCAGGAACTGTATTACCTGACAATAACTGCGGCTGGTGGCAAAAAATCCACGTGGGTTATACTGGAATGACCACGGAAAGTAATGTCCTTCTTAGTGAGATACGTTCCCCCAAAATCGCCAAACCCCCTATTAACCTGGCCAAAAGGAAAAGAAAAAAATGGGCAAAGAGGAAAAGCAGACAAAAGACACTGGGAACTTGTTGCACCTAAAGAGAGCCCTGAAGACCATTATGCCTTGGGTTGGTCAAATCCCCATGAAAAGGGCTGAGGGGGGAAAGAAGGGCAGAATGAGTAGAGTCTGAGGATGGCATTCTGCAGGAGCAACCCTTCCCATGTGTCCAGGGCTGACTTTCTGAAAGTGGCACCATAAAAAGAATCTATAGAAGAGAACCTCTGGCCTCCAGTACCTCAATCTAAAACTCGTGGTAAAAGGAGCAGGAAATCCCTGATCCTGGAGACTCTAGAATAGATTAGCCAAGGCTCTACAGAGATGAAGATGATGCCAGCCCAAAACATGAGCAAGGATCCCCCAAAAGACAAAGAAAAATGCCATTCTTCATCAAATATTTACCTCCAAGCTTAGCTAGGTTGGTCATTGGATTACAGATACACAGTCCATCCCTGAGACCATCTTCAGAGGTTGGTAGGACTTGAAAGAGCTTGGGCACTAGACTGGCAGAACCTTGAAGGGCCCATTATCCTCCACACTTCTCTGGGAGTCCGGTGAAAGAAGTTAAAGAAAATGTAAACTCATTTTATCTGCAAGGAGGTAAGATAAGAAAAAAGACATGACTGATTTCTACAAAGGTGTAAAGGACATGGAAAAGAAGGGCGTAGCTTTGTTCCCCAAATCCTGAACACTCAGGAGAGACCCCAGCCCCCCGAAAAAATAAATCTTGAAAATGACAGTTTTAGAAAACCACAAAAAAGAGCTGGGAAGATGATAGAATGAGGGCGGGGAATTTTTCTTTGCATCCCCAGAACTTAGCACAGTGACTGGTTAATAAATGCTTTCTGATTCTTCCATTAGTTGTTGGTCCTGTTACATTCAGAAGTGGTATAGACCATCCCAGCCAGCCACCAGGACACCGGGGCTTCCTCACCAAGGAGCCTGGTCACTGGCTGCCTCCTGGCCAGAAAGAGACCTACATCTCTCCACCCATCCTGCCCCACCCCAGCACCCCCTGGGGTGACTCTGGACTCAGATCCAGTTCTGTGAGCAGCTTTATCTTTATTCATTTACTTATAAATTATTTTTGGCCAGAGCAGTTTACAAATTGCTAAGCATGCAGGATGGGAAAGGGATGGGTTGGCCTATTTATGAAAAGGCAACACAGCATGGTAGGAGAGCTGGTCTCCAAATTAGGAAGTTGTTCAGTCTTTTCAGTCATGTCTGACTCTTCATGACCCCATCTGAGGTTTTCTTGGCAAAGACTCTGGAGGGGTTCACCATTTCCTTCTCCAGCTCATTTTACAGATGAGGAACTGAGACAAACAGATCAAGTGACTTGCCCAAGGTCACACAGTCCGTAACTGTCTGAGGCCAGATTTGAATTTAGGTCATCCTGACTCCAGACTTGGCACTGTGCACTATGGTACTACCATTGTGGAGGTCCTGGGTCCAAATTAGGAAGGCCTGAGTTCAAGTCCTGCTTTTTACTCAAGTCATAGAGACAAGTCATCCCCTCTCAGTGACAACTCTCTAAGACCCCAGATCTAAACCAATAATCTTATGACCTCTTAGACATCAAAGGGAGTTTTGGAAGGAGGAATTGAATGAATGACTGAATAAAAAAGCATTTGTTAAGTGCAGCTCATCTCCCTGAGTTCAAATACAGTCTTAGACACATATTAGCTGTGTGACCCTGTGCAAGTCACTTCACCCTGTTTGCCTCAGTTTCCTCATCTGTCAAATAAGCTGGAGAAGAAAATGGCCAACCACTCCAGTATCTCTGCCAAGAAAATCCCAAATGGGGTAAAGAGTCTGACACAACTTAAAAAACTCAACAACAACAAATGTACCAAACACTGGGCTAATCTCTGGAGACAGAGGGAAAAGCCAAACAATCCCCGTCCTCAAGGAGCTCACCATCTAATCAAGAGAGAGAGAGTGAATAAAGTCCAACTGCAGGGCAGGTGGGAAGATCCATATGTCCTCAGGGAGGTCAGATGGCAATGGGGGGGGGGGGGCATCCACATGTCATAAAGGCAGGGCAGATGGTGAGACCTGGTGCCCCTGCTTGGAACCAGAAGGAACAGCACCAATGGATTCCCATCCCATCCAAGCCTTGTGAGCAGTCAAGGAGCCTGGGTGGGTTGTTGGCCAAAGGGTGGACACCCCTAGGTTGCTGGGCTTCCTGCAGCCCAGCCATCTCAGATGGAGTGGAGGAGAGCTGACAGGAGTCTTGGAAGATAGAAGGAAAGAGCAAACATAAACAAGCTACTTCTGCTGACTGCCTAAGAACTGCCCTTTGGAGAGGCTTTGGATGTTCAATGGGATGAAAGGGAGGGAGTGTGGAGAAAGACGTGACCATTGCATAGATGTGGGAAGAAGGGAGCAATTTGGGGGCTTCCCCTCCAGGAGAATTTCTCTGGATGCATGGGCTCAGAGATAAAACTAGCAAAGGGCAAATGAAGCTTTTTTTCCAGGGTGCTGGCATGGGAATGATATGAAGGGCTGGATTAGATGGCCTCTGATGTCACTTCCAGCTTCAAAATCTTAAGTCTATGAGTGAGTAAGTCACTGGGGATGATGGGGGAGATATGTTACTGTCCCATCATCCCCACATTTCATCTCAAGTCCTTTTGGAGGCCTGGATCACACCTGCTCCCATGAGACTCACTGGAGGATGCACCTCCCCCTCCAGTGCCGATTGCTTTGACATGAAAATGTCTTCTGTGATTGCTGGGCATTCTCATCACCCAAGTGCATTTGCCTTAGGGGTGGATAGTCTGGTTATGCTTATGCTGGTGGTAGTTGACTATGCAGACACAATGAGGAAGGAAGGGAGGATTGTGGATTGGGAAAGATGGCATTATGTGTATGTATGTATGTATGTATGTATGTGTGTGTGAATAGATAGATATATAGATAGATAGATAGATAGATAGATAGATAGATAGATAGATAGATAGATGGATGAATAGCTGGATGGAGGGATTGATGGATATGGAGTAGGAGCCTATAATGTGTATAGATATAGAGATATGGATATAGATACAGATATGTGAATAGAGATAGGTAGAGAGAGATTTAAATATTAGGTATTGGATATAGATGTAGAGATAGATACAGATAGGTATGTAATTGGGAGGTGCCTAACAATACACTGTTTCACCACACACAGAACTCTTATGTCATTAGGCATCATCCAGATCCAAGAGTGAGTGTATAGGAGGTAGACAGTGGTAGTAACACTTTAGAGCCTTCAGCCAGGCTCCTCCCTCCCATCAAGGCTCCATCCCTGGGTGTGAATCTTAAGAATACACACACACACACACACACACACACACACACATACACACACACACACACACATACACACACACACACACACACACACACACACACACACATACTGTCTTGGGTGTTGAGATGGAAGGATTGCTTGACCCCAGTGTGAAGAAATTTGGAATCTGCATTGTATAAACTATATTACTGTAATTCTTAGTGTATAACAAATAATTTATTATTATTATTGTAATAAAAATGAAGCAACAGCACCAACAATAACTGCATGGCAATAATAGAGAGGCAATATAATGTATGGAATGGAGAGCTGGTCTTTAGATCCGGGAAGATTGTGTGAGCCGGGGCAATGTGCCAGACAATTCCCTACAAGAATAAGTTTTAGTTGATTTTTTTTTAAGGGGACTGGAGCAGAATCTGTTATGCTTTATTTTTTTCTTTTTTAAAATTTATTTATTTACTTTTGGTTTACAACGTTCAGCTGCACAATCCCTTGAGTTCCGAATTTTCTCCCCCTCTCTCTCCTCCCTCCTCCCTGAAGGATAAGTTTTGAAGCAGATGCTACCTGCATCAGTAAAGGGAGTTTCCTTATCTGGGAGTTCTCTCTTCCAGTGCAGTCACAGACCTTGCCCCTAGCTTTACAGTATCAGTAAGATGGGGGCTTGTCCCAGGACTGGCTCTAAGCATCATTGAATATAAAAGGAGAACAAGAACAACAAAAATAATCACGACACCTTTGTAGGACTCAATAAGGTTTGCAAGATGCTTCGCAAGCCCAACCCATAGGCTCTGGTTAATGAAGGCTCCCAGTGGTTCTCAACCTTCCTAATGCTGCGACCCTTTAATACTCCTATGTGGGCGTATCTGCATGTGGGTGGACTCGTCTGGAGACAGATAGAGGAGCGGTATCTCGGTTCCTAAAACCATTGGGAATATGTCTTTTCCGATGATCTTAGGGGACCCCTGTGAAAGCGTCATTCGACCCCCCAAAGGGTCACGACCCACAGGTTGAGAACCGCTGTCTTAGATCCTGGTAACTTCCTAAGACATGAGATAACAAGATTTGGATTTGAAATAGTCAATAAACATTATTAAACAATTACGATGTGCCAGACACTGTGCTAAGCCTGGAGACACAAATACCTATGAAAAAGAAAGCCCGTCCCTGCCTTCTGAGAGCTTACAATAGAACAAGGAAAAAAAACACATGGGTTAGGGTACCCAGCTGGGGAGGGGGAGAATGGTGAAGTCAGCAAAGTACCAAATGAGGGCATCCAGGTAAGGAAGGAGGGGATAGCTAAAGAACAAGATCATCTTGCACAACCCTCCCATTGTATAGAGGAGAAAACAGAAGCCCAGGGGTGGCAACTCCACTAATGTCACACAGCGCGTTTGTGGCTCTGAGTTCAGATTCGAGGTCTCATGATTCTGGACCTGTCCCCTATGCCATACTGTTCCTCTCATTTAACACTTCACAAAGAATTGGACGTGACTGAAAAATGATTAAACATTCCATTCATTCACATTTCAAATAATATACATATATGTATGTATTTTATAGATAGTTATATACACATATATGTTAGTTATATGTGTGTATACACCCATACACTGAATGCATGTAAGTTCTTTGGACTGCACTGAGAAAGAAAATAAGATTGGGGAATCACAAGCCAAAGCAATTATGAATGATTTGGGGAAGCTAATACACACCCCAAGATTTGAAACATGGAACTTGGCGCACTAGGGGAAAATTGGGGACTACACAAGCTCTCTCAGGCTCCAACTACTCATGACTCTATTCAGTGTTGAGTAGCCACATCCTTTCTTGCCATCAGTTTGCTACTACTCTGTAGCTACCTTGCCCTTGGAAATTCTCTGGGGAGAGAAAAATTTCCCAACTTCCCCTGTCACCAGAGGCTTCTGCCTCCCGTGATCCTTCAGATCCTCCTTCTGGCTTGGAAAAAAAAAAAATTAATCTCCCATCAGACCCCTTGTTGATAATGTTCTCTACGAGGATCAGCCAAGTGGAAGGTTGGAGTACCTAATGACTTCCAGGCAATGGATTTTTGAAACCAACTTGAATTTTAAAGTCAACTACTCAAGAGTAGAGCAGCTAAATTCAGTTTAATAGTCATAAAGCATCACCTATGTTGTGCTAGGTTAGAGACAGAGACAAAATCATTCAATAATCTTAAAGGAACTTATATTCTGGTGGGGAAGAGTATGGGAATGCAACAAGGAAACAGATAATTCTATACAGGATAATTGCAGTAAAAAAAGAAAAAAAATTAACTCCATCACCATCTTCTTGCCAGTCACCTTACCATTCCACTCCTCCCACCTACTTTCCCCTTCTGGAACCATAATCATATCAATATTACCATTGCTACTGCAGAGGGTGCATCAGTCTACTTTCCTATGACACCACTCCCCATTCCTGTAATTTGCCAAGCCAAGATACCCGTCCCTGGTCTCCACTCCCTATATGTATCTTCCCCAAGAAGAAGGCATGCACCTAGAGGACAGGGGCTAACTCACTTTTGTATTTATGTCCTTAGCAGTTTACACAGGGCTTAATAAATTACATTTCATTCATTTATTTATGTATTCACAGTTTGAAGGAAGAAAGAGAACCAACATGAGGGGAACAGGAAAGTTGCAAATTTCACAGGGAAAAGATTACTCAAACTACAAGTCATTTCCATAATCATTCATTAAGGACCTACTATGTGCTGGGTATGGTGCTATGTGTTAAGGACCTACTATGTGCTAGGTATGGTGCTAAGTGTTAAGGAAACTAAAAAAGCTCTTGCCTTCAAGGAATTCTCCTGGGAGACCTTACATTTTCCTCATACCGATTGAGTCCTGGATCTTTTGAAGGCTATGGGACCCACCTATCAGAGGTTCCTTTCTATCTCTCTAATTCTAGGGAAGATCAACAGAAAATCAGGGTACATCTCTCCTTTGCCTTAAGTTATAATTTTGTGCTTAGCACAGTGTCTGGCACATGGTAGGAACTTAATAAATTATTATTGAAGTGAATTGAATAGAACCCCCTACAAAACTGCAAGTTCCATGAAAGCAGAGACTGTTTCTTTTTTTTTTTTTCCTTTTTGGAGGGCAATTGGAGTTAAGTGACTTGCCCAAGGTCACACAGCTAGTAAGTGTGTCAAGCATCTGAGGCTGGATTTGAACTCAGGTCCTCCCGACTCCAGGGCCGGTGCTCTATTCACTGTGCCACCTAACCACCCCGAGATTGTTTCTTATTTAATCTTTGAATCTCCCCTATCACAGTGTTCTGCTTAATCAATGCTCCTTAAACTGAAATGAAACGAATTTAAAGAATGAAGAGGCTAAAAAGAACCTCAGGAAAAAAGTAAAGTCATGGAATTGGAATCTGAGTTAGAAAGAACCTAGACCAACCTGTACCTGAATAAGAATTCCCTAAAGTCAGGTTCCAAAAATCAGCCACAGAAATACTGTATGGGGGAAGGTATGGTTTGCAAACAATTCATATAAAAATGATCTGCGGGTCGTAGTGGTCTGCCACAAGATCCAATGAGTCAATAGCGTGATATGACAAGCAAATAAATTTTTTAAGGCTGTTGAGATAGATCTTAATAATGGAATCCTGATGAAGCTGCCCCCAGCCACAAGATTCTAACTTCCTTGTGGGTCTCCCTGAACAGTAGACATGCCCTGATTTAACCACACAATTTGACTTTAACCACACCACTGCCCCCAGACTCAATCACAGGCCTCACTGAACAGCAGGCCCACTACCCCTTCCTAGCCACTGTCCCTCCTCTCCCCCTCCCAACTCAATATCCTGACTTCCTCATATATTCCTCACCACCTCACTAGAACATCAGGGGTGTCCTTGAGCTCATGCCCCACTATAACAGCAGGTGTATCCATGTGATGGAATTCCAGTCACTGCCTCTAGCTAGCCACTGCCCCCAGATCCATTCCTCATATTTCTCACAGGAACAGCAGGTGTGTCCATGTCCTCAACCACAACCACATCCATCTAATCTAAGATAGGATCACAATAGCCAGCCAGTCAGAAACCACCAGGATGCCTGAGCAGGATGTGGACTCCAAAACAATAGAAGGGACTTTCCCTAAGCAGGCACCTGCATAGCAAAAGTTGGCCTTTTGGTGAACTTATGATGTAAAGAGCCTTATTATAATATTATCATACATGCATGCCCCCTGAGTGAGTTTTTCTATACGCATTGTGGGTAATCAAATGTACAGTTCCACCAAGGCTGGGACCCCTTCCTATTACCTATTCCCTTGACAAATCCCTCCTGCTTTTTTTAATCTTCATAATTTTTGTTGTGTAATCAGGACATTGCATTATAAAACTGTCTGTCTTGTTTTACTGAAATTGCTGGTTCCTCTTGGAACCCAGCCGGCTTCTGAGAGGTGTCACTCCCAATAAATATCTTTGCTTGAATGTGAGATGGTCTGAGTCTGAATTCTTTCGAAATGACCCCCACAATATACCACAAAACTGCAACATTAGGAGGGATAAAAAGAGCTATGTACAGTGTTTCAAAGAGAGGCATGATGTAGTAGTTAAAACAAAGTTTTAGATTTGGGGTGAGGAAGCCCCACTTCAAAGGCTTCCCCAGATTTTTTACTAGCCACATGACCCTGGAAAAGTCACTGAACCCCTCTGAGTTTCAATTCCCTCACCTATAAATTGAGCATCCTCAATACAGCACCGGGTCCTTTTCTCAGAAGGTTTTCTCAGAGGCTTTTCAAAGAGGGTGTTAGATTTAATTAACCCATCCAACTCTGAGAATTCCCCCGAATTCAAGTCTTTCCTCGAATTGAAAAACTGAATTGAATTGAATTTCTCATGTACCTTGTTCTGGAAAGACAACACTCTGGACATTAGACTTGTTCATCTAATCACTAAGAAAGCGATTAGAGCTTCTTTAAAGCTCTAAATCTAATTCCCAGAATTAGTTATAAAATTCCAGAGCTGGACGGGACCTCAGAGGGTGTCTACGACATCGTGCACTAGGGCTAGAATCCTTACCACAAAAACCATCCCTAACAAGTGGCCATCCAGTCTTGGATTAAAGTCCTCCGGTGAGAGGACTCTATACCCCGGCAACCCAGTCCACCGCTGGGAAAAGTTCTCCCTCCTGAAGCCTACAGCTGCCGTGAAGCTTCCTTGAAAAGCCCTCCTCTCCCACAAGAACGCTACCGTTAGAACCTCACACAACTTTGTTCTGCCCCTCCATAACGCATTTGTCAGGTAAGATGGTGCATTCTGCTTACCAACGATCGCTGCCCCAATGCTTACTGGCTGTGACCCCCTGGGAAAGTCACTTAACTAGCCTATATTTGCCTCAGTTTTCTCATCTGGATAAGGGAGATAATGATAGCACCTTCCTCCCAAGGTTGCTGCCAGGATAAAATGAGGTAATTATTGTAAATCACTTAGCACAGTGCCAGGCACATAGCAAGCTCTAGTTAGCCATTTTTACTGCTACCACTGCTACTACTGCTACTGCTACTACTACCACTACTACTACTTCTACTACTACTACTACTACTACTACTACTACTACTACTCCTCTCTTGTTTTCCTCAAGGCCAAGCTCTAATTAGAGGCATTTTCAGACCTCTTGAAGCACTCCCTCTATAACAGCTGTACCTCAGAGGGTGAAATATAGACTTCCAAAGAAATGTGAATAAATCAGATGTTTCGTGTCCTCAGGAAGTGACAATGTAAAAGCCTTGTGCCCGGTCAGAAGGGACCATGAACATGCTCTTGTGGCTGCAGGGTCTTGGTTTCTTCTGCAGCGGGGGGAGGTGTGGCCCACTTTGTTCTCCCCTCCAGAGGATGGGCCACTGGCATCCTAGGCAAGTTCTGGCCTCTGGCTTACATCTGGGTCCTCTTCAAACCTCTTGAGAGATTTTTTACAGAGACCCTGGAGCTGACCTTGACAGTGTCTTTCCTTCCATGAGCTCAGGGCTTTGATCCGCATCTCCACACAATTGCCTCTCACCTTCCAGGGTTGTGGCTGGCCTCCTATCCAGAACCTGGAGAAGAAAATAAAATTTTTAAATGGACAAAGTCATTCTGGTGACCTGAGCTATAAAGAGTCCTCTGATCCCTCAATATGACCAAGAGGTGACTCTGAGTTCTTCAAAGGTACACCTGCAGGGGCAACATCTGGCAGGTTTCACAAAGCCTAGACCAGGGTTGGGGAACCTTCGGCCTTGAGGACACATGTGGCCCTCTAGGTCCTAAAGTGTGACCCTGACTGTCAAAGGGCCACACTTGAGGACCTAGAGGGCCACATGTGACCTCAAAGCCACAGGTTCCCCATCCCTGTTCTACATTGTGTCTGCAGCGCAAGCATCCACGATCGCGGCACAATGGGAAGTTTGTCAGACTGGGAGTCAGATGAGTCACCTACTGACTGTTACCAAGTTCCTCAGCCTCTCTCTGAGACTCCATTTATTTACCTCTAAAATGAGAGGTTTGAACCAGGAGGTCCCAAGTTCCCTCAAAGTTCTAAATCTAAGGTCATTGGGAAGCTGGCTACTGCGATGTGAATTTTTTGGCTGTGGTAATCCAAGGAACAAAGAAAAATCCAAAAATGATCTCAGATTTCATGGAGGCCCTTCCATGTTTCCACTCCTGAAGATGGAAAGAGAGTCAGACAGGGCTGACAAACACCCACCTTTGAGACCATCCACAAACATGGTAGCTAAATGGAGTGGAGACTGGGAGGTTGAATGCAAGCCAAACCAACAAACTTTCACTAAGCACCTATAAGGCCACCAGGGAGCTCCTCCCTAGTGCGCCAAATGCTGGGTCTGGAGTCAACAAGACTCACCTTCATGAGTTCAAATCCAGCCTCAGACACTTACCGGCTGTGTCCCCCCGAGCAAGTGACTCAACCCTGTTTACCTCAGTTTCCTCATCTGCGCTAGAGAAGGAAATGGCAAATGAGTCTAGTATCTGTACCAAGAAAACCCAAATGGGGTCACAAAGAGTTGGGAATGACTGCAAATGACGGAACAACACATACAAGGCAGAGCGAACAATGGTGTGAACTTCGAGATGATCTCAGATCAGGAAACCTTGTCCCATCTCTGACACACACTGCCTTCAGGGGAAGGACGGGAAACTTAGTAATGTCCCGGGAGCTGTCCTAAGTACTTTACAATCTTTATCTTGTTTGAGCCTCACAACTGCCCTGGGAGGATGGAGCTACTTTTAACAGCATTTTACAGCTGAGGGAACTGAGGTGGACCTGCCCAGGGTCACACAGCTAGTAAGTACCTGAAGCCACATTTGAACTCAGGTCTTCCTGACTCTATCCACTGCACTACCAGCTGTCTCTAGAGTACTCAGGGGTTAGAGGTGGGCTTTGAACACAGATCCTCCTGACTTCAAGGCTGACTCTCTAGCCACCAAGCCATAGCTATCTATTTATAAATGTAAGTATTTAAAATAATGTAGCTTATATTCATCTATCTGCAGACATGTCACCTCCCCAATAGAATGTAGATTTCTTGGGGGCAGGATTCTTTCACTTTGTCTTTGTTGTCCAGTTCCTAACACACAGTAGGAGCCTAATAGATGCTTGTTGAATTAAACTGATGCTTCAGGAAGCCTCAGTGTCTCATTTCCTTTGTCCTCCTCCGGCCCCTACCCTCTGCTCTCCCTTCTTGGTCCAGCAGAGGGACTGCTGGGGACACTGTCGTTCAGAGGACCGGTCTCAGCCATCCTGATACAGCAAAGACGGCTTGTAGACCAGATGGCTGATAGGGGGACAGCAGGGCAGACAAGGACTGGGGGTCAGGGACTCATAGCGGTTAGATGTCTAAGTGCTAAAGAAATAAAGGAGGCTGGCCAAGGCAGCAATGGAGGACCCAGGAGGGGAGGCAGGCAGCAGAGAAGCTTGTTACCATGACAACAGAGCCTGCCCGAGCCATGCCTTTTCTGTTCCAGCATGAACAGGGGCTCCTCTGCTGATGCAGATAATCAGATCTTGTAAATGCTTTCAATTGAGGCATAAAGGACTCATGTCTGGTCCCAGCGTGCACCAGCACTGAATGGTTAGAGTAGGCGCTGAAGCTGGTGCATTGTGTCACCAATTCAATCATTTAAAGGTTATTGAGTTGAGAAATTAAAAAAAATTAGGAACCAGCCCCCAATAAAAATTCCACTTAGAGACTAAATGGAATTGTTTAATCACAAAACTGAAGAAGAGAAAAATGAATGGAAAACTTTATGAAATGAAGCTGGGCAACATCAAATATATTTGAAATGATGAGAGGGAAGAGATGACCATGGAAAAGATTGGGCTCAATTCACAGAGAAAGGCTTGACTGGTCAGAGCCACAGCAGGGGAATTCAGCCTTCCATCTTCCCTCTGCCTTCTTTCCCCATCTTGTTCTTCCCCCATAGCTTACCCATGGCCTTCAGACTTATCTTTCATCAGCTAGGTATCTAGACAGTTAGGTGATGCACTGGATAGGGTCCTGGACCTGGACTCAGAATGACCTGAGTTCAAATCCAACCTCAGCTACATACCAGCTGTAAGACCCTGGGCAAGTCACTTTGGCTCTGTCTACCTCAGTTTCTTGACCTGTAAAATGGGTGTAACAGCACCTACCTTCCAGGGTCATTTTGAGGATCAAACGAGCTATTTGCAAAGCACTTAGCTCAGTGTAAAAAGGTGCTTAATAAATACTTACTCTCTTTCCCACCGAATTTCAGAGCCAGGGGAGCTTTCAGTCTGACCTATACCTGCAAAAATCTCCTCTCTCCACTGCACCCAATAGCTTGTCATTAAGCTCTTGCTTAAAGCCCCCCCAATGCAGATGGAACCACCACCTCCCGAGGCAACTCCTTCTAATGATTAAGGAATTTTTTTTCTGACATCAACCTGAAATTTGCTTTCTCCTTGTTCCAACCTCTGAGGCCACACAGAACAAACTGAATCTACACAAGATTGTCAGATACTTGAATTCACCTATTCCTTTCTCATGCCCAGACTTTCTACTTTTTCCCAAGGACCCAAACATGACAGAGGAAGTCAGTCAAGGAGGGACAGGAAACTCTCAAAAGCCACCAAATGACATAGGTCTCATGAAGAGGGGAAGGTGGATGTAGTCTGAAGGAACAAATGTGGATGCTCAGAGAACTCCCTGAGCAATGCAGATTTTTTAAAATGCAGAAGAGAGGAACAAAGGTGGGTAAGAGAATCAATACAAGACAGGGCATGGTCCATTAAGGAGAGTGTCGGGGGATGCTAACGCTCAGAATGAAGGGAAGTCAGCAAGGAAAGGTCAGACAATCAAAAGAGGGCCTCAGCTATGTTGGGGAGAGGGGAGAACTGCATGGGATAGAAAAACCAGTGACAGCAGAGGCAAGACAGACCTGATTAATTTAGATTCTCCTTCAGTTTTTCTCAACTAAGGAGAGTGATCTGAAAAGATGGAATGAAATTGGCCGATTAGAGGCTGACCTCCAAGATAAGTAAGTACCTACCTGCCCCGGATGGGTTCAGGCTCCCCATTATCAGGTGCTAGAGGATAGACCGGTTATTTAGAACTGAGAATTAATAGAAATGCTCTTTGCCATCAATGGGGTTACATTCTCCACAGGAAAAAAATGCAAATGTTGTTCTTACTTTTTAAAGTGTTGCACTTAATGCATTTGGCAGCCTGGTGAAGAATAGATTGGGAGAAAGTAGAGTCAGGAAGACCTACGAGGACCTAGTGAGCGGTGAGGAGAGCCCATACAAGGGTGGTGGCTTCATGAATGAAGAGAATGCAACAAGTGCATGGGATCTGTGGCAATGCCAAAGATTTGTGGGAAGCTAACATAGCCAACACCTCAAGGGAGAGGGTCGTGTTCATATCCAATGGCTGGGGAAGAGGTAAGAGAGTGAATGAATATTCAGGAAGCTGCAGGGACAATGAATCTGAGAGCAGAATGTTCCCAGGGAAGTCTCATCTTTCTTCAGGCTTGGGGTCCAGGGAAAGCTTTCAGAATCTCTCTGAGCTCGTGTAGGCAAGGATGTGCCCAGGAAAATGGCAGCTATGGACCCACCTTCTGCTGTTGGTCTCCTTGTAGAGAGTCCCATCGACCCAGTGCCAGCTGCCCTCAGTACCCAGGTTGGTCAGACCAATCCAGTATGGAATGCCTTTGGCTTTCTTGATAAGGAACTCCTAGAACACAATGAACACAGAGGAGGTGAAGGCAGACATCATGGAGGGGGCTGATGCTGGGGACAAGGCAGAGGGCATAGGGAGTTACCTAAGGGGTGGGTAATAGTCTCCAAGGTGGGGTGTGTACACCCTAGGGAGTACACAAAAATGGGATGCAAACATCGAATGTTAGAACTGCATAAAATAGTACAGTCAGCTGTTCAGGGTGCTTGTAGCTCCAATTGGGTTCTTCCATTCTCCTTGAGTGAATGAATGAACAAATGAATGAGTAAAAGAATGAATGAATGAATAGAATGGAGTCCATTCACTCATTCATCCATCATCTTCAACACTCTGCTGCTCTAATTCTCCTATCAGCATCCACTGAGGGCTATGCTTTATCCATAAATAAAATATATAAAATTTGCTTAAGATATTTATTTCCCCTTACATACATTCCTTCAAAACTTCTCTTTTTGTGAATGCTTCATAATATACATAATACATAACTAATAATAATATGATGGGAAAGAGGAAAGTACTCATTAAGTGTCTGCTATGTGCTGGGCACTATCCTAAGACTTTAACAAATATTTCATTTGATCCTCACAGCAACCTTAGGAGGTAGTTGTTATTGTGATCCCCTTTTTACAGTTTAAAAAACTAAGGCAAATAGAGATTAAGTGACTTGCCCAGGGTCACATAGCTAGTAAGTATCAGATACTGGACTTGAACTCAGGTCTTCCTGACTCCAGACCTGGTGTTCTATCTATTATATCACTCAATTACTTCAGCCTACTCCCTGTGTACTTACTGGAAAGTATCTGGAATTGATATGTAAATATCAATACATGATCAATAATGTCTTACTAATAGGAGTACATGGCCAAAAAAAACACTGGGACCACTACCCTAGGGAACCAGGGCAGGTGGGGGATATGGACCATATTAAACACCTATAGACTTCCTTCAGGATGAGTGGCTTCCTGGTGGTCTCTCTGACCTCATCCCATCTTTATCATGGGGGGAAGCCCCTTCAAAACAACATTGAGCCCTTCCCTTCAATAAATGTCAGAATCACAACACCTCAGGTTTTGGTGACCATTCAATCCAACCGAAGAATCCTCTCTGACTTTACTGATGAGTGGTCATCCAGTCTCAACATCAAGGTCTCCAATGAGGGAGGCCACGCCAGCAACAGCAGAACTAGTATGATTGATATATATGTATATATATGGTGTGTGTGTATGTATATATAGTGTATGTTAACATGTGCAAAGCACTCTACATGTGTGGTCTCACTTGGTCACTAAGCAGGAACAGCCTTCTTCACTCTCCAGTTGTTGGGAGGTTATCCTAGACATCAAGCCTAGATTGACCTGTCTGCATTTTCCATCCACTGGCTCTAGTTCTGCCTTCTGGGGCCGATGCAGAGCAAGGCTGTTCTATCTTCCACAAGTAGCCCTTCAAATATTTGAAGATGGCAATCATACCAGTCAATCAGTCAATGAACAAGCATTTATTAAGCCCCTATTATGTGCCAGGCATGTGTTAGGCACTGGGGATTCAAATGGAAATAATTCTTTGAGGAGTTTATATCCTATTGGGGGAGGCAACAAATATTCCTGTAAGTATAAAAGAAATCAGTCTAAGATAATTTTGAGGGGGGGCATAAGCAGATAGAGGAGAACAGGAAAGGCTTCAAGCACAAGGAGGCTCTTGAGCTGAGTTTTTAAGGAAATCAAAGGTTTTGAGAAACAGAGATGAGAAAACACATTCAAGCATGAGAGGCAGCCTGGACAATCCCCCACCAAGTCTTCTCTTTTCCAGACTAAGCATGTCCAGCTCCTTCAACAAATCCTCTTACAGCTCAAGCATCTTCACTGTTTGAGGTGCCCTGCTCCAGAATTAATCAAACCCTGCCCCAAGAGAGGAACATCTTTAAGAATGATGATTCCTCCCTCCCCCAATTCTCCCAAGCTTTGCTTTGAATCATGGTTAGAAGGACTGACCTGTTCTTCCACTGAGCCCACAGATGTCAGATGAGACCCCCATGATACACAGAACTTTTCAGCCTCATACCAGGATGTACTCTTTTGGGAAAAATAGTAAAGGTTTCCATTGTAGAACTTCCAGCCCTTGGAGAGGAGAGTTAGGATGGTCCCTATGGAGAAGAAAGAGCAGAGAAATCAAGGACCTAGGATAAAATAACTACCAATGGTGGAGAAGGGTGCTAGCCTTACCTTCCCTGGCCCTACAGGTCCCCAGGAATATGAATGTTGCACTGTCCATTGGATGAGACTTGATTACAGTAGGAGACAAGCTAGATCTCGGGGAGGGAAGTGATAGGGAAAAGTAGCCTAGCATAATGCCTGGCACAGAATAAGCATTTAATAAATGCTTGTTGAAGGGGACAGGCTCAGCTAGATCCACAAACTCTTGGACTGAGTGGCCCCTGCAGAAAGAACTATGTATTTCTCTGGAAAGGAGGTCAAATTTTTAGCAGTAACTAACCAGTAAGGGTGCCACATCCCAGACCTTTTCTCTAATGATGAGGCAGAGTAGTGTGATGGTGAGAGCATCAGATTTAACATTGGGAGGGATCTGGGTTCAAATTAGAGTCTAACAGCAGCTCTAAATTCTTCCCTCCCCCCCCCAAAAAAATTATAAGCTCTGTAATGTTAATGTTTTCCCTTTGTTCATTAGCTCCCATTTATCCTGTACGTATCTTGTTTGTGCAGTTTTCTTTGTATGCTGTCTCCTTCACTGGATTTTGAACTGCCTTTCTTTGTACCCTCAGCCCTTAGCACAGTGCTTGGCACATAGTACGGCTGATCAAGACTAATCCCTCTTCCCTAAGGCAGCTTTCCATATACCTATTAAGTACCTAGTATGTGTGTCACAAATGAAATTAAGGTAAACTGAGACACAAGGTTCTGAGCATGATTAATTTATTAGTTGTGCTAGCAATAACCAATAAATTGGGTCAATGACCTCTCTCAATGACCAAAGATCCTGAGTGAAGGCTGACAGGGGCTTTTATAACAATTAGCAAGACAAAAGAGCAAAATCTTCAGCTCTGTAAGTGTGTTTTCTTCTGATTAACCTGACATTATGTCAGGACAATCTCAATAGGTCGGCATTTTAATGAATAGATGGATCAAGTATCACCTGAACCACTCCCCATTACTTCCCTGCTGAGAGATGGGAATAATCTTCAGATGATAGGATTAGTCTACATGAGTATAGCCTGCAAAGGCTTTAATTGAAACAATTTGAATTTGAGTTGTCTCTGCTTGAGTTCAAATCCAGCCCCAGACACTTACCAGCTGAATGACCCTGGGCAAGTCATTTAATCTGTTTGCCTCAGTTTTCTCATCTGTAAAATGAGCTGGAGAATAAAATGGAAAACCACTCCAGTATCTTTGACAAGAAAACTCCAAATGCAGTTAGACATGACTGAAACACTGAACAAAAGACAAAAGCCTGGCCTTTAGGAAAGTTACTCTGAAGTGCAGGTGAAGGGTGACCTTACAAAGGTAGAGTTTGAACCTACACAGAGTGGGAGAGTATTAAACCCATGCCAGCTTGATTAAGTCTTTAAAAAGGAATTAAAGTCAATTTTCAATTTTACACATACCAATCACCATGCCAGGCATGGAGGAAGCAGAGGGGTCATGTCATTTAACCTTTCTCAGCCCAAGCTGACTATTTTTAAAATAGGATGATACAGAGTGTTCTAAATTTGGAATTGGAGTCAAACCAAGCTAATAAGCTAACAAGCCTACTACATGCAAAGCACATAGGATACAAAGAGAGGTATAAATAGCCTCCACTCTCAAAGAGTTCATGACAACAGGCAGACAACTAAGAGTTAAACTGTATAAATGAAGGTCATGTTAAAGGGAAGGTGTTTGAAACCAAGGGGACTAAGAAAGGTTTCCTACAGACAGTGAGAGTCCAGTGGAGATTAGATGGAAGTAAGAAATCATAGGTGAGGCAGACAAGCATTCTAAGCATGGGAGACAGGCGGTATAAATGCCTGGAGACTGGAGATGGAAGATCTTGGGCGAGGAACTCCAAGGAGGCCACTGTCACCGAATTGAAGAGTATTCAGGGAAGGGGGAAAGGTATAAGACTGGAAAGAGAGGAAAGGATAGGTTTGTGGAAGACTTTAAAAGCCAAAAAAAAGATTGTGTATTTGATCCTAGCTATAATAAGGAGTGTATGAAGTAAGGGCACGACATGTTGGTCATGGATGGGGGTTGATGATGGGGACAAGACAGGGGGGCATAAGGAATCACCTAAGTGGTGACTTTCACTTTGGGAAAATCACTCACAACTGAAAGTAAGATGGACTGGAGTGGGGAGAGACTTGGGGTAGAGAGTCTCACCATTAGGCTATTGCAGTAATCGAGGCCTGAGATGATAAGGTCCTGCACCAATGTGGTGACTGTGCCACAGGAAAGATGGGGGTGTACACAAGAAATGTTGGTGAAGGTCAAAATGACAGGACTTCACAATTGACTGGAAATGTAGGGTTGGGATAAGTGAGAAGTCCAGGATGAGTCTGAGGCTATGAGCCTGGAAGGACAGTTGAGAAGGAGGAAGGGTTTGGGAAAAAAGATTGTGAATTTGGTTTTGGACAGATAGAGTTTGACATGTCTATGGCTCAAGAATCCAGTTTCAGTTATTCAATAGGCAGTTAAAAATTTGAGAATGGAGGTCACAATAGAGGCTTGGACTGGCTCAACACATCTGATCATCTTCTGAATAGAGATGTTAATAGACTCCATGGAAATGGATGAGACGATCAAGGGAGACACCAACAATACCAGAGAGAGAAGAGAACAGAGCCCAAGTCACAGCCTTGGGGAAGACACCTACGTTAGTGGGCAAGATCCAGATGAAGATATAGCAGAGTGGACTGAGAAGGCACAATCAGACAGGTAGGAGGAGAATCTCAAAAAAGCGATATTACAGAAACCTATATAGAAGACAGTATCCAAGAGAAGAGGATGACCCACAGTGTTGAAGGCTGCAGAAAGGTCAGGAAGGAAGAGGATTTTTAAAGGCCATTAGATTTGGGAATTAAGAAATTATTGGCCACTTTGGAGGGAGAAGTTTCTGTCAAATGATCTATAAAGGACCTGAGTTCAAATATTGACTCTGCTAATCTTGGAAAAGTCATTTCCACTCTATTGGCCCAATTCACTCCTAGGTGATGGTGGTGATGGTCATGATGGTGGTGGTGGTGGTGGTGGTGGTGGTGGTGGTGTTTGGGTTGGTGAAAGTGATGGTGATGATGATGATGGTGGTGATGATGATGATGGAGATTCTATTATTACTCCCATTTTACAAATGAGGAAGCTAAGACTGAGATAGGTTAAAGAACTTGCCCAGAATCACATAGCTTGAAAGTATTTGAGGCAAGATTCACACTCGAGTCTCCCTAACAATTAACCCATCACTCCCTCCATGACTAGGTGACTTCCATGGTCCTTTGCAGCTCTAAAGCTATGGTTCTAATATTAGTCACACCTATTAAGATTTACAAAAATAAGATGACTTTTAAAAAGCCCTTTGTAATCCTTTAACCATTATGCAAATATCAGCTATTGTTATGAGCTGAAATGCTGAAAATGTAGAAAAAAACTCCCCAATCCCACAGGACCCCATGAACTTACAATACTCATCTCTCACTGCAATGTAGGAGGCATTAACAGTCTCTAGAAGGTCTGTTAATGTTTTCACATCTGTTTGAACTCCAACAGTTTCTGAGACTTTCTCCACACGTACTCTAGGTGTCTCAGTGATCTCTCTAAATTCCAGGGTCTCCTTTATGGGACCTCCAGGTGGTTTGGTGACCCTCCCAAGCTCTGGGTCCTCCTCTGTGGGGCCTTCCAGTGTCTCAGGGTCCACTCCAGAGGCCCTGGTCTGTATCTGATGGGTGCTGACAGGGAAGACAGTAATGGTCTCCAAATAGCCTCTTAACCCTTCCATGACCACGTTAGATGCTGTGATATCTTCCAAGCCACTCCTGGTCTTCTTGGTCTCTAACGTCTGAACTCTAGAGCTTTCCAAATGACTTCTTAACATCTGCACCTCTGAAGTCAAGGTGGTAATATTATCCAGGTAAGCCTTCTTCTGGGCCTCCCCACTTCCTGTACATGTCTCTACCTGGAAATCTAATAGATTGAAAAGTTAAGGCTGGGTAGTATCAGATTTCAAGGAGACACAGATCTAATGAGAGAAGCCATTGGGAATCTTGGGGTATTTGGCTTGCTCAGAAGCCCTTTGGTTCCTTCAGTTGAGAGGGGCATGCCTCATCCTCTTGAATAGAAGAAAGCAAGCATTAAGCCAAGAGACCTTGGCTGGGTCCTTTGCCCTGCCTCTACACTCCTCAGTCCCTGGTTCTGATTTTTTGTTTTCTGTCCTATAGTCCTGGCTCATAAATACCTCCAGGATCAGATCTGTACCAATGAGGTAAAAATGACACTGATGCTGTCTGCCAAGTCAACAGCCACTTTCCAGGCCAGGCTCCTTAGGAGAAGACAAAAAACAGTGAAATCCTGAAAAATGAGCATGGACATGTTTGGGCCCCATCACTGTGTGTCCTTCCTGAACAAAGTATGCCAAGGTCTAGACTTTACCAGGTGAAAGGATTCTAGCCCCAAAGAAGGAGAGACAGCTATTGAAACCAAATTTCCGACTTATGGCCCAGGTAACCTGGACACATTGGCTTCCTTTATTCACTTCATTCTCTTCACAAAAGGAAATTGCCTAACCCACCCTAACAAAAAGCCAGCCTGGTGCAGTGGATAGAGAGTCAGCCTTGGAGGCAGGAGGACATGGGTACAGGTTCCATGTCTGACACATAGCAGCTATGTGACCCTGGGCAGCTCACTTAGCTTCTCAGCTCGCCAGACCAGTCCCAAAGACGATAAGGTACAGACTGCACCATCGGAAGAAGAATTTTCCACACTGGGAGTTCCCACCCTGATGAAAGCACATGTCTTGTTCCTGCCCCCCACCCCACCAAAAAAAAAAAACAATTCTCTCTGAAAATAGTATAAAAGAATGGGGGTTGAGTATAGAGGATAAAACCCACTGGAATGGGTTGCCCTGGCAACCAAATCTTCAAAAATATGAAATATTCTGTTTAGAACCATAAATTTAGAGTAGAAACTACATCAAAGGTCACTCCTCTGCCTTCCAAGCCAACACTCTCCTCCCTGGCTGTCATTCCCCTATACATGTGATCACTCCCTATTAGAATTTAAGCTTCTTGAGAACAGGGGCCATCTTTGTTTACATATCTATATCCCCAAAGGTCAGCACAGTGCTTTATCTATTGTAAGGATTCGATAAATGTCTTTGGTTCTTATTGAGCCATTTCAGTCACACATAACTCTTCATGACCTCATATGGGGTTTTCTTGGCAGAGGCACCGGAGCAGTTTGCCACTTCCTTTTCCAGCTCATTTTTCAAATGAGGAAATTGAGGCAGAGTGAAGTGACTTGCCCAAGGTCACACAGCTAGTAAGTGTCTGAGGCTAAATTTGAACTCAGGAAGAGTCTTCCTGACTCAAAGCCCAGCACTCTATGAACTACGGCACCATTGAACTGCCTTATAAATACCTGATCACGAGACCCAGAGAGAATATGTGGCTTTGCCCAAAATTCTACAGGTAGTGATGAGAAAAGCCAAGAAAAAAACACAAATCTTCTGACCCTAAACCCAGCACTCTTTATAATACATCAACCAGCATTTATTAAATGCCAGTTACTACCAGGCAGTGTTCTAGACACGTAGAAGAAGCAAGATTGAGTTGTACGTAGAACACTAGTCTTGGAGACAGGAAGATCTGAGTTCAAATCCAGCCTCAGATACTTACTGTATCTGTTAATGGTGTTATCCTGGAAAAGTCACTTAATCTCTCTCAGCTGTAAATGGAACATAATTATAGCACACTCCACAGGGCTTTGAGGACCAAATTAGATAATGCATGCAAAGTACTTTGCTCACCTTAAAGTGCCAGGCAGCTGGGTACCAATTAAAGTGAATGATGGGATTCCTTGTTTGCACTAATTGGGACCTGCCTGTATCAATGCTGGCTGTCATTATTATCTGGTTTCTTTTTTTTTTTTTATCTAAAATGGTTTCTATATAGACCTTTTCCGTAGACAGGTAGATGGAGCAAGATAATTATTCCAGATCCCTTGGAGCTTAATGAGGCAATAACGACCCCAGCACATGGCAAGGGAGAATAAGGTATCACAAACATGAAGCCAAAAACCACCCACGAACTTACAAAGAATGATGATAGCAGTGAGGGAGGCCAGCAAGGCCAGAGTCAGGAGAACCAGGACCACCTGGGCCATCCTTGGAGTCCTGTGGCTTGGATGTGGCTCTATCCTGAGGAACTGTCCTGAGAGGGAGAGAGTTCATCGTCAAGGCCAGTCAAGAAGGATCTATGATGCATCTACCATGGTCAGGCACTGTGCTAAGTGCTGGAAAGACAAACAAAGGAAAAGAAAACACAAAAAGCCTAGTATCAGCCCTCAGGGAGCTCATGTTCTAATGAGAGAGAGGATGTGCAGACCACTGTGGACAGATGAGATAGGAACAGGGCAGATCAGAGATCTTACAGAGACAGGGATACTGATAGTTTCCTTGTGCTGAGTTCACTCTGTGTAGCTGCAAGAGCTGACCTGACCACCAGCTCCCATTCAGACAGCTCAGAGAGGATCAACTCATCTCTTTCATCTCATCAACTCATCTCATAGACCCACCGCCTCAAGCAGCCCCATCGTGGATAGGAGCTAACACTAATCAAATGATGCTCAGATTCCCAAAGGGGTCATCCTCAAAGGCTGATCCCCTTCCAAAATTCTTCCCATACCTGCCCCCAGAGACCCTAGTTCAGAGCATAAAATGGCTCCCTGAGTTCACAAGTCCCTTGGAAGAGTTGGAAGATGGGTGGAGGAAAAGAAGACCCAGGTGGAAAATAAGCTGTAGGAAAACTCACCAGGTGGCCAAGGTGATGGCTTCCCTAGGCTGATGTTCTCATAATCATCTATGTTCATCTTGCATTCTCTCTTCCAGTGTACTGGGCTCCGAGGCAGATGGCACATCTATAAACCCTGCTTTACACCCTTTCTTCTCATTGGTGCCCAGCCAGAACAGCAGAAAGTGCTGCTACAGAGCAGGGTCACTGGAGCATAGCCATTTCTAGTGGGGCCCCCAGGGAGAGAGAGCTGTTCAGGTTCAAGGAAGGCCTTATAGAACTATGGCTCTAGGACACCATTAATGATGCTTCAACTTCTGAGATCAAAGGATCAATTGGTTCAAAATAGCCAAGGACCTCAGCCAGCCCACACCCATCCTGTGGAAGAGTTGTCTACCTGAAGGTGAGGACTCAGGAAACAAAAGAAGTAAAGTATCTCTTAGTCCACGTTCAACAATGGCTAGGACTAGGGTGGAGCATCAGAGGCTTTGTCCCATGAAGCTGAACTGTAGAGAGCATTGGCATCCCACACCATCCTTCAGCAGCATAGGAGCAGCTGGCCTTGGGACCTAGTTAACCAGAATAAGTGATTAAGGTGGGGAGCTAAATGGCTGCAGCAGTGGCCAAATCTCAGATGAGCCTCAGTTTCTCCATCTATAAAATAAAGCTATTAAAGTAGATAGCCTCTGCAGTCCCTTTAGACATCATATCTACAATCCTAGGATGTTCATTCTCAGAGGGGAATTTCCAGAAATAATACTCTACCCTTCTGTCTAACTCAGAGATAAAGATAGGGATTTCAGACCAGGGTAAAAATTGTGTGGCATTATGATGAATGACCATGCTGAAGTCCTCTTTAGATGCCTCAGTGGCATTCCTGGATTCTTGTAGTCCCACCAAGGGAATACAGGCTCTATGCCCCTCCAAGATGGGAAAAGCTTCTATTAAATCTATTGAACCAGTCAAGAAGGATCTATAATGCACCTACCGTGTGGTCAGGCACTGTGCTAAATGCTATTAAGTCCAGCAACAGGTTGTGCATCCTCTCCCCGCCATGAACCAGGAGCTCAGGACAGGTTGGCCACAGAAACTTTCAAAGGCCAACTACCAATGTTCAGAGGTTGTGCTCTATATGGGTCCACCCAAGTCAACAGTCACAGATCCAAAAAATATTCAAACATAAATAAAGCAAATGCTTTCCTAATCATATCTATGCTACAACAGTTATGCTAGACATTTCTTGTTCAGAACAGAAAAACTATTCCCTAACCCTGTGACTGAGGGAAAAAATCAAGTCTACTATGGGCAGAGCTCAAGACGTTAAACTTTTACCAGCTGTGTAATCAGAAACAAATCACTTTGAGTCTAAGGACCTTGGTTTCACTGTCAGCAAAATGGATATCACAATGTCTCCAATTAGCCACATCACACAGCTGTTATGAGGAATATACCTGGCAAAACTTAAAGTCCTATAGAAATCTGATTGTTTTTTATTGCTCTTAGTGCCCTATGATCCATCCTTAATCTGTGACCCCTCCACTGCTATACCAAGATTCCTAGTTCACATGAATTGAGTCCAAGCTTAGGAGCTGACCCAAGAGCATGATTCTCTTTGGCCTCTTGCCCCCAAATGGAGTTTGCTCTGGTAAAATATTTCATTCTAGGTTATTACATAGGTGGATGAAAGGGGTCTCCAGATGCCACACAAGCACTAAGGTTAACAAGTATACGAGACAGTCTTGATTTTACCCCACAGAAAATTCATAAAATACAAAAAACTCAGAGTAGCCCATAAACAGATACAGAAACCACATATAGTACTCAGAGGACTCTAATGAAGGGATTTCTTTGATTGACCAATCTTATATCATTATTATATTGTTACCACTTGAAGTAGTAACCCAAAGTCCGATCCCATGATTGGAACCCTCCCCTTCGTCCTTCCCCTCATCAGAATCTCCATATTCTCTTCTTTTGATCACTTTCTCATCCATCCATCATTCTTTCCTTTCTTCACATTCCCCTTTTCTTTCAGAAGCAGCATGAGGCGCATGAATCCAAAGACATACAAGACATAGGTCTGAGCCTTGGCTTTGACATTTCCTAGCAGTTCTGATCTGGGACAAGTCAATTCACTTTCAGCCTCAGATTTTTGGACTCTAAAATGAGGAGGTCAGATCATATCAAAAGTTCTTAATCTGGAGAATGTGAATTTTTTAAATTGATAACTGATATTGATAATTTCAATATCAACTGAAATTGATCATTTCAATATAATGGTTTCCTTGGTAATCCTACATCTGTCACTTCATGCATTTGATAACATTCTCCTGAGGAGTCCACAGGCTTCACCAGACTGCTTGGATCCAATGCTCTCAAAGTTCCCTCCAACTCTGCCATCCTGGGATTCTCTGTAAGAGCATGTTCCTGACCTCTGGGAGCCTGGTTGTGGGGTGGAGTGGGCTGGTTGCCAGATGCTATAATAACCATTTGTTTTTCTTTTGTCTTCCTCCTTCACCTTGGTTGCTCATGGTCCCTTTTGGTCTTATATGCAAATCTTTTCTAGTTTCTTTTTTTTGCCTTTTGTTACAGTGAGTTCCCAAGAAATACAGTTTGAAGTGTCTAGTAGACATTTTAAGCAACTGACCTATAAATTACGGAAATACCTTCTCCTCCTACACTACCCACATCCTCATCCCCCACCCTGCCTAAAACCCTAGTCAAGTTTCTCTCTTATGCACACCAAGATGCAGACCTCTGCATCTCTGCTTCTGCTCTTCCCCTGCCTAGAACTCCCTTCCTTCTCCTCTCCACAAGGTCCGTCCTCCTCTGGGAACCTTCTCCTGATCTCTCCAGCCCGCACTAACACCTCCTCAGAAACATGGGATGTTAGCACTGAAAGGGATTTTGAAGACCATCTGTCTAGTCCAGCCCTGGAGTCCCAACTTTACAGTTGAAGAGACGAAAGCCCCCAGAGGTTACATAACGATGCCTGAGGTCAAGAAGGGACTAGATGAGCCAGAAACCAAAATCCATATTTCCTGGCTTCCAGTGCCATCTTTCCCAAAAAATGTATTAACTTGTAAAGGAACCTGGTACCTGAGGATGCCTAAATGGTCCTCTTTCCAGAAAGTATACTGCCACTCAGTGGGGAAAAGTAATTTAAGGATATGTGAAAAACAGAGCAGATAGCTGGTGCAGTGGCTAAAACGCTGAGCTTGGAGGAAGACTCGTCTTCCTCAGTTCAAATCCAGCCTTAGACACTTACTAGCTGTATGATTCTGGGCAAATCACTTAAGCCTGTTTGCCTCAATCTGTACAATGGGTTGGAGAAAGAAATAGGAAACCACTCCAGCATCTTTGCCAAGAAAAGCCCCAAGGGAAGCCACAAAGAGTCTGAAATGACTGAACAACAGTGAAAACAATGGCAAAAGGTCTATGAAATCTCAAGTAGGTATAATGTCAAGTGTGAATCATCACTGTTGTCTGTTAACATATGAGGTTCCGCACTGGTATTTTCCATAACTTGATGCCCCATTCCCTTGGTTCCTCTATGGTTGAAGTAGTAAGCAAGAGGGACATCCCTGCCACCTCCATTAAAAATCCTCCCCCCGTCTGGGCAGTTTCCCTTCAGGCTGGTTGGTCTTGACAGGTTTCTCCACCCCTCAAAAGGTTGCCATCATGCAGTTTCCTCTTCACCCCAATCTTGATCTGACTCCTCTCTCCACAGACCACCTCCTGGCCCCAACAACCCAGCTGCCCCTAGTGGATGGGCCCTCCTTGGTGCCAACATCCCTACCTCCACATTCAGGAAGCTAGGTAGTAAATCTGGAGTCAGAAGGTGCTGAGTTCAAATGCAGCCTCAGACATCAATTGTGTGACTTTGGGCAAGTCACTTAAATTTAGTCTACCTCAGCTTCTCCATCTGTAAAATGGGGGTAATAATAGCACTTACCTTGCAGGGTTATTGTGAGAATGAAAAGAGATAATACGTGAAGTGCTTTACAAGCCTTAACGCTCTCTGGAAATACTGTCAGTGTTTTCTATGAGCACCGGGATTTTCTAGCAGCTTTCGATCTCCCGGCCAGAGTTCCTGGCAGTAGACTCAAGGGCCCCAACCCTTTTAGTTGCTGCCTTATAGGACCTTATGTCCCATTAGGATAGGGATATGTACAATGAACGAATTGGGGGGAATCAATAATCCCTTAGAATGGGCAAAGCGCTGTGCTAAGTGCCAGGGGTACGAATAAAAATGTAAGCCAGTCCTGTTCTCAGATGGCCTCCACTCTAATGGTGGGAGACAACAGAGATGGTGTGTCCCAAAAGTCTTGGTGCAAGTTTTGTTTTGTTTTAATAAATAAAAACTACTCTAAGACTTATGGGAAACCCTACAGAGGAAGTTTCAACTGCAAGTCACATGGGTAGGTGCCATAATCCTCAGAATGCAGCAACAAAGAAGATGGTCATGTCTCTTGTTTACTGGCAATTCTCACTGATAAATTCCTATCTGTCTGTAACGTTGAACCAAGGACTTCGGAGGGTCTTTGGGAGCTACAGCTACCATACCCACAGAAGTGGTTGCCAGGCCACATTACCACCCAGGGGTTGCTTCCAAAGATGATGGCTGAGAGAATTGAAATGGAAGGTTAACCAATGGTCACTCCCAGGCTGGTGGGCTTACCTGCCCATCTCAACAGTTATCACTGGCAGTAAATCTTATCTCCTCTCTATATATTGACCATTCCTCTCAATTCTGGCTACAGAGTGCGGACTGGAAGCAGAGCCAGTTTTTCAGAGGTACTGCTATTCCCAAGGATCTTGGGGTCCTGGGTATCCTCACCTGGTTCCTAGGGGATATTGTAGTTGAGATAACAATAGTGTTGACCCACTGCTTCTTTTTTCTCCTCCAAGGTGCTCTACAGGTATTGAAGAATTGAAGAGAAACTGGTCGAGTCTCCTCATTTTAAACTCCTAGAACTCACACAGAGTGAACTTTCATTCAACATTCATTCCATGAGTAGCCCTAATTGAACAACTCATTATGAAAACAATCAATAAATTTTTCAGCAGAAGGGAAGCCTCTGTCTCTGTCTTCTTGAATCCAAGACCAACCTGATAAAGTTCAAATATGTAACCTTACCAGACTGAACTAATAAGGCATTTGAAAAGTGATGATGATGAGACATAAATGAGTTTCACCATGGAGATGGTATTTTAGGCTACCAGTTCTACAGAAAATCTACAAAGAGCAGGCTAGAGTTTTATTTAGCATACTAGGTGGGGGGGAAGTATCATAACCCCCCTCAGACAATGATGGTACTCATTTGGAAAAGAGAAAAAAAATTTTTATACTTGTCAAGGTTTCAAGGTCCACATCTTCTAGTTAGGCGGGAAGAGGAAACATCGATTCGTTAATGTTTGCATTTTTTTACTCAATCTGTATTTGTCAGCATGATACTGTGGACATCAGATTTTGGGAGAGTGGTTCAGGTGTGAAAGAATTCACCTAGACCTTCTCTGTAACCACTGGGAGCTTTATTACATGAAGCAGCATAGGTCTCCTTAGCAAGAGAGCCAAGTAAGACCCCCCCCCCCCATTTGGGGAATTTACACTTATACAGAGGTTTCAGAGTGATGGCGCCATTTGGGGAGTTTTATGGGAGTTAAAGATAAAGACAGGACAAGAAAGGATTTTATGACATGGGATGAAGGAGACAAAGGGAATTCTTTATGGTTTAAGGATTTAAGGACAGGGCAGGAGGACACAGGTTAAAAATTAAAGGATAGGAGGAACATGGGACAAGGAACACAAAAGCAATTCTTTTGCTACAGGTTCCAGACAAGTAGGAAAGGACTTTAGAGTGTCTTCAAGTTACAGAATAAGCTACCAGGCTTCACAAAATATTAGAAAATCAACCCTTCATATTCTTTTTAACCCTTAGGACACCACTTGTATCCACATCAATACCACTGAATAAGGCTTGCAGCAGACTTAGTAGGGTTATTACAGAACATTGTGTGTGTTTCAGAGTTCACACTGGTTATCTTCCCTTAGCATTTAGCTGTTTACCCTGTACTGATGACCCAAAAGCGAGAACTGGTGCCACACTATGCTTCTCTCTGCTGAAGACCGTTGCTCCATCTTTCATACCCCAACCTTGTCTCTGAAGGTCTGAATGGCCATTCCTTGTTACAAAAAAAGAGCTTGCTTTTTAGTCTTGAGGCAATGTAATGTCCCTTTTGGATTACAGGGTCTACTCTTCTGCTGCAAAAAGTTGGGAGTCCAATCACAATCACTTAGAACTCCCAGTAAAGAAAATTTCTAACATTTAGGCAGAGGTTTGACTCTGCCTTAATTTAAATTTGAGTATATCTCTAACTAACCGCTGGCTAACTGTCTTTTTTCCATCAGTGGCTCTTCTTAGATTCAATACCACGAACATCTTGCCTTCCCCAGGACAAGCTGATCACCTGAAACCTCATCACCATACAATGGATTCAAGTTTTTGATACTCAACACCTCAACTTCCCCTAGATTAGAGGGCTGGAGGTAGAATACTAAACGCCTCTCAAAGCCTTCCTTTATAGAGGACTCAAAACTTTCCAGGCAATTCTCCATTTTCCATCAGTAGCTCTGTTTGTTTTAGATTCCACCAAACATCATGCTCTTGAGGAACTTGTGTGTGGACCAAGAAGCAAAAGTCAGAAACAAACAAGGAACAACATTTGGTGGTTTAAGATTGGAAAAGAAGTTTGACAAGATTGTATACTGTCACTATACTTATTTAACTTATTTGCAGACTATATCATGTGAAATGCCAGGCTGGAGGAATCAAAAGCTGGATTAAGGTTGCCAGGAGAGGTATCAACAATGTCAGATAAACAGACAATACCACTCTGATGGCAGAAAGTGGAGGAAGCTTCTTGATATGGATGATAGAGGAGAGTGTAAGAGCTTGCTTGAGCCTTAACATCAAAACAACCAAGATCTTGGCAACTGGTCCCATCACTTCCTGGCAAATAGATGGAGAAAAAATGGAAATAGTGTCAGATTTTATATTAGGTTCAAAGATCACTGCAGATGGAGATGGCAGCCATGAAATTAAAAGATTCTTCCTCCTTGGAAGGAAAGCTATGATAAATCTGGACAGCATGCTAAAAAGCAGAGGCATCCCTTGCTGACAAAGATCTGTATAGTCAAAGCTGTGGTTTTTCCAGTAGCAATGTATGGCCATGAGAGTTGGATTATAAGGAAAGCTGAGCTCCAATGATACTTTTGAATTGTGGTGCTAGAGAAGACTTTTGAGATTCCCTTGGACAGCAAAGAGATCAAATCACTCAACACTTAAAGAAATTACTCCAGGGTATTTATTGGAATGTCAAATACTGAAGCTGAAGCTTAAATATATGTAAGAAGTCCATAAAATTCCCAGGAGCAGAGCAGTGAGGCTCATCTCCAAAGTTTACACCATTTTGTACAGCGAGGTGGCAACTAATGCAGATGTTAGTCAAGACACACTTTGTGTGTCTCTGTAGATAGACTTCCAAGTATTTTGTACATTCTTTAGTTAATTAAATAGTTTCTTTTTTAGTTAAATTTAATTAGAGTTTATCTTCCCATAGCATGATATATTAATAATATTAATATTATATAATATAATGTTGATATAATAGAATATACTGATATTATGTTGATATTATATTGATAATGTTATAATAAATTGACATTTTTATTGATGATATGCTGAAATGCTGATAATGTATGTGGATTTATTTCATGTCTTACAACTTTTGCTGATTATTAATTGTTTCAATTAATTTTTTAGTTAATGCTCTGGTGTTCTCTAAGCAAACCATCTATTCATGTGAAAAAAGTAATCATTCTCATCCTTCTTTGCATAGCTTATTCCTTTGATTTCTCCTTTTCTTATCTAGTTGATATATTGATATAAATAGCATTTCTATCACTGTATCAAATAATAGGGTTGATAATGGTGATGATAGACATCCTTGCTTTATCTGTGATCTTAATTGTTTCCATTCATCCTTGCACTTCCTGGCTTGTCCTTCATAAACTATCATGTCCATGCCAGACAATTTTGGCTCTCAGTTTTAAATGGATTCTACTTACCATATTGATAAAACTTCCATTTGTTCCTGTTATTTCAAGTCTTTTAAAAATTAATAATGTATTTTTTCAAAAGTCTTTTCTGCATCTATTGATAGAATCTATGATTTTTATTATTCCTGTTATTAATATGATCAGTTATGCTTATATATGCTTATATCAGTATCCTAATATTGAGCCGACATTGTATTCCTGGTTTAAAGTTAACTTGGCCCTGTCTTTTTATGTGTTGCTATATATGACTTGCTTCTGAATATTTTATTTAAAATTTTTGTATCAAAATTCATTAAGGACATTGGTTTACAGCTTTTACCCTTTGTTTTGATTCTGTCTGATCCACATAGCATAACCATGTTTAAATCATAAAAGGGATTTGCTAGGATCCCTTCTTTTTCTATTTTTGAAAGAGTTTGTATCATATTGAAATTCACTTTTCTTTTACTTTTTTGACAGAATTCACTTCTAAATCCTTATGATCCCCAAATATTGGTATGTTTTCTCTTTACTGTCTTTATCTTTAATGAAATATCTGTTGTTTCTATGATTTTTTTTGATCAACTAATTCTTCAGGATTAAATTACTTAGTATCCAATATATTATTAATTTTTTCTTCAGCTTATATTTATGGAATATAATTTTATTGCCAATAAAAGTAGAGCTTAATATTTCTACTTTTTTGCATTTGTTTATGTTGTTTTTATATCCTAATAAATGTTCAATTATTGTAAAGTGCCACATACAGTTAAGAGAAATATATACAATTCTTTCTATTCCCATTCAATAATCATCAGAGATCTAGCATATCTAACTTTTCTAAAATTCTTTTCTGTTCTTTAACTTCTTTCCTGTTTATTTTTCATTAGCATTGTCCATGTCTGAAAATGGCATAGTGAGGTATTCTACCCTTACAGTTACGTTTTCTATTTCTCATTTCAATCCATTTAGGTTTTCCCTTTAAGTATTTAGATGCTATGCTATTCCTTGCACTGATGATACTACTGATAGTGATCCGTTATCTCTCTTATCTTTCAACATAATGCAGTTTTCCCATTTATCATTTTCAGTTCAACCTTGCAGCCTATTTTTGCTGTTTCATTGTCTATGATTATGATTGCTGTCCTAATATTTTTAGTTCATCTAAAGTATAATAGGTTGTATTCCAGCTCCTTATTTTAACGCTGTATGAGTCTGGAGGGAAGGAAGGCAAAATAGGAACCACAATCATTTTTAACATATTGATGGACTGAGTCCCCAACCATCCAACAGTAGAAAGAAAGGTCCAGTAGTAGAAAGTCTCCAAACTCTATGGAAGGACCACCAAACTTTGCTGAAAACTCAAGAGAAGAGTAAACAATGCCATATTTGTTCTTGGGATGAGTTTGGGACCACCATATTGCAGTAAGTTTCTCAAAAGTGAGGCCAAGGATGTGAAGGGTGATGCATCTTGTGCATTCCCATGCGCAAAAGGGGAAGTAATTGTCATGCCATACCCCTATCTGGATACACACTAGAAGTACCACATGATCCCTCTCTTGTCCCCAGGCCTCTCAAGACCTCATAAGCTCCCTAGAATATCTTTTAATAAATCTCATTTGAAAACCTAAGTCTTATGTATGGACTTCTCTCTTCTCCTTGACCACATTTTAGATGCCCATTTGCCATATAATTGCTCATTTGAAGAAGCCATGCCACCAGTTATAGGCATCAAAGAATACAGGAGAAACTCATTAAATCCTTTTTTCATTTTAAACTCCTAAAATCCACATAGAGTGAGCTCTCATTCAGCTACAATGACTGACCGTAATTCAGCAACTCATGAAAACACTCAAGAAATCCCTCAGTTGCAGGGGCGCCTCTGTCCCTGTCCCTGGAATCTAAGGCCATCCTGGCAGAGAGGGCAAGTGAGCTACCCACAGAGGCACAACTTACTGATATCTCTGCTTTCATTCATTAGGATACCCAAAGATAACTCTGACCTGCCCTTCCAGTGATGTGGGAAGCAAGAAAGTCGAAGAAACATTTAGCCTCATATCAGGAATTTTTGTTACTGGAAAAGTAGCAGAGATTTTTTTCTGTAGAAAACTCAATATTCTGGATAGATCTGCTTAAGATTCCTTAAAGAAATGGGAGGAAGAATGGTGATAAAAAGAGTCAGTAACTATGCAGGATCCCCCAAGATACATGGGAAGAAGATAGATACCAAAGCTGAGTCAGAGTAAGACAGGTGAGACAGGTCTGCCTAGTAGAAAGCTCTCTGGGACCCAGAGTGTGACAGAGTGTGGAAGGATGAAAAGGCTTCCCTTGTCCTTCTTTTCTCTGAAGGACAATCGGGAGGAGTGATACACTGAAAATATCTTGGACACCTCCACAGAAGAGCCTAGAAATAGGCATCTGGTGGGACTGGTGGTATAAAAGTCAAGGTCAAGGTCTAGGTCAGGGTGGATGGTATAGTGCAGGCTTACCTCAGAGATATTGCAGTTTCAGTTCCAGACCCACCACAATAAAGTGAGTCACACAAATCTTTTGTCTTCTCAATGCATATAAAAGTTATGTTTACACTATGCTGTAGTCTATTAAGTGTGAGATAGTATTACATTTTTAAATAGCAATATACATGCCTAAATTTAAAAATACTTTATTGCCAAAAAAATGCTAACCACCATCTGAACCTTCTGTGAGTCATAACCTTTTTACTGGCAGAGGGTCTTTCCTCAGTGTTGATGGCTTCTGACTGATCAGGGTGGGGAGTGCTGAAGGTCAGTGCAACTGTGGCAATTTCTTAATAAGACAACATGAAGTTTGCCATGTGGATTGACTCTTCCTTTCACAAAAGATTTATTTGTAGCATCTGATGCTATCTGGTAATATTTTACCCACAGTGGAACTTCTTTCGAAATTGGATCCAATCCTCTAAAACCCCATCACTACTTTATCAATTAAGTTTATGTAATATTCTTCAATATTGTGTGTCTCAGAGAATAAGGAGGCCCAAGAAGAGGGAGAGAGATGGGGGAATGGTTGGTCAGTGGAGCAGTTAGAACACACACACCATTTAAAAGTGAAGGTTGCTGTCTTATATGGGCACAGTTCCTGATGCCCTAAAACAATTACAATAGTAACATCAAAGATCTCTGATCAGATCACCATCCTAGATAATAATGAAAAAGTTTGAAATATTATGAGAATCACCAAAATGTGACAGAGACATGATGTGAGCACATGTTGCTGGAAAAAATGGTGCAGATAGAAGTATTAAACTCAGGGTTGCCCCCCCAAGCTTTCGATTTGTAAAAAAAAAATAAAAAATAAAAAATAAAACCTCAATATCTGTGAAGCACAATAAAATGAGGTATGCCTGTACTCACTGGTTCTCAGCTTCAAGTCTGCTATGGAGACATTGAACCTCTCATGGTGCATTTTCCACATATGCCCATCTGAACTCTGGCGCTCATTTTTACACCAAAAATCTGCAACCAAAGTACCACAGGATCAGAAGGAGAGAAGACCCAGGATCCCAAGGTGAGGGGGGTATCTATTAAATTCCTAAGATCATAGATTTAGAGCTGAGAGCCACCTCAGGTCCCATCTCATGCAACCCCTTCATTGAACATATCCAACGGCTGAGGCCAGCAGAAGTTAAATGAATTTTTTTTTTAATGAGAACAAATTCATTTAATGTTACATTTAACGCCAGCAACACAATACACATATATAATCTTGATTTCGGGCAGCTAGGTGGCGCTGCAATCGATAGAACAATGCTCTTTCAGCCTCAGACACTAGCTTGTGACACTAGGCAAGTCACTTAACCATGTTTGCCTTAGTTTCCTGGCCTGTAAAATGAGCTGGGGAAGGAAATGGCAATCCACTCCAGTATCTTTGCCAAGAAAATCCCAAACGGGATCATAATGAGTCAGACATGACTGCAAAATGACTGAACAACAAAAACTTCAATTGATCTCTAGATGTTTAAAAGATAATAAGGCTTATACATGAAGCAGCCTCACAATGGAGGTGGCATTTTAGGCTGCCAGTGCTATAGAAAATCTACAGAGGGAAGAATAGATTTTTGTTCTGAATACAAGGTGGGGGGGAAGCCAAGAGCTGAAGGTAAAGAGGAAGGGAAGGAATTCCAGGAACAGGTGACAACCTGAGAAAATGCCTAGAGCATCTTATACGGGGAACAGCAGAGAGGCCAGTGTTGAAGGGTAAGAGGGTAAGTGTGGAGGCGGGAAGGAGAAAGTAGGCTTTGTAAGAAGACTTGAAAAGGTAAGAGGAGGTCAGGCTTGAAAGGCTTTACGCCTTTACTTTTGAGGCTGCAGGCAATAGGGAACCCATGGAGTTTATTGAATAAAAAAGTGACATGGTCAGACCTCTGCTTCAGGAAAATTACTTGGATAACTCAGTGGACTGGGATGAGGAGAGACTTGTGGCAGGTACACCCACCAACAAGATGTTGCAGGAGTCTAGGAATAAGGTGATGAGTACCTGCCCAAGGATGGTGGCAATGTTGGAGTTAAGAAGGAGATGAATACCAGAAATGTTATAAAAGTAAAACCCATAGTATTTGGTAACATTGAATTTGCCACAATGCCAAGAAAACTGAAGCAATTCTATTGTGTCTGTAGTTCCTCTATTTTGTCTCTAACCCTGTCTATACTGAAACCTCTACCCTAGCTTTCAAGCTTCCTTTCTGATGAAACATTGGGTGTCCAGAATGGTCCTATCTATTAAGGAAGGGTTAAGAGAAACAATCCAAACAGTTACCTTTCCCATTACATATCCCTAATCTTACCCCCAAGACTCCAGTAACAAAACCTATCCAATCGAGAGGCAACCCCTATCCGATATTTTTTGTTATTTTCCAGTCATTTTTGGTCATGTCTGACTCTGTGACTCCATGTGAGGTTTTCTTGGCAGAGATACTGGACTGGTTTGCCATTTCCTTCTCCAGCTCATTTTATAGATATGGAAACTGAGGCAAACAGGGTGAAGTGATTTGCCTAGAGTCACACAGTTAGGAAAGATTTGAACCTAGGAAGATGAGTCTTCCTGACTCCAGGCCCAGCACTCTATACACTGTGGCTACCCAGTTTACCTCCTGCCAAACTGAACCTATATAAGCCTTGTCCTGTTGTTCCTTCAGGGAGTCTCCACCCATGTGGGTGGGACTCTCTTGGCAAGCAAATTCAATAAACCTTTGTGGGTTCTTAAGTTTCTAGTTCCGGTTCTGGCTCTGGTTCTGATATATTCTAGCACCAACAATTTTACCCACAGAGGCTTCTCCAGAATTCTTGGCATGGCAAGTGATCTAATCAGGACTTAGCTACAAATAATCTCTGGGAAGGGAACCTTGACCTGTGTCAGCTGTTGGGGGAGCTCACCATAATCCAGACTTTCCTCTGTCTTCAACATTAATCTCTGTGGTTTGACTAGAGAAAGAAGTTTAGAGAATATTTTATGGGCAGAGAGGGTTCAGAGGCAAGACTCACACCAGTCACCAATGGCAAAGAGGGTACCAGGCTTGTAACCTAAAGGGTCAAGAAAGCACGAAGGATTCTCAGGGTCTGGGGAACTGGACTTTCCTTCTCTCTGAAGGTCATTTCTATGACAGCAGAGGGGGGAAATAAAAACAACAGCATGGGATTATCTCACTTTGGCAACAGTTAATAAAAGTAAATAAAAACCTTAGTGTTGGAATTCAAACTTAGTTCCTGTGACTCCACTTTTAGTACTCTTTAAGTTGTGCCTGCTAAGGAATTCCTGAGGCAGGGGAGAGGGAGAATAAAGCTCTTGATTATCTGAATGATTTACATCAGAACATTATTGGAAATAGGTATTTGTGTATTTTAACTTGAATTCTGTTTTCAGAGTTCTGTACCTTAGTGACTTAGTTGATCATTGACCTGGAATTCCTCAGATCCATCTGGTCTCAGGGGCTCACCCCATTGGTGAGCTCTGAACTCACAGCATAAATACTCATCTAAACGGTCTCCTTCCCATCCAGCATCTGAACCAATGGAAATCTGATCCAGGTCCAGAGGTTGCTAAGTATGGCCTCTGAGAGCACGATGCAGATCTTGGAACACCAATAGGTATAATAACCACTGTGAGGAAGCAAGACTCCTTCAAAATCCCGTCTTTGGGCTGCTACAGACTTCTAGGTCTCACGTCCTAGCTCTTGGTACTGTTCCCTTTGAGATCAGCAATGAGGTCAGAGTCAGAGATTCCCTGAACACCTATGGTAACAAGCCCCAGTGGGAAGTGATCAGCATTCCATGCCTTCATTCAGCTCATTTGAGAACAAAGAACTGTAGACCACAACACCAAATAGGTTTCCATTAATTCTTCTTCAGATTAATAAGTTTTGTGTTGGGGTCCTCTTTCATTTTCTAGTGTGACTGGTGAAGTACTTTAAAAGGATACTCATTTAGAAAATATTTGCTGCTAAATGTTTGGGGAATGAGACAAGACCCTTAAGCCCTCTCTGTTCAGTAATACAGAAGTTTACAGAAGCAGGGCTATGGGGTGAGGAAAGAGACCAGTCATGAAAGCAGAAAAATTGTGACCTAAACTGCACCTTCCCACAGGTTCCCATACTTTTCCTAGCAAGGAGCAGTTTGCTACACATTGAGAGTCATGGGCACCATTCAGAATGATGAATGGAAAGGAAATATAGGTGTGACCTGTGATCAGTCAGGATGCTGAAGTTTGGAGTGGTTTGAGGGAGAGCAAAGCTCTTGTTCAGAAGAAGGAGGAAACAAATTGTCAAAAAAAATGCATTTTTATTAGAACCTCTGAACAGCCATGTGAGAGACAGACTAAAGCCATCATCTGGCAAGGTAAGATTTGAGACTGGGTCCTCTTGACTCAAAGTTCAGCTCTCAGCTCTCTTCTTTTCTTTGGCCATCCCCCATGCCTGGAATGCTCTCGCTCCTCTGCTCCCACTACCAACCAACACCACCCCTCAGCTTCCTTTAAGTCCCAATTAAAATCTCATCTTCTAGAGGAAGGCTTTCCCAACGCTGCTGGATTCCATCGCTTTCCCTTTCTTCTTTATTCCCTAGAGCACATATATCCTGTATACAGCTTGTTTGTACATATTTGATTATTGCCTACCCAGTCAGATTGTAAGCTCCTTGAGGGCAGGGGCTGGGTTTTTGTTTTTTGTTGTTTTTGCCTCTTTTTTGTGTCCTTAGTCCTTAAGACAGTGCCTGGCACATAGTAAGTACTTGTTGTTTTTGTCCTTTGTTCTGGAAGAGGACCATGACATCAAGAAGGGGATGTCATGACTTGGCAAGTGAATTGGATTTAAGTGAGGCAGGACTGTGAAAAGTCACCAGCTTCACTCTCTCATCTGGAACAATCTAGGTCCAATGGCAAGTATAGATCAGGATGACTGGAGATAGCCACAGTTGCAGTGGGAAAATTTGTTCTTTCAAGCTAAGCCTTTTCCAGGTCTCTGTTTGTCCAAGGCAATATCCAATCTGTGATTAAGACTAGGTTAAAAAAAATGAGGCAAAGAATGGCCCTTTTACCTAGTCAAAAAAAAAAAATTCAATCTGGGAGGGGAAGACTGTCAGGGTTTCTGGTCCAAACAGAAACAATTGCTATTTATACTCACTTTGCTTAATGACTGACAGTGATTTCACCAATTTCTGCTGCCTTTTGTCCAAGATATCTATTCATGTGAAGTAATTCTGAGAGCATAATACATTCCTAAGCTATCAATTTTACTTCCCCTTTCACTGACCAAAGGATATTTCCCCAAACAAGTCAGCTCTTTCCCCAACCTCTCCTCCTTACGCCTATTAATAGATACTGAAACATATTTTACTCTTTTTATCTATCAACATCTCTTGTATCCTTATTTTGCCTCAGTTATAATGAGGGCAAGGGTTACCTGGAGATTCAGAAATATTTTAAGTAGATCATATAACCAACCTCTGCCTGCATGTTAGGAATTTTCCCAAATAGGGGCTCTGAGTTATTACGATTCTATCAATAATTTTTACTCTGATATAAATGAAAGAAAACAATCCTATGGAAATGATGGTCATTCTCTAGTTTCTGGGCTGAAAATTGTTGTATATAGTGTGGGTAATTAGCTCTTCAGCCTCTAGTGTGACAAATGGGGAGTTGGGGGTTGGGGAGGAGAGATATGGTGAGGCTTTGATGAGATCCAGCTATGACCCCTTCCAGAAGAGAGAAGCTGCTAGAATGAAGCACCTTCCACAGCACCACATACAGGTGCTACCCTATGAACTGATGTTTACATAATGATTTAACCTTTTACATATACAGTAGTAGTCTCCCTCCTCTCCATAGAAGCCTGCTGCCACCACCACCATCCCACCCCAGATCTGATGAAGTAAGCTAAAAAGAATCAATGACATAGGAGTACCTGGCAGAAGGTGAAACCAAAAGGAGAGACTGAAAGGAGAGTTGAGCTATGACCAAAAAGGGAACAATCAAGGTAAGCCATTGTCCCCCAAGGATATCTCAGAGCAAAAAAAAAAAAAAAATGGGCTGAAGTTATTGGTTATACTCCTTCTTTTCAAGGACTGAGTAAAGTTCCAAAAAAAAAAATAAAACCCTGAAACTCTGCTCTTTCCCCAAATTCCTCTCCCCATGCCTGTCCAGTAACAGATCCTAAAATAAATACAGTCTGCTCACTTTTATTTAAATGTCTCCTGTATCCTGATTTTTGTCTCAAAAATAAACAGACTAGGGCTTAACTAAGGATAAAAATTGAAATTAGAACTGAGAGCCAAATCTCTCCTGAATGTTAAAGATTTTCGGAACTTTCTTGACGAAGGGCACTGAGTCACTGGAATTGCCACAACAATAGCTTTTAATCTGATATAAATTCCATTCTATATGCATAGTAGGAGACAAAATCGAAGTAATAATAACATCAGTAGATTAGATAAAACATCCACCTTGAGTCCATAAAATTAACAACAGCTAACCAACTATGCAATACACGTTTGTCATACACAACGATATGATCAAGCTAATACAAAGCAAGTAAACAAAGAGAGAAAAAACAATAAAATATAAATTCATTGAAAATGCAGTGATTGTTATATGAATCAGTGAATATATAAGTAGATACCTGCAAGATTCCCATCGTACATGAACATTAGCATTATCATGTAGCTACCTATGTAACCTTCCCATCAGTCACACCTAGTCTATTGTCAGTTAGTCTGGTCGTTGGTCAGATGGTGACCCTGGTGACCTATCTGCCCTGATGCCAGCGCTAGGTAATGGCATGAGTTCATCATAATCCTCATCAGAATTATAGTCCTGCTTTCCTAGACCATAAATTGTGAAGGGCCCAAGCTGACTAGCAGGGTTATTACGTTCTGTGGGACACAAGTATGTTCTAGGAAGTCTGGACAGCTGAAATACTTGGTAGAGAAGATATTGTCTCTGGGGTTGGTCCTCTCCCATTGTTTGAGCTAGTGGTTGGAGTAGCTTATAAGAAGTCTGTAGTAGAGTGCCTCAGGGATCTGTGCTTGGCTCTGCACCAGCATTTTACAAATGACTTGGATAAAAGCATAGATGGAATGACAAATAAAAGTGTTAATTCAATGGAAATAGATCAAAGAGTAATAGTGACCAGCATTTGGGAGGTGATTATCTAACTTCATTCTATCCTAGTCGGATGACATAGGTAGCACCACATTTTAGGAGGAGCTACAAAAATGTTGAACCTAGTCCTGAGAAAGACAAGTCAGGATGGCAAAAAGGCCTGAGATCATGCCATGTGACAAACAGGGATATGGGACAATCAATCTGAAGGAGAAAAGACTTCACCATCTTCAGAGATTTGAGTACTAGCCCTGAAAGAAATCTAAGACACCACTCAGTAGAAGCCAACACAGGCATTCATGACTTACCTGACAAGATTACCCAGAGTCTAGACTTTTCCTAATAATTCAATCATTGGGCAGCTCTCCTGGTAGAAGGATTGCCTTGGATGGCACTGATATACACCTTCAGAAACTTCCTCTCAATTGACTTTCATTCAATTAACAAAAGCTTATTAAACACTTCTTATGTCTCAAGGGAGAAAAGAGCAGAGGTTCTTTACCTTTTGAGGTCATGAGCCCTTTGGGGTTCAGTCTGGGGAAGCCTGGGGGTGTTATTGATGTTTGTTGCTTACATTCATGATTGAAGGATGTGCTCAATTTCATTCAGATGTTAGTGAAAATAAAGATATTATTTTTCTTTCTGTTCAAGTTCATGGACTCCCTAAATTCCAACCCTACTTAAGAACCCTTGGGATAGAGAGTTGAGCTCAAAGTCAGGAAGGCCTGGGTTCAAGTCCTGCCTGTGCCTGGCCCATGGTATTTGTATGACCCTGGCTCCACACCTGTGAGAAACACAAGCACAAGTGATACCAAAATTTGGATATCAAAGGAAGTTTATTGAGCAGAAGTTCAGAGGAACTGAATACTTCTGGCCAGAAGCAGATTCCACCCTTCTTTAGGAAGGAGGAGTCCTGAATAGAAAAAGTGAGAAAAGCTTCCTAACATTAGTATGGCGTGCGCACCTCCCTTCAGAGGATGAATTGGTTTGTTTTCTTCAGGGTTTCAATTTTCCCCATATGCCCATTACATATTACTCTTAAGCATGGTCTCCCTCTCTTTATCATGCATTATCATGCATCCCATGTTCTATTAAAGAGCCTCTAATTTTATGTGGGGTGTGTCACACAACATGCAAGAGCATTAATAAGCAAGAACAGTAGTAATTTTGGAACACTTGGTCATTGACCCTTACTGGTGAAAACTGAAGCAATCCTTATCCCAGTCTGAAGGTCTCTCAAGGCCTTTGTTTGCCTTCTGATTGGTCAGGTCCCCCTGCTGTCTGCTCACTCCCTTTATCTTACTTTAGTCACGTCTAGCAATTCTGTGGAAACTTAACTCTTTGCTGTTTCTCACAACACTTAACCTCTCAGTGCTTCTGCGAAATACCTTGCCCACCTTCACCCCCTGCCCTGATAGTACCTTTCCTCTCAGACTGCCTTCAATTTACTCTGAATAATTCTTGTATGCATATGGTTGTTGGCACATTGTCTCCACCACTAGAATGTGAGACCTTTGAGGGCAGGCACTAGCTTTGCCTTGGGGTGGGAGGGGGAGATTTGAGACTTAACACAGTGCCTAGAATACAGAAGGTGCTTAATAAATGCTTAATGATTTGACTAGGCTCTCTAAGACTACGAGTTGCAGGAGGGTCCTCGCCTAGTTGCTCCTCTCCCAACGAAATCACAGGTCCAGCCTCATCCTTACTCTTCTCTAAAGCACCACACAGTAGGTGCTCAGGATACAAAGATTAGATCAAAATCATCCCTCCTGGGAGTTTTTTACTTTTACAACATGTACACAAATAAATTATTAGAAAATATAGACTATGGGATCAGAATTCTGAGCCTCCTGCTTTTATGGTTGAGTTTCCAGAATATTAACACTACTACAAAGAACTGTCTGTGGGTGGACCAGGTGTTGCTATCCTGAAGTACTATGGGAAAGCCAGGTGGTACAGTGGTTGGAACACTGAAGCCGGAGTCAGGAAGACTTGGGTTCAAATCCAGCCTCATATTTAAAAACTGTGTGACTCTAGACAAGTCATTTAATTCCTAACTCAGTTTCCACAACTATAAAATGGTGATCATAATAGTGCCAACCTTCCAAAGTTGTTATGAGATCAAATGAGATATTTATAAAGCCCTTAGCACATTGCCTAGCATATAGTAGATGCCTTATTTCCTTCTTTCATATAAGATATTTTTGCCTTAAGACTCAACAATGGAATGTTCAACTTGTTTTTTTAACTTACTATAATCAATTGTCCATTAATAGGTCTCATAAAAGATGGCAGGGGAGGGGTAGTGAAGGACACTACTACAGAGTGAAGGAATTAGCTTTGGAAAGAAATTCAGAAGTTCTGGTCCCTTCTTCCCTTTTGAGACAGAAGTAATAGAGGAAATAAAGAGTGAAGACATAAAAAAGAGAAGTTGAAGGATCTCATGACTTACAACTTCAGTCTCTGGAGAACAGAAACTGAGACCATCCACCATGAGTGAGAGGTTCAACAATGGACTTGTTGGCCTGAGCACCAGCAAAGCTTTGGGATGGTCACTACACAGGAATATCTTCCTTCTCTCCTCAGGAATGTACTAACAATGAATAAGTGGCTTGCCAAGCCATACTTCTGGTCCAGCTGTGATTAGGTTATGAACATAAGGTTGGTGCCACGCACAGAGATGGAGATATTTGGAGGAGGGATGGGTTTTAAGAGAAATAGAATGAATTCCATTTTCAGCATGTTGAATTTGAGAAGCTGGCAAGACATGCAAGAAATGTTGAGTAAGCAGCAAGTAATTTGGTGATGGAGTTTAGGAGAGGGATTGGAGGTCTGTCATGGTATCCGTACATATATTTTTATATACATCTATATGTATATATATTTAAATCACAACAATAATAATAGCTAAATTTGTATGGCACTTACTGCATGCCAGGTAATGTACTAAGCATTTTACAAATGTTATCTTGTTTGATCCCTGTTACGGGAATCTAAAGATCTTCCCTGCCCCTAGGCCCTTTGCTGAAGTGGCTACGTGACTTTGAGGACCCTTGGATATTTGAAAGTATACTCTGTTCCTTAATAGGCTGAATGGGGTCACATGGAGCCTGTGGCGCCAGGCTTGTTT
>CM053585.1:16800682-16813331 GCA_028646515.1 Pseudochirops corinnae
TTCTTTCTCCATCTGGCAAAGGCGACTTTTTAAGGCATTCTTCTCATTGGCTTTTTGGGCCTCTTTTGTCATTAGAATTAATCTATTTTTTAGGGTGTTAATTTCTTCAGTCAGATTGCCGACTCTCTTTTCATGATTTTCCTGCAACATTCTTATTTCTCTTCCCAATTTTTCTTCTACTTCTCTCATTTGGTTTTCAAAATCCTTCTTCAGCTGATCTCTAGCTATAAGGCAGTCTTCGTGATTATTGGAAGCCCCTGGTGGGAGAGCTCTGGCTGCGCTGTTCTCCTCCGTCTCTCTGCCTTGGTCCTTCTTTTCCCCAAAGAAGGAATCTAGGGTTTGGTTGCTGTCCTTACTTTGCTTCTTATGTTTATTCTTATTCATGATTGGTCAGTTCCATGATTTTTTTTTTTAATCTCTTTGGAGCTCTGCTTCCAGAGGGGAAATCTCTGTCCCAAATTGCTGGGGTCCTCCCAGCTGCCGGAGCTCTCAGGGAGTTGCTGGGTCCCTCCCCCACTTCCAGCTCACTGACGGAAAAAGAACCACAGGACCAAAGCCCAAGACCGCGATCCGGATCCAGGCCGCTCAACGCGAGAGCACTTACCTCTGAACGATCTCTTGGTCCCCCTGCAGTCTGCAGGCTGAGAGCGCTGAAGCTGCAATGCGGAGGCGGGTGCAGAACCTCTGCTTTCCACTTCTCAGCCCTGAAGGCAGTTTGGCCGGACCGCTCTTCTCCCACGACTGCGCAAGCTCCACTGACCTAGTTCTGGACACTGCCGCAGCTGCCGCCAATCCGCTCACCCAGAGCTCCAGCCGGGGCTTGGCTCCTCTCATCCAGCCGCCCCTGGGGCACAGCAGGCCAGGCTGGTTTCGGTTTGCAGTGCTGATATAGTTCCTCGTAGCTGAGCTGACTTTAGTGTAAAGTATATTTGTGTGTGTTTTGGAGTTCTAGGATTAGTTTAGAGTCATATTTTATGGGTATTTTGGGGTGGCTATATGAGAGCTGCGATATGTTGCTGCTCCTGTGCTGCCATCTTGGCTCCACCTCCGGGAACTGTTGTCTTACTTTTAATAGCAACAGGGCTCTTGACAGTCCAGTGATGAACTGAATCAGACTCAGTTGTTTAAAGGTGTAGGTTTACTTGCCCCTGGGAATTTCTCCTGAAGTGATTTTGTCCAAAGGAAAAGACCTATATCTGTGTATTAATGTTCTCCATTACTGTACTGAACTGTGTTATTCGTTCTCTTCCACCTAGAATATCACTTGGTTCCTGAGTTGGGTGAGTTGGAACCTAGCCATTTAACAGAAATGCATTTTAAGTTCCATGGACAAGTATAAGCATTCAGAAATACAAGTAAGAGCCAAAGAAAATGAAAGAGAAAACCATTCTAAATGATTGAATGTGCAATTTACTGATTATTAAGCCTGGCACATGAAGCACTTGACAAAAGTTTTTTGGCTCCTCAAAGAAAAGATGGACCCATGGGAGTGTTTGGATCCCGGCCTCTCTTCCACATCTCCTCAGCTTTCTTGCTGTGGACTTTCTGCTATTGTGCTTGGATTTCATTGTCTGCTTCTCATCTTATGTTTGTTTTCTTGCTTTCAGTCAATTCATTTAAGTCTTCCCACATTTCTTTGAATTCTTTATATTTATTGGTTCTTATGGAGAAATAGTGTTCAATTGAACTTATATACTGTAACTTAGTCATGACTTACTCATTATTATTTCTAGAGTTTTACTCCTACAGATAGTGCTTCCAGGAACATTTTTTTGGGTACATATAGGTCTTTTCTCTTTCGTGTTAATGCCTGGTTTAGGAAGTAATCCAAGTAGTTGGTTTAAGCTGTCTGAACTTTATTAAAACTCAATGCATAATTTTATCTTTCTTTTTGAAAAAGTGGCACCAATTCACAGCTCCACCCGAAGTGTGCCAATGTGCCTAAACTTCATGTCAGTGTTTCAGCTTAGATTTGTCATTTCTTTGTTGCAAATACCTTTAATGATATCTGACATACCTTCTCTGCTGTCTTAGTAGATGAACTATTGTGGTATCACTTGATAGTTGATGAGGTTTTCCTTAGACTTAGACTGGTTGGGACTCTCGCTCTCGCACTCGCTCTTGCTCTATGTCTTGTCTATGTATGTACACACACATATACACACACAATGTAGGTATCTTGAGGATATAGATTTGTAAAAAATAATACAATAATTTCCTGTCTTGATGGAAGGGCTCAGGGCATATGTCAGTTGTCTGAGAACCAGCTTAGCCAAATTTGGAGAGGCTCATCCCTAGATTGGCTTCAGGATGATGAGTTTTTGGCCATCACAGTTCTTATCTCTGGGTCTCCCTGTGGTGCCCAGACTGAAAGGGCTGAGGCTGCTCATAGGTTTGATTTCAGTACAGTTCTTTGCTCCTGAGACACCTGTCTACTCTCAGGGGCTCACTGTATTGATACTAGACTTAGTTTGGACTTTAGAGCTTGAAACTCCTAAGCTGATGAGACTTTCCAGGCTCTGACTCCCTGGTGGCAGTGATTGGTATACAAGGGGTTATAATCTGCACCAGAGACTTTGTGGCAGTGAAGTTCCAGGTCCTTGGAATATGGAGATAAAAAAGTTTCCCTTGTGCCTTCCTTTTTATTGTGTGAATAGAAGATAAGCTTTTTGAGAAGTGGGCTTATTGTGTCCCTCATCCATAGCTCAGTACCTTGTACATAGTAACTTTTCAACACCTGGGTGTTAAATAGAATGATTGAATTGCAGTCTAGGAAGCTTGCCTTGATTACATTCTAGAATTCCCTTCTAGAAGGGAAGTATTCTCTGTGAAGTAAAAGCAGAGAGAAAATATGACTAGGTTACTTGTTTCTTTTCCTACTTTTCCATGGGCTATAAATAATTCTTAGACATTTCTTGCTTGTTTTGAGACAGCTAGGAGAAGGTGCCGGGAATAGAGTGCTGGGTCTTTATAATCTGTATCCCATCAACTCAGCATTTCTTATAATCATCTTGAGTATAATAAAACATTCTGTACTTAGCATCATTAAGGTCTTAGAGAAATTGTCATGACAGATTAGTCATCTTTAAGGGGTAGCAGAAAATACACACCCCATCCACCCCTAGATTAGATTATAGATTAGAGACTGGCTTCCAGTCATCCTTAAGCCAGTCAACTTTAAGAGGTAGCAGAAAGTACAAATACCATCCACCCCTAGGTTACAGTAAGTTGCAAATCTCATCAGTCAGTACAGAGTATCAAAAGTAAAATCCTCTTTTATCTTGACTCAAGGTTGACTTCCAAACCCTAGGGCTTCTTCATGAGCTGACCTGCTCCCATCTCTTGCCTGGATTCACATCTTTCAACTTTCCACTTCTGTTTCATATCTCAGCTCAAAGGGGCTGCTCCACTCCAAGCTCTTCATAATTTCTGTTTCTAGGAAAATAAAGCTTAACAGGGCTACAACAATATTTACACACATTGTAATCTCAATTACCTTTCTGTCTGAGAAACCAGTGCAAGATAACAGATAGGGCTTCTGTCTGAGGAGTCAACACAGATCAACAGATAGAGTGTCAATGTTGCAAACGTTCTCTTTCTCAGTTCTGCCTGCTCCCAGCTATGCTTGTGGTCTTTCTTCCAGAGTATAGAGATGCATTTTGTCTTTTTTCTTATTTCACGGGCTGCCAAAATCTAAAGATTTGTCCTACGAGTGTCAGCTTATTATTGATGAACCTCTTTGTACCTCATTAGGGTGGCACCTGCTGAGTAGGTTCCGTTTTATTCCTGGAACCACATTTAGCACCTTTGTGCTCTGCTAGAAATTGCTGACTTGCTGTGCTGGTGATGCCTTGGAGAACCCAACATCTCTTCCATGCCACCATAATGAGACATCACAGATGACTTTGTGTTTCACTGTAAGAGAAGTAAAATGAGGAACTGAAGTGGGAAAGGTTGTTCTCTGTAGTCATATTAAATCAGATGCCTTCTTAGAAAATCCCAAGTAATGGTTTGAGCTGACCCAAGAGTATACCTTGGACTTCATTGATCTTAAAAGTAGTTTTGCCTTTCACATACTTCACAGGAGGGAGAAATGTTATTTTCATGCTTTTGAGGTTATGTGTGTGTGTGTGTGTGTGTGTGTGTATTGTTAATGTATTTTTGCTTAATGGGAATATCTTTCCCATTCATTAATAGGCCCATGTTACTTGCTTGAATCACATGGAAGCCTGAGTCACATATGTCTTTGGTGGGAGGAGCTTGCTGAATGGATGGAGCAGGAAGGGTGGAGGAGAGCCCAGGGGAGGTTGGTCATAGTAGTTAGAGCTGAGGAAGGAGATAGCAAGCTGTGAATGTTTGTGGGACGACCCTAGCAGTATCTAGTGGTAATGGGAATTTGAAGACCTCCTCTGCTTTCAAAATAAACTCTGCCCCCTAATAGGCTGAATGTAATCACATGGAGCCTGTGGTGGGAGGAGTTTGCTGAAGGGTGGAACAGAGCCTGCAGGAAGACAGGAGTAGAACAGCTAGACAGTGGGAGGAGAGAGGATGGCAGGCAAGGAGACAGTTAGTCTTGTGAGTAAATGTCGGTTTGTGGGCAGGCAAAAGGATGCTGTGACCCTCTCTGCTGTTGCAGCTTATTAACTTATTAACTGTGGAATTGGCTTGCTGGCTTTGGGATTCAGTTTTCTGGTGTCTGGATAAATGTTTTGCTTCTGTCTTCTATGTGGAGAGTCTCTTATAGTTTGTGATAGAGCACTATGCATATATATTTATTGTGACTGGGTGCTGTGAATATTGCATTGGTGCTACACAGGGGGAAGGCTTCGGGGGGGGAATGGTGGTACCCACTGAAGTGTTATTCTGTATAGATTTCTCTGTTACTGTGAGGGATTTGGCTTTCTGGTGTTCGAATTAGTGTTTAGGTTCTGTCTTCCTTGTGGAATGTCTGTTTTATTTTTCAATTCAGAATTATGCCAGCATATTCATAGCTGCTGTAGGTGCTGTGAATATCACATCGGCCCTACAATATAGGACTGACTGGGAAGAGCCGGGTATATTGAGAGATTCATTTTATTGTCTTAAGTATTTGGGAAGGATTATTTATAAGGCTATGCTACAAATCAGAAACCCTAAGTTGTGAAGCATTATTCTGGAAGAACTTTGTTAAATAATTTGAGGCTCTTGTGACCAATTATGTAATTTCCTATTATATATTGAATATGATAACCCATAGGGAAGATGTAGATAAATGATATTAAATACTGACTATGTGCCAGGCTCTGGACTAAAGTGCTGGGGATTCAAATACAACTAAAAAAGCCAATACTGCGTGCAGGTAGCTTACATTTTAATGGTAAAGATGAGTCAGATAGAGTAGCTAGAGGTATGGAGAGGAGTAAGGCTTCTGGCAAGGAAGTAGAGAAGTGTGGAGAGGGAAGAGTAGTGCTATGCATGCTGGGAGCTTCACAGAGCAGCAATTGAGCTCAGGCACACACTCCTCCCGCACCCCAGTCAGGATTGAGCCTCAGCATGGAGAGGGCTCCAGGAGGAGGAAGCCAAAGAGCCAGAGTGGATTATGTCTATGAATGAATAAGGTTTATTAAGCCCTTACTGTATGCAAAGCCGTGTGCTAAGAGCATAGATGGAGGAAAGCCAGACTGGCCTTGGCCTCCTATTCTGAGGAAGGAGGTTTTAATCTGAAGTCAGGAAGGAAAGAAGAGAAGAATCTTCTTTAATGTTATTTCTGTGATGAAACTATGTCCATGATTTACTCTGGTGAGAATTTTCTCTTCTGGGTCTTTATTAGCTGTGCCTGGTGAGGATGTGGGGCCAGCAGGCGTGAGTCAGAAAGCACTTGTCAGGGTACACCTGCACAGATGCTGACTTTCCTGGGGCGCAGATGGAGATGAAGGCTTGGGGCTCCTGGACTCAGTAATTAGGACTGTCTGCAGTGAGGCTGGGGGTGGGGGTGGGGGTGGGGGTGGCTCAGACTCAGACTCTGCTCCGTAGGCCATTTTTTGTCTCTGCCTCAGGGGCTGCGTTATTTGTTGAATGTGGTAAATCTCAAAGATGTTGAAAATGTATGTTGAAAACTATAGGAGTGTAGAAATTCATTTGTTCTGATAGAAATGCTAATATAGTCTCTGTGAATTAAGTATAATAAAACATTCTGTATTTAGCATCATTATGGTCTTAGACAGATTGAAACTAGTCACCTACCTTCATCATGTTCCAGCGTCCATAGTGGAATTGATGTTTGTCACCATCTGAAGTTATAGAAGGGCCACGGGCTTTGAAGTCATAGTAATAGATTTTAAATTTACTTCATAATTATATTTCTTTCCTTATGTCCCACCTGATTAGGGGCACCATCATCCTTCTTTCACTGACTCTCATTCGTTTGTTCCTCCAATACCACGTGTTCCAGTACCAGTCGTAGAGCCTCAAGGACTGTGTCCTAATACATTGAGGATATTTTATAAGAGCCCAAAGACCACTTCAAATGGTAAGTAGAAAAGGAGACTTAAATCTTTTTGGAGTACTAGAAAATAATCAACATTGCTTCCCTTCTTCCTTCCTTCCTTCCCTCCCTTGCTCCCCTCATTTAACTTATTTAAAAAATAAAAATTCTTGATATATTTAAGCAGTTTTCTATGATTTGAATAAGATCTTGTAATTTGGATCAGTCTTTGTAAAAGTTGCTTGATTTACAAATAAATGAATATTTGCTTTCCTGTAGTCTGTATACTGTATTGTACATGGCAGTCTCCATTTAGGGGCAGGATTGTAGTGAAGCTGACCGACATTTTCGGCAGCTCGTTTGTATACTCCTGTTCAATCAACTCCCATAAGACATGACCTATTGATTTGACTGTGTTTGTCTATATGATTTTGTTCTTTGTTTCAAAATAGCAACATTGAAACCTAGAGCCTCATTAAAGTTTTGAGAGCTCATTGACCTGCAGTCAGTCATCTAAGCTCCAGATGTTAAGTATCTAGTGTGTTAGGCCCTGGGCTAGGTGATAATGTGGAAAAGTCCCTGCTCTCAAAGAACTTCCACTCTATGGGGGATACAACATGTATGTATAGAGATATAGACAAAATAGATACATGGACACCTAGGGAAATTAGGAAAGCCTCTATTTAAAGATGACGTTGGAGCCGTGCTTTGAGGTAAACTAGAGATTCCCCAAAGTGGAGATAAAGAAAGAGTGCATTGTGGGCATATGGAGCAGCTTCTGCAAAGACAGAGAGATGGGAAATGGTGAGTCACTTCTGGGGATCATTAAGGAGTCCAGATTGATTGCTCCTTAGTGTGCATGAAGGGGAGTAATAGAGAATATGGTTGGAAAGGTATATTGTTCTTCCAGTGTGGTGGTGGTGGTAGAGACCAGCATCGCCACAGAAAGGTATCAGTGAAAACATGGGACTCGTTTGATGCTTATTGTGTTGGTGTGGGGACAACTCCCTTGTCCTTGGGGAGAAGGGAGCCTACCTGAGAGTGGGATAATTCAATGTTGCTCTATCCTCTACACACAAGTCCCTTGTTTCCTTGGCCTGTTGTTGATCATGCCTTACCAAAGCCTTACCTTGGATTACTTTGATCCCCTTCAGAAGCTGCTGAAAATCAGCATTGGAGAAAATCCTGAAACCCTGGTGACTAGTCTGCTCTTAATTTATGTCACCATTCTTATCCACGCCTTCACTGCAGCAAGGTACTTCTTTCATACCTCCTGTGTGCCCCAGGGGTTGTTCCCGACTTCTTTATCCCCCTTCTAGCCTCCTGTGGCACCCTCTTCTTACTTTACTACCTCTGAGAGGGAAATAGCAGTGCATACTTGGCTGAAAAAATTGGAGCCATTTGACCAGACTTTCTCTTCTTTCTTCCTTCTCTTATCCCTTAGATGCCTGCCCCATATGTTTCCTCCTTCACCTCAGTTTCTCATGAAGAGGTGGTCCTTCATTCAAGGCCTCCCCTCTCTCTATATCCTAGATCTCATCCCTTCTTGTCTTCTATAGGAAATTCCCTCCCCATTTTTTCTCTAGAGAAAACATTTTCAGAGGAAGAAAGTGTACAAACCATAAATGAATTTCTAAAGAGGAGAAAAAGAAACCTTTAGGCCCAGATGGATTTACCAGTAAATTCTGTCAACGTTCAAAGAACAGTAAATTCAGAGCACAGTGTCATGTTCTTGATTTCTTGAACCTTCCCCATCTCCTGGTCTTAGGTCCACTTTTATCGTCTTAGTTCCTCACTTTCTATCTATTCTACCACTGCTTATTTATTTGTGTTCTTCAAGCTTTAAAGTTACTAAAAAAGATAATGTAGGGATTAGTGAAGTATAATCACTTAATTTATATAGTACTGCCAATATGTGCTCTGGGAAATTAGAGGCGGAAGGATCAATATTGACTGGAGTTATTGGGGTAAGTTTCCATGGAGGAGATGATGTTTGTGCTGTCAGATCAGTAGCATTTGGGAAGGAAGAGAGCGTGCTTGTCACAATGAATAAAAAGGGGGAGTGGGGTTTGCATGTTAGGAGAATGGTGGGACTTATGATAAATAGGCTAATTAGGACCAGATTAGTCTGTCAGAGTTTTAGAAGAGGAGAAGCTGAAGTTAGGGAGCCCAGTCTGGAAGACTCATTATAGTCCCTTAGAGATGAAGAAAAACTTTTGAGCAATGAAGATCCAGGGTTGTAGGTTTTCGAGTCAGGCTGGCTAAGGGCTTCTCAGGTATGCTTTAAAGAAGTGTCTTGTTTAGGTGTGGGTTGGCTTAAATCATCACCTTTGAGGCCCCTCATGTCACTTAGATTCTGTAATCACAAGGAGTGACAAGAGACCACTGTCTTCACTCCTGTCCCATTCATCCTACAAGTTTGCTGAGGCCTTTTCTTGAGTTCTATTGATGGCCTGGAGCTAAGTGGGCTGTCCTTTGGTATTCCATTGCTCTCACTACATGAGTGATCTTTTTTTAAAAATTAAAATATTTTAATAGTTATTCCAGTGAAGAAGAAAGAGTGTTATTTCATGAATGAATGATTAGGAAAGCATTGGTTAAGTTCTATGTGAATATTATTGTGCCGAGCACTGACATTTTTTTTCTCCCCCAACTGCTACCCTACAAGGAGATTTCAGCTTACACATACAGACAGACACATCTATATGTATATGCATATATGCGTACACACATATACTCACATGTGTGTATATAACATTATTATTATTAATTTTTAGTTTTCAACGTTCACTTTTGTAAGATTTTGAGTTCCAAATTTTTTTCTCCCTCCCACCTGGTCTGTCTTTTTTTTAAAAATTGGAATATTTTAATAAAAAAGTTATTCCATTGAAGAAAAAAAGAGTGTTAATTCATGAATGAATGATTAGAAAAGCATTGATTAAGCCCTATGTGAATATTATTGTTCCAACTGCTAAAATTTTTTTCCCTTCAAACTCCTGCTATCATACAAGGAGACTTCAACATATGTATGTGTGTGTATGTATATGTGTATGTATATACATATGTGTGTGTGTGTGTGTGTGTGTATATACACAGAGAGAGACACACCCACAGAGAGAGAGAACAATATTATTTAGTTTTCAGCATTCACTTTTTTAAGATTTTGAGTTCCAATTTTTTTCTCCCTCTTTCCTGGTCTGTCTTTTTCAGTTGGTGAGATTCTTTATGATGCTTCTTCAACATAATTCTTGGTGATGTGTTGGGTTTACTCATGCCTGCACGTCTGAAGTCTCTGTTAACCTTTCTTGGGTAGTGTGATACAGCAGCTCAAAAGGCAGTGATGTTCACTCTTTTCTTAGGAGAGCCCTGAGGTCCAGGAGGAGTGAGGTGAAGTGTTCTGCTCTGCTCTGTCTGCAGTGTTCTGTTACCTTTTGGGCATCACATTGGAGGAAGGGCATAAAGCAGCTGGGAGTAAAGACTGGTTTTGGGATGAATGATTGTGCTTTCAGCTCTGAATATGTCAGCTCTGAAGTGGCCGCAAGTACTCTAAGTGACTTTGTCTTGTTGACAGTTTGGGATTCAGGTGGGAGGTCAGAGCAGGAGGTGTCCATTTCGGAGTCACTCACATAGAAGTGAGGATTAGTGACTTACAAACTGATGCATGTTCTGTGGGCAAGAGCAGGTAGGGAGAGAAGGTCAGAAGACCAAGGGCTGAACCTTTGGACATGTGATAATTTTAGGGGATGAAGAAGAGAAACAAACCAGCCTGACAGAAAAGAAGTGTATTCTTTCATCTGGCTGTTGGATCTGTCCTTTTTCATTCCTCTACTTTCTGGTCTCAGTTCTCTCTGCCTCATGCTCTGATTCTAGGCAGTAGTTGCTAATATCGATGGTATTTTCTTGTAGATAATAACAGCCAGCATTTATGTAACATTTATATGATGTTTGCGTTATTGTCTCATTTTATTCTCCTAATAACCCTTTTAAGTTGATGCTTAGTCTTATTTTGTAGATGAGGAAATGGAGGCAAAGAGAGATTAAATGGCTTGTCCAGGGGAAGTGTCTGAGCCTGAATTTGAATTCAGGACTCTCTGAGTCCAAATCCAGTACTCTTAGCCAGCATGTCATTGAACTGCTTCTAATGCCACAAATTTAGTAAAAAATGTGTATTAAATTCCGCTGTTGCTTCCTCTATATCTCTGGGTTCTTCTTGTGTATATGAGAAGCAAAGTAGTCATTTTCTTTCACTTATTTCTCATTTTTTTTCCTTAATGTTTTCCTTTCCATCCTCCCTTTTCTGTCAAAACTTAGAAAACAAAAAACCACACCCTGCAATTTGTTTTTCTTTACTCTGTGACCTCTGAAGACATTAGTATTTTGAAAGGACATTTTGTCTCTTCTCTCCATATTAGAATGTAAGCATCATTGGTTACCTGCTTCCAGTTGTTTAAATGTATTTACTAAATGTTTTTCTTTTGATTCTTGTGTTTATCTTTCAGATTTTCTACTCAAGTGTGATCTTTTCACCAGAAATTCTTGTCTGCCATTTTATTAAAGGTCCATTTTTCCCTCTGTGGGATTATATTTGGTTTTGCTGGATGGGTTATTTTTGGTTTAAGTTCATATCCTTTACCTTCTGGAATATTGTATTCCAAGTTCTTTGCCCCTTTTATTGTGGGGTCTGCTAAATTGTCTGTAATCCTGACTATGGCTCCTTGGTACTTGAATTTTTTCTTTTTGGATGCTTGCAGTATTTTTTCTTTGATCTAGAAACTTTGAGCTTTATCTGTGATATTCTTGGGAGTTTTCATCTTGGAGTTCTTTCGATTTCCTCTCTGCCCTAAGTTCTAAGAAATCTGGACAGTTTTCTTTTAAAATTTCTTAAAATAGTCTGTTTTTTTTCCAATCAAAGATAGCCTATTGATTCTAAAATTCCCTCCCCACATGTTTTCTGTGACACCTGTTTAAGTTATGAGATATGAGTCATACATGAGACATATGTGATATCTTACATTTTCTTCTACTTTTTCAGCCTTTTGAGTTTGTTTTAATATTTCTTGTTGCCTTATGGAATTTGGTTCATTTGAATTTTCAGAGAATTTGTTACTTGGGTAAGGTTTTGTAAGGATCAAGTGAGACAGTATTTGTTAAGTGTTTAGCACACTATAGATGCTTTATAAATGCTCCCTCCTTCCTTCTTCACTTCCTTCTGTGTGGGATATAGACCCCAAAGACCCTTACCTAAATAAAACTCGGAGGTTTCTCCAAGTAGAAACAAACTATTTATTCCTAAACAATTCTCGCAAGAGTTGGGGTCACCTACCCAGAACATACACCAGGAAGGGTATGTAGGGAGGCAAAGTACAAAATCAAGCAAGCAGTTATATACCCTTGTATAAACAATTCTAGGACAACCCCCAAACCCCAAATCTCCTCCCCAGTAAACCAGACCTTCATTCTCATTGGTGGGAAGGTGTGTCTTTACAGTCCTTTTACCCAATACAAAATTATTTATCAGAAGTAAGCTTATTACAGATTACTAATTTTCTTGCTTACCAAAAAGTAGGTAATTTACAGAAATGCCTGGCAGACATATTATTTGTTGCAAAAAGTAGGCAGTTTATAGATCACTTGTTGCTTTTCTTGTTTACCAAAGGGTAGGCACCTGGCAGACACATTACTGAAAAATAAAATTTGGATCTATCAAGACTAAAGCTCAAGTTTGGTGACTGTCTCCTTTACTTCCCTCCCTCCCTCCTTCCGTCCCTCCCTTCTTTCCTTCCTTCCTTCCTTCCTTCCTTCCTTCCTTCCTTCCTTCCTTCCTTCCTCCCTCCCTCCCTCCCTCCCTCTCTCTGATGAGGGAGAGAGGAGGGAAGGATTTCTAGGAAATCCTTGGAGGGCTCTTGTCTGAAATGAATTACTGGACTCAAGCAATCTTTTGGCAGAGAGGATTGTAAAAGTTTATTGTTACGCTGACTTTGCAGCAGACCGGAGAGGTAGGGGAACCTGCAAAAGTGCAGGAATTATAGACACAGGTTTTAAAGCCATAAAGCTGTCAGTCAGAGATTAATTATGCTAACTAGGTGAGTAAGGGTAAGATTAGGGAGGAGTTTAGGAGTGGCCATTGCTTAAAGGAACATGCATTTTTTGTATCAACTGCGCGTTGTCTATAAATCACTGGGAGAA
>CM053585.1:16822538-16843405 GCA_028646515.1 Pseudochirops corinnae
TCTTATTTCTCTTCCAAATTTTTCTTCCACTTCTCTCATTTGGTTTTCAAAATCCTTCTTAAGCTGATCTCTAGCTTTTAGGCAATCTTCATGTTTCTTGGAAGCTTTTGGTGCGGGAGTTCTGACTGTTGTCTTCCTCCCATTCCCTGCTTTGATCCTTCTTTTCCCCAAAGAAGGAATCTAGAATTTGGTTGCTGTTCTTACTTTGCTTTTTTTGCCTGTTCATGGTTGGCCAGTCAATGATTTTTTAGCTCTGTGGAACTCTGCTTCCAGAGGGGAAAGGTCTGTCCCAAATTGCCGGGGTTTTCCCAGCTGCCAGCGCTTTTAGGAGGCTGCTGAAGCCCCTACCAGCTTTGGCTCACTGAAAACGCACCCCAGGACCACCACCCAAGACCACAATCTGGATCCAAGGCCACTCAATGCAAGAGCACTTGGCCTTGGAACGATCTCTTGGCCCCCCTGCAGTCTGCAGGCCGGAAGATCTGAAGCAGCAACGTGGAGGCAGCTGCTGGGCCACTGCTTCTGCTGCTTCCTTGCCCTGGAGGCAGTTTGGCCGTACCTGCTCTTCTCCCCCAGTTTTAGCCGAGTTCCACTGACCTTTCACTTAGTCCTTTTTTTCTTATGGCTTGATAATTCTGCAAACTGCCACAGCTGCCGCAGATCCGCTCTCCTAAAGCTCCAGCTGCGGCTCGGCGCAGCTCATCAGGCTGCCCCCAGGGCCAAACCGTTTCAGGCTGGTTTTCGACTCCCAGTGCTCAGATGGTCCCTCCTAGCCGAGCTGCCTTCAGCGGGAAGTATATTTGTGTGCGTTTTAGAGCTCTAGAATTTGTTTAGAGTCATATTTTATGGGTATTTTGAGGTAGCTGTGTGGGAGTTGCTGAACCTTGCTGCTTCCTACGCTGCCATCTTGGCTCCGCCCCATCCCTAATCAACTTTTTCTTTAATATTTGGATGTTATGCCATTTGATGCATATATGTTTTGAATTGATTTTACTTCATTGGTTGTGGTTCCTTTCAGCAAAATGCGGTTCTCTGATTATCTCTTTTTAATTATGTCTGTTTTTGTTTTTTCTTTGAGATCATGCTTGCTAGCCCTGCCTTTTTTTTTAAATTTTAGCTGAAACATAATGCATTCTCTTGCAAACCATTACTTCTAACTTTGTGTGTTTTTCTGTTTTAAATGTGTTTCTTGTAAACAATATATTGTTGGATCCTGATTTCTCATCCATTCTGTTATCTACTTCCATTTTATGGGTGAGTTTATCCCATTTGTGTTCCCAGTTAGGATTACTAACTGTGTTTTCCCTCCATCCTTTTTTCCTCTGGTTAGTCCTCCCTTTTCTCTTATTACACTGTTCTTCCCCAAAAGTTTGTTTTACTTGAAACCACTGCCTCCCTTATTCTGCTTTCCTTCTTATAACTTCTCCTAATGGGGTAAAATATATTTCTGTACTCAACTGAATGTGTATATGTAGTCTCCCCTCTTTGAACCAATTCAAATGAAAGGCAGTTCAAGCATCCCCCTCTTTTTCCCTTTTACTGTAAACTCTTTTTGCATACCTCTTTTATGTGAAATTATTTCTTCCATTGTTTTTTTCTTTTTCCCCTTCTCTGAGTGCATCCCTCTTTCTCACCATTTCATTTTTTTTTGGTCCTCCCAACATAGTTGACTCACTTCTGTGCTCTCTCTCTCTGCATAAACTTCTTCTACTTGTCCTGATAATGATAAAGTTCTTTAGAGTTACATGTATCATCTTCCCATATAGGAATATAAATAGTTTAACCTTATTGGGTCCCTTTCATGTCACTGCTTTTCTGGTCTGTGTTCTAATACTTCCCTAGGAAGAGCCCCTGCAAGCATCAGCACTTTTCTCTGTTCTGGAACTACAGCTCAGGACTGGATAATGGGTGGTGGAATTGCTAAAGAGCTCCTAGTCCTGTGCTCATTGCTTGCCCAGCTGACTGACCCCTGTAATCTCTGTCTCTGAACCATGAGAGTTCTTGGAATTGCCACTGCCACCTCCAAGGCCCACAGCTAGTGTCGCTACCACATGTGCTTTGGACCAGCCCCCATCCCAGTGTCATAAACCTCTGTTTCCAACTTCCTGAATTGCCTTGGGTTGGAAAAATGTCTCATCTCAACCTTTTGTTGTCTGTATTCCTCCAGAATTCATTTTGATGCCTTAAAGTTGTTTGGAGGGAAATGTTGAGAGAGTTCAGCTGGCATGCTCCCTCCACTCTATTGGCTTGGCTCTGCCCTTTCTCAGCTCTTTCTGATTGGTTTTATCCTGTTTTGCTGATGATGAAGAAAGTCATTTCCAAGTCTTCTTTTCTCACATTGTCTAGATTTTCATCACTAGGTAGTCATATTTGGTCCAGTTCTTAATTGTTCTCTGTAGGCTGAAGAGTAAGATATAGTCAGTTATCTTTTCTTGTAAAATGCTGGATCTAGCTCAGAGGTTCACTCTATGAGCCTGTGAACCCTTCTCAGAAGAATAATTTTATTTTATTTTATTTTGATGTTTTTCAAAATTGATTTATTTACTTTTAGTTTACAAGATTCAGTTCCATAATCCCCTGAGTTTCGAATTTTCTCCCTCCCTCCCCTCCCCCCAGTGTCTTGTAACTGATGGAATGAACAATGGGAAAGAGGAAATAAAACCAAACATGAAAAAGAAAGAAAGCATGTAGTTTGCTTCAGTCTCCATTTAAACTCTGTTCTTTCTAGTTCTTTCTCTGAATGTTGCTTTTCACATAGTGGTTTTGAACTACTTTAACAAAGCTTTTGTATTTTCTTAGGGTTTGCCTTGTCCAGTGGGGATCAGAAATATCTCAGAAACATGTGATCATCTCTTTATTGAGGCTCATGAGAAAGGCAGCTTCACAACTATGGCTAACGAACAATTTGGTGGCCCTTTTCGAGATTTTAGATCTAATGAGTCTCCAGAGATGAGTAAAAGACAGTCAGCAGCATCTTGGACCACGCCAGGTGGCAGTCATGCAAAGTCAACTATCCAAACTTCTCAGTTAAAACCACAGAGCTTTTCTAGGCCGGGAAGTCACCAGCCATTTCCAAGTTCCACATCTGAGTCTCATTATGTTAACAGGGGGACTCCAAGGCCATTTCATGAAGAGATGGAAACACAGCTGGGGACATCGGTGGTACCTACCACTGTATCCTCTCAAGAACCTCTTAGTCTTCCATCTTGTCCACCCTCTGGCTTTTGCTCTGAGGCCCTCAAACATTCCCAAAGTTTCTCTCATGCTCCAGTGGTCCAAGCAGACCGAGAACAAAGCGCTCCCATTGTTGCACAGAGATCTTCCATGCTGATATCCACGAACCCTCCCCCTACTTCAAAAAGAACACTGGTGAGAGGCCTAAGGAAAGATCTAGTGGTCACAGGAAATCACCATGATCGGGTGTCCGTTGATTTGTCTGCTGCCACGAAAAGTTTTCTAGAGAAGGAACCCTCAGCAACACCAACTATTAAAACTACTGCCAAGCCCCAGTTCAGTGTCAAGAAGAGTCAGCCTTCTGTCAACCAAGACCTTGCGAGAGGATTGAGTCCCAAGTCTCTTGGAGTAAATGAGAAAGTTGTAAATATCATTGCAGGGTTCCCTTCTAGCATTTCCCCTGAGGAGCAAGCAAAACATTATCAACCTAGGAGTGTCCCACCTGCAGTTTACAAGGCGGGCCCCGGACATTCCTCACAGACTCCTCTTTCTCAGCATCAGGGCAGTGCAATGGGAAAGGAGGATCAGCTGAAGCAAAAAATGGGTTCTTCTGATGTGGCAGATGTTGAAGTGGAGTCACATATCACCGTCCGACCAAACTCCCCAGCTCCAGGAGGAGAAGTATCACCTGCCCCTTCTTTATCTGCATCTCCAAAACAAAGAGCCATCTCTTATCTTCGTATAACTCTCTCTCCCAAGGCTTCTAATGCCAAGCTGAATGGTGAGACCTTAAGGAAAAGACAGCAGGACAGTGGTGCTAGAACAAGACTTAATGATTCATTGAGTGTTAACATTTCTGCCTCAAAGTCAAGATCAGTTGTGCCTTTGGAACCAGCCCCTCAAGAATTGGTTATTACACCATTACCAGATAAAAAAGAATTTTTAAACTATACACATTACAAGACTAGCCAGCCCTCAAAATCCTTTTCAAGGCACACCCAGGTTAATATTTCAGATTTGGATGCTTATTCACATTCTGAAGGAGTCCAGAACCCTCAAGACTGGTAAGTCCCAGGCAAGCTCATTAAAGTTATCTTCAAGAGTGTTAGAGTGGATCTAACTTAATGAGGAAGAAGGTAAAATAATTTATTTTGTCAGGAATTAGAGTGTGTTGAGTGGTGTAGCAGCAAGCACCCTAGCACAACCAGGATGGCTGCTAGCACAGTTTCTTAGATCTGCTTTTCTAAAGGAAAGCAAGCCAAATAGGGTTAACAATCTTACTTTAATCAAACATAGATATCATTCACTTAGTTCAGGGGAAGAAGTCAGCACCCTGAGCTTCAGAGAATACAACAGAAATTACAGGCCAACAAAAAATACAGACAGAAAATAACGCAGTTTAACAAACAGGACTTCCAGCTGTCTGACCATCACATACATACATTAGTGACTAGAGGGAGTAGCACCCACATCTGGGTTTTCTAAGGTGGGGGGGGGCACTCAGTGTTTGCCCAGAGTCTCATATAGCCAAACGAGCCTCTTTCAAGCAAGCTTCTCCTGTGAGCTCTGTTCCACCCTTCAGCAAACTCTTCCCACCACAGGCTCCATGTGACCGCATTCGGCTTATTAGGGGGGCAGAGGATGTCAGGGAAGGTCCTTGAATTCACCTAGGCTTATTAAGGGGTAGAAAGATCTTCAAATTCCCACTGCCATTACAGCTGGTAAAAGAAATTTGCAGAGAGGGAACAGTTGATGGTTATATTTTATCCATGAGGCTGGTCACTTGTCTTTTTAAAAAAATGGAACGTCTTTGTAATTGGGTAGAATCCTGTCCTTGACAGCAAAAAATAAAGAATACTGATTAACAGGAAGGTCTTTGGTTGAAAACGTTGAAACAGTAGGTTCCTATAGGGAATGTTTTTTATAAATTATATGGGCCAGGAATTACATAGTGAAAGATGGCAGTGCATTTCTGGTTAGTGAAATCCCTCTTGTAGATGCTACTATGGCGAGACTTCACCAAACTTTCTTCTTGGTTAGAAAAAAATGACCAAGAGCTTGATTATGGACAAATGAAAACAGTGAATACACATGTGGACAAATCATCCAAACAATACTTAGAAAATGTTGACCTTGGAATTCTTAACTCTTACCTAGGGAAGACGTCTAGTCTTTGCTTTTAGCAACTACACTGAAGATGTTGGTGTGTTGTACTTTATAGCCTCTATAGTACAAATTCTTGGCGTCTTCTGGAACACGCAACAGAGTTGGATCTGGTGTCTTTTTCTCGTGTAATTTTTTGCTGCCACAAATGTAGAATGAGAAAAAGGAATAGTTTTCTATTCAAGATTATTCCTTTGAGTCCTGTCCTTTCCCTGCTACGTTTCCTTGCCCCATGTTCCTGGTTTTCCCAGTGGAGCCCCCATTACACATTTGTTTAAACAAGTCACAACAAAAATTTACCCCTCTGTGAATGACTTTTAAGGTATATTTACACAGTTGGAAGGAACTATGGGCATGGTTCGTCTAATCAGACCCTCCTTTTACAGATGGAAGCTGAGGCCCCTCAGTCTGTGCAAAGTCACGCTGCTGAGTCCATGACAGAATTGGAATTCACCTCTTAGTCCCCTCATTCAGTGCTTTACTCTTTGTGCTGTAGATCAGAGGTTGGAAAACATTTGAGCCGTATCAGTTAAATATTTGGAAGTAAAATGAGCCTTTTACTTGTGGAGAAAAATTATGTATAGAATAAATAGAAAAAATTGTTAAAGGCAGAATCGATGGATTTGATTATGTGAAAACAATAGGGTTTTTTACAAGGAAAACAAGCTATTCATTATAAAAAGAAAATAAATTTTATGGTAAATGTAGAAATGTTCGTATGTGATTGAGTAGTTAATGTTCACTCCCTAATGGATAGTGTACAGAAACGGATAATTTCCAGAGGAGTAAACACACTTTCAAATCATTCAAAGCATCGCTAAAACTCTTAATAATCAGTGAAATGTAAAGGAAAACGACTTTACACAAAACATTTTACAAAGAGAGTAAAAAACCCTGACAAAATTCTGTGTCATTATAGTCAATTATTATTTTCTTAGTGTAGAAGAAGAAACAGAGCTGGAAGGGTTAATTGACTTCGTAATAAATGACTTGACTAATATGTGTGGAGGCTGGATTTGAATCCCAGTCTTACATTTCCCTCCATCATGTAAAGTAGGTGATTGTGCCCTTTGGCTGAGTGGTGGTCCTTCCGTGAGGCGTGTAGCTTTGTGATGTTCTCATAAAGAAAAAAAAGTGAATACCTTGAAACAACCAATATGTCCCCAAGCAACAGACTCAGAAAGAGACAGGGGCCACTAAACCTTATGTAAGGATCCCTGGGGCTGCAAATTGGCTTAATTTTAAAATGCGATGTTATTGTTGCTTTAGTATATTTTTATTTATTTTGTTAAATATTTCCCAATTACATTTTAATCTGGTTCAGGCCACCCTTGGGAGTGTTATTCAGAGAGTGAACCATGTGTTTGACGCCTCAGGCCTAAAACTTCTTTGAGAAATGACTGGACAAATTGAAGTGCATCGCTGATTATGAAATTCTGTTGTCCCATTAAAAAAGGCAGAGATGAGGAATACAAAGATGTTTTAAAACATACAAAATGACGTTGAGGGGAAAAAAGCACAGTTAGAAGAAAATTAATTTTCATTACAGCTGTTTAAAAGTAAACAAATAACAAAAATCTGTGAATATACAGATGTATGAGGTTAGAAGGAAATAGTAAACAAATAATCGTGTTGTTCATTGTTCATTTGTGTCCAACTCTTTGTGACCCAGTGAACCAACTGTCCATGGGATTTTCTTGGTAAAGATACTGAAATGGTTTGGCATTTCCATCTTCAATGGATCCTTCTGTCAGACAAACTGAGGTTAAGTGCTTTCCCGGGGTCACATAGCTAGGAAGTATATGAGACTGGATTTGAACTCAGTTCTTCAACAACAACTTTCCAGGCCCAGTGCTGTATCTACTGAGCCACTAGGTGCCTCAGTAATAATAATGTGTATGACTATACGTATTAGCATTGCTGTTATTTTCCAGTCATACATGTCATTGATACCTTGTTCTCAACTTCTTACATACAATTCAGATTTTTTGTAGAGGCTTTGAATGAGTAATTTGTTTTTTATTCTGTAGTCAGGGCTTTAGAGCAGCGATTCTCAACCTGTGGGTTGCCACCCCTTTGGGAGTCTAATGGGGTCGCCTAAGACCATCGGAAAACACATATTTCCACTGGTCTTAGGAACCAATACATTGTTCCTCTATCCGTCTCCAGGCACGTCCGCCCACATGCAAATACACCCACTTACAAATATTAAAGGGTCGCAGAATTAGGAAGGTTGAGAACCACTGCTTTCGAGCGAGGTGAATGATGATGAAAATCATGTTTTAGATGACTTATAGAGGAAGTGGGCAGGAAGGTCAGTTTGGACACTTCTGCATGTCGTCAAAGGCTTTAGAGCTGAAAGGGACTGTAGAGGTTCATGCTTGTGGTTAATTGGTGGTGACATATGGTAGTCTGAGTCTCTGAGAGATGGCATGAATTCCCTAATACAAATATACAAAATCTTCCAGCAAAGCTAGATTTTGAGCTGTTTCTCTAACTCTGAATCCAACACCTTTTCCACTGTGCCAGTATTGCATCGAGGCCAGAGAAGAGAAGGATACTGCTGATAACATGAAGCAGCATTTTTATAGCATGTTTGACTAAGTTCTCACCAAGAGTTTTGGCAAAACTGGGATTGGAAGAAGAGACAGCTATGAGACATTGGGGAATGAATGAATCAATGAAAACGCAAGACTTTTGATGTTTCAAGCTTGGTCTCCTATGAGATTGGTGGTACCATTAACAGCAATAAGAAAATTCAAGAGTAGAGGAAAGGATAATTTACTCTAATAAAATGATACTTGAAAGTAAATAGTAGTTTCCCAATGGCTAAATTTACTGTTGTTGTTTTTTAACCTAGTCCTTATCTTTCTTACCTTTGTGTTATCTTAGTTCCCCATCTTCCCCTATGATTTCTCCTTTCTGTCGTCTGTAATTGTGACTATTCCTTAAATTTCTGTCAAGGGTAGCCTTTTTTCTCTCTTTCACTTAATGTGCTTATTCATTCCCATAGCTTCAACTACCATCTCAGAGGCCAGATGACTCTTTTCTCTTTGTCTATTTTCAACATTTTTCCTGAGCTCTAATTCTACTTTTACAGTCATCTCCAAGATATTACCACTTAAATGGTCCTGTTAGTATCTCAAGCTTGACTTGTCTGAAACCAAACTCATCATCCTCTACTAAAAGTTACCTGCTTTCTTGGACATATTTTTTCAAATTAAATTTTATTTTCATTTCTCAGTCCTTTTTCCTCCCCTTTCCCTGAGCTGCCTTTGAGCAGGCAAAAACCAAACCAAACCAAAACAAAAAACCCAATTCAAGTGTGTATAGTCATACAAAACAAGTCCCACATTAGCCATATTCCCCTTCTTTCCACCTCTTCCCCAAAGAAAAAAAGAAAAGAGACGATGCTTCAGTCTACACTAAGACTGTCAACGTTATCTGAAGGTGAGTAGCATTTTTCATCATGAATTCTTTGGAATTATGCTTGGTCATTGTGTTGTTGAGAGTTCCCAAGTCTTTCATAACTGATTATCTTTATAATTTTTAAAAATTTTAAAATTATTCTTTGTGGTTTTGTTCTTCACTTTTACCAATTTATGCACTCTCCTCAGATCTTTCTGAAACCATCCTCTTTGCCATTTTTTACAGTACAATACTCTTCCAATATCATCACTTGTTCAGCTTTGCCCCGATAGATGGGCATCCCCATAGTTTACCAAGTTCTTTGCTACCGCAAAAAGACGTGTTATAGAGATGAATCCTTTTTTTCTTTCTTCTTAGATCTCTTTGGAGTGTAGACCTAGTAGTAGTATTGCTGAATCAAAGAGTATGTACAATTTAATAGGTTTTGGGGCATAGTTCACAGCTCCACCAACAGTTCATTAAAGTTTCTATTTTCCCATAGCTCCTGCAACATTTGATATTTTTTTTTTCAACTTAGCCAATCTGATGAATATGAGGTGATACCTTAGAGTTTTCTTAATTTCCATTTTTCTAATTGTTACTGATTTAGAGCAATTTTTTTGCATAATAATTGATAGCTTAGATTTCTTCCTTTGGAAAACTGCCCGTTCATATCCTTTGACCCCTTTGCCCTTAGGGAATGGCTTAAATTTGACTTAATTCCCATTTATTTTAGGAATGAGACATCTATCAGAGAAATTTGCTGCAAATATTTCCCCTTATTTTCCTGCTTCTCTTTCAATTTCAGCTGCATTGATTTGTTTTTAAAATTTTAACTTCTTTTACATTTTATGTAATCCACATTACCCATTTTGCCTCCTGTAAACTTCTCTTGTTTGGTTGTGAACTCATCTCCTATCCATAGATCTAGCAGGTAATTTCTTCCATGCTTCTGTAACTTAACTTACAGTATCACCTTTTGTATCTAAATCTTAAACTCATTTGGAGCTTATCTTGGTATATAGTGAGAGATGTTGTGTTATGTTTCTACAAGACTACTTTCTACTTTTTTGTAGCACCAACACAATATTCTTAGCACCAGTGGTGACTCTGAATATGCTGGCATAGTTCTGAATTGCAAAATATGGCAGACTCTCCATATAGAAGACCAAAACAAAATATTTATTCAGACGCCAGAAAGCCAAATGCCAACAGCAGAAAACCAAATCCATAACAGCAGCAAAGAAGTTAATATACCATAACACAGCAGGGAGCCACACCCTATCTAGCTGTCTCCTTGCCTGCATCCTCTCCTCCCTCCAGCTCTAACTGCTCTGACTCCCAGCTTCTTGCTCCACCCTTCAAGCAAACTCTTCCCACTACAGTCTCCATGTGATTACATTTAGCCTGTTAGGGGGTAGGGAAGATCTTCATATTCCTTAACCATTACATTTTTCCAACAGTTTTTGTGGATACTGAACTCTTGCCCCACTAGTAAGGATCTTTGTATTTATCAAGCATTAGGTTACTGTACTCCCTTGATTTTGTGTATTGTGAACCTAATCTGTTTCATTGATCAATGTCCCTTTCTTATCCAGTACCAAATTCTTTGAATGATTGATTACAGTTTTGTAGTATCGAGATCTGGTACTGCTAGGTCACCTTTGTTCCCATTTTTTTTTTTTTCATTGATTCCTTTGATATTCTTGACCTTTAGTCTTCCTGATGAATTTTATTATTTTTGTCTAGTGGTACAAATTAATTCTTAGGTAATTTGATTGGTATGCCACAGAATAAGTAAGTTAATTTAGGTAGAATGGGCCTTTGTATTATGTTGATTCAGACTACCCATGAGCTGTTAATATTTCTCCAATTCTTTGAATTTGCCTATATTTGTATAGTACAGTATTTTGTAATTGTTTTCATATAGTTCCTGTGTATGTCTTGACAGGTAAACTTCCAAGTATTTTATATTATCTGTTGTTATTTTAAATGAAATATCCCTTTCTCCTGGAATTTGTTCGTAATATACTGAAGTCCTGATGAGTTGTGTATATTTATTTTTTTAATTCTCCAATTTTGCTGCATTTGCTAATTTTTTTTTTTAGTTGACTGTCTAGGATTCTCTAAGCAAACCATCATATTATCTGCAAAAAGTAATACAATGTGATTGTATCCTCATTTCCTATGCTTATTCCTTAATATCTTTTTTTGTTTTTGTTGCTGTAGTTAGAATTTCCAGTACAAAACAGTTTTTTGTTTTTGTTGCTATAGTTAGAATTTTCAGTACAATATTGAATAGTCATGGTGATAAATGGCCATTCTTGGTTTGCTCTTGATCTTTTTGGAAACACTTCTAAATATCAGTGTGTATGATGCTCTTGGTTTTAGAGAGAATTCTGCTTATCATTTTAAGCAAAGTTCTATTTATTCCTATGCTTTCTAAGTTATTTCTAAATGCTTTCATTTGTTAACAAGAATGGGTGTTGTAGTTCATCAAAAGCTTTTTCAACATCTTTTAAATAATAATGGTTTTTGTTATTATTAAATTGGTTATATTTAGTGTTTTCCTAATATTAAACCAGTCCTTCATTCCTGGAATAATTCAGCCTGTTCATAGTGTGTGATCTTGATGATCTATTGCTATAGACTTTATGTTAGTATTTTATTTAAAAATTTTTCATTGATATTCATTAAGGAACTTGATTTATATTTTTCTTTCTCTTTTGACTTTACCTTGTGTAGGTACTGACCATATTTGTATCATGGAAGGAATTTTGTAGTAACCTTTCTTTACTGATTTTTTTTCAAACATTTTATGTAGTATTGAATTTAACTATCCTTTAAGTGTTTGGTAAAATTTGCATATAAATCCATAAGGTCTTCTTGTTTTTTTTTTCCCCCCTTGGGAATTAATTTATGGCCTGTCCAATTTATTTTTCTAAGATTCTGTTTCTTATTCAGTTATTCTGGACGTTGCATTTTTTGGGGAAAAATGCATCCATTTTATTTAGATTGTCAGTTTTGTTGGCCTATGAGTCAGTGAAATAGCTCATGAAAATTGCTTTTATTTCTTAATTGTTTGCGAACTCATCTTTTTAATTTTGGATATTGATAATTTAATTTTCTTAAAAAAATTTTTTTTAAATGGCTTACCTATTTTATTGATAAAAAAAAGTTCCTAGGGTTTATTAGTTTTTTTAAGCTTTCAGTTTTATTAATTTCTTTCTTGATTTTCAGGCTTTCTATTTTGTTTTTAAATTGTGCATTAAAAATTTTTTTTTCTAATTTTTAAAATTTTTACACATCCAGTTTGTTGATCTGCTCTTTCTCACTTTATTGATGAAAACATTTAGAGATGTAAATTTACTCCTAAGTGCTGCTTTTGGCATCCCATGATTTTAGTATGTTGTCTCATTGTTGCCTCTATGTTTAATGAAATTATTGTCTCTGTGATTTATTCTTTGACCCACGCATTCTTTAGGAGTGTTATTTACTTTCCAATTTTAATATTTGCCTTTATTGAATGTAATTTTTATTGCATTATTATTGGTAAAAGATGCATTTAACCTTTATTTTTATGCATTTGTTTTTGAGGTATTTAAACCTTAATACTTGGTCAGTTTTTGTGAAACTTCCATGCACAGCCAGGAAATAGGTGAACTCCTTTCTCTTCTCAGTCTGCATTCTCCAGAAATCTGTCATATCTAACTAACAATTCTGTTAATCTCCTTAATTTCTTTATTTTTTGTTAGATTGAGCAAATTATAGTCCCACACTATTGTAGTTTTTACTATTTCCTCCTTTTACTTTTCTTTTAAGATTTTAAATACTATGCCACTTAATGCAGATATGTTTAAAATGGATATTAATTCATTTTCTATGGGACATTTTATCAAAATATAATGCATATAATTTTGCTTTTGCTTTGTCTGGGGTTATGATTGCTACCTTGGCTTTTTTACTTGAGCTGAAGCATATTTGATTCTTCCCCAGAATTTTATTTTAATTTGGTATGTATTTTTCTGTTTCATGTGTGTTGCTGGTAAACAATATATTGTTGGATTCTGGTTTCTGATCTGTTCTGCTATCCTCTTTTGTTTTATGGGTGAGTTCATCCCATTCATATTCATAGTTGTGATTGCTAATTGGGTGTATCCTTTTCTTCTATTCTTTTTTATGTTTTTCCTTTACTTTTCTCCCCTTACCCCTCTTTAAGAGTCTGTTCAGTTTCTGATCAGATGGCCCCTTTAATCTGTCCTCCCTCTTATCCAGACCCTATTCCTGAAGCCCTTTTTCTCTTTTCCTGTTGAGTAAGATGTATTTTTGTACTCAGCTGTATAAATATATATAGTCTCTCTGCCTTCAGTCAGTTCAGATTAGAGTGACGTTCAGGTGTTGCCCACTTCCCTCCAGTACCCTCTTATTGTATAACTTCCTCTTTGTGCACACCATTTATGTGAGATAATTTCCCCCATTTTTCTTCTCTTTTTCCCTTTTCTCTTAATGCATTCATCTTTTCCACTCTTTCCATTCTTTGGAGATCAAACATAACAGGATCACACTCAGGTTCTCTGTCTAATTAGACTCACTTCTGGTAATGTTAAAATTCTGAAGGGCTAAATGTATTATCTCCCTTTATTCTTGACTAGTCTTAGGATTTTTTTACTCATCTAACTTTTTATGTTTCTCTTGTCTCTTGTGTCTGCTCCACTCTGGTCTTTTCATTAGGAATCCTTGGATGTTTTCATATAGTAGGACTCTACTGAATTTTCATAGGAAGGTCATTTTTCATTATAAGCCTAGCTCCTTTGCTGTCTGGGAAGATCATATTCCAAGCTCTCAATTTCTTTTTAGTGGTGGCTGCTAAATCTTGTGTGATTTTCACTATGGCTCTTTGGTTCTTGAATTCTTTTTGGCTTCTTATAGAATTTCCTCTTCTTTCTTGATTTTGGATCTCAGGATTTTGGTTATAATATTCGTGGGAGTTTTCATTTTCTTTATTTTTTCCCTCTGAGAAGTGACTAGTGCATTCTGTTAGTTTCTACTTTGCCCTCTGGTTGTAAGATATCCTGACAGTTTTCTTTTGTGATATCTAGGCCCATTTTTTGGTTCCTGGCTTTCAGGTAGTCCAGTGATTCTTAAAATGAACTTTCTTAGCTCCGTTTTCCAAGTTGATTTTCCTGTGAGGTATTTCACATTTTTCCTGTTTTTCAGACTTTGACCTTATTTTATTATTTCTTGCTGTTTCATGGAATAGTTAGTTTCTCTTTGACCAATTCCAATTTTTAAGGAATTATTTCATCAATAAGTTTTCTTTTCATATCTTTTTTCCTTAATTCTTTTCTCTCCCCCCTTTCCTTATTTTTTCCCTCAATGCTGTTCTCATTTACTTTTTCAAATAATTTTTAGTTCTTTGACTTTTGCTCTCACTCTTCTAGAATATCTTGTTGGACTTTGCTTTTGGGCTTTGCTTGTTGCTGTTTTTGATGCATTCTCTTCTGTGTTTGTCTTGAACTTCCTTGGTGACATTTTTTTTCCCCTTGCACATTCTTCCAGCCTACTTCTTGATTTCTGACCTTATGTTAGTGCTAGTCTCTGTCTGGAGGGGATATTTGGCCAGAACTTTTTGTTTTTGTTTTGTCTTGTTTTGTTTTGTTTTGGTATGTACTGCTACTACTTTTGGGGTTTCGTCTGGGGACCTCTAAACTTTCAGTGCTCTCTGAGTTGTGTGATCAGTGGATAGGTCTGTTCACTGTCTTTGTGGTTTGAGTTCTGTAAGTTCTTGACCCGGTTTTGGGGCTATCTTTGGTTGGAAGTTTCTATAGTTTGATACTGTTAACTTGCTGGGAGGCCCTGCAGGTTTTGAGAGACTGAAATGCTGACTCTCTTTTATTTTCAAACTGCTTCCCGGCTATTCTGTTGTAGTATTATATATGCTCAGTTGAAGGCTAGAACTGAGTCACAGCCCTGCTTCTGGGATTAGAGCCCATACAACAGTATTTCTGCAACTTGTTCTTTGTTCAAGAGATCAGCACATTTGAGAATTCTCCTTACCCTGGGTCTGTGAGGTGATGGGTATCATCTGCCAGATGTATCCAGAGTTAGTTCAGGGGTCCCCTGGGATCTCTTTCTGCTCTGGTGTTTCTTGCTGTGGTGTGCTTTCTCAGCTCTCTGTGTCTTTGGCCACTGAAATTCTCATCCTGCCTCATGTTCTCCTGGTCTCCTTGTGCTACCTTGGGCTGGAAAAATGACTGACTTCTTGGCTTTTCTGATCAGAATTTGGTGTAGTACATTTCCTAGATCTGTTGCGTCTCATTCTGCTGTTTTGACATTCCCAGCTCATTCTTATTTTAATTATATGATTTAGTTACCCAGGGTTCACAAGTCTTCCTTGTTTTTTGTTCTTTCCTATTTCCATACAACTAGTCTGTCACCATGTTCTGCCTATCCTTCTTCCCTTTCATCCTACAACTAGGGGCAGGTTGATTTTCATAAAATATAGCACTGATGATGCCACCCTTGAATGCACTTAGAAATTTAAAATAAATTCACATGCTAATCTCCTAATATAAAAATTTCATAGTCCAGCACTTGCCATGGTTTGGTTCCAGCCTTCTTTTCAAACCTCAATTCCTATTCCTTCCCGGCACATAGTATCTGCTTTAGCCAGATTATTTCTTGTCTCTAAAATACTTCACATTCATGCATATCTCTACAGTTTTGCATGTGTTGTTTTAACTGCTCGAAATATTCCTTCCTCTGACTACCTAGTCTCTTCTATTGAAATCTAAATGTAATTGTATCCTTAGAGTCTGTCCTGGGCCCTCTTATCTTTTCTTATTTTACTCTTATTTGGTGATTTCAACAGCTTCCATGGATTTAGGGGTGATCTCTATGCAGATCATTATCAGATCTATTTATCCAGATTTAACCTCCATTTTTTACATATCCGTTGCCTAGTGGACATCTTTACTCAGTGTGTCCAAAACTGAACTCATCCCTCCTTACCAAACCCTTCCCTCTTGAATTCTCCACTGCTCTTTGGGGTACTACCATTCCACTAGTCATCAGGGTGGCCACTTCGGTGTTTTCCTTCATCCTTGTTCTCAGTACCTGTATGCATTCAGTTTACCAAGAATGTTGATGTTTTGTATATGCCACCTTCTCTCCTCTGTTATTGCCACCACCCTGCTCCAGGCCTTTATTATCTATTGCAGTAGACTTTTGGTTTGTCCCCCATTTCAAGTCTCTCTGCATTCTTGTCCATCCTGCCCTCAAGGTGTCAAACTGATCTTCCTAAAGCGCGGCTCTGTTCAGGTCAGCCATTGTATTGAGTCAGCTCTAGTGACTCTAGTTACCTCCAGGATCAAATATTAAACGTCATCTATTTGCCTTTTATAGCCCTTCAGAACCTGGCCTCCTCTTACTTTTCCAGTCTTTTTACTCTGTACTCTCCTCTACTGACTTTGTGATGCAGTGATACTGTGGTGAGTGAAATCTTAAATAACAGAGGAAGCAAAGTTCGAGCATATTCATTTATGGAGCAGTGCGTGCCAACTGCCCAACAAATCAGAACCAGGCCCCTTCCTCAGTTTGGCACTGGCCCCCAAATACAGGGGGAGGCAGATTTTTATACATTAAAAGATGACAATTAACAGGATATAAACCAGGATATGAGATTAGGTAATCTGATTCTAATTCTAGGAGAGATTAAGGACTTTCCGAATTGGTAGGGGGATAAGTGAATTTTCAGAGCTGAGAGGGGAGAGGGCAAACAGGTGTAATTACTGAAATCAGAAAAAGAGGTGTTTTCCCTCTCCCTTCCAAGTGTCTGTATTCAATCAAAGGAAGAGGACACAGTAACTGATGGACCAGTACAGAGCCAGTTTTCAGAGAAGACACACGGGCTACTTGAGATGTGTGATTCTGTCTTTGGATCTGATTGGGTTTCTGGTCAGCATGACCTTGGTTCTTAGCTAAGGGTCTCTAAGCACCGTAGAGGTGGTCCAGGGCAAGGTTCAGACGATGCAATGAATGTTTCTGAAGATTCTTCTCATTGTTTTCTCACAAGACAGAAATTGGACTGGAGCCGTGATTGAACAGAAAGGGGGCAGAGCCAGACCCAGAACTGAGTCACAAGGCGGAGTCAGGGGGCTTTACTAGACTTCCGCAGTCCCCACATTACTTGACCTTCTTGTTTGTTGTACCTCAGCCAAGACGCTTCATTTCTAAAATCCTGGTATTTTCACCAGTTCTCCCTGATACCCGCAATTTTCTTCTTTATTTTCTGTTTCCTGGCTTCTCAGGCTTCCTTTAGGTATTACCATAAATCCTACCTTCTGCAAGGAGGCTTTCCTGGCTCCCCCAGGATTATCTTCAGTGTATCCTGTTTCTGTAGTTTGTGGATAGTTATTTGAAAGTTATGTCTCCCATTAGACTGTGGATTTCTTGAGAGCAGGGACTGTGTTGATTTTTTTGGGAGGGAATGGGCAAGGGTCTTTATTTCCCCAGTATACTGCACAGTGCCCAAAACTTCATTAGTTCTTATTAAAATGCTTGTTGCTTGCTTGCTACGCTGGCTTCCAGTAAGACTCCAGGTCTAACACCACATTCTGAAGAGGCCATTTCTTTCAAGGTTTCCCCCACCTGATAGTGCCTTTCTTTGTAAGGTTCCTTAAATAATCTATTCAATTATCTCGAAAGTACCTATTTACAAATGTTATCTCAACCCCTTCCCTATCCCAATTTGATTGCAAGCTTCTTGTGGACAAGGATAGCACTTAGCACAGTGCTGAGCACCTGAAGTCCTCAATAAATGTTTGATAACTGAGATTGAAATCATGCCTATATCCTTGAAATCCTAGCTCAGATGCCATATCCTTAATGAAAAATAATAACTCACATTTATTTAGCTTTTTAAAATTTCCAGAGAACTTTCTCCTAAACACTCCAGTAGTAAGTAAATGTTTACCTCCAGTGTGCTTTTATAACATTTTATTGTTTATATCTTGTGATAGAGGAACTGGAGATGCAGGAACATTTTGCTCCAGAATATTTTCAACCTTCCTTTTGTCTATCTGATGCTTTAAAATACGTAATTCCTTTTCTAAGAAAAGATAATTTCAGTTCACATTGAAAATTTTCTTTTTATGAAGAGCAAATACATTTTGCAACTTATTGTCCCAAGGGACAAATGTAGGCTTAAAGGATGAATGGGATCTAGGAGGGCTTGGATTAATAGTGGAATAAGAGACTTACAACAGAGGATTGTGGGAAGGGGGACATAAAACCTTTTGATGCTGATGTTATCAAATTTGACCTTGACTTTTTTATGAAAGACTTTTCCAAAGACACAAACTGGTTTTATACAGGCTGTTTTATCTCCCCTCATGTGACATTTCTTGTGTTTAGTGGAACATCAGATAACTTCAGGAATGCAGATTCTGCCACTTCTCTCAAGTTGTCGTCGGATGCCATCACTCAAATAACAGCTGAGGGTTCAGAAAAGACCACATTTTCTTCAGAGATTATTAATTCTCAGGCTCACAACATCCTTAACAAGCCATCTCATTGCCCAACTGGTAAGAAAGCTTGATTTTATTATGTGTGTGCATTTAAATGTGAAGTCTGTTTGTATGCATATATAATTAGTAGACCAGCTGTTATACTTTTGAGTCATCTTAGAGATTTGTGATGACCAGGGCGAGAGAAACTTTTAAGTTTATCTTCTCGTTCTTGTGGCTTTTTAAAGTTGGCAATAAAATCAAGTTTCAAGAATAATAGTATCTATTGTACTTTTCTGAATATTAAGTTTTTTACATTATTAAGAGAATGTGATTTATTCATCCTATTTGTGTTCATCATCCTTCAACATGAGATCACAGATCACTTAATACCAGGATTAGTGATGATCTTGTATTTAAACAGCTTATGAGTCATTTGTATGTTTGGCCTTTAAGTGATTCATTTCACTTCAATTCAGCAAACGTTTATTAAGTTTATTTAAGTTCCTGCTTGGTATAGCACTGTGCTAGGGATAGAAAGACGAAAAATTCAAACTTTTTTATCATACAGGAACTTAGATTACTGGGAATACAACTTGTACAGAAATAAATAGGAATTTCAATTTCAAGAGAGTTCTTATGACTTCTTGCCTATAAGTTATCATTAAAACGATGCTGTAGTGTCCTTTCACACACTGACCCCTCCATTGCCCTTTGTACCCCCAGTAATTCTCCTCTAGAGATTGTACAGCATCAGTGGGAGCATGTTGTTTCTGTTGGGGGAGCATCTTGTGAATTGTTGAAAGTCTCAAGGACTGCATCCTGCCTGTAAGAATTATAGTTGGAGGGGCAGCTAGGTGATGCAGTGAATAGAGCACTAGCCCTGGAGTCAGGAGGATCTGAGTTCAAATTTGACCTCAGACACTTAACACTGAGTAGCTGTGTGACCTAGGGCAACTCCCTTAACCCCAATTGCCCTGCCTTCTCCCCTACAAAAGGGACCAAAAAATAAAGAATTATAGTTGGAAAGGGTCTCAGAGAGCTTCCAGGCCATGCCCCCTCCTCTGCAAACTCCATAGGTGAAGTGATGACCATAGTCACCCACATGGGCAGTGGCAGAGTTGGGAGTCAAATCCAAGGCCTGGTGCTCCAGATTGGTTTATTGGCTTCCTTAGATAGTAATCCTCAGATTGCAAGATCTTTTGGTGCAGTATGGTGGAGGATTGCGACAAATATTCACTTCAAAAAGGGAGAGAAGCTAGAAGGAAAGCATTTGAGGATATAGTTTATCCTCATATCATGGGAGAGAGAAGAATAATTTATGCAGAAAGGCTGTGAGACAATAAAGGCCTAAGCTTATGCACAAATATATAAATCTTAGACTAGTGAACATGGAGATGGCAAATGTGAGAAACGATTTGTCCTTATTGCCCAGCTTAGGAAGTCGAGGCCAGAAATGACCACAGATTCTGAAGAATTTGAATCCCAAGTGCAGGGTCCTTTATCCCTACCTTCTTAGCATAGTAGGATTAATGATGCTAGGTTTGGAAGGAGATCTAGCTGTAAAACGTTTGTTGTTCTCTAGGCACCTCTGAGAGCTTGGCTGTAAAAAGAAGATGTTGGAATTGGTTGTAACAGTATCAAAGACTGTTGATAAGCCTGAAGGCACAGACTGATCTATTGTAGGCATAACAAGACAAAATGCTTTGTTTGATTTCAGGTAAAAGTCATAATTACCTTTTGGAATAGCCAACTGTGCAGTAAAGGTCCACATTAGTCAAAAAGCCTCACAGCCAGGCTCTTGATCTACCAGGTGGGAATCTTTTCTCTTTAGAAAGGAAATTGCACAGTGAGAAAACTGAGTTGAGGCCTTACATTACCTGTGTAAAGCTGACTTCTCAGTCTTCCCAGCCATCTCCATCCCTCTGGAGCATTTTTAGGTGGCATTCTTTTTGAGCAACTGTTGGCATTTTCCCTTGAGTTGTGGAGTACTGGTTTAACAATAATTCAGGGTTATACCTGGAATCAATACTCAGATAAAATGAAATTACAGTTCTAAGAGGTTCCACATCTCAAATACAACTGTTCTATTACTTATAATTAAGAACAGGGTACAGTCGTTTCTCACATTAACATCAAAATCAGCAAGTTCATGATAAATTACAGTTAGTAAAAACATTTATCCTGAGTGCATATACAAGGCTCTTCTAAAAGCTTTCATTGCCATGGCCCTACCATGGCACTGCCCTCCCCACCTCCTTCCCCCCTCTCCCCTTCCTGTTTAATATATCCTGGTACATAAGGAAATCATTAGAAATTAAGAAAATAATCACATTTTGGGAACGTTCACATGATGTGAATGCATGATGATTCACTCAGAAACCAGAAGGGCATTACCTGCTGTTAGTCTGGACATTTTACTTTCTGATCAATCTCTAGGGGGAAAAGAAAACAAAAACAGAACCAATTCTTTTTTTATTTATTTTTTTTTAATTTTATTATAGTTTGCATCATTCATTTCCACAAGATTTTGAGTTACATATTTTCTCCCCCTCTTTCCCCACCGCCCCAAAACAGCCATCCCAGTGTGTCCCCCCTCCCCCAGTCTATTCTCTC
>CM053585.1:16843905-16871587 GCA_028646515.1 Pseudochirops corinnae
GTTCTGCTCTTCTTGCTCAGCATCAGTTTATATAAGTCTCTCCAGGTTATTATGAAGTCTGTTTGCTCCTCATTTCTTATAGCACAGTAGTATTTCATTACATTCATATACCACAACTTGTTCAGCCATTCCCCAATTGATGGGCATCCCCTTGTTTTCTAGTTTTTTGCCTCCACAAAAAGAGCTGCTATAAATATTTTTGTACATATGGGTCCTCTTCTGTGGGATTTATTTTAAATATTCTAAAGGAGAATAATAATGATTTCCCTCATCTAGATTTCAAAGTTCTTTTTGAGCTCATCTAGGAATGCTTTCTGTGCCTGAGACCAGTTCATAATCCCCGTTAAGGCTTTAGCTGTGGATGCGGAGTCAATACTGTCTCCATCTGAATTAGGTTCCTCCCTCTCACAGTAATAGGATTCCAGAGTCTTTGTCTTTGTAGCCTGCTTTCTTACCATTTTGAGGCAGTACCTTAGCCACGCCCTTCCTCCGGGGTTCCTAAGCCTTTACTACTTAAAATTTTTCTCTGGGGCAATAATTACTGTGTTTTCAGGGTCAGGATTTTCAGGATTAGAGCTGCAGAGGTTCACTTTGCCATCCTGGTCCCTGGGTGTTCAGATAGGGGCTTTTTAAATTTCCAGGCTGTGGATGGGTAGTCCCAGGAGTAGCTGCTGCCCCTGCCCTGCCTTTGTTTCTTACCCAGCTCTGTCCAGTCCCCGCCCTGGGGTGATATGCCTGGAAATGGCCCTTGTGGTTGGTAGATCAGCAGGCCTGGTCCGGTGGCCTCTTGGCTCATGCATTGTCCGGGCTATTCACATGTATTCTTGCAGCTTCTTTCACAGAGCTGATAAGATGTGTCAAGGTTGAAAATACAGATGAACTGGTAGGTTCTCACAGAACTTCACAGTTGTTAATGAGACTTTTTAGTGGCTTTTGTAATTCCTCAAATACCAAACAAATGTCATTGTTAATTTTTAAAAAATTATTTATTTTTAGTCTTCATTTATTTTCAGAAGATTTTGAGTTCCAGATTTTCTCCCCATCTCTCCCCTCCTCCCCACCCCAAGATTGGCATGCATTCTGATTACCCCTTCCCCCAATCTGCCCTCTCTTCTGTCATGCTCCCCTACCTCCATCCCTTTTCTTCTTATTTTTTTTAAGGCAAGATAGATTTTTCTACCCCATTGCCTGTATATCTTAATTCCTGGTTGCATGTAAAAGCATTTTTTTACATTTTTTTTTAAAACTTTGAGTTACAAATTGTCTTCCTTCTTCCTTCTCCACAGCCTCATTGAGAAGGCAACCAGTTCAATATAAATTATACATGTGTAGTTATGTAGAACACTTCCATAATAGTCATGTTGTGTAAGACTAACTATATTTCCCTCCATTCTATCCTGCCCCCCATTTATTCTTTTTTCTTCTTTGACCCTGTCTCTTTTCAAAAGTTATTGCTTCTGGAAGATGAGTAAACAGCATCTCTCCCAATCTGCTCTCCCTTCTATCATCCTTTCCTCTTATCCCTTTCCCCCTACTTTCCTGTAGGTTAAGATACCCATATTGAGTGTGTATGTTATTCCCTCCTTAAGCCAGATCTAATGAGAGTAAGGTTCACTCATTCCCTCTTACCTTCCCCCTCTTCTCCTCCATTGTGAAACCTTTTTCTTGCCTCTTTTATGTGAGATAATTTATTCCATTCTAATTCTCCCTTTCTTCTTCTCCCAATATATTCCTCTCTCACCCCTCAGTTTTATTTTTTAGATATCATCCCTTCATATTCAACTTATCCCGTGCTATCTATCTGTCTCTCTGTCTGTCTATCTATCTATCTACGTAGCTATCTCCTCATCTCCTCCAACCACCCTAATACTGAGAAAGGTCTCAGGAGTTACAAATATCATCTTTTCATGTAGGAGTGTAAACAGTTAAACTTTAATAAGTTCCTTATGATTTCTCTTTCCTGTTTACCTTTTCATGCTTCTCTTGAGTCATGTATTTGAAAGTCAGATTTTCTATTTAGCTCTGGTCTTTTCAGCAAGAATGGTTGAAAATCCTCTATTTCATTCAATGTCCATTTTTTTCCCCTGAAGTTTTATAAACTCAGTTTGCGGAGTTGGGTGATTTTTTTTTATCCTAGTTCCTCTGACCTCTGGAATATCATATTCCAAACCCTTTCTATCCCTTAATGTAAAAGCAACTAGGTCTTGCATTATCCTGATTGTATTTCCATAATACTTGAATTGTTTTTTTCTGGCTGCTTTATATTTTCTCCTTGACCTGGGAACTCTGGAATTTGGCTATAATATTCCTAGGAGTTTCCATTTTGGGATTTCTTTCAAGAGGCAATCAGTGGATTCCTACAATTTCTATTTTATCCTCTGGTTCTAGAATATAAGGGCAGTTTTCTTTGATAATTTCTTGAAATATGATGTCTGGGCTCTTTTTTTTTTTTATCATGGTTTTCAGGTAGTTTAGTAATTTTCAAATAGTCTCTCTTGGATCTATTTTCCAGGTCATTGGTTTTTCCAGTGAGATATTTCACATTGTCTTCTATTTTTTCATTATTTTGGTTTTCTTTTATAATTCCTTGATGTTTCATAAAGTCATTAACTTCCATTTGCTCCATTCTTATTTTGAAGGAAATATTTTCTTCAGTGAGCTTTCGGACTTCCATTTCCATTTGACCAATTCTTCTTTTTAAGGCATTTTTCTCCTCATTGGCCTTTTGCACCCCTTTTGCCATTTGGGTTAGTCTGTTGTTTAAGATGTTATTTTATTCAGTATTTTTGGGGGTCTCTTTTAGCAAGCTATTGACTCTTTTTTCATGATTTTCTTGTATCACTCTCATTTCTCTTCCCAGTTTTTCCTCTACTTTTTTTTTTTTTTTTTGCTTTTTGGAGGGCAGTTGAGGTTAAGTGACTTGCCCAAAGTCACATGGCTAGTAAGTGTGTCAAGTGTCTGAGGCTGGATTTAAACTCAGGTCCTCCTGACTCCAGGGCCAGTGCTCTGTTCACTGTGCCACCTAGCCACCCCTTCTCTACTTCTCTTAATTGATTTTCAAAATCCTTTTTGAGCTTTTCCTTGGCCTGGAGGCTTTTGATGTAGGAGCTTTGACTTTTTTGTCTTCTGGTTGTATGTTTTGATCTTCTTTGTCACCAAAGAGAGTCTATAGTCTGCCTTTTTTTTTATGCTGTTTACTCATCTTCCCAGCCAAATACTTGACTTTCTAATTCCCTGTCCCAGGCTTTAGGGATTTTGTATCAGCTGCTGGATCCTCCACTGCCTGTGGGCCCAGAATTCTGGAAGCAGCTACTGCCACCACCTCTGCTGCTCTGGCGCTGAGGCCATACCACACACTTCTCTTTCATCCAGATCCTGCAGAGTTCCCCCACTAACTTTACATGCTATTCTTGGCGTTTGTGGGTTGAGCTTCTTCAGCTCATCTCTAGCTTTAAGGCATTCTTCATGTTTATTGGAGGCCCCTGGTGGGGGTGCCCTGGCTGCGCTCTCCTCCTCCCTCTCTCTTCCATGATCTTTCTTTTCCCCAAAGAAGGAATCTAGGGTTTGGGAGCTGTTCTTACTTTGCTTCTTATGCTTATTATTACTCATGGTTGTTCAGTCCGTGATTTTTTAAAAAATCTCTGTGGGGCTCTTCTTCCAGAAGGGAAAGCTCTGTCCCAAATCGCTGGGGTCCTCCCGGCTGCCGTAGCTCTCAGGAAGAGGCTGGGAACTCTTCCTATTTACTTCCGGCTGACTGGATAGTGAAGACTCCAGAACCGAGGCCCAAGACTGCGATGCAGATCCAGGCCGCTCAACGCGAGAGCTTTTGGCCTGAAAACAATCGCTCAGTCCCCCTGCTGTCTGCAGGCTGTAGGCGGGAAGCTGCAACGCGGAGGTGGGTGCAAAACCTCTGCCTTTCGCTTTTCCGCTCTGGAGGCCTTTCGGCCGGACTGCTTATCTCCCCCTTTCACAATCCCCACTTGCAGCTGGTGCTAATCTGCTCACCTGAGGCTCCTCTGCTGCTCTGGTCCAGCCGCCCCCGGGCACAGCTTCAGGCCAGGCTGGTTTTGGTTCGCAGTGCTGATTTGGTTCCTCGTGGCCGAGCTGACTTTAGTGGGAAGTATCTTTGTGTGCATTTTGGAGTTCTAGGATTGGTTTGGAGTCCTATTTTATGGGTATTTTGGGGTGGCTATGTGAGAGCTGCGATATGTTGCTGCTGCTACGCCGCCATCTTGGCTCCCCATGTTATTTGTTTTGATGGTAGATATTTTACACTGTTTCCTGATTTTTAAAACAATCTTTTGATTCTCTTTTTATATTTATTTTTGCCACATAGAATTATCAGTTTTGTTTGGTCAATTCGCATTTTTAGACAGTTTTACTTCAGTAAGATTTTCAGTCTTTTGTTCTAAACTACTTATTCTTCCTTCAGTTCTTTATGCCATTATAATTTTACTTTCATTCTTAATTTTTTTTCTTTTCTTATAGGTACTGTTGTAGTTTGTTGACAGCTGGACGATACAGGGGATAGAGTACTAACCTGGGAGTCAGGAAGACCCAAGTTTAGATCCTGTCTCATATACTTAGTAGTTTTGTGACCCTGGGCAATTCACTTAACCTCTGTTGTCCTTAGTTTCTTCATCTGTGAAATGGGAACAAAAATAGTACCTACCATCCAAGCTTATTGTGAAGATCACCCGAGATAAACATATGAAATATTTTGTAAACTTTTAAAGTGCTGTGTAAATACTAATTGTTATTTTTATTATTATCATTGTTAGTGATAATAGAGGAGGTGGTGGTGGTATAGTGGTCATGGTAGTAGTGTTACTAGTAATGATAGTGGAGTTACTGGTAGTGATAGTGGTAGCGGAGGTGGTGCTATTAACTGGTGGTGGAGGCAGCCTAGCCAGTTTTTCCACTGCGGCTCTGCTGGTCGCTGTGTTGGGATTACTTTGCTCCTATGAGTTTTGTCTCACAAGTATCTCTGGACTCAGATCCTTCTTTATCATGTGCAATGCCTTCCTGTACTTACTTGCAGCACCAGCCTCAGCTGCTGATTTGGGTTTATATGCAGGGATTTCCTCTGTCCCAGAGGTGGCCAGCAGACCTTGTTTGGTTCTGTCCCTAACTCGCTGGCCTCCTTTTGTCCTGATGCCCAAGTGTGGCACTATGGCCTGAATCAGATGGAAAGACAGCCTGGATGATGTCAGTTTGTGGTTTTCTAAGTACAGTGACCTGTGGCCCCCTTTCCCCTTTTCTGGACCGTTTGAGGTCACCATCCTGCTCTCCTGCCCCACTGCCTCTCAAACTTCCTCTGTGTGGGCGGAGCGTCCTGGGCTCCCTGCCCCGCACCCTTGGAGGCTAGAAGCTTCAGGTGTCCCTGGAGGACCTCAGCTTGTGGAGCTTGCTGGCTTTTGGCTTGTTTTGCTGGTCATTCAGTCCCGTCCTGGAGTTTATCCACTGTAGAGTCCGTGTCATCGAGAGATTGCGTGGAAAAGTGATGAGGACCTCCGTTTGGCAAACGGCATCAAAGCGGGAGCGTTACAGTTTCCTAAACAAGGCCCATGATCACTCAGAAGTGGAAAACCACATGAGAGGAAAGCACTTATTGTTTCGGCTGTAATTTTTTTGTTAAATAATATCATCTAAACTTGTCCATTAAGAGAAAACTGAGTGAACTGAATGAAGGCCAGTGAACAAGGCTATAAGATCAGTATTGAACGGGAGATAATGACTTGACTTAATTATCTTTGGGAAATTGTACATTAGCTTTAGTGGTGACGAATGTGTCCCTGAAACAAAAATCCATCGTATTTTCTTTATGGTTTTATTTTTGCCTCTTAATTTTTTCCTATCACTCTCATTTTCTGAATAACTCCTGTCCCCAGTCAAACCATTTTTGGTAATAAAGGACAGTTTCACAAAATAGGCACATTGACCATCTTACTGCATGTGCCTCATTTCTCTCCTCTAGTTCTTTATCTCTCTGCTGGGAAAAAAGGTCAAGACTTATCTTTTAAACACTGTTATTATTTGGGTGATGTTGTATGGTTTTCAGTTATTAAATATTCCAAAAAATTAAAAGTTGAGGTTCAGAGAGAGGGTTAGTGGTAGGTATAAGTATGCTGCAACAATTTCCCCCTTCTCTATATAAATTCCCCACCTTGTTTATAAAGGATATCATCAGAGAAATGTATGATTGGTTAGTCAAATGGTGGGAGTGACAGATAAGTGGAAAACCATCTGCATCTTTAATAGCCACGTGATTTTAAGTTGATTAAAGGGACTTCTGTCACAGCATGTTGGGTTGACCCTGACCCTCTGACTGACGCCTATGGAGAAGAGTCGCAGTGGTTGGAGAGGCATGACCGTACTGCATTTCCCGGTGTTCAAGGGAGTATACCCGTATTATGTAGAAAACAGATTGCTATGTTGACATACATTCTTTTTAAATTCATGAATTTTTTTTATTTTTGAGGTTTTTTCCTGGGGAACTTTATTGGATCAGTGGTTTATCAATTTGTTTAATTTTTTGAAAGAATTAGCAATTTTTATCTTTTCTTTATTTTGTTCACTTTGTTTTTTATTTTTTCTCTTTTCTGTACTTTTTAAAGATTCATTTATTGGATCAAAAAGTCCTGTGCTATCCACAATTGCTGTAGATATTTGTGCCATTTGTTATTGAGTTTATTTTTTAAAAACAGTTTAAATTTCTCATTGGAGTGGGAGATTATCCTGGGATTGCTAGTGCATAATATAGGTCTAAGCGCTTTTCTTTTTCCCCCCACTGCCCCACCCTCAATTTACAATCAGTTTTTCCTAGTATGTTTGGTAAGTACTGAATCTTTTTCAGCTTTTCTTTCCTAAAAGTTTCTCAAATAAGTCTTTTGTATGGATTTGGTTAGCTGTCTAATCTTTATGTCTTATTTCCTTTTTTTTTGCCCAATATAAACTATATTTGTTGATAACTTATTATCTTTGTGATCTTCGACATGTTACTGAAGCTTCAGGTTCTTTATCTGGAAAATGGGGATAATAATTAGCCACCTAATATGAAGATAAAGGAGGTGACACTTTTGGAGGGAAAGGTTGTTATTTAGAAACAAAGCTGGACAAATACAGACAGAAGCACTTTTTATTTTTTTTTTTTAATGTTTATTAATTTTTATTTTTTTGCTTTTTTTTTGGAGGGGGGAGGGCAGGGCAATTGGGGTTAAGTGACTTGCCCAAGGTCACACAGCTAGTAAGTGTGTCAAGTGTCTGAGGCTGGATTTGAACTTAGGTCCTTCTGACTCCTGGGTTGGTACTCTATTCACTGTGCCACCTAGCTGCCCCAAGAAGCACTTTTTAAAAGTAGTATTTCCTCTCATTTCTCCTTCCCCCAAGTACACACTTGGCAAACATATCTATGCTTTTGGAAAATAAAATTTTCTTTAGATGGACATAAAGTGGAAGAATTTATCAACAATTTTCTTCAGTGGAAGAGATTAGAGGATCATAAATTTAGACCAGGAAGACATATGACATTATCTATTACAGTGTTTATATTTATAGAGGAGGAAACTGAGGTCCACAGAGAAGTGACTCTCCTGAGGTGACAGAGCAGTTAATTCTTGGGGCTGGCTGTGACTTGAAATAAGGTCCCGTAACTCTAAATTTAGTGATCTTTCTACTGTAATTAGTTCATAAATAAATCCAAACTGACCAAATGAAAAGTACTTAAGAACAGGAGCATATTTTATCTATTACTAATTACAATTAAAACTTAATGGCATCTGTCCATACATTAATATATATGTATGTTTATGTATCCATGCGTCTGTGTACTTAAGTGAATGTAAAAATAGGAAATTATTTTTAACTATGATAGAAACAATTAAGGTAAGTTTCATTTAAAATGTATTATTTCCAATAACAAAATGGTAAATTAAAAGGAAAATGCATTTAGATACCTTCAAAATTGTTAATAAGCTAACAGATGAGAAAAAACAGTATCATTAAAAACCTAGGAAGAAAAGGGAAAGAATTGGAAGTTCCAAAGGGAAGATTTCTCAAATATATTTTTCACTGAATATTTTAATAGTTGAAAAATATATAGAAGATTAAGAATGTTTCATTTTCTCTGGTTAACTTTACTAATAATCAGAGGAAAATTTTAGTAGGCATATCACATATGCTAATAGTAAATGGGCTGAATTTTCCCATTCTAAGAACAAGAATTGTAGAATAGTTCAGATAGCAAAAACTGTTATTATTTTGCTTATAGGAAAGACATTTAATGTAAAAATATGTACCTAGATCTAAATTAGCAGGTTAGGTCTAAATATGCCATGCTCGTGTGTTTTCAAGAAAAACAGAAATGGGCAGTATTAGGATTTGACAAAGTAAAATTCAGATTGGAAAACAGCAATGGAAATAGACAAGGCTTTCACTTAATAGTGGGAATAGAAAGGAATAACCAGTTTTTAATAGTTCTCAGTTTCTATGTCCCAGATAACTTAGCAGTTAAATTTATTGAAAAAAAGGTTAACAATACAAGGAACAGACCAAAGCATATTTTAGTAGGGGACCTCAACATTCCATTAGTGGAATATGACAAAACATATATAAAGATTGATACTAATTAAATTATAGATATGTACTGCTGAATCATTATGTTGGAATTAGTATACATATATACACATTGGAGAGAAAGGGTGTGAGAAGAGAAACAGCGAATGCACACTCTAATCAAGTACACATGGAACTTTCACAAAAATTTAAAACTTTCACAAAAATAGAGAATCTCTCCATAAATTCAACAAGGCAGAAATCACACAAGCTATCTTTTTAAGACTTTTTATAAGTGCTTTAGGTAGAGAATGTATTATATTTCTTTTTCTTTCTTACTGGTAGATTTTTAAAGTTATTACATTTTCATTTATGTACAACTTTGTCACATTCCATAAATTCCATTATATTGTATCTATAACTTTCTTTATACACATTTTGTCGTTACATTAACTTGAATGTAAAGAGAGGAATTTTAATTTCCATGTTTTAGTATGCCAACTTCAGAGTTACAAAGTCCTAATCTGAACTTTTTAAATGTACTTTGTTGGTTCACTTATCTTGTTTACTGATGAATCTTCTCTCTCCCCTCCTCCCCCTCTAAATATGGGCTCTGATGTTTAGTGGTCCTAGTGGTATAGACATACCTGAAACATTCATTTGAAGAGTCCCATCACTTAATGATAAGGGGTGGGAAAATGCTGAAAATCTGAGATGCCAAAAAAAAAAAAAATTAACTCCACTTTGCCAGTGACAAGTGGTGGGAATAGAGTGATCTGGTTGGTTATTTAAGTATTTGGATCAGTAGAAAGTTATATACCATATAGGTATTGTAAGTTATCAGTGAATTAGTTTAAATGATATGTACAATATAGTTTAAATGCCAAGTGCACATCATCATTTTGTTTGATGACTAAGGAAACATTTCAGAATCTTTTGTTTCTTCATGGCCATTATTATTAACATGAGTAGCAATTATCATGGTGTTGGAGATTGAGTACATGGGAGAATTGAAGTGTTTCACAATGACAGGACAATCACATCTTCAGAATAGTGCATAAGAACTGCAGTCACTCATCACTGAGGAATAGCTTCTCTTGGACTGAACGCTACTTGTAGAAGGTTCATAGAAGAAATACTTACTTTTAGAATGCTGTAAAATGGGACTTATTAATGCTTCAGCTTGTTTAGCATTATTAATGATTTGAAAATGCTTTACTGTAGATGGCATTTTGGTCAAATTTATAAGTGGTATAAACCTGGAAGAGATAACTAACATTTTGGGTGACAGAATCTTTAAAAAAATAAAAACAAACCACACACACAAAAACATTGTGCTGGGCTAAAACATGGGACTAGCTTAATAAAAAGAAATAAAATCAATATTTCACTTATGCTTAAAAAAAATGTATTCCCAAGTCATCGACCATGTGAAGTGTTTAGTTTTTTGCTAATGTAAATATTGCTTTACTGAATTTTCAAAGCTGTCTTGGTCATATTGATATGTCTAAGTAATTTTCTTTTAAATATTTCTAATTATTTGAAAAAAATTCATCTGGTTAAGTTAGCAATTTTCCTTTTATCTTTTGAGTACTACCTCTTCATTTTTGGAAAATGGATATTATTGCTAAAATTCATTTTAATTTCCAGATCTTGACAGTTGGACCTTTTATTGACAACATTTTTAGCGAAGATATTTCTTCTGATGGATTTCCTTTTTACTTGTGATTCTTTTTATTGTGTAAATGTGCTTCGATTTTGTATAATCATGTCTGTCTATTTTGTCTGCTATGATTGATCTGTTTAAGAGTAAAAGTTTTCCACCTCTCCATAATTGCCACAGATATACCATTTAATTATTTCCTAATTTATAAATGAGTTACAAATATTTGTGTCATTTCCAGTGTTTTCCCCGGTTCTTTTCTCTTTAATACCAGTATTCTCCTGGCATATAGCTGTGAATCATAAAACAGTTCCTAAAGAACTGAAAATGGAAATCCTACAGAGGGCAGAGGAGAGGCATATGGGGTGGGTGTGAGTGGCCCTGGCATCTGAGGCCCTTCAAAGAGAAATGAGAATAAAAGATATCAGTGCAGTGTATGATAGAAAAAGAAGAGAGAGTAGGCATTTGTCTAGGGGGAGAGAAGAGAGGTGACTCCACTGAGGTGCCCCTCTTGTATTCTCCCAGAGTCTGAAGAAAAAGTAAGGCGGGTGGGCCTCTTAGATATTGAGTGGCTTTCCTGGGATGAGCTTCAGAAGGACTTCAGAAAAGAGTCAGGGTGGATAGATGGGTTGGAATCTGCATTATTGGGAAGGAACATCCAAACTGATGACATCACAGTTCCATTTTAGTATTTTAGATCAGTAATCCCTTTGGAATGTATTGTGGAAAATGACATAAAGTGTTAAGTCCAATCCCATTTTTCATCTCATTGCTCTTCAGTTTTTCCAACAGCTTTTATTGAATAATTGATGCCTTCTCTGTTTTGTGATATTGGATATATAAATCACGAGTTTATTATGTATCTTTGCTTCTAGTTCTGAATTATCAGATATATTCTATCAACCTATTTTATTTTTTAGCTAGTAGGATAGTTTGGCTATGGGTGATTTAATAAGAGTCTTTTATAATTATAATAACACTAATTTGTGTAGCAGTGTATAGTTTACAAAATTCTTTTTTCTAACAGCTGTTTGAGCCACAGATTCCCCATGTTATTATCCTCTATTTTGAGAGATGAAGAAATTAATCCTTAGAGAGGGTAATTGCCTTAGCACTTCTTACAGCCTGTGTGTGTAAGAGCTGTTATATTTCAGGCACTTGGAAGAACAGGAGGCTGTGGACACCTTGTGATCAGGACAGAGCTCCTCTCCATGGCCTTCCCCAACTCCTACTTCATATTTCATTTTATTTTATTTTTATTTTTGGGTTGTTTTTTTTTTTTGAGGCATTTGGGGTTAAGTCACTTGCCCAGGATCACATAGCTAGTAAGTGTCTAATAAGGTCGCATTTGAACTCAGGTCCTCTTGACCGCAGGGCTGGTGTTCTCTCTCCCGAGCCACCTAGCTGCCCCATTTTATATTCTATTTTTCACTGATTGCACCGTGATGCTTTCCACCCCTACAGCACAGCTGCCACTATTGCCCTACAAGCCTTCTGGAAGTGCCGAAATGTACTATGTTCCCAGCTCAGCAGAGCCATCTCGGTATCCTGTTGCCAAATCCGAGACCACTCTTGAGAGCACCCACTCAGGTACGCTCTGTGTAAATCTTTGATTCATGAAAATGTGATTGGTGTTAGCCCCCGATGACAAAGTATGAAAATGGGAAGTACACTGTTCATCATGGGAACTCAGTTAAAAAAAGAAACAACAAAACTTCAGATACCTGAATAATCTAGATAGCTGTTAGCGGGTCATTTCAGCCTTGGGGTTCTGTCTGGGAAAGATTGTTTTGTTTGCTCTTGTCATTCTTGTGGTTCTGCTTTGTTTTTAGATGATAAGCCTTCAGATGTTTAGATCTTGTTTTTTATAGACATTTAAATACCTCTGCCGACTGGATTCTGTCCCACCTCCGACTTAGCTGTGTACTGTATGTGTGTACATAAATAAGTATGGGCAAGCTAGCTGCAGGGTGATCTTCTGGAGGAGGGAGGGCTGAGGCAGCAGCAGCTAGTGTGGCGGAAAGCCCTGGCAGCAGAGAGAGCAGCCTGTCCACCATGGAGGGTCCTGCATCAGGAGCGTGAGAAGCCAGTGTGCTGGGACTCCAGATGGTGCAGATGAGTCAGGCAGGCAGCAGGCAGTGTATTAAGTGTGCTGAGGCACCAAGAAGGCAAAGCTCTGGGGACAGACAGAAAGAAAGAGCGCATGCAGTGTCTGTGTGTCCTAGTGGGAGACATGCAGAGCAGACTTCCTGGGGGGGGAGGCCCAGGGCCCTGGAGACAGACAGGCCGTGAGCCCGAGGTGCATGGTGGGGGAGCAGGGGCTCAGGGCTGGCCAGCAGCGCGCCGCGGTGGTAAGGAGGGTGTAGGAGGATTCTCAGCAGGCGCTCTTGGCTCAGTTTTCCTCTCCTCCTGCCCTGGCTGTGATTCTTTACTTTATTTCCTTTTTGCTCTTCTGAGGTTTTCTCCCCTCCATACTGGCTCCATCTGCAGACGTGGGGCCCTCCCTCCTCACCTCCACCTCCTCGCTTCCTTTGGCTCCCTTCCCCAGCTGCTAGTGCCTTCTGTTTGAGGCTGCCCTCCGTTCGTTCTGTGTGTTGGTTGTAGACGCACAGCTGCTGGCATGTTGCCCCCCCGTTAGGATGTAGGCTCCTTTCCCGGCACTCAGCGTGATTTCTGCCAGATAGTAAACAGTTAATAAATATTTGTTGCTGACCGAGCTCCCTGTCATTTACTCCATTTCAGTCTGTGTCCTCTTGGCCGTATTGTCAGGCTATCGATTACCCAGCACTACTCTGGCAGCACAATTCTGAACTCTGCAGTTTCACTTTCCAACAATAACCTCTGATCTAGCCTCACAGTACACCTACTCTTTGAACTCCTGTCCTTGGCCCTTCCCTTTTCTTCATATCTTTCTTTCTGCCCGCTTGTATCCTACAGTTTGATTAGATCAGTAGTTCTCAACCTTCCCGACCCTTTAATACTCATATGTGGGCGTACCCGCCTGGAGACATAGAGGAACAATGTCTTGGTTCTTGAGACCATTGGAAATATATGTTTTCTGATGGTCTTAGGCAACCCCTGTAAAACCCTGTGAAAGGGTTGTTTGACCCCCAAAGGGGTGGCGACCCACAGGTTGAAAACCACTGGATTAGATGCTTCGATGATTTTTTGCCATTCCACTTTCTTGATTGGCTCACCATGAGCACTGGCTAGCCCACAGTCTCTCCTTTCTCTGCTCCCTAGGCTAATGATATGCCTGTATGGTGGTGACCAGCAATTTCCTTGGTGCCAGTGCTTCCTCCATTTACACAAGTCACAGTTCCTTTTAATTTAGAAGATAGGTCTTTGAGAGGAGTTATAGTCAATATCTACTACTTTGTTTGTCAGATGAGTAAAGAAATAATTAGAGAGTGGTGTTCTGAATGAGATCGTCACCCGACCCAGGTGTACTGAAGAACTGGTGGATGTGATTGGAGGGAGAGGGGTAAGAATTTAGAGCCTGGAAATTGTCCTGATTTTTCCAAGGGGAAAAAAAAAAGAATATAGTTTGCATGCCAGTGTGCTTGACTTCAATTCCTGACATATTTGTAGAACCTGTCAGTTAAGGAACAGTTGGGTAGTGAATGTTGAGACAGTGAGGCAGCAATTTAGAAAGGGCTGGCATGGCTGGCTTCATCTAGTTGAGGTCCTGTGAGACCAACTATTTCCTTGTTTGGCATGAATGTTGAACTTTTAGATTTGGGGAATGTTCAAGATAAAGTTTATGTGGATTTAGCAAAGTATTAAATAAAGTCTCTTAGGGTATATTCAGGAGAGACCTCTGGTATGAGGCTGCTTTCTACTTTTGGTGTCCAACTGGTCCACCTAACTCTTACATGTGGCTCCAAGAAGCTGTAGCGTGTGCAGTGGCCACACCCTGGTGAACCATCTCAGCAGACAAACTAAGCCAGGTTGAGGGTGACCAAAAGGTCTCAAAGCCATCGGTGAGTTAGCGGGGTGTCTGCCCCAAGCATGTGAAAACTTCTGCTGGTGGAATGTGCAGTTGAGAACAGTTTGTCCCAGTGGCCATGAAGGTGACTGCAGCAGGTGCTGTGGAGTGCTTAGAGCTTGGTCAGATACCAGAGACACCAAGATCATCTGCAGTATCCTCAGCCATCACCAGTTGTCTTCTTGACTTTGTCTTGTTTTACTGAATTGTAAAAACTCTGGAAGAGAGAGGGATAACTTCACCCAACTCTGCCTCACTTAGTCTAGTTTGTGTGTTAATCAAAAGATATCACCCACACTATTTTACCTTTTTTAAACCTACTTCAAAGTCCTGTGGCAACAGGCAAGTGATGAAGCTGTGGGTGCGGATACACTGAGAACTGTAGTCATGACCCTGCACGCAGGCAGCCCAGGCCATAGGGTTGTCTTCTCACTGGAAGCAGTGGTGACGTTTAGTGATGTATCTGAGCAGGCTTTTAAGGACTACACTGCTCACCTCCTGCTGTGAGGAGGGGGCTAGAAAAGGTGCCCTAAAAATTGTCTTCTTACTTAACCTTTAACTGCAGCAGGCAGGATCCCATCCTGGATTGAAACACAAAAAAATGTACAAAAACTTCTGCAAAGATGATTCCACTCACCATCAGTACGTGGAATGTGTACATACTTAGAAAAAACATAAAATCCAGTAGACCTGAAAGACCAACAGCTCTTGTTGTGAGAGAACTCAGCAGGTATCACATTTAAATAGCAGACCTGTGTCAAACAAGGCCAGCAAATGAAGGCCAGCTTACTGAAGTTGGAACTGGATATGCATTTTTCTGGAGCGGCCACAGTGAAGGGGAACACCTTGAAGCTGATGTAGATTTTGCAATCAAAATTAATCTAGTCAACAAGCTTGTATGCCTCCCAAAAGGTGTGAATGACAGGCCTGTGACAATGCAAATGCCATTTGCAGGAAAGCATCATACCACCATGATTATTGCCTAAGCTGCCCTCATGATGAACCCTGATGAGGTCAAAGAAAAATTTTATGAAGTCCTGGAGACCTTATCATAAGTATGCCAAAAGAGCTTTTCCTTCTGGGTGACTTTAATGCTATAGTAAGCACAGGACTACCAACTTGTGTGTTTCATGATCTCATCACCAACCCTGTCTTCCATTTACCTAAATGTGACAAAACTTTGTGGATGCACCCTTGCAGCAAACATTGGCATTTAATAGATGGTGTCATTATAAGGACAAGAGAAGGACAGGATGTGATAGTGACAGAGGTGTGGAGCAGAGTGCTGGACTGGCCCTAGACTTATCCTTTCCAAGCTAAATATTCACATTTAACAAAAGCAGTGATTCCAAGGCAAAATGACTACCAGAAGACTTGATGTCAGCAGATTAGACCACTTTTCTGAGAGTGAACAGTTTCTTGCTACTTTGGAGGGAAAACTGAGTCGACGAAAACTGAGTCGGCAGTAGTGGAGCAGAAGAGGAGCGGGCAGCTTTCAGAGATTTGGTGTACAGCACTGCATTTACTCATCTGGGTCAGAACACTTGCAAATATCAAGATTGGTTTGATGGAAGTGATGGGGGAAATTCAGGAACTGCTGCACAAAAAACAAGAGCTCCATAGGGGTTTGTCAGTAGGATAGTTCATCTCTCTCCAATACAGCAACATTTAACTCTGTAAAAAGTAAATTGAAAGTGAAACTTAGGAGATGCAGGATTCTTGGCTTAGTAAGAAGGCAGATGAAATTTAGTTGTAGTAACAATCCCAAGTGTTTTTTATGATGCCCTGAAGGCTATTGATAGGCCAAAGACCTATGGTGCATCTCAGCTACTCAGTGCTGATGGAGCCACATTGATTAGTCATAAGGACATAATCCTAGAGAGATGGGCTGAAAACTTCCATAGTGTTCTCAACAGATCATCATCAGTCAGTACTGACACCCAGATAGAAGTCAGCCCCTCTCTAGATGAATTTCCAGCTGAAGAAGTTTTGAATGCCATTAGGCTCTTGTGGTGTGGCAAAGTGCCTGGTGCTGGTTCTGTTTTAACAGATTTTAAAAGGCAGAGATCTACTGCTCATTCAAAAGCTGACTAGAATTTTTCGCATTTTGTGGCAAAGGATTATCCCCCATGAGTTCAAGGATGCCTCCATCGTCCATCTCTATGAAAGTAAAGAAAATAGATTGTCCTGTGACAATCATGGGGATGTCTCTCTCTTAGTCATTGCTGGCAGAATTCTTGCTGGAGTCCTCTTTAATAGGCTGATCCTTCACCTGGAAGATGATCGTTTACCTGAGAGCCAGTGTGGCTTCAGAAAGGGCAGAGGAATGGTTGATATGGTGTTTGCTGCTCAACAGCTCCAGGAGAAATGTCAGGAGCAGAACATAGATCTGTATGCAACATTTGTAGATCTGACCAAGGCCTTTGATGTTATCACTTGTGAGGCCTTGAGGAAAATTTTGTCAAAATTTGGTTGACCAGAGTTTTATCAGCATTGTACGTCAGTTTCATGATGGCATGCTTGCCTAGGTTCTGGATAATGGATAATGCTCTTGTGCCTTCCCATTCACCAGTGGAGTGAAGAAAGGCTGTGTGCTTGCTTCCATGCTTTTTGGCATGATGTTTTCAACCATGTTGTCAAAGGCCTTCAATGAGAATGAACACAGCATCAAGGCCAGCTATTGCATTGATGTGCAGTAACTTATATCACTGATGTGATGTAACTTAAAAAGGCTACGGGCCAAGACTAAAGTAGAGGGGAGAGTTGGTGCATGATTTTTTGTTCACAGATAATTGCGCACTCAGTGTAGCCTCTGAAGCTCAGAAGCAACAAAATATTGATTGATTCTCGACTGCTTGTGTTAATTTTGACCTAACAATTAACACCAAGAAAACAGAGGTGCTCCATCAGCCAGCACCACACCATCCTTATGTGGAACTATTGGCTACAGCAATGGAGAAGTTTTGAATACTTGTATGTGTATATCTTTGGAAAGTGTACTGCCAGGGTAAATGAATAGCAGCAAAACTATTAAATAAAGAATTATTGTAGATGAAGAGATACTCCAAGACTCATCCCAGAATAAGAAATAACTTTATTAACTGTGAGCAGACTGAAAGGAAAAAAGGACTATCTGAATACATAGAAGAAATAAGCTAGAGGAAAAAAATGGAATCATAACTCTCAAGGAAGGAATTGGAAATAGAATGGCTGGCTTAGAACAGAAGGTGGTCAGCCTTACCCAAGTGAGGGACTCCCTATAAACTAGAGTAATTCAAATAAATCAGTGACTCTGAGATAACATTCTTTCAGACCCTCATGTCCTCAAAGAGTATTGAGGGAATTAAGTAAGAAAAATCAGAGAACTGGGTGTGAATTGGTTTTATTTTGAGAGTTTTAAGAGGAGAAAGAAAATGGAGGGTAAAAAGAATACTCTAGTGTGGGAAGGAAGAAGCAGCTAGTTGAGCTTTTCTCATAGTTGGTGCCTGTGAGAACAGTTTACCAACATGGAAGAGCAGGGGAAGCATCTAATGAACCTCGTTCTCCTCTGGTAGCCACCAGGGAGACAGGTGGGCATTAGGGAGGCAGTTCTGAAGGGGGACGATGCTGCTGTGCAGACTTCCTGGTCCTTAAGTGAGGAAGACAAGAGACAAACAGAAAAGGAAAGGGGCTGCTAGGTGGCGCGGTGAATAGAGCACCGGCCCTGGAGTCAGGAGGATCAGAGTTCAAATCTGACCTCAGCTACTTAACACTTACTAGCCATGTGACCTTGGGCAAGTCACTTAACCCCAATTGCTCTGCCTTCCCCCCTCCAAAAAGAAAAGGAAAGACCTGGAAGCCAATGGATACTTGTCATTTGGGAAATGGATGACTGCATTGTGGTCTATGAATAGCATGGAAGAGGAGGATACTTTCAGAAATGAGGGAAAGAGATATTTTGAGAGAGTCCTAGCAAATGGGGCCTGATGACAGCCAGAGAGCAGAATCCAGAGGACAAGGACAGCAGCATGACCGTGAAGACGGCAGTGGGTCTGGAAGGTGAAGGTTGTGCTCAGAATCCAGAGGACAAGGACAGCAGCATGACCGTGAAGACGGCAGTGGGTCTGGAAGGTGAAGGTTGTGCTCGGTTTGGTGCATGGCCTCGGTGGATTGGCTCTGCTTATTTATTGGTGGTTCCTTTCTTACTTCTAACTGGAAGAAGTCAAAAGTAGGGTAATATATGATAGAAAAGAGAGGAGGGCCATCAAGACATTTTAAAAGTGCCAAAAAGAATCCAGAAGGAAGTCTGGGGGAGCAGAACCAGTTTCAAGAAATGGGTTGGATTTATGTGCTTTAAAAGAAAATCCATTGGTGTTGAATCAGAGCATCATAGTTTCGTATACTGTATTTTTTCTGTATTCTTTTTTGAATCCACAATGCTCGTATTTTCTCTTTTTCTTCTTTTTTGTTTTGTTCGTTAAATTCAGGATAATTTTTTTTTTTAAACAAGGTAGGGCTAGAAAAGGGCCAGTGACAAAACTTGGAAAGGAATTGTTGGGTCAGCCATCTCACATGAGCTGTGAGGGTGTGAGACCTTACCTCAAAGCTTTATTTCCATTTTATTTCATTCTTTTTTACTGTCATTTTAATTACTGTATAGCTGGTTCCTTTCTTGTTGTTGAGATAGTAGGTTCTCAGATTGTGCAGAGTGTAATTTCCTCATTTTTTTTATCTTTTATTTGCTCACCTTTCCCCTCCTTATCGATCTTGAGGATTCTGTTGATTAAAAATATTGAAGTATGGAACTAGGTTTTAGAAGAAAATTAACTAGCACCTGGATTTATTTTTTCCTTGCTTTTTTCATATTCTATGTTCTTTTCTTGATGTACCATGACTCATGTTTCAGAGCGTTGCCTGTGAAAGCCAATGAGGTCTTGTCTTGCAGGTTTTGTCCCTCACTGTATCCCCTGGGTTCCTTTCCCCTCCACAGGCTCCAATGATGCCATTGCTCCAGATTTCCCCCCTGATGCCCTGGGCACAAGGGATGAGAACGTGTCTGATATTGTAACCATTAAGCACAAAGAGGGCATCTACAGCAAGAAGACTGTGTGCAAGTCAGCTTGGGCTGAAGAACGAAATCCCCCACAAGAAAACATCTCAGGTATGTGTTTTACAGCTTTTTTTGCCTTTGATCTCTCCTGTGTGCAAAGTCCCATTCCCTGTTGTTGCCAGATACCTTTATCAGTTCTATTTTGTGCCTAACTAATTAATGCCCCTCTTGGACAACTAGTAGATGGAGGGGAAGCTGCAGAGTCCAAAGGCCAGAGTGCTAACTCGCCAAGTTGATGAACCTGGATGAGTCATTTCACTTCCTAGTGCCCCAGATGACAAGTCACTTCACTTCCTAGTGTCCCAGATGACACTTTCAGATTCTGCACTGGTCAAGGGACTGTCTCTGTAGGAGGCCCTCCAGTGACATCAGAGATGCAGGCCAGACTGCATTATTGGGTATCTGGGGGTAAATTGAGAACCAGCCCAACACAGTCAGTATTCTGATGAAAGGGAAAGTCCATTTTTTTCAATGTGTACTTTTGTGTAAAGCCCTTGAGATTTTCCATGATACTTTGAGGTACTCATTAATTTCTTTATTACAAGTGCAATGTTAGCAGACAACCTTTACGGTAGAGCAGCAGTTGGCTATGTGAGTTCCAGAAATCAGAATCACCAATAAATCTAGATTAAATAAGATTGCCTTATTAAGAATTTCAATTCTATAATAATTGATGTGGTGCTGGAAAACACTTGTGAGAATAAGATGAGATACAGCTTTACCAGTGTCTGATCCAAATGGCAGGGTCCTGGGATTCTTGCCTAACTGACCCAGCCATAAATATCATTTGATCAGATCTCAATGTGACTCCTCAATATGTGAAACCTTAGATAAGAGTACATTAAAGATAAAGGTACATTTGGAAACGAGGCTTTGATGCAAATAAACTTTCTATATTCATGGGAAAAGACTGAAAAACAGATCATTTGTTCTGTGGCAGAGGCTGGATTGAAAATAAGCATGTGTCAGCTTGCCTTGTTTGGACTAGCACTGGTGGCGCCATGTGATGGCGTCAACATAGCATCTCAAATATATTTATGAATAACCCTGTGAAAAGCCTCTTTTCCAGCTAACAAAGGACCCTTAGCCATGGAATACATTTCATTCCTGTGGTGGATTGATTGAATGTGTTGGTAATCTTTAATGGGATGAATAAAACACATTATGGTAGCTGAATGTTACTCATGGGAAATAGGGACACAGAAGGTACTGGAATGTGAGAAGGCACGGTCTGCCCACAGACACTGTTAGAGAGTGCCCTTCTTCATCTAACTAGACAGATTTGCTGAGTTACTATACATATTCTCTTTCGTGAACATGGGAGCCTCTTGAGAAAGGAGGCTTGGTTTCCTTCCATTGTGTTCCCAGCCTGGCACATAGGAAGAGCTTGCTAGATACCTCTTGACTGACTGGCCAAAAATATTCATTATCCAGCAGTCAGTGTTTTGGGAATGAGCCTTTCTAAACTTAGATGGGTTTGTCTTTGGATGAGATATATAACCCCTGCTGCCCCATATCTGCAATCTGTCTCTAGTGTGGTAAAGGGTATGTGCTCTGCTGGCAAAGCCTTCTGGGGGCCAGCACCTTCTCCATGCAATGATAAAGTGTTCTGTGAGGACTCTCATGCAAGTCAGTGTATGTCTAATCTAATTACACAGCAAGGTGAAGCTTTAGCCTACTAATGCTATTGCTGAGCTTGTACATGAAGAATGTTATCATAAAGAAAAAAAGTGTGTGTGTAAAATAATATGTAAAATACTTGTGCAGTCAGGGGCAGAGTCAAGATGGTGGCGTAGAAGCAGGAGAACTCCACAACTCCCACCATAACCACCTCAAATACCTATAAAATATGACTCTAAACAAATTTTAAAGCTCCAGAACTCAGAAAATTACAGAAAAACACATCTGCCGTTGAGGGCAGCCCAGCAGGCGAGTCAGGAAGGGCTCATCGCAGAGTGCTGGGAGCCAAGCCCAGCCCTTCCCAGCCAGGCCTGAAACTACGGCTTAGCCCCAGGGTGGTCAGGACAAGCTCTGGCTGGAGCACTCAGGAGACTGGATCATGGGCAGCTGTGGCATTTTCCAGAATTATCAACCCATAAGAAACAAAGACAAAGTGAAAGGTCAGTGGAACTCAGCTAAATTTTGGGGAGAAAAGCGGGTCCGGCCGTCCGCCCCAGGGCAAGAAAGCAGCAGAAGCAGTGGCCCTGCAGCCGCCTCCACGTTGCTGCTTCAGAGCTGGAGGTCTGCAGATTGCAGAGGGGCCAAGTGATCATTCAGAAGCTAAGTGCTGTTGCCTTAACCTGCCTGGATTGGATCACGGTCTTGGGTGGTGGTCCTGAGGTGCATGACCAGTGAGCCAAAATTGGAGGGGGCTGCAGAGACTGTGCCTCCTAATAGCTTTGGCAGCTGTGAAAACCCCAGCAATTTGGGACAGAGCTCTCCCCTCTGAAAGCAGAGTTCTACTGAACCTAAAAGTCAAGTAATTGACTGGCAACATGAGTAGGCAAAGGAAGCAAAGCAAGCCCAACAATGCAACTTTAGATTCATTTTTTGGGCACAAAAAGGTTCAAAGCATGGAATGGGAGGAAGACAACACAGTCAGAACTCCCTCACCAAAACCTTCCAAGAAAAATGTAGACTTGTTACAAGCCATAGAGCAGCGTAAGAAGGATTTTGAAAACCAGATAAGAGAAGTGGAGGAAAAATTGGGAAGAGAAATGAGAATGATGCAAGAAAATCATAGAAAGAGAGTCAACAACCTGACTGAAGAAAATAAGACCTTAAAAAATAGATGAACTCAAGTGGCAGTGAGGAGAAGAATGCCTTAAAAAGTCGAATTTGCCAGATGGAAAAAGAATCTCAAAAATACTTGTGTAGTCATCCCTTGCCATTTGAGGGGGTTAGGGGTACAGTATCCCCGCAAGTGTGAAAAGCTGCAAATTACCCTAGGTCCCACCCCAAGCCTTTATTTTTAATAATTCTGATCATTTTTATTTAACACACAAAACAAATAAGACAATGCACTAGACTCATAAAAAGTTGCAGTTTCTACACAAGAGAGGTTCATGTTTCACACGCTCTGCAGTCTTCACAGCCCCTGGTGCAACTGTAGTACCAACTTCACAGATTTCCTTCTCCTCTGAGAAGCCCAAGATACAGGGCTCATTGGGGAAGAAAATCTGGCCACTGCGTCTGGATGGTAATGAGACAAAGAGGAGGCATCCCCAGAGAGCCCGTAGCCCTGCAGTGTGCTGAGACTTTTAATGGCTTTTAACTGCCTGCGATAAATTTATGTGTATATACTTATGGTGACAAATAATCAAACATGTGGGTGAGATACAATGTTTGTGACTTACTCAATTCTTTTTTGGCTCATTCCGTATACACATGCACCACCTGCAGCTTTCTGTAGTGCACTACAATCTCCAAAAATCTCCCTTTAATTATTGATGGCTGGCCTGTGATAACTAAAACCATGCATGTGAAACTTGCACATGTTGAGGTGTGACTGCTGTTGCAAAGAATGTGAAAAACCAAGCCATCTGAGAGTTGGTAAAAGACAGAATAAGCATCCACTGAGCTGTTTGGTGCAGTGCTACAGTGCCATTAAAAATGTCAAGTGTGAAGACTTTGAGAGGACCATTGAGCAAATCGCTTTCACCTCCGAGGCTTTTCCTCATCTGTAAGATGGGGTTGCCCGGTTGTTGTGAGATTATGTGTGTAGAGCACTCAGCACATTTTAAAGCTCCGTGTCAAATCAGCATTAGGTGCCTGCTCCATGCCAGGTAAGCGCCAAGCCATTGGAGAAAAGCAGTAGATAAGAAGAAGCAGAAAGGGAGAGGGCATGGAGACAGGCTAGAGAGGTCCGGGGTCCCAGGGCACAGAACACTGAGGAGGAGTGAATGCTGAGCTCATGTGATCCTACAGGATGATGAGGTTCCTGGCAGGGCTGTATGCAAAAGTCCAGAGGACATGTTTTCACATATAGAAAATAACATTTTGCCCATGAACATCACATTGATCTTTTTGGTTTCTAACTGCTTTTTGGAGTAGTCAGAGAATCATTGAGTTTCAGAGTCAGAACTTTTCTTGTCAGTCATCTAGCCCAATTCCCTCATTTTGTAGAGGAAGAGACTAGGGCTCAGGGATGGCTTGGCTAGACTCCCCCCTCTAGTGGGTGGTAGGTAGAGCTTTTAAAGTGAGCAGGATGAGGTTGCCACAGACTTGAGGCCATAGGCTTAGAGTTGGTTTTTATACAGACGGGTTATATCATGAAGGAGGTGATGAGTTTTGTGAAATACTGTACACTCCTGTTATTTCCTTCATCTTTTGGCATCTGTTTTTTTAAGCTACAGAGGGGAAGATGAATATTTTTGTTATTTCTGAAGAAAGAACATTTGTTTTTCAAATCTTTCAAAGCTAATTATTCTCCTTTTCTTTCCAGAATCTAAAAATCAATTGAAACTTGAAAACACTACCCATTCTGTCTTCAAGTCAGCCCAGTTTTATTTTCACCATCCAGTGCACCATCATCATGATCATGATTTCTTCTCCTGCTATGAGCCCGGGGGAAGGGGAGCTTGCCTGGGTCATTCCAGAAGAGACAAAGACCCCTGTTTCAGTCCACCTTATGAAATTTGTGAAGATGAGCATAGATTTTCCCCCTTACGGACTGAAATGGATTACACCAGGATACAGAGATACTGCTGGAATGTGGGAAGCAACAGAGAGCCAGGGGCCCGGCAAAGGCTTGAAGAGAATCTCACAGTTGGTAGTAAGATAAACAGTGCGAAAGAAACGCCGAGGATCCACTTTTCCCTAGCCCAGACACTTGAGCCCAGCACCACTTTGAATGAGCTCTGGAACAGGTTTCAGGAGCGACAGAAGAAACAGAAGCTGCCTGCTTCCAGCTCCTCAGATGAGTTATCCTTGGTTGATCGTCTTGATCGCCTGGCAAAGGTCCTTCAGAAGCCCATGATGCTCTCTCTCCAGGCTTCCGAGTCTCCAGACGATTGCAGAGGGCAGCGCGTGGAGCAGAAGAGAAGGAAGCACCAGCTAAAGAAGAAAGATGAAAATGAGTCTCCATCTTCTCACAGATTAAGATGGTCCCCTCAGTCTTCCTTTGTACTAATGGGTGGGAACCGGACGAAGCCTACTGGTTCCAGACAGCCAGGGGTGGATTCTGTAAGCACGATCTCTTCAGATTCTAGGCCCTCCCCTGAGCCCTCAGATCCTGTGTTTGAGTCTGATGCAACTGCCCAGACTGATGGGGAAGCAGGCACACTTGGGGAGGTGAGCAGTGACCTGTCCATCATTGACCCTGCCCACATAGTCCAGGGAAGAATGCACGAATCACCTAAACGGCAGCAGAAGCACTTGTCTGAGAGGCAAAGAGAGGGGAGTAGGAAGGTAGCCAAGTGGAAGAAAAGCCCTCCGACTTCTCCTCAGGTCAAAAGGAAAGGCATGCAGGTACATGGGCACTAGTACTAAGATATCATGGTGGGATTCAGTTCTCGTGTAGGCAGGATAGAAAACCCTTTCCCCTTCTTTTTTTTTAAAAAAAATCTAATCAATTCATCGATTTACTTTTAGTTTACATCATTCAGTTCCATAATCCCTTGAGTTCCAGATTTTCTCTCCCTCCTACTCCTCCCCGTTCCTCCCCGCCATGGCAGCATGCAGTCCAATATAGGTTCCACACATACCTTCACGTTAAACATTAGGCAAGTTGAAAAGAAGGCTTATAACCGATGGGATGAATAATGAGAAAGAAGGAACAAAACAAAAAAGAGAGAGCAAGTAGTTTGCTTCAGTCTATATTCAGACTGTAAATCTTTCTCTAGATGTGGATAGCCTTTTCCATCATGAGTCTTTTAGAATTGTGTTATAACCTTGCATTGCCTAGATGAGCCCAGTCTATCAGAGTTAGTCATTACAGATATGATGTGTCTGTAATTGTGTACAAAGTTCTCCTGTTTCTGCTCCTCTCACTCAGCATCAGTTTATATAAGTCTCTCCAGGTTATTATGAAGTCTGTCTGTTCCTTATTTCTTATAGTACAATAGTATTCCATTACATTCATATACCACAACTTGTTTAGCCATTCTCCAATTGATGGGCATCCCCCTTGATTTCCAATTCTTTTCCACTACAAAAAGAATTGCTATAAATATTTTTGTACATATGGGTCCTCCTCCCACTTGTGTGATCTCTTTGGGATACAACCCTAGAAGTGATGGTATTGCTGAGTCAAAGGGTATGTACATTTTTTATAGCCCTGTGGGCATAGTTCCAAATTGCTCTCCAGAATGGTTGCATCAGTTCACAGCTCCTCCAACAACGCATTAGTGTTTCAATTTTCCCACATCTCCAGCATTTATCATTTTCCTGCTTTGTCATGTTAGCTAATCTGACTGGTGAGATGTGGTACCTCAGAATTGTTTTGATTTGCATTTCTCTAATCAGTAGTGATTTAAAGCATTTTTCATACGATTATAGATATCTTTAATTTCTTCCTCTGAAAACTGCCTGTTCATATCCTTCAACCATTTATCAATTGGGAAATGATTTGTCTTCTTATAGATTTGACTCAGTTCTCCATATATTTTAGAAATGAGGCCTTTATTAGAAACACTGGTTGTAAAAATTCTTTCCCAATTTTCTGCTTCCCTCCTAATATTGATTATATTGGCTTTGTACATAAATTTTTCAATTTAATGTAATCAAAATTATCCATTTTGCATTTCGCAGTGCTATCTCTTGTTTGATCATAAATTCTTTCCTTCTCCATAAATCTGACAGGTAAACTATTCCTTGCTCTCGCAGATTGCTTACAGTATCAGCCTTTTTATCTAGATTGTGAATCCATTTAGATTTTATTTTGATATATGGCATAAGATATTGGTCTATGCCTAGTTTCTGCCATACTATTTTCCTGTTTTCCCAGCAGTTTTTGTCAAATAGTGAGTTCTCTTCCCAGAAGTTGGAGTCTTTGGGTTTCTTAAATAGTAGATGACTATAGTCATTAACTAATGTGTCTTGTGTACCTAATCTTTTCCATTGATCCACTACTCTCTTCCTCAGTCAGTACCAAGTAGTTTTGATGACTGCTGCTTTATAATACAGTTTAAAATCTGGTATGCCTAGGCCATCTTCCATAGCATTTCTTTTCATCAATTCCCTTGATATTCTGGACCTTTTGTTCTTCCAGATGAATTTTGTTACTATTTTTTCTTGCTTTATAAAATAATCTCTTCATAGATTCATTAGTCTGGCACCAAATAGTTAAACTAATTTATTAGATAAAATCATCATTTTTATTATATTAGTTCGACCTAACCATGAGCTACTGATGTTTTTCCAATTATTTAGATGTGACTTTATTTGTGTGAAGTGTTTTGTAATTGTGTTCATACAGTTCCTGCATTTGTTTTGCCATGTAGACTCCCCAATATTTTATAATGTCTACAGTAACTTTAAATGGAATCTCTCTTTCCATTTCTTGCTTCATTAGAAATATATAGGAATGCTGAGAATTTTTGTGGTTTTATTTTATATCCTGTAACTTTGCTAAATTTATTTATTATCTCAAGTAGTTTTTCACTTGATTCTCTAGGATTCTCTAAGTATATCACCATATCATCTGCAAAGAGTGTTGATAGCTTAGTCTTTTCCTTGCCTAACCTGATTCCTTCGATTTTTTTTTTCTCCTCTTACTGCTACAGCTAACATTTCTACTAGTTTTGTTGTTGTTATTATCAGTTATACTGATAGTTTTCCTAATATTGAACCAGTCTTGCATTCCTGGAATAAATCCTACCCCATCAAAGTGTATTATTCTAGTGAAAAGTTTCTGTAATCTTTTTGTTAATATTTTATTTAAAATTTTTGCATCTATATCCATGAGGGAAATTGGTCTATAATTTTCTTTCTCTTTTTTGACTCTTCCTGATTTAGGTATCAGTACCATATTTGTATCATAAAAAGAATTTGGTATTACTCCTCCAGTTTTCCCAAATAGTCTAAAGTATTCGAATTAATTGTTCTTTAAATGTTTGATAGAATTTGCTTGTAAATACATCTGGCTCTGGAGATTTGTTCCTAGGGAATTCATTGATGGCTTGTTCAATTTCTTTTTCTGAGCTGAGGTTATTTAAGTATTTTACTTCCTCTTCAGATAATCTGGGCAACTTACATTTTTGTAAATATTCATCCATTTCACTAAGATTGTCAAATTTATGGGCATAGAATTGGGCAAAATAATTCCTAATTGCTATTTTAATTTCCTCTTCATTGTGGAGGTAAATTCACCCTTTTCATTTTTGATACTGGTAGTTTGGTTTTCTTATTGACTAAAGATTTATTGATTAAATTGTTTTTTTTTTTTTCA
>CM053585.1:16872087-16889194 GCA_028646515.1 Pseudochirops corinnae
TACTGCCTATAGGGCACAATAGATTTTTATTCTTAACAGATTGTTATTCCCTCCTTGAACCCAAACCAATGTAAATTTCATACAGTGCTCCTCTCCCTCCCTCCCTCTTTTCCCTCTATTGTTATGAGTTTTTGTGTCTTTTCATGTTAGGATCTAAACTTAACTGTTTATATTGATCTCTCTTTAAATCAGAACCAATGAGAATAACGTTCATAAGATGCTTATCTCCTTCCTTCCCCTCCACTTTAGTATGTTTTTATGCCTCTTCATGTGGCATAATTTACCATTTTCTGCCTCATCTTTTCCTTTTCTCCCATTACAATCCCTTTATTCCCCTTAATAGGGTTTTTTTTAATCTTCAGATTAATTCACTTATACCCACATCCTCTATTTATGTACATCACTTTTAAATGTCAGAATACGTATACAGATTTCAGTATTGACAGGTATCCACTTCTCATATAGGAATGAGACAATAAATAAATTTAGCAAAGTTGCAGGATATAAAATAAACCCACATAAATCCTCAGCATTCTTCTGTATTTCTAATGAAGTCCAACAGCAAGCGATAGTAAGAGAAACCCCATTTAAAGTTACTATAGACATAAAATATTTGGGAATCTACCTGCCACAACAAACCCAGTACCTATATGAACACAACTACAAAACACTTTTCACACAAATAATATCAGATCTAACTAATTGGAAAAACATCAATTGCTTGTGGCTGGGTCAAGCTAATATAATAAAAATGACAATTTTACCTAAATTAAATTACATATTTAGTGCCATACCAATCAATCTACCTGTTTATGCTTTTATTTCTCCCTTCTCCATTCCCCTCCTTCAGAGTTTTCCTTTTGACCACCACCTCCCTCAACATTCCTTCCCTGTCACCCCCCTCCCTTTTCTTTCCCCTTTCCCCTCCTACTGCCTGTAGGGCATGTTTGATTATTATGCTGAAGAAAGTATGTTACTCCCTCCTTGAAACAAATGAGAGCAAATCTCAAACAATGCTCCTCTCTTTCCCTTCTTTCCCTCTAATGTAATATGTTTTTATGCCTCTTCATGTGGCATAATTTACCCTTTTCTGCTTTCTCCTTTCCTCTCCTCCTGTTATAATCCCTTTGCATCCCTTAATAAGGTTTTTTTTTAACATCACATTAGTTAATTTATACTCACACCCTCTCTATATCTGTCCCTTTTAAATATGATAAGTATATAGTTCTCAATATTGAAAAGTATCATGCTCCCATATAGGGATGTAAACAGTTTGCTCTTATTGAATAACAAGTTTTGTGTGTGTGTGTGTGTGTGTGTGTGTGTGTGTGTGTGTGTGTGTGTGTTTTCCCCGTTTACCTTTTTATGTCTCTCTTGAGTTTTGTATTTGGAGATCAAATTTTCCATTAAGTTCTGTCCTTTTCATCAGGAAGGTCTGGAAGTCCCATATTTCATTGAATGTCTGTCACCTTGCCTGAAGGATTATGCTCTGTTTTTCTGGATAGCTGATCCTGGGTTGTAGTCTGATCTCTTTTGCCTTACGGAATATCATATTCCAGTACCTCTGATCTTTCAGTGTAGAAACAGCTAGGTCCTGTGTGATCCTGTAAATCCACATTACTTGAATTATTTCTTTCTGGCTACTTGCAGTATTTTCTCCTTGACCTGATAATTCTGGAATTTGGCTACAATATTTCTTGGAGTTTTCAATTTGGGATCTCTTTCAGGAGATGTCCGGTGGATTCTTTTGATAGCTGTTTTACCCTCTGGTTTTAGGACCTCAGGGCAGTTTTCCTTGATGATTTCTTTGAAGATGTTGTCCAGGCTCTTTTTTTCATTAAGGCTTTCTGATAGACCAATAATTCTTAGATTATCTTTCCTAGATCTGTTTTCCAGGTCAGTTATTTTTCCAATGAGATATTTTACATTTTCTTCTAATTTTTCATTCTTTAGGTTCTGTGTGACTGATTCTTGATGCCTCATAGTCATTAGCTTCAATTTGACTGAGTCTAATTTTTAGCGAATTATTTTCCTCAGTTAATTTTTCAAGTTCCTTATTCGTATATTCAGATTTTATTTTTAAGGAGTTATTTTCTCCAATTAGATTTTGAACCTCTTTTCCTGTTTCACAAATTTTACTTTTTAAGTAGCTGTTTTCTTCAGTGAAATTGTTTTCTATTTTGGCAAATATGTTTTTTAAAATAGTTGGTCAGTTTATCTTCTACCTCCCTAATTTGGCTTTTAAAATCCTTGAGCTCTTCCAAGAATGCTTTTCGGGCTTGAGATCAGTTTATATTCCCTTTTGAGGCTTCCCTTGTGGGTATAGAGTCAATGCTGTCTACTTCTGAATTTGGTTCTTCTCACTCCCCATAATAGGATTCTAAAGTCTTTGTCTTTCCAATTTGCTTTCTGCCCCTTGTCATTGCCTATTTCTTGGCTTTTTAAAGTGGATTTTGCTTCTGGGGTACAGAGGTCTCTGACTTTTTTATGTTGGGAGCTATGGGCCTGGTTATTGACTTTGTGTGTTGTGGCCTCTGGGTGTCTAAACTGAGGCAAAGGCCAGGACTTACGGAGTTGCCTTTGGGGTACACTGAAGTTCACAGTATAAGGTGAGAGGGAGGGGTGGTCTGGTCACTTCAGGATTCTGTCTCCATGCTTCTGGGCTAGAGGTCAGCCAGACCCAGCTCCTAGTGGCGGGTCCACGCCAGCATCTGCCGATCGCCCTGGTTGTGTGAAGGCACACCTGGGCTTCTGGTGTCAGAGCTTGCTGCTTCTAGGAACTAAGTGTGGAACCTGATTATACATTATTTCAGTTGATCCTTAGAATAGTCTTGTGAGCTAGGGACCATAGGTATTATTAATTTCCTCTTCCAGATAATGTCAAAGGGAAAATTCTTTGTTTAGGCTTTCACCCTTAGTAAGATGGCAAAACTCAGGACAAAGAGAACTAAAAAGAGCTTGCTAAAAGTATGTCAAAGTAACAACATGTTGACAGGTTGATCACTAGGGATCTGCAGTGGCTGCAAGATGAGGCCAACTCTTACTGACAACTTTTGGAATGAGATAAAGACAGTTTGGATAGGTCCACGTCAGTAAAAGGGAGTGAGTCATTGCATCTCAGTCCCTCTCCAAGGTAGCAAGTACATGACAAGGGAATCATTACACCATGACTCCTCTGTCCATCCCGCAAGCACTGATGGACAAGCAGGTCTGGTCACTGAGTCACACAGCTTTCAATAATGAGGAAACTGAAGAGGTTACACATTTTTAGTAAGTGTTAGAAGTAAGATGTGCACATGACGCGGGGCCCAGGGCCTTTCCGTTGCACTCCCAGTTGAGATCAGATTTCATAAATTTGTAGTGGATCCAGTCAGACATGGTTGTGTGACTTCCCTAGCAGAAGATCAGGATGGTGTGAGTGATGCTGCTTTGGGGCTTGACAGTGCAAGGTGAGGGCCTCACAAGGCTGAGCGGGTCTGGATTGGTGATGGATGAAGTGCTGTGGAGCAGTCCTTTTATTCCTTCTCAGGGATTTACTCTTGTGTTCCCTACAGCTGCTCATCCGTAGCTTCTCTTTTCTCCTTAAACTTTAAGCCGCACTGTCTCTACCCCCAAGCAGTTTTCCATGAAGAATCTGTACTTCACTGCAAAAACCAAGGCCATGTGCTGGAAATGACATCTTGACTCTTAAGATGACCCTTATTTTGTACCTCAGTCTCATAGTATCTTCCCCAAGGATGTGCGGGAGCAAGCTCTAAGCAGCTGATTGTTAAATTTCCAGCATGCACGTTTGTCCCTCAGAAATCGGCAATTACTCCACATCTCGGCTCTGTTGGTTATGAGTGTGTTAACAGTGCAGATTAAACTTAAAAGGGAACGTCTGTGAATTGCTTTTTTTCTCGTAAGAGAGCCTGGCTGTTTAAACACTCAGCACCCCCTTGTATTGCTCTAGGTGACCTGGAGCTTGTGGAGGGAGGGGAGGATAGAGGAGATACATTGTCCCTTGGATGGTCTGGAGGCCAACACCCCCAGCCACGGCTCATTTCCCCCACTTCTTTGCTCCCTTAGGTCCGGCCCTCCATCACCATCCTGGGTTTTTCCCAGTTACCTCTTCTCTCTTGTGGTCTGTTTGTAACCATTTACATGTGTATTGTCTGCTGCCTGTGCACACGCCCAGCGCTCCCCATCCTCAGACCCCGTGGCTGCCATCCCCTCGTTCTTCTCCATCCCAAGCCAGAGTCCAGGGACTGTGCTTGTCTCTGTTTCCTCTTCTTTACTTTTTTTTTTTAGCCCTTTGACATCTGACTTCCTTATTTACTTAATTGAAACCATTCTCTCCAAAGTGATCATTGATCTCTTACTTGCCAGTTCTGATCTTTTATCAGTGACCATCCTTCTTACCCTCTGCAGCATTTGACAGTGTTGTCTGCCCTCTCTCCCTGAGCTTTTGTGATGCTGGCCTTTCTTGGTTCTTCTGTTGTCTTTGCTGCCTCATCATCTGTGTTGTGCTCCCTGACTGCGTGCCCAGGGCCTGTGCTGGACTCTGTCTTCTGCCTTCCCTGCCTTCTCTCTTCACAATCCCCTTAGTTCCTATGGCAACGGAGACGACTCCTAGATAGGGCTCTGTGTGTGTGTGTGTGTGTGTGTGTGTGCGCATGTGCGCATATACATGTAATCACAAGTCACACACACATGCACATGCACGCACTCACACTATCCTTCATCTGTCCCCTGAGTTCTAGCCTTACTTCACAAACTACCAGTCTGTACAGCGCACAGGCACAGCAAACTCTTGTTCTCCAGTAGCCCTCATTCTGCTGCAGGAGAGTGCCGACTTCTGGGCTTCCTTCTGTCTCTCAAGGACGCTTCTTCAGTCTCTGTCCTCAGACTCATCCTCAGCTCCTCCCCTGCTGTTTAGATGCTTTCTGTCAGTCTGTCAGCAGGTGTTTTTAAAGCACCTAACTATGTTCTGGGTGCTGTGCTAGGCCCTGAGAATACAAACACAAAGGCAAAGCAGCCTCTGCCCTCAGAGAGTTGGCAGTCTGATTGGGGGAGGGTCCCCTGCGTGTTGGCATTATCCATATTTTGCAGATGAGGATGGAAGTGCTAAACTAGCATTCTAGGCCAGGTCTCCTGACTTGAGCCCGGTGCTCCTTCCCTTGTCTTGTCCTGCTAGGGCTTGAGGCCAACATAGCCACATTGGATAACTAGAAACAAAGTGGACTTAGCTTTCTTGTGGTTTACTCCTTTATGCCATGCTGTTGATAGCCAAGGGCATAGAAGCTTTGTAAATGATTGTTGTGCTTGGGCACTCAAATATCCTTTTCTTTTAACTCATATTCGGGAATTGCATAATTGTGTACGTTATGTTCCCAGGTGGGAACCTCTGTTAGAATAAGAATAGCTTGGCACAAAGCATGCCATCCCACCCAGTAGCTGCCTTCTTGTTAGGGAAGGAGAGTGATGAGGGCAGCTTCTGACCCCTCTCCCCCAAGTGCTCTGGGAGAGCCTGATGGTCATGTTTAGGCATGGATTGAGCTTTTGGGTATTTGGGAACCAGTCTATCTCTCCTTTCATGTGTCATTATTTGCACAATGCCGAAGTGCCAAGTCCTGTTGCTGAAATGTCCAAATGGCCCCTTGAGTGCCCTGGTCCCAAACTCTGTCTTTGAGGATGGGGCCATGTTTCTGAGGGTCTATATTGGCTCAGCAGTCCTCTGTCTCCTTTCTGTTCACAGCTGCAGTGTGGCTGTGAAGGGCCAAATGCCAACGAGAGGGGCCTTGATAGAGAGATGTGACTGGCATCTTTGTAAGAAACTCTGTCGATTCTTCTTGCAGTCTGACTCTTCTGCTAAATGTGATGGTAGAGAAGCATTGTTCTGGTGAGACCTGGGAGGTAGCATCCCTGCACCAGCCTGGGAAGAAGCATGTGGGCTCTCGGTGTGAGCTCTCCATCTTGTGAGTGCTCGATGGGTTCATTCACCTCCCTCAGCCCTGCTTGGAGCCAGATAAAGCTCGTAGTAGGACAAATAGGCCAGTTCTCCACATGCCTGCCTTTGTCTCCTCTGGCTTCTCAGATTTGCTGGCAGAGGTCTTCATGCCTGTGGCTGAGGTTGAGACTGATGTGCATTTGATCTGCCTGATGAAGTACTTGTGACCGCCACCTTAGGCTTCCATAGACAGTTACTTGGCTGGTGGATCCTACTTGTTCTTCACTTGCTCAGCTGATTAAAGTCACTCATCTGAGCCACTGGATGTGCCGTCTTCACTTGAGAATCATTGAGACCTAGCATGCTGGTGCCTGGTTCTGCCCACCCTCTGGCTTATCCCTTGGGCCTGGGATGCTCTTCCTCCTCATATCTGATTCCTGACTTCACCGGCTTCCTTTGAGTCCCGGCTAAAATCCTGTCTAATACAAGAAGCCTTTCCCAGCCCCCTTGGTCCTAGTGCCTTCCCTCTATTGAGTATTTGCAGTTTCTCTGTCTGGATCTTGTTTGCACATGGCTGTTTGCATGCTATCTCCTCATTAGACTGGGGGCTTCTCAAGGGCAGGGACTATTTTTTCTTGCCCTTTTTTGACATTTTCAGCACTTTTCACAGCACCTGGAATAGTAGACTTTAATAAAGCTTATTTCCTGACTGTGGGCTTCCGTCAGGTTAAATAATGGAGATGTGTTTGTGCAGTGGCTTTGAAAGAATCTGCTCCCAGTTCTGCTGAGGTGGGAAGGAAAGTAGTGAGTGGTATCACTGGAGGACCACTTTGGGGCTTAGGACAGCCAGACTGTCCTGGGAAAGGAAGAGATGGAATGTCCGCAGCGAGGATGCAGATCTCTCTGGAAGGAAAGACGGCAGCTTTAGATCCCATGCTTATGTTTGCTCCGTTAGCGACCTGCCAAGCCAAGCCCTGTGTTGCCTGATTGTTGCCCTGTGTAAGAACCAAGGATTTGAATGTGGGGGTGGGCTTCATGTTTCCAGTAGATGATCCTTCCACCTCTTGATTCTTTGTGTATGCATTCAGTAGTATTAGTGTTGAATTTAGTGTACGCTCAGTGCTGCTACTCATGCTTCCACACACCTCCAGTAGTGCTCGCTCTCTTGGACTGAAATTCTCCCTGTGATTTTCCCAAAATGGGAACATGGCTGTTCTTCCTATGCCAGTACTTTGGGGTGCCAGTTCAGTGAACCAAGTGAGAGAGGAGAGGAGCTTCAGGCCTAGGCAGTTCCTTAGCCTTTCCACCCCGAGCATGGCAGTCAGTATTTGTCTGGACAGCATGTGCAGAGGGATGTGACTGTTTTTGCAGCAGTGTCTTCTGCATGTAGGAATGCTTTTTTAAAAAGCCACTTTTGTGCAGAGAGCAGAAACATCCTGACAATGTATAAAATGATAATGGCAGCAGATCCCATGGTATTCTAGGATCCCTCTTCAGAATCCTCTTCTCCCATCCAGTACATGAGTAAAGCAATTCTCTCAGTTCTCTTGGTGAACCCTGGGAATATCTTGTAATCTCCAACAAGTGCTGCCTGCTATCTTGGGCCTTAGGAGGGTGAGTTCTTGAAGCGTGCTTCTGGGCTTTCTCTGTCTGTGGTTGAGATGCAGGCAGACGTGACTGAGTGCCAGTGATGCTTTGCAGGTGGATTTGGTCATTTCCTCGGACTCAGTCTCAACTGTCAGTAGTGCTTGGAGTTTAAGCCCTGTTCCTAGGAAGAAGCAGACCGTCCAGATGTTAAATAAGGGCGTTCAAACAGGTGAGTCGCTCCCATGGGAATTCCTCTCAGCCATTGGTCACTTTCAGGGTTTCTAGGTAGGAGAAGGAAATGTGGCTTGAGCATGTGTCCCAGGAAAGAAAAGGGGCATCACCAAATGGGAGGCATTGGGAACTTCCCCAACCTTGATCAGAAGTTACCTTTTTCCTTGTTAGAAAAATGTCCACTTTAGAATATACTGCTCTAGTAATGTTATGATAATTTTAACATTATCATAATAATGATATTGTTTTAAAATAATGATATTGTTTTAAAAAAGAGAGAAATATTGAGACAATAAATTATAATTTATTACATGTCTAATATGTTCTGGGCACTGTGCTAAGCTCTGAGTATACAGAGCTGAAAGAGTGCCAGTCTCTGTCCTTGAAGAGCCCCAGTTCTGCCCATTTTTGTTGGCTCTTGAAATAACTCTTCTTTGTCTGAAGAGCAGCTGTTGAGAGAGCACCATTCATGGGCCACCCCAGCTTGGGACCACACACTGGGGCAGTTTGACCAAGAGCTGACTAGATTAGTTTTGTCCACCCATGTTAACTCTTATTTGTCAGCAAATAAGTAATTATAAGGGGAAACCAGCATCTACAATAAAGCCATATACACGACAAAGACCCAAGGTGCAAGTGTTTCTTCTTGGCCTTAAGTCTTTGGTGGGAACCTTTTTTCAGTACTTTACATATGAGGGGTGCAGGTTGAGCAGCAAATCCTTTGGGGGCTCATATAGATACTCAGTAGAAATCTCATGTTCCCAGGTTTTCAGGGGAGTAGAGTTGGGTGGTGACAGGAATCCTCTGGCCGTGTATGGTATGAAAAAAATCCCCAGGCAAGGGCACCACATTTAAGCCAGTCAGAACTGTATTGAAAGACACACTTTGAAGTCATATGGTACTTTTATTTTCAGGGGAATTGCAGATTGTGAGAAGTACAAGGAAACACACTCGAGATTTTGGGGTGACTTTTCCAACCCCAGATTATAATGTGACTGGTGAAAGAGTAGATAATTATGGGCACTCTTCAAGTCCAGGAAGCAGTCTAGAAGAAAAGGAGCCTCTGACTATTTACCTGTGGACCAAGAAGCCAAGGAGAAGTAAACCTCATTGCTCTGAAGGTAAAAGCCCTTAGTTTCAGGTTAAGCTTTGCATCTAGTACCTGAAAGCTTTCTCTCTTTTTTAAAAAAAATTAAATTACTTATTTTTAGTTTTCAACATTCACTTCCATAGGTTTTAAATTTTTTCCCCCTGCCTCTCCAAGACAGCATGATATGAGCTCTACACATACATTCCTATTAAACACATGAGCACCTGAAAACTCCCCTCCATCCTGACCCATTAGTAGGAAAGATGGCAGTCTCAGTGTCAGTAAGGCCATGGTTGGGACATTGCTGTCAATGTCTCCATGGCCAAGACTCTCAGAACTGCCCACTATCCCAGACTGGGGAATCCTGATAGCTTGGGCCTGTGTTGGACCAGCATCTCTGCCTGTTCTGCTCTTGTCTTCCTTGCTTTGGGGATTCCATTTTCCATATCTTCTCCTTTAGTACTTAATTCTACCCAACAACCTGAAACCTAAGGCCTAGAGCCCCTTTTTCCTTCCACTATCTACCTTGCCAAGCACATTTAATAAGCTGAGTCAGCTAGAGGAAGGAAGACTGTCCACCTCTCTATTCTTGTCGCTTTCTTTCTACTCCTCTGGATGTTTGACTTCCAGAAAAATGCCTTGTAGGGGGATTTCTGGGGTTTCCCATTTTGATTAACATCCCATGCAGGGCCCTTCCTCGAATCTGTGCTAGATTAGGGTATCAGGGTGCTCCTTGTAGCCTGCCCCTGCTCCCAGGAATGCTGATGACCAACACTGAAGATCCTCAAAAGCCCTGGCAGTGTTTTTGCTCAGCCCTGTGCCTCTGACAAAGGGCACAGAAAAGAGCTGAGATAGTGACAAACGGGATCTTCCCCTGCTAGATGCCCTAAAAACATACATTAAAAGCAGCTAGGAGCTTGGGCTTCTGCCAAGCCTTTCTTGACCCCCACACCTGTCCTGCCCTTGTGGTCTGAGACCATGTGAATAGTGTCTGTGGCAGACTCCTTTCTCCCTGAGGGGAGATGGGGCCGTGATTTCTCCCACTGACTAAGCTTTAAGTCCAAGCAAGCCATTATTTGGTGGGAGGAAAGGTGTCTTTTGTGCCTGGTAGAGGTATCTGAAACCCTGACGCGCAATTTTCACCCCTTTTCCCCCTTTTGACAGCATCGTCCGTATAGCTGCTGAAACGTTTGACAATATAATGCGTGTTTTCCGTTTGTTGGTGGCATTAAGCATCCTCACCTTTGGCTTAACATCACAGTTCCTGGAAGGGCAGGAGGTTTGGTTAGAAAATTCACAGAGAATATTCCTCCAATTAGATTAAAAGTCCAGTACTGTCTAAACTTGCTGTTTCCTGGCACTGCTGTCGTATCCTAGCTGGGTAAGCTTAGGTTAGACTCGGAGGGCCAAAGGTGCCTGCCCCTTTCTGCTGGGTGAGGAAAGTTTCTGACCCACTGATTCCCAAGGGCAAAGGCTGCCCTAAGAGCCCCTTCTGCCAGAGTCACCTGGGGGCATTTAGACCCTCATGTGGCCAGCCCCAGGCACTTCCCTTCTCTGGTTTCCTTCCCCTTGTCACCACCTCTGCTGCTGCTGCTTCTCCTCTCTGCACCTGACGCTGTTTGTTCATGACTGGAGAGTTCAGCCTAGGTAGGATTCCTCTATTCTTAAAGGGAATGGAGTGGGCTGGGAATGAGGGAGGAGGGGGGGTGGGTACATGGGGAGTGAGGAACCTGGAAGGTGGAAGGAATGAGAATGAGGGAGGGAAGGAGCCTGGAGATTACTTCCTCATGTACCTCCAGCCTTCCTGGCTCACACTTTCTTTGGGATGTTAGGCAGGAGCTACAGAAGTAGTGTGTGTTCTTTGGAAATGTTTGTGCTTGTAAGTGGTGAACTGTGGGTGAGTGACCACGCCTGGAGCCAGAGGCAGGAGTGAGCTAATGGCCTCTGGTACCTGTCACCCTGGGAAGCAAAAAAAAAAGGGGGTATTAGTAAAGGTCTGTGACAGGAGCACCTCTGCTGTGAAAGCTGAGAGCTTGTTTTCTTTTCTCCTTATAAATATTTCCCACAGGGGTTTCCTGGTTTATTCCTGCAGAAAACCTGAGATGTGCCTCCAAGAAGGAGAACCAGAGCAGTCATATGTCTGGCCCTGGCCCCTCCTGGTTTGCTCCCCTGACTGACGCCAAGCCTTGGAGGCAGCCCCTTCGAGAGAAGAACTGGCCAATGGACAACAGGGGCAGCGGCAGGCTGCAGGCTGTGCCGCTCAGCCTCAGCGATGATGAGGAGGCCCACAGACGATTCGTGAAGGCGGGCCTACAGGTGCACAGGGCTGTGGCCATGATGAAAGCCAGGGGTCCTTGTGTGGCCTTGCCAGGCTCTTCTCTGTCACTACCTGCTTAGACAGATTCTCTGCTCTGGACCCTTTGCTGTCAGTGGGAAATGGTGGGAAGGACGCACTTGTGTCCCCTGGGCCCTACCCTTGGACAGGGCCTTGTTAGTTTTGCTTTGGGCAGTATCTCTTGTGCCTTTGTGAATCCCCAGACTTGTGTCCTTGTCCTCTGGTTTGGTCGATCTTGAGAGAATCTCTGTTCTGTCATTGGGCAGTGTCCCCCAAGCTGAGGGTCACCCACTCCTCTTCTTTCTCCTTCAGTGACTTGTCCAAGGTCACGTAGTAAGAAAGTGGCAGAGTCAGCGTTTGAACCCCGGGCTTTGACTTATTTAAGCGCGTGCTCATGGGCCATGCCGCCTCTCTGTGTGTCTGTCACTTCTGATGAGGTGCCTTGGCTTCTCTTGTCTAGCCAGGTATTTTCGCTGTCCTTTCATGTTTCATGTTTGGTAACGAGATCTCCTTGGCCACATGGGCTTTTTGAGCCTAAACGTGTTCTCTAATTTGGAATTTCCCCATACATACTTGGCTTTAGTGGAAAGGGCCCGGTTCTCATCCAGGGGATGCTGTTCTCTTCTCTTTGCTCTAGGAGTCCTTGGAGAGGCTCCGCCCTGACTTCATCTCACGCTCTGGGGCTCGGGTGAAGCGGCTGAGATTAATCATAGAGGAGAGGAAGCTGCAGCGTTTGCTGCAGAGGGAGCGAGATGAGCTGTTCAACACTGATGAGCAGCAGAGGGAGTCCCATGACATTGCTGGCTTTCTTTCTAAGAAAGGTAGGATGTGCCCCACTTGGCGGTCAGTTGCTGGCCCTGCACTCCCAGGCTGTCCCGGTCACTGAGACTTCAGCATACGGGCACATCTTGGGCTTGCTTTGCCAAGGGAGTAATCCTGTTTCCATGGCTCCTCCTCACTGTTGTGGGACATGCTACAAACACCTTTCATGAAAGAGATTCTTGGAATAGAAGGGAATTGAGAAAGACATCTTCTTCCCTTCCGCTTGGGAGATGTTACATTAGCCAGGCCTGGAAAAAGTCAGTGTGGAGGAGGGGACTTCCCTGAGGCAGGAGACCCTTGTGTGAGTCCTTTTTCTGTCCACTTTGGCAAGTCATGTCCTTGTCTGTAAGATGAGGACCTTTTAAGATTTTCTGCAGGTCTAAAAGTCTGTTTTTCTGAAATTGCTGTCTCTTAAATTTTTCTTCAGAATTGACTGCATGTATATCGACTCCTTTTGCTTGCTGGGGCTTTTTCTCCCCTCACGGATAGCTACGACTATACCTTCTCCTTATGCTCCCCAAAGTATCAGGACAACAGAAAAATGTTATAACAAACCCCAAAAGAATTTTTAAAGGAACCAAGTGAAGTATGTTTCAGTGAGTTTGTGGGCATATGAGCCAGGGTTGCTCTAAACCATTCCAGAAAGAAGTATCTGGGCATAATGTTTAGGGTTTATCAATTCCTGACTTTACTAAATTCCAGAGGATTAAAGCCCTTTACAACCAATCTGAACTCCTCCCCGTCTGCGGTGTCATCAGTAGGAAAAGAGTGTGACCTGAGTGCTTCATTCTTACTGATGGTGTGTAAGAGGTAACAGTTATCCTGCCGTGGCTGGGCTTTCCTACGTTCTCTTGAAACCCAAGATTAAATTCTGGTTTTGATAGTGACAGACCTCATGCAGGGGCCCAAAGGCAGATCTTGGCTTGTTTTCCCCCCTCTGCTTCCCAGTGGCCTAGAATTTACCCTAAAATTAAAAGCTTAGAGGGTTTATTCCTATGAGGCCTGGCAGAGTAAGAGGCTGGGGGGGTCAGCAGACAAAAGGACCCCAACCGTGCCTTTTGTTTTTGAGCAGACTTGTTGAGGATTCGCAGTCAAGAAGACGGTGCTGTTTTCAGAGATAGAAGCAGCCCAGGAGCAGTGACAGTGGCTCTTACAGAGCTGAGGGTGCAGTGCTCTGATTTAGAGGGCATTGAGAGGCCTGAGCCCCAGAAGGCTCGAAGGCTTGTGAGAGACAAAACAGCTATGAGCTCTCCCCATTCTGGATGGGACCTTGGTTCAGGTTAAGGTTGTTCTTGAAGTCTCTGGGCAAAGGCCTCACCTCATAGCTGCTCTTGCCTCCTTTCTGCTCTCTGCCTCAGCATGGACACTGAGAGGCATTCATAGAAGGCTATTTTTAAGACCATTCAAAGAGCCATGAAAAATGCGCTCCTGGGGACAGATGTACTTTGTTTGAAAATTCTGTTTGAGTCAGCCCATGTTTATGGAGTACACTGTGTTAGGGCCACTGGGGACTGAAAAAGCAGTTGAGGGTCATTAAACCCTGAGAGCTAAAATCTCTATAGATGAAATAGAGAAGAAGTGTGAGGCAGAACGTGAGCCGGCACATTCGTTCCCCTTCCCGGGGCCTGTCTGGCTGGCCTTCACAGCAGAGATTCTCTGACCTTCTGCCCAGAGAGCAGGACTCACTGAGTCACTAACCCTTTGTGGCTCCCATAAAGATGCTTCTCCCACCTTCCTTTGGATTGAGTTAGGCAGTCAGTGAGAAGAAGAACAATAAATGTTTTTATTTATCTTCCATCCTGCCTAGTTTGGTGCCTTGTACTAGGGGGAGAGCCTGTATATTGGAGCTGAAATCATTGGGAAGTTAATGAGAATGATAACTACCTCTGATACAGCACCTGCCATGTACCAGGCTTGGGGTACAAAGGAAGGCAAGAAACAAGAGTCATGGTGGCCATGTAAACAACTCTGAACAAGCTAGATGCTAACATGCACTGGAGACAGCCTCAGAAGGAAGGCACCCAGATTGAGGAGGACATGGAAGGGCTTCCTGCAGAAGGAAGAAGTGAGGAGGGGGAGAGTTATTATTGTGGGGAAACAGCCAGATAAAATGCCTGGGGGGGGCACATGGAGGGGCTTGTGTAAGGAGCACAGGTAGCACGGGCCAGTGTCAGTGGATCATAGAGGATGGGAAGGACAACCAGGCATAGGGCCTGCAGAGGCAGGAAGGGGTCTTGTTATACAAACAAGATGAAGTATTCAACCCTGGGGTCTATCTAATGAGGCAGTGAGGGGTCAGAGTTGCCCTTTGGAAAGACTACTTTGGCCACAGAGTGGAGGAGGATGAACCGGGCTGGGACATAACGCATTATTCTTTTTCAGATGCTTTTATATCTGTGATCTCTCTTGGTCATTGGATTAGTAGAAAAGGTTTCACAGAATTAAGTAAAATGCTTTTCCTTAGCTGTCTATCTGTGATAACAAGACACAGATGAAATCTGACCTTTCAGGTAACTCCATGGAATGAGGGCTGGTTCCATTTTCCCAGTATTGTCCATATGATCTCTTAGTACAGCAGTTCTCAACCTGTGACCCCTTTGAGGGTCGAACGACCCTTTCACAGGGGTGACAGGGGTTGCCTAAGACCGTAGGAAAATACATATTTCTGACGGTCTTAGGAACCGAGACACTGCTCCTCTATCTGTCTCCAGGCGGATCTGCCCACATGCAGATACGCCCACATGCGAGTATTAAAGGGTCACGGCATTAGGAAGGTTGAGAACCACTGTCTTAGTGGCATGCCTTCTTTATCCCGGTATCAGGCCAACCTTTCCTGAGGAACATTGCTTTTGGAATTTTGGGAATTGGATTAAAAGTTTGGAAACTACTGTCATGAAACCACTGTTGACCAAGAACATGTGTCCCTTTGCTTAGGTTACATGCCTTTGAGGAACAGGACAATAACCAAGAAGGAAATGGTACAACGATCGAAAAGGTGAGGTGCCAGCTGGGGCTGATGATTATCCTGAGCAGAGGTATTTATATGTGGTCAAAGCAACTGTGGGAAATTAGGAAAGTGTTTTCTGAGCCATGGCAAGGACTTTCTTTTTTCTTTCATTCTTTCATTCTTTCTTGTTTGTTTGTTTTTTGTTTTTTGTTTTTTGGAGGGGGGAAGGTAGGGCAATTGGGGTTAAGTGACTTGCCCGAAGTCACACGGCTAGTTTTTTGTTAAGTGTCTAGGTCCAGATTTGAACTCAGATCCTCCTGACTCTAGGGCTGGTGCTCTGTTCACTACACCACCTAGCCACCCCGGCAAGTATTTTCTTAGGAGAAGAAACCTAAGTAGACATGAGGAAGCAAAGCCCTGGACTACTCGGTGTTCATTGAGGTAAAGCCATGCATGAGCAGCTTTCCAGAGCACTGCTGCTGTGAACAGCTTCAAGGTTCTCCTTACACAGTATAGTGAACTCTCTATTTATTCAGTAATAAACTAAGACAAAACATTGATAGAAACCAAAGCACAACATTCACAGTGTTATGACAGAACAAGTTTTCACCAAAGTGGCCACCTAGTTTTAAACAAAAGATATCATTCTGTAAGAACAGTTATCCTTCAGGAGGCCCTTTCATAATGGACACAAAGTACAAAGGTCAGAGTTCTCCACCCTTAGGTCACAGTAAATCATGACCTTCTCAGTTTGCATTAAATACCCAAGGACCACAGCCATGCTTCCTCCCAGTTTCTGCTCTCTCAGCCTGGGCTTCTCCTTACATATGGTCATTAAGCTCCTCCCTGTTCTGCCCCTTCCTGTTGCATCAGCAACAGGGGTTCACGAGTTCTGTTTCTTAACAGAAGACTTGATATAATCATGGGCAAGAAACTTGAACTCAAACCAGGTGCAAGATAATTAAATAGCTGAAACACGGTGCCAAGTGCTTCTGTGCTGCCATTACAGTCAGGAAGACCTTTCTGAGTCCTGTGGTGTGAAATCGAAAGGATGGACCATTAGAAAGTCAAGGTCAGCAAACATTCACCAAATGCCTTTGATCCCGTTCTGACACGCTCCAGGCGACTAGAGCAGAGCTAACCGTGTACTTCCTGGTGGAGGTCAGTAGGTCAGGAAGGGTAGTTATCGCTTCACTCTGCAGGTCGGTGCTTCTGAAGTGCCTAAAGAGAGTTCAGCCTTCAGTCTAAGCGCTTCCTCCCCGCCCACGTGTAGTGCAGTAGCTGCCTTTTGGAAAGATCCCTGAATTTTAGCTTGAGGAGTCCGGTCTTTAGTAAGTCCTTTAACTGGCCATTGCCATGGTTATAGGAAAAGTAAGAAAAACTTACTCATTGGATTATGGATTCAGAGCCAGAGGGGCCCCTCCCACTTCCCTAATCCAACCACCGTCATTGACAGGTTAGAAAACTGAGGTCCAGAGAGGACTCCTGGTAACGATGCCTGAGTTGAAGTATTTGTAGGACTTTACTGTGGAGAAGGCCTGAGACTTGTTTCGTTTGGCCTGAGAGCAGGAGGCACGGTGGGAAGTGAGGGAGACGCAAATGTTGGCTCAGTGGCCAGGAACGTTTCTGAGCCCTGACAGCTGTGCCAAGGCTGTGTGCCCACCCGGCCACACCGTAGGGGCTGCTCCTTTTGTATGTGAGTTGCAGTAGGAAGGGCCCTCAAGCCCTGCTCTTCTGGATAAGGAGGGGCAGGTGTACACTCAATGGAGGCAAGCCTGAGGGGGGTGGTGGTATTTAGGGCCCTTCCCTTTCCTGTGTGTGTGCGTGTGTGCGTGTGTGCATGCGTGTGCGTGTGTGCATGCGTGTGTGTGTGTGTGTGCGTGTGTGTGCGTGCGTGTGTGTGTGTGCGTGCGTGCGTGCGTGTGTGTGCATGTGTGCGTGTGCGTGTGTGCGTGTGTGTGCGTGTGCGTGTGTGCATGTGTGCGCGTGTGCGTATGTGTGCATGTGTGCGTGTGTGCGTACGTGTGTGTGCGTGTGTGTGCATGTGTGTGTGTGTGCGTGCGTGCGTGCATGCGTGTGTGTGTGCATGTGTGCGTGTGCATGTGTGCGTGTGTGTGCGTGCGTGTATGCGTGTGTGTGCGTGTGTGTGTACGTGTGTGTGTACGT
>CM053585.1:16889694-16912638 GCA_028646515.1 Pseudochirops corinnae
CGTGCGTGTGTGCGTGCATGCGTGCGTGTGTGCGTGCGTGTGTGTGCGTGTGTGCGTGTGTGCGTGTGTGCGTGTGTGTGTGCGTGCGTGCGTGTGTGTGTGTGCGTGTGTGTGCGTGTGTGTGTGTGTGTCTTTGTGTTTGTGTGTGGTGATGGTAGGGGGATTGGAAGAAGAGAGCTCACAATGTAGATATGAAGGCTGGAGCTGCTGTACTTAGTCCTGACTCTTTTTTTAAATCGGTGGAAAAGAGATGTATGGCAAAAGATTAAGAGAGTGAGGGACTGAAGCCTAAACTCTTCGGGGAATTAGTGTTGAGGCTCACGGTGCACCTGCCTCTCCTTCTCAGGAGATAGTGGAGTGGTCCTGTGGTAGACCAGTTGGATAGATGCAATGAGAGCTGCTTGACTCCTTCTGAACTTTGGGTGCTCCAGCACCCTCATCTGTGGTAGGTTCTATGAGGGCTTTCAGATCAGAAACACATCTGTCCTCGGCTTTGTTATCTTTCTTCATCCTTGTCCTCTCTAAACAACAGCAAAAATAGCTATAGCCTTCCCAAGGGAGGTGTGGGTTCCTCATACTTTGCTCTTCACATCCTCACCCAGACTCGAGTTGGCCTCCATAGAAGAAGCCTGATGCCAGCCTCTCTCATGCCCTCTAGATACCTGCCTGGCACTACCCAGTCTGGTGCTTCATAGGTTAGTGTTGTGGGCAGGAGTCAAGTCTCTAGTGTAGAGAATTGAGAGAGATGAACTCTTAATTCATCTAAATTTGGGGAAAAGACTTAAGACTTGGTCAAAAGGCTTAAGAAAAATGAAGAAATACATGACGTGTGAACAAGACTTTGGGTAATGACATATTTTCAAGCAAACCTAATGCTTCCAAGTGTACTCTGATGGATCTGGGCATTCCCTCTAACAATGTAGATGCCTCACCTCCAGGGTGCTGGTAGCCCTCTGCACTGATAGCTCCTAGTATTGTCCACCTGGAATTGCTCGGTCTCACTGTAGCACTGGAACATTTGTTCTTCCTCAGACAGTTCATTGATAACATTCTTCAACTTTCCCTTGGAAAAACTGCCTGCCTACACTCGCCATGTGTTCATTTTTAATTCTTGGAGGCGGGGGTATTCCAGGTCTTGGTGCCACACAGCAGCCCCAGAGAAATATTTGTATTGAAAAGACAGATCTTTCCTTGTATTTTGGCATCAGGCAAAGTGTTTTGCAAATTTTCAAAAGCGGTTCATTCTTCACTCTTCCTCCTTTTTCTCCTCAGGGCCAAGCTCTTTGTCCTTCTCTGTTGTCTGTCCCAGATAACAATACTTTTGGGCAGGAGTGGGGACCTCCTGTGGCCTTCTAGGTCTTTGGGTGCAGCCTTCTGACTGAGTTTTTTATCAAGGGGATTTGTTCTGTGATGTTTGAATTCAGTCAAAGGACTGTGCTTGAGGACCTAAAGGAGTTCCTCACCTCTGCTCTCAGACAAGCTCTGCATATGATGGATGCTGACATGAGGGCAATGATAGATAGACTGTATCTGTTTGGTGTTTTCTGTAGGGATGGATGAGCCAGACTCACTCTGAGTCACTGTAAATCACTCCAGGAGACAGCAGTGTGTTGGATTTGAGGCAGCTAATACAGTGTCATCCACAAAGCCAAAGGACTGAAAGAATGGAAGAAATTGTGGAATGTCTCATTGGAAAAACAACTGGATGCCATGATTTTAAAAAGAGGCGAGGCATCCTATTTCAAGAACCTCTTAGGACCAGCGGGCAAAGTAGAAACAGAAAGAATCACCTCATGAAAGAAACCCCAAATGAAAATTTCCAGGAACATGACACCTGAAATCCAAAGCTCCCAGGTCAAAGGGAAGAATCCATGGAAGAGCCACGGACAGGATCACACACAGCTCAGCAGGGGTCACTATAAAGCAGGAGAAAACTCGGAATATGATATTCCAGAAGGCAGAGGACACGGCCTTACAGCCAAGAATAACTCCTTCAGCATAGCTGAGGGGGAAAATGGACCTTTAATGAGATAGAAGGTCTCTAAGCATTCCTGATGAGAAGACCGAGGCCGTGGGGAAACGTTCAAGGCCAAAGGGAGTTCAGACACAGAAATGAAGGAAGACATAAAGGTGAACGTGCTAAGGGACAAAACCAGGATGAGCTGTTTACATTTAAATATGGGAGATGGTGCCTGTTCCCTCTGAGACAAGCCATCATCAGGGCCGTAGAAGAAATCTGCTGGACAGGCTTGGGAATGGCTTTGTTGTGAATTAATGATCTGAAGAGAAGAATGGGAAGGGAAAGGCAGAGGAACAGTAGCTCATAGAATCAGGGCACACAAGTACCATCTGAACAAACAAGTAGAAGGGAGTGGAGGGGTCACTGACCTTTGGACCTTATTCTCATCTGACCTAGCTAGGAGGAAGGATGCACATATACACATGTGTGCACACACACACACGCGCACGCACACACACACATACACACAGTTGGGTACGCAAATACATTTCACCCAATAGGGAAATAGGAAGGAAGTGGGGGGGAAGAAGCCTTTAGAGGGCGGTTACATTAAGGAAGAGATTTATCCTAAGCCAAACAAACTCCCAGGAAGTTAACAAATGTTTAGAGTTCTTCTTGAGGTGTCAGAGAGTGGGAATCTGAGGAAGCGCAACAAATAGGGGTGCGTGTGAGCAAGTTATGGCGAATTATGTTAATGTGCTGAACTCTGACCAACTAGCATAAGTGATAAAACCTGGTATTTCTGCCTCTTGGTAGAGAGTGTGCAAGGACTCAGTGCAGAATGAGAACTGTCTTTTAGGACATGGCTGACATGGGAACTTGTTTTAATGACTCTACATGCTTGGGATTTCTTTCCTCCCTTTTTCAAATTGGTTCTTATTTGTGGAGGAAGAGTCAGAAGGCAGATTTTTGCTGATTAAAAACCATAAAATGTGATTAAATAAACTAAAAGTTTCTGGTGGCAACTCGGGGGTGTTGGAGTAATTTACATGCTAGTTCCTTGACCTTGGACAAGTCATATCACATGCTCAGCACTTCTTAGCTTCTGTGATGCCATCTGCGAAATGGATGGAGTCATAGTAGTTGCCTTATCGGATGCTCGTGATGATCAAAGGAGGGAGCAGAGGGAAGGCTCCGGGCTTTGTAGTAGTATTGAAGTTTTAGACTTTTATCACCTTTATCTGAGAGCAAGACCCAAAAATGTATGGAGGAAAAAATATTTTAACCTTATTCCTTTTCTCGTAAGTTCAATTTTTTTAATTAACAAAAATTTAGTTTTTATCTCCCCTCACAAAAAGGAAAAAAAACCAGAACGTTTGTAACAAAGATGTCGTCAGACAAAATAAACTCCCACGTAGGACATGTCCAAGAACACGTCTCATTCTTCAGCTTGGGTCCGTCAGCTCCTTGTCAGAAGGTGAGGCCGATGCCTCGTTAGCCGTCCTCTGTGCACGTGGTTCGTCATTGTTTTGATCAGAAGACTTTCAGAGTTGTTTGTTTCTACTCGGTTGTATGAGTTGTATGCAGTTGGTGTATAAATTCTTCTGCTTCTGCTCACTCCACAATGTGCCATTCTTCTCTAATATTTCTGAAACCATCCCTTTCATGATTTTTTATGGCCTATTACATTCATAAAACATAATTTGTTTAGCCTTTTTACAAATAATGGGTGCTCCCTTGGTTTCTGTTGAACTTATTTTTAATGAAGTACCTCATCTGAATAATTGCCACTCCCAATTAAATAACCTTTTAATATACATGTCCAGAGGGTGAGAGATTTTAAGACTGTTAAATACAGAGTAGAGCACTATAAATGTAAATCTAGGAAAGGAGGGGAGGAAAGAAGAGTGGAAGGAAGGGAGGGAATGGGAGACCCTGAGAATGGGAAGAAGGGAAAGAAGGGAGGAGATTCAGCAGAGCAAAATCAGTTGGATGAGCTGGGGCAGGAGCACGGGGCCAGGAGGTGACAGTGGGGCCCAGAGTCCTGGCCCTGGACAGAGCTGGAAGCCTGCTGGAAGTCCTCTGCTCCAACTCCCTCATATTACAGATGAAGAATTAGAGACCTCGGTGAGTGAGTGGCAGAGCCAGGGTTTATACCTAGGCCTTCTAACTCGGGGAAGAAAAGGCAGAGGGAAGAAAGGAGGGGAGGAGAGAAGGTTACATTTAGATTCAGGTTTCCTAACTGCAAGTCCAGCATGCTATGCCCTGTGCTGCCCCTGACCTACCTTTTCTAGGTCTCACTAATGGAATGAAAAAGAAAGAGATGCTCCCAGGTTTGTCGATTCTGGCTTTGCCATTCTAGGTCCCATTTGGACCTGGAACATCCCCTGCTTTCTTTTCATTCAGTTTACCTTCCATATTTAGAGCAGTTTCTGCCAAATGACTTGAGGTGGGAATGGATGAGAAGACACAAAATTTGCCACCTGGTCAGATAATTTTGAAGTGCTCAGGATACGTATTTGTAGAAAAGCTGCCACAGAAAGAATTGCAGCTCACATGTCAGCATGTCTTATAGAGGATATAGAGATAGACCTTGACTATGACAGTCTGAACAGTCTCCCCAAATGGAATCAACGTAGACTTTGTTGCTTGGTGACCTAAGTACAAAATCGAGACTAGGTAAGAACAGAGAAAAGCATTTAAAAATGTGGATCCAAGAATAAGGAAGGAGAGAGGCCCCGAACTTCTGTAGGCCTGAGCCTTCTGTGCAGCCACATCTCTGTGACTACTTTCCTCAAGAAAAGAGCTGAAAGGTACTGGACATGATGAGCACCAAATAATGTCATAGAAATGAAATGGCTCATGACTCTGGGAGCCATTCTGGAATCTTCTTTCTGAGTACAGTCACACTACTGACTTGTTACAAAGCAAATAACAGAATTAATACAAAGCTAGAGAGAGACTCAATGAAAAAAAGAGCAGACATGCAGTTAATACTACAACAGTAGCTTGACATGTTTAAGCATTCATTAATGTTTTTAAAATGATAGTGTCAGGAGAAAGTTCACAGATGTTAATCACTAAAATTTCATATAGAAGATTGATTAATATAAACAATTATCATAAGAGAGAAACCAAGAAAACCCCAAACCTACCTTAATAAACACTTGATTCATTTTCTAAGCAGAGAGATTTGGCAGCTGAGGACATCGCCAATTTAGAATTTAATCTTGCTTGTACAAATGTTGCAGAAAAGGAAAATGGAAGATTATGAGCCGTTTTTTTCAGTTTCAGTCATGTCTGACCCTTTGTGACGCCATTTGGGTTTTGTTTTGGCAAAGGTAGTGGAGTAGTTTCCTGTTTCCTTCTCCAGCTCATTTTACAGATGAGGAAACTGAGGTAAACAGGGTTAAGTGACTTCCGCAGGGTCACACAGCTAGTAAATGTCTGAGGCCAGATTTGACCTCAGGTCTCCTGACTCCAGGCCTGGCTCGCTGTCTACTGAGCTACCTCATCAAACAGGAACAGTGAAGAGGAAAACTAGTTTAAAGAAAGATTGCTCAGAGCCCCAGCCAAATAAAGTCATCCTAAACATGCTTGAGGATAAGATAGACAACAGAAGATGGACACGATCCCCGAGGATGTTTGTTACTGTGATCACTGCCCAGGACAGTGGAGGCCTCGCACCTGGACTCTAACTGGCCACTCCTCATTAGTTTACAACTAATTAATTAGCTGCTTCGTTCACCCATTCTCTTTACCAGACTTAGCTCCAAATGCCTTTGGACCTTTTCCAAACAGCAGTGCCATTCTCAGAAGTGCAGTGTTTCCTTCCATTGAGGCTGAGGGATGTATCACAGCCTCTAAAAAAAGCACTTTGCAAAGGATGACACTGGATTGTATGGAGTATTTTTGTCTAGAAATCGGCCTTGTTTCCCTCATTATCACTTCATTTGTGACCCTGGAGCTTCCAGAGCCAAAGTGACTTCTATAAATGTACAAGAAGTTGTTAGACTTTCCTCTTTCTGGTAAACCACAAGGTGGGACTTCTGGGAGCAGGATGGCTAACGGAACATTTTTGTGCAATAGCTACCTGGATAATAGATTTGACTTGGAAAGGTGAGTGTTCTCTCTTCTGAGTGACCTATATTTGGGAGAAATAACCCTACAAAAGCTTCTGAGAATAGATCTAGAGCAGGCATGGGGAACCTGCGATCTTAAGGCCACATAGGGCCTTCTGCATCCTTAAGCATGGCCTGTTGACTGAATCCAAATTTCAACAAATCCTTAATCTGTACAATTTGGAGTCAATCTAAAGGCCACCCTTGAGGACCTAGAAGGCCTCATGTGGCCTTAAGGCTGCAGGTTCCCTACCCCTGCTCAAGAGTGTGAAAAATGACTTGGGGCTGAGGGGAGGGGATGAGCAGCTGTTGGACGGAAGCCCTCCCAGGCAGTGCTTGAGCTGAGAAGCGGGAGTCGTCAGTTAGTCTCCTTCACGTCGGTAGGTTTTCAGAGAACAGAATCATAGCCGTTGGAGTTGAAAATGCCGTTTTATAGATGAACAAAGCTATTGAGAGGCTTCTGTACATGCAGTGTCATTTTTTTTAAGTCCAAGAATGGGAGATTCCTAATTGTGTGAGCAGGACTTCGAGGTCATCAGCTAGGTATTGCTCTCCATCAGTGAAATGGACAGACCCCTGTGAGTACAAGTTACTGTGTTCAGGGAGCATTTTCTGTCCGGATGAGTCAGTCACTTCTGTGACGAGGCCAGTAGTGCTGGGCAGAACTCCTGATGTCCTGAAAATGGACGGCCCTCTTTTTGGACCTGTGCCTCCTTGTCTGTAGTCAATAGCCGCATTGACCTATCACAGAAGCAGTCCGGGCCCACGGATCCCCACGAAACCACGAGGACTGGGACAGCGCTGTTTTAGAATAACCTTTTATGGCATAAATCGTAATGCCAGACTGGGTCTGGTGACTTGGACTCCTGGAGAGCGGCTGATCCCTCTTCTGCCCTCACCACTTAAACCTGAAACCATAGTTTCTTATTAGCTTTTTCTTCCCCCTGGCATTCTCCTTAATTTCTAACTTCATCCCACTTTCTCTGGAGAGTTCCTGTGGCTTCTGCAGATGGGAGCGGGGACATTAGCCCAAGAATAATGGATCCACCTCTACAGCCCAGGCTGCAGAATAAAGACATTTTCAGTTTGATCTGGGAGGAATTGGTGTTTTGTCCCCTCCTTATTCACACTCTTTGGATTCTCAAAACTGGCTTCTGAAATACCCATTCAGGCCTCATTTGGCAGAACCCCACGTAATGTCAAGCTCTTTGGTTGTTTCCTTGAGAGAGTTTCTGCAGTTTTATCCACCTTGATGTTCCTTCTTCAGAGGATGTCAGGGAGCACAAGTGACCCGCTCAAGGCCAGGCAACCAGTGGATGTCAGAGGAGGGATTCAGTTCTCCCTGTCTCCTAGGCCAGCCCTATGCCATGGCTCACGGCTTCTCTGTAGAGTGCCAGACCTTCATTCCAATATCTCTTATCGAAGCTAAAAATACAGCCACCTTTGTTTTCCTTGATCTCTTTCTTGTGAAGTTACAATGGGGACAGTGAAGGGGATGGTGTTCTCAGGAAGTTGCAGAGGTCTTAGATACAGCAGACTTTGCATGAGTGGCTGGTGCTATGATCCTGAATAATAATATAGTAACTGGGTGGCCTCTTTCCCCATTTTCAAGGATCTATGAACAGCTTCCTGAAGTGAGGAAGAGGCGAGAAGAAGAGCAGAGAAAGTCAGCCTATTCTACGTACCGGTATAAGGCCCAGCTGTACAAAATGGTGAGTCTGTGAGCCACATCAGGCAGACTTGTCAAAATTGAGTCTTCAGAATCAGGTCCTAAAGTGTCTAGAGTACTGAGAACTGAGAAGGGAGGGACTAGAGGTGGGGAAGTGTGTGTGGGCTTCCCACAGCTAAATTTTAATCTCAAACCCTCTATCAGAATATGGGAGATACTCAGCTTTATGCATTGTGGGGAGCATCTTTATAGAAAGAAGTCAGTCAGTCACTGACTCCCTGACTGTCCCCTATGCTGTTGGGCAGTGGAGTCACAGTAAATGAAGCTTTCCTCCTAAGGGGCTCCCATAAAAGCTCACATGTGTTTAGCTGCACCAGGAAATGGGTGACCTTCTAGGCTTTAGAAGAGGAAAGGAGCTTAGAGGTTGTTGAGTCTACCTGCCTCCTTTTACAGAGGAGGATTCTGGGTCCCAAAGGGTGGTGTAATCCACTTGAGGTCAGATGGGCAATTGAGCACACCTGGAATTTATCCTTTGACTCTGGAGCATTTTCTGTGACCCCACCCAGCTCTCTTCAGTGGGAGGGGAGTCATGCAGATTGTGAGAGTGATAAAGCCAGCTTTGGACTGGACCTGGAGTTCCCAAAGAGATCCAATGAAAAGGAGACATAGGTGTGTTTGTAGGCAATAGAGAAGCAGCCAGTCATCTGGGAGAGTGGGGATGACAGAGGGGCCATCTGGGAGGGATAGGATGGCATGGGGTATGTTGTGCAGGGACTGGGGTTTGCCTTGCCGAGGAGCAGGGCCTCCCATGAGGGACATGAAGGGAGGAGGGAGAAGGGGAGCTTGTTGCAAACAGCCGTAGCGAGAGTGCGGTGGGGGAGCCAGGGAATATCTGAGGAGTGATCCCACAGTTTGGAAAAGCTGATGTGGTGAATGGGCTGGTTAATCAAGTTTGTGGTGGCCCAGTCAGCCTGGTTCTGTGATTTCCTCCAGCTGTATTCTGCTGTAGAAGATGGGAGTAGTTCAAGGCTGAGGCTTGGCCAGGCAAGGAATTCACTAAAGAGAATTGTGTAGGGCAGTATAGCCAGAGCAGATGATGGCCTGGGAGAGCCCTGATGAGCACTTGAGGGAAGAGGGTGAGAGAAGATGAGTCAGAAAGACAGGTGACGTGATAAAGAACTTTGGGGGCTCTTGAGCACGGAAGTGAGGTGCAAGAGTAAGGCTGTGACCATTGTACGGGGGCAACAGAGCATGGGAAATGGGTACAGGGAGGAATTGGGGGTTTCAGATCTCTGAGAGAATCTCAGTATGTATGTTGAAGTCCCCCTCCTATGAGGGCAAAAGTTAGGGACAAGAAGAAGACTGAGCCAGGCCCTGCACCCATTGAGGAAAGAAGAGGGTCCTGGTAGTCAGTAGAATGCAGCCAGAAGTGTCGACTGGGATTGAGTGAACCCCCATGGAAGCAATCATGGGGGCCAGGAGTGTTCCAGCCCCCCAGCCTTGACCAGCCCTGACTGAGGAGCAAGGCTCTTTGACATGCGGCCCCCAGCTGCCACGGCTGCCCCTCTGCTCTTCTCCCATCCCCTCATCACTTTGTCTCTGCAGCTGGTCTGATGTCAGCTTATGAGCAAACTCCCAGCAATCGGCACTCCCATCTCCTTGCTTGGGAAATGCATGGCTTTGCGGTAGGAGATGAAAGGTGAAGCCCACTCTTGTCTTAGACAATGTCTTCCCTTCATCGCCAGCGTTTTCACTAACAACTCATGCAGTGGGAATTTGGTTTTTAAAGGAAGTTAGGGACTGCTGAAGGGGAAGGGAGCAGGGCTCCGATCTTAGGTTTCCTTGATGGGTGTCATAGTCTGTGCCCATGTCGACATCCTCGGAGCCATGATACATGCCCCCGTCATCTGGGGTCATGAAGCAGGCTTTCTTCCACATCACCTGGGAGGCAGGAGGAGGGAATGATAGCCTGTCTCATTTGTGGCTGTGAGGGTTTATTTGGAGGATGAACTAACCCATCCTTGGTCACAGTCGGGATTGATGGGAGAGCCAGGGCAAGCTGCTCTCTCTCCTTGACTCGCCTTAACAGAGGGCTCGGTACAGTCCTGGGCTCCGGGTCTCTACTTGTAATTGTCATGGTGTTTCTGAGTGTGGGTAGATAAATGCAGCATTTATTGAGCGATACCATCATTTCTGGAACTGAAGTCGGAGAATTGGAAGTGGGAGGGTCCTATTCCAGCCTCTACAGCAGCATGTCTGGCGGGGCCAACCAGGACAAGGAGAAGGCCCCCTTAACCATGTTTCTTGCTTTTTTCTTTCCACAGAAAATCACCAACCGTGTCTTAGGGAGAAAGGTCCCCTGGGATTGACAAGCACAGTGATCTTGGAATTCTCATATTTTATGGTTTTAAAAACAATTCCAGACTTCTGCAAGTGTCCTGCGTGTAGTTTGGATACTGAATAGTTGAATATGTGTTTGTTTGTGTGTTTTATAAGTTATTTGATGTTTTTGTGCAGTTTAAAAATAACGACTTTGTAGGGAGTTGGGAGTCACTGATACAGGTGGACACGTCTCTCTTTTGGAGACCTTTTTCTCACCTGATTGTTGTCAAACGATGGCTTTATCTTTCAATTCCTCCCAGAAGCAGGGCTTTTTTTTGGATGTATTTTTGTACTTATAGAAAATAAATGACTTTTGACTTAGAGCAAAGCAAGCAGCTTGAGATTCTTTTTTTCCCAGATGGAAATGTTCAGGGAGCTCTTGCAAAGGTATGTCCAGGAGCCAGGGCCGGTTCTGGAGGCTTTGGACAGGGCGTATCCAGGAACTCCCCAGATCTGGCTTGTGTCCAGGAGAGTCTTCTCTTTGGTGGGAGGCAGTCTGGAACTAGCTGGGAGCTCCAGGCAGAACCCACTGATGGCAGGTGGCCTACAGCAAGTCTTGCCAGGAAATATCCTCAGCCTTTGTATGCTCCAGGCTGAGCAGGGGCCATGTACAGAGGGATCCAGATGAGCCAGAGCCCGGAGGGGATCCTCCGAGGCTGACAGGAGTCCCCCGGGCCCCTTGCCTGGCCCAGTCCCAGTCCCAGTGCAGACCTCCCAGGCTCCCCACCAAGAGAATGTATCTGTTCAGTGTTGTCTTAAAAAACGAGACCTGAAGCCACTGAAATAGAGCCACACAGGCCTCCAGTGCCTGAGTCCCTACAGTGGGCTCACTGTGAAGTAAGCGCACCGTGAGAAGTACTGGCTGCAGGCCCAGCTTTGGCTCTTGTTCTCCTGGCAGCTCACTGTCATCCTCTGGGTGCCAGCGTCCTCTTTGGTAGAACGGGCATACCAAAGCTGCTTCCCAGGCTGCTCCTGCTCCTCCTCCGCCCTGGCCCCTCAGCCACACCCCTGCCCTGGCCCCTTTGTGCCAGGGCTTGGCATGTCCTCTGCTGTCATCTGTGCATCTGTGCCTGTGTTCAGTTGTTTTCAGTCACATCTGATGCTCTGTGACCCCATTTGGGGTTTTCTTAGCAGAGATACTGGAGTGGTTGGCCATGATGAGGAAAGTGAGGCAAAAGAGTTAGAGTGACTTGTCCAGGGTCACACAGCTAGTGAGTGAGTGTCTTGAACTTGGCTCTTCCTGCCTCTGTGCCTGGCCAGCCTGGTGCTCCGTACACTCCACTGTCTAGCTGCCCTTATCTGTGCTCTGTCAGTGTGCATATTCTCTGCCACCTAGAATTTATGCACCTGTTCTCCATCGTGTGTTATCTGTCACCTCCAGATCAGCCATGTGTGTATTCTCTATGGTTTCTGACCTTTCTCTCCTCTGAAGTTTTGACTTTCACTCGTCTGGGTTCTGGCTCTTCTGGGCAGCGCACCCACCCTGAACTCTTCTCCCCCTCCGGAGGGGCTGCGTGGTCTCCCGGGGGTTCCATGGGAGGCCGAGGTCCAGAGGCCACGGCCTCCACTCCAGTTCTGGCGCGGCCACTCCCCTTGAGTTTCTGATGGGAAGTGAGGACTTGGAGCAGAGAGCCCTGAGGTCCCTCCGACATTCCCTTGTTTTCATTAGTCCTCATGGGCCACGGGTCAGGGATCCACCCAGTGAATTGCCCAGAGACGCTGTGTATAGCAGGAAGGGGAGGCGTGCTGGGCGACTTGGGGCACCTCCATGGCAGGAGGAGCCCATGCCCGGCCGTGTCCCTCGGTTTTCTGCAGTCTACCAAGAAGTAAGCTGACTCCTCGAAAGGGACCGTGACTGGACTTGGCCACCAGGTGGCACCGCACTCAAGCCACCAGCCAATGGGTTCCATCAAGGCCTGGTTTTACCAGGGGTCCTCTTAAAGGGCCATCCTCCCTGCTACCCCAGGGGGCAGGCAGGGCTCAGTCAGAGTAGTTAAGAAGAGAAAACGGGTTATTGCTCTGAAACATGGTCCCAGTGCCCCCAAAAGCCCCCTGAATCAGTCTGCTCTTAATCCACCGACCTCCATTAACAACAGCGACAGCTGGCGTATGTGTAACATCTGCTATGTGCCAGGCATTGGGCTTTATGCCTTATGAGTAATAACTCATTTGGGCTTCATGACACCCCAGGGAAAGGTGCTATTTATCACATTCTACAGTGGAGGGAACGGAAACACACTGATTGAATGACTTGCCCAAGGTCACACAGCTAGTGAACTCGGGTCTTCCCGAGCCCAGGCCCAGTGCTCTGTGCTATGGCACCGCTTAGCTGCCTGTGTTACAGTATCTCTTAGAATGTCCAAGACTGGTGGATGGCACCAGTGGTTAATTTTATTTCACCTGAATTGGAAGGCTCTGTACCGATGTCCACCTGTGCAAATGGAGTAATGAGAGGAAAGTCGTGAGCCCAGTGACACTGGGGGCAGGCCTGAAGAGCCTTGCCCAGGCTTGGCGGGCGGGAGGGCTCTCCGGTGGGGGCAGTAGAGCCTGGCCGGAACAGATAGACACGCCCTCCTCCTTTTTCAGACCACAGAATCTGCGGTAGCTGAATGAGCTGGAGATACCATGAGGGATCGGAGCTGGTCAGAGAGAAGCACAATGCCTTGGGCTTCCTGAAGATAGTGCTCTCCTCCTCCTCCCTGCCCTGAACAGTCTTCAGAACAGCCCCCAGGCTCTGCCGGCTCAGCTCCCCAATCTTCTCCCTGCCTTCTTTGCAGCAATCATATTTATTTTTGTTATTCTGTTCTTGACAAACATCACCGATTGGGAGCGTTTCCACATACTCTGGAATTCAGAACAGAGGACTGGACACAAACCATGAATCTCTTACTATATACAGCTTGCATTTTAAAAAAAGAATCTAATCAAGTCAACATGTTTGTTCCCAAAACTGTCTCGCTTGTCTGTCTGCCTTCTAACCCTCCTCCTATTCTTTTCTGAGAATTCTCTTCCTATTCTATTCTAAAAATATGCTCCAGACTACTTTTTTGGCCTTCCTCTCCCTAACCCCCCTCTACCTCTCCAAAAACAAAAAAAAACCTGCTGTTGTTAACAACTGAAGATATTTAAGCAAAACAATTCCACACATCTGCCAAATTCTAGAATGTCTCTACTTGATCGTGCCTCCATGGGGCAGGGCCACCCTATAACTCAATCTGTCAGGCTTTATGCCAGTGAGAAAAGCTTGTCCCCTCTTCAGTTCCCCCACAGTTTCATCTTTCTGCCTGCTTCTTACTCAGCCATCCCAGGCCTCTTTATTCTCCTCTTCTCCAGGCATATCTGTTCTCTTCTGCTTATCTTGGGAATATTTCCTCTGTTCCCTTTACACCTAGGTCACCATCTACCCTCTCCCCTTCTCCCACTTAAAGGCTGCCAAGCTCTCTGTGCCCCTCAAACTCCACCTCCTCCATAAAGCCTTCCTAGGTTGGTCACTGAAATGCTCAAAACCCTTCCTATACCCATTCCCTCACACTTAAAAAAAAATCTTTGTCATGGGTTAAGGGCTTTTAGTTGACTAAATTGTACCTTTCATGCATATTTCATATAATATAGTAGACTATGTTCAGTTCTGTTTGTTATCTTCTTACAAGGCTGCTCACTTCATGAGACCAGGCACTGTTCCTTATTTGTTATTATTTTTTAATTTAAAAAATATTTTGAGTCTGCTTCATTCTGTCTAGCTCAGGATGGAAGTGTAGCCATGACTCGGTGGGATCTCACTGTTCATTGGCACAGAACTTGTGTCCTCTGTTTCTGACTTGGGCATTTGCCCCTCCTTACGTAGCCTAGTGGCTCCCCTGGTGGATACCAGGACTCACCAGAGTGAGTGCCAGGCTTAACATGGCATTTGCCCCCTGCAACTAACTCAGCACTCCTGAGTTCAAGTGATCCGCTAGCCTTAGCCTTACCAGTAGCGGGGATTATTATTGTCGTTATTCAGTACTCATTGGTGACCAACTGATAGCTTGCATGTATATTGTGCCTTAAGGTTTGCTGAGTGCCCTAGAAATGTTATTTCATCAAAACTTTTCATCTCTCTCTAGCATAATGTTCTGTACAGAGTAGGTACTTAATAAATGTTGGATTAATTAAATATAGGTCTTGATCTTTGATTCGAATTAGGGACTGGACCTTTTATTTGATTTATCATTAGGTGAGGAAGCTGTCAAAATCACCAAGGGGCAGCTAGGTGGTGCAGTGAATAGAACACTGGCCCTGGAGTCAGGAGGACCTGGATTCAAATCCAGCCTCAGATACTTAACACTTACTAGCTGTGTGACCTTGGGCAAGTCATTTAACCCCAATTGCTCTGCCCTCCCCCTTCTCCCCCAAAAAAGCAAAAAAAAAAAATATAGGTCAGCACCTTCTTTGCAGCTGGAGCACTCAAGTGACTTGGCCAGGGTCTCAGAGTTTGAGGTGGTATTTGGCACATTGCTTCTCTCGTTTTTAAGACCTAGTACTACAGGTGAGAACAAGAGAAGGGAGATCCCAAGTCCCCCAAGCCTGAGGCTCCATGCCTGAGACTGCCAGCCTCCAGCTTGCTAGACAATGCTTTTTGTCCTCACCTACCTTCCCCATCTACAGGCGTCTTCACCTGCCAGCCCCTGGTTCAGGTAATAGAAAGAAGAGCAGGGTCGCCATCAAACTGGTGATGGTCAACTGGAACTTCATGGCTGCGGGATTCTCTGAGTCTCAGATGGAAGAGGGACAGAGAGGGATGGCCTTATGACTTAACTGAGCAAAGGAGATGGGGTTTCCTTCTTGGGGCCAGGTAGCTAAACAGGGTGGGTATTGGGTCTGGTCAGGGAAAGATGGCACTCCAGCTTTGGTCAATGAGCTCAGCCCTGTTAGAATGTAAGCTCCTTGAGGGCAGGGACTATTTCCTTTCTGTCTTTGTACCTCAAGCTCCTAGTTCCAGCATTCACATAGTTTTCAGGTATGCCAAACACTTTCCATGTGTCATCTCATTTGATTCTCACAATTCTCTCCATTTTTTAGATGAAAAAACTAAGACTCCACAGAGGTTAAGCCCTTGCCTAGGGTCACACACCTAGTAAGAATCTGAGGCAGGACGTGAACCTTCTGGTCTCCAAGTCAGGTGTTCTATCCACTTCTCTTTGTAGCTGCTTGAGTGCTTAATAAATGCTTAATGGGGGCAGCTAGATGGCGCAGTGAATTGAGCATTGGTCCTAAAGTCCCGAAGACCTGAGTTTAGATTGGACCTCAGACTTTTAACACTTACTATCCACGTGACCTTGAGCAAGTCACTTAACCCCAATTGTCCTGCCTCCCCCCTTCCCGTCAAAAAGACAAAAAACAAATGCTTAATGGTTGAGTAGATTAGATTGTAAGTTCATTGAAGGCAGAGGCTGCCCTTTTCATATTTGTACGCCATGGGACACAGTAGAAGTTTAATCGATGCTTATTGATGGAGGAGATGAAGACCTTAGAGGAGCTGCCTACATCAGAAGATTTTTGAACTGGAGGATTCTTAGGAGAATATATCCTTCTCTTTGCTTTTGGGAAGGGACGGAGGAGGGAGGAAGAGGGGCATTCTAGTCCTTCCCTGTATATCCACAGTTCTTTCACATTCCTCAGAAGATCCTCAAGTTCTGCCAGCTGCCATTTCTTGCACACTAGAGGTTCCTCGAGAGCTTGTATCGTTTTGGGAGCGTGTGTGGTGGTGGCATGTGTGGGAAAAATGGGAGCTGCTTTAGACTTTGGAGGAGGGAGAGAGAGAGGAGGTCACAGACAGATGTGGGTCTGGATTCTTTCTGGAAGCTTTCTGCACTAGGTATGTTGAGTTCCAATCCAGCCTCAGACACTTCCTAGCAGTGTGACTCTGGGCAAGTCACTTAACCCTGTTTGCCTCAATTTCCTCATCTGTAAAATGATCTGGAGAAGGAAATGGCCAACCACTCCAGTATCTCTCCCAAGAAAACCCCAAATGGGGTCACGAAGAGTTGGATGGGACTGAAAAACGGCTGAACAACAACATACCTAGAAAACAGAAAGACTCTGGGACTCGAGGGAAAACTGATGCTGGCCATCAGCTTCCTCCTGTAAAGGAAGGGGGTTGGGCTGGAGGGCCTCTGAGGTCCCTTCTCACTCAAAAAGCTGTGATTTGATGAGATCTCTCCCTGGGGAATGAAGGGTGGGGAGGGTGAGAATGGCACTCATTTAGCTTCATTCCCAACCCTACTCGGAAGCCTCAGTTTCCTCAGCTTTAAAGTGGGGATAACTAGCACCTACCTGGCAGGGGTTTGTGAGGATAAAATTATGTAATATGTGTCAAATACTTAGCCCAGTGTCTGGCACACAGTGGGTGCCACAGAAGTGCTTACGCCTTCCCCCCAATCCGTACACCTATAGAAAGTCTTTGTACAGTGTTTGATAATGAACAAAATCTCATTTACTCCCTCGCTGCTCAGCCACTGAGGAATGAATGAATGAATGGGCGTTTATTAAGAGTTTACCGTGTGCAAGGCACTGACCTCAACTCATATGCTTTTTAAAGATTTACTTTTTTTTCTAAATTTAGTGAATATAAAAAAGTATAAGTATCAGAAGAGAAAAAAAGCTTGCTTATATGTGCAAAGGTGAGTCTCAGTTATCTACACAAGCTCCCATTCCAGTAAGGGAACACAAACACATGTAGGTGGGTTGACCTGATAGAAGAGCTCCCTGGTCCTTAGGGTTCAGCAACAAAGCAGATGGGAATGCATCTATGTAAAGTCATTTCCATGGATAAAACTATCAGTTGGCATTTAACAGTGGCAAGAGTTCTGGTGAATTTTTTGTTCCAAGTCATCAATCAGTACCTGCGATGGCTGAGGAGGCAGGGGCTATACGTCTCCAGAAGGATTGCTTTACTGGACAGTGGCTGCTGAGGTTAGTCTGAAAGCAGGACCAGGCTCTGGGGGAGGGGCATTGCTATTCCTGCAACTCTTGGGGTTACTTACCCACTGGTGGATGTCAGAAGTTAGCATTCGGAATGGCGTTCCTGAGAGTAATAATGACTAACATTTGTCTTAGTACGTAATATGTGCAAAGCACTACTCATTTGATTCTCACAGCAACCCTGGGGGGTAGGGGCTATTATTATTTCCATTTTAAAGTTGAAACAGAGGTTAAGTGACTCGCCCAGGGTCACACTGTCAGTAAGTGTCTGAGGCTGGATTGGAACTCAGGTCTTCTTGACTCCAGACCCAGTGCCCTATCCACTGTGCCTAGCTGCCCCTATGTGCCAGGCACACACGGTGCTAGGCAGAATACAAGTATGAAGAATCAAACAATCCCTTATTGTAAGGAACTTTGATTTTAATGAGGTACACAGGATTGTGTATGATAAATGTAAAGTGATTAAAGACAAAGATATGCATAGTGATCAAAAATAAAAATCGCTAACATTTATATGGGCTCAGAGTCTACAAATATTATCTCATTTCACCTTCGTAAGGACTCTGAGAGGTGGGCGCTGTTACTATTTTCATCTTGCAGATAAGGGAAACTGAGGCTGAGAAGGGTCAGATTATTTGCCAAGGGTCGCTCAGATAATAAATGCCTGAAACTGTATTTGAATTCAGGTTTTCCTCACACCAGATCCAATGCTCTGCCCACTGTACTACCTAACTGCCTCTATTAATTAGAATGTAGTTTGGGATGGAAGGCAGTAGCAGTTGGAGTGATAGGGAAGATAGCACCTTCATGTAGAAGGGAGTAGTTGAGATGTGTCCTGAAAGAAGACAGGTAATGTGGAGCTAAGGAGAGAGAGAGAGTCTTCCAGACATGGAGGATTGACAGTGCAAAGGCATGGAGGTAGGAAATGAGATTTTGTCTGTATCATGGAAGGCTTTGTCTCAGTCTCTCAGAGCCAATCTGGCTTCATTGCCCCCTCAGAGTTCTGGAGGTGCACCCCGAGGGATTTAGTAGTCTTGTTTTCTAATGCTGTCAACTCAAGCACTGACCAGCTATATTCCCCTCATTGTAAGGACCACTTCCAGGTCCATCTAACAACTTAACATCAATTAGCTTTTATAAAGGGATACTCTATCTATCTATATCTCTATCTATCTATCTATCTATCTATCTATCTATCTATCTATCTATCTATCTATGTATCTATGTATCTATCATCTATCCATCCATCCATCCATCCATCTATCTATCTAACAAACATACAAACATTCTCCCACTGCCACCACCACACACACACACACCTTGGGACATACTCTCCCTTGGGGAAGTCTTTGCAAAAGCATGCTTGAAACTTAGCATAATTCTTACATGGCATTGTTCCCTCCAAATTCATTTCTAGTTGACACACGACAGTCAGATGAGTCTGTGTCTTAACTCTCACAGCTAGGGTTAGGGGGCCAAAGGTCACTCCTTGTTCCCTGGGATATTGCTGTAAAAAGCTGAGTCGACTCCAGCCTCTAGATTACTGTGACTCATTTTTCTCATCTTTTGAAATGCCACAGGTGGCCTAATCTCTCATCAGAATTAAGAAATGAAATCATAGGAACAGGAGGCAAAATATGAAGTAGTTGAAGTTGACAGGCTTTGTCTGAATGGTTCTGAAGCCAATTAAATGACTTCTTCCTGACCAAGTGGTTAGGCAGCTGGAACCAATCCTAGAATGTCTGCGTGTGTTCCGCAATATGTCTCTCCAACGCACTTTGCTGATACATCATCACAGTTCTCCTAAAAGCAAGTTTCCCAGCTTTTCCATGTGTACAGATGCTATCCCACGTGCCCCACATTATGTTGTTATCCAGTATGATGAACAGAGAGAAGGTCACTTTGGCTGGATTGTAGAGCATGGATGGGAAATAATGTACAATACGAATAACTAGGTTGAGAAGACCATTAAAAGTCAGAGAAGAAATTATATTTCATCATAGAGGAAATAGGGAGCCATTGGAGTTGATGAGTGATATGTACTTAAGGAAGATTACTCTGGTGGCAATGGAAAGGATGTGCTGGAATGGGAGGCAAGGAGACCAAATAGGAGATGTCCATGGCAATAGTTTAGATGACATCCAGTGAGGACATCTGTGTGAGTAGAGAAAAATAGTTGAATGTGAGAAACATTGTGGAGGTAGAGGGGTAAAATTGGCGACAGATTGGCTAGGTTAAGTGAAGAAGGGGGAGGAATTGAGGAAAATGCTGAGGTTACCAAATTGGAACGCTGGGAAGATGGTGGCATGTTCAATAGAAATAGCAATGCATGGAAGGGGGGTGGGTTTAGGGAGAAAGATAATGAAATCAGTGTTGGACATGTTGAATTCGAGATTTCTCTAGGACGTTTGGTCGGAATGTCCACTAGGCAGTTGGTACTATTAGACTGAAGTTCAGGGAAGACACTGGATCTGGACATAAAAATAAATGAGTTATTTGCACATAGATAATGCTTAAACTCATGAGAATTGATGAGGTTTAGAGAGTCTAAAGAGAAAGGAGAAGAGGGCCTTGAAAAACCTTGAAAGATGAGTGAAAAGAGAAGAAGTAGAAGCAATGAATGTGGATGGCTTTTTCAGGGCTGAGAAGGGAAAGACAGGCACTGGATCAAGACATGAGGGGAATGTCAGGATCTAGAGAAGGTTTTGTTTTTTTTTTTTTTATAAGGATAAGGGCTATTTGGACATGTTTGAAGGCAGTAGGGAAGAACTCAGCAGATAGGGAGAGGTTGAAGATGAAAAAAAGGAGGTGGGTGTGATGGGGAGGGAGGAAGATACAGAAGAGAAGGGGGAATGGGAGCAAGAGAGAGAGGGAGAGCACTCTGCTGGAGAAAATGGAAAGGCATGGGATTGAGCATAGAGGGAGAAGGAATAGCTTTGACAAGGAGAAGGGTCATGTCATTGTCAGACAATAGGGAAAGGAGGAGAGAGGAGGTTATGTCAAGGAGTTTTGACATGAAGGTAGAAGGAAAAAAAGGAAGCTCACATCAACTGGCCTGAATTTTCTCAGTAAATTAAGAGGCAAGGTCCTGGTGGTGGGTACAGTTGTGGGAGGTTTGAGCAAGGACAAAATTTGAAGAAGTAAGAAATCAATTTGGAAGGAGTAAAATGATGATTGGCCTCTGTGTTCATTTTTCATATTGCCCTCTGATTCAAGTAGTTTGGGGCAATTTTCTTCTATGATCTCGTGAAATTTGTTTTTTGATTCATCGTGGTTTTTAGGATGGTCAGTTTTCCAGGTCAGTTATTTTTTATAGGAGATACCTCATATGATCTAAACTTTTATTTTTTTGACCCTGTTTTCATGTTTCTCCTGCTATTGACATTTTAAAATCTGCTCCATTCCATTTTTCAGAATAAAAACTTGAGTGAAATTTTCAAACTTATTTTCTAGGCTTTTCACTATCAGTTCTGAAAGTTCCATCTGTTTCTTCAGGAAGAAGTAACATACTTGCTCCCTTGGAGAGATTTGGTACCTTTAATGCAAAATCGAGGGTCTCATCTTTTCACTTCTATAATTGTGAAAACCTCCCCCAGCAGAATGGGCAGATGAGAAAAACTTATTCCAACGACTACGAAGGTGGCTGAAGCAGATTAGAGTTTGGTCACACATGGAAAACCTCAAGATCATCCACTGCATCCCAGGCCATCACCAGTTGTCCTGACTTTTGTCCTGCCATTGGACTTCCATGACTTTGGGAGAGAGAATGAGGTTGATGACTTTGTGCAACTCTGCCTAAATGCAATCCAATTCACACTCGAGTCAAGATGTCACCCTGTGTTGTCATTGGTCCTCTTTGAAAACAAAGGACAGAAAAAAGAAAACAAAGGTGTAGAAAGCCAAAAAATTTGATTCTTGGGGGTCAGTTTCTATGTAGATGTCCTTGATGATCACAGCTTTGGTCCCCTTCCCCTCCCCCCCCCCCCCACTCTCAAGCCTGCTCTCAAGAGCATCCTTTGTTATGTGAATACATTTTGATAAGAGTTAACCGACTTTTCCTAGACTTCCTAGACAACAAAGCCTTATCTGAGCTACTTCCAGGGTATGACAGACTATGATAATGACAATAATATTCTAGGATATGATTATAATAAGAGTACATGAATCTTTGTCTTCTTGATCTTTAAAAACCTTGTTCAAAGAACGTTAAATGGATTTCATGGTTCTTTCTTGAACTACCCCACATAGTTTGGTCATTTCTTATTCATATCTCTGATCATGCTTAAATGCTGGCCTCTGAGGGGAACAAAGGACAGACAACAATAGAAGTCTCCTTTGCAAACTACATGGTTTATTGTAGTGACCAGATTACAATATAGAGAGTGCTGAAAGCTTTGTTGGCAATAATGGTCATGAAGTCATTTTTGCCTCTCAGGTCGGGCCAACTTTGGTGTGTTGTGACAGACTGATAGCTCTACTATTTACTCCCTCTGCAGATTTTTTTCCTCAAGAGTTCTACTTTCATTCTTTATCTCCGGCTTCAACGTCTCTCTCATCTCTTTTGGTAAGCTTTCCATTCTCTTTAGGAGTCCTTGTGGCCAATACATCCTTTTCCCACCTAGAGTTTTTCTGTGACTTGATCATAGGATTTTCTTAACCCACTGTATTTCTTCATTATACAATGAGAGGATGAGCCAATGAGGGCCCAGTCCTTGGAGTAGGGGCACCTTTGTGCTTTCTGGTAGATTATACAGAACATCAGCAATGTTACTTTTCTAGGTTAAATCCAGCATGTGGATGCTTGATGAGGCTTCTGGCTCTGTGAGGCTTGAGGGGCTGGTGCTGTGGAGCGAGGAAAAATCTGAGTGAAGAGCCGGAGAGACTGTGCTGGAAGTGAGTATGCACAAAAGTAAGAGGGGACAGTTTCTCTTCCCTGGCAGCTTCTGAGGGAAGAGGATGCCTTTGGGCTACCAGGGAGCAGGAAGACCTGCAGTATCAGCAGCTGCCTTCTCTCCCCACCAGGTCACCATGTGTCCCTGAGCCTGTGGTGCCCATTTGTTTGGTCTTATTCTTCCTTCATCTTAGATGAATAACAACAGCTAACATTTATAGGCTTGCAAAATGCCCTACAAATATCATCTCATCTTATCCTCACAATAACCCTGGGCCACAGGTGTAGTACTAGGACTACCAGCATTTAATGGATCAGGAAACTGAGACAGGAAGAGGGGAAGGGACTTGCCCAGAGTCACACAGCTAGGAAGTGTCTGAGGTTGGATTTGAACTCAAGTCTTCCTGACTCCATGTCCAGGGTGCTAGCCACTTTGCCACCTGGTTTGTTTGTTTTCCTTTCATTTCTTCCATTACTGCTATGGAACTTTTTCCAATTCATTTTTAAAAGAATGGGTATTCAGTGATGGAAGCTCTGAGAGGAGCTTTGAAAGCTCAACAAGAAGAATCAGTAGCAGTGACCATCATAGGCAGGAGCAATAACAGATGAGTTCAATGGGAGCCATCCCTGAGGAGCAGGATGATTGACTCATCCCAGGCATGGATGGACCTATTATCCAAGACACCTTAACCTTCCAGGAGGTGGACAAACTGAGCAATGGAGTGAGTGATTTGTTTTCTCCCAGAAAGTAAGTTAGAAGATACCCAGTTTAGAGTTTATGTCATTCTTTCCCTAAACCAAATTTAGTGAGAGTGAGGTTGACCCATCCCCTTTTTGCCTTCCTGTTCTTCCTCTCCATTGTAACAATTATCCCTTGCCTCTTCTATATGAAATGATTAACCCCATTCTGTCTCTCCCTGTCTCCTCTCATTCTAATCCTCTCCCACCTCAGAATTTCACC
>CM053585.1:16913138-16961397 GCA_028646515.1 Pseudochirops corinnae
CTTCAGCTCATCTCTAGCTTTAAGGCATTCTTCATGTTTATTGGAGGCCTCTGGTGGGGGCGCTCTGGCTGTGCTCTCCTCCTCCCTCTCTCTCCCATGATCTTTCTTTTCCCCAAAGAAGGAATCTAGGGTTTGGGAGCTGTTCTTACTTTGCTTCTTATGCTTAATCTTACTCATGGTTGTTCAGTCCGTGATTTTTAAAAAAATTTTTTTTAAATCTCTGTGGGGCTCTGCTTCCAGAAGGGAAAGCTCTGTCCCAAATCGCTGGGGTCCTCCCAGCTGCCGTAGCTCTCAGGAAGATGCTGGGACTCTTCCTATTTACTTCCGGCTGACTGGATAGTGAAGACTCCAGAACCGAGGCCCAAGACGGCGATCCAGATCCAAGCCGCTCAACACTAGAGCTCTTGGCCTGAGAACAATTGCTCAGTCCCCCTGCTGTCTACAGGCCATGGGCGGGAAGGTGCAATGCGGAGGTGGGTGCGAAACCTCTGCCTTTCGCTTTTCCGCTCTGGAGGCCTTATGGCCGGACTGCTTATCTCCCCCTTTCGCAATCCCCACTCGCAGCTGCTGCTAATCCACTCACCAGAGAGGCTCCTCTGCTCCTTCCACCCAGCCGCCTCCGGGGCACAGCCGCGGTTTCAGGCCAGGCTGGTTTCAGTTTGCAGTGCTGATGTGGTTCCTCATAGCCGAGCTGACTTTAGTGGGAAGTATCTTTGTGTGCGTTTTGGAGTTCTAGGATTGGTTTAGAGTCCTATTTTATGGGTATTTTGGGGTGGCTATGTGAGAGCTGCGATATGTTGCTGCTGCTACGCTGCCATCTTGGCTCCGCCCCCTCATGATTTTCTTGCATCATTATCATTTGTCTTCCCAATTTTTCCTCCACTTCTCTTATTTGGTTTTCACAATCCTTCTTAAGCTCTTCTATGACCTGTAACCAGCTTACATTTTTCTTGGAAGCTTTTGGTGTGGGAGTTCTGACTGTGTTGTCTTCCTTCCATTCCATGCTTTGATCCTTTTTGTCCCCCAAAAAGGAATCTAAAGTTGCATTGCTGTTCTTTCTTTGCTTCCTTTGCCTGCTCATGTTGCCAGTCAATTTATTTGAGTTTTGAGCCACAGTAGAACTCTGCTTTCAGAGGGGAGAGCTCTGTCCCAAATTGCTGAGGTTTTCGCAGCTGCTGGAGCTAGTAGGAGGTGCAGTCTCTGCAGCCTCCTCCAGCTTTGGCTTACTGGTCATGCACCTCAGGACCACCACCCAAGACTACAATGTCTATCCAGGCAGATTAAGGCAAGAGCACTTAGCCTCTGAATGATTGCTTGGCCCCCCTGCAATCTGCAGGCCAGTAACTTCTGAAGCAGCCATGTGGAAACAGCTGCTGGGCCGCTGCTTCTGCTGCTTCCTTGCCCTGGAGGTAGTTTGGCCAGACTGCTTTTCTCTCCCAAATTTAGCTGAGTTCCAGTGACCTTTTACTTTGTCCTTGTTTCTTATGGGTTGATAGTTCTGGAAACTGCCACAGCTGCCGGTGATCCACTCTCCTGAGTGCTCCAGCTGCAGCTTCACCTGGCTGCCTGGGGCCAAGCCTCGGTTTCAGGCAGGGCTGGGCTGGGCTCCCAGCGTGCTGTGATGAGCCCTTCCTGCCGAGCTGCCTTCAGTTGGAGATGTATTTTTTTCTGTAATTTTGTGAGTTCTGGAGCCCTAAAATTTGTTCAGAGTCATATTTTATGGGTATTTGAGGTGGCTATGTGGGAGCTGTGGAGTTTTCCTGTTTCTATGCTGCCATCTTGGCTCTGCCCCTTACCCCTAAAATCTTAACAGGAGAAGTAGTCACCTACCGTCTGGGGGCCCAATCAGTTAGTTCCAGGTAGGGTTGCAAAAGTGAGGCCAGAAAAGTGCTATGTTTGTATTAGGAGGGTTTTTCTGCTTGCTTGTTCCTTCATTCTCTCTACTAGGGAAGACTGCTGAAGGTTTCCCTCCCCCTGTCCCAACGCTTTTTATTTCTTTGGATTTTTCTTTTAGCTTATCAATTAGTAGTTATTGTCACTCTGGTTTCTTAGCACAGAACTCAGGGTGGGAGTGGACGACTGTAGTCAGTCACATTGACCTCCCCATCCTCAGTTCAGAATGGAGACCCAGTCATGGCTGACCATTGCTTGAAAGATCCTGTCTGGTTCAGCTGGGACACTGAGGCAGAGATTGTGGACCTTGATGGAGGAGCCTCCGCCTGGGAGTCAAGTCTGTATGCTTTCCCCTGTCCTTGGTGGGGTGACTGATCTGAGGTTGTGTTGTTCTTTGGTATTTGGTCCCTTCCCATTTGGAATGGGGCTGCTGAAGGGGAAATGGGACCTCTTGAAACTGGCTGAGATCCTGAGCTTACAGCCTGGTCTTTTGCTGTCGTGTCTTTCTTTTTTGGTGAGGATTATCTCACTGGTGCTCGTCTCAGCTTATCTCCCCTTCTTGTGAATCCTGTGCTCAATTTTGCTATTTCTCACTCTTCTTGAGGCTGTTCTAGGGAAAACTGAACTTGGCAGAAATCACTCACTTCACCACTTTTGTCAGAAGACTCCTTTTATTAAAAAATCAATATTTTATTTTCCTCAGTTACATGCAAAAACAATTTTAACATTCATATTTAAAAATTTTGCCTTCCAAACTCTCTCTCTCCCTCCTTCCTTCCCTTAATGCCCCTGAGAACAGTAAGCAATTGATCCAGGTTGCATATGTGAAGACATGCAAAACATATTTCCATATTTGTGAAAGAAAACAAATAAACAAACAAAGAAACAAGGAAAAGTTTTTAAAAAGCATGCTTTGATCTGTATTTAGACTCCACCACTTCTTTCTCTGGAGGTGGACAACATTTTTCATTGTAAGTCCTTCAGGGTTGTCTTGCATCATTGTATTGCTGACAGTAGCTAAGTCAGTCACAGTTGATCATTGTACAATGTTGCTGTTACCGTGTACAGTGTTCTGCTGGTTCTACTCACTTCACTTTGCATCACTTCATGTAAGTCTTTCCAGGTTTTCCTGAAAGCATCCTACTTCTCATTTCTTATAGCACAATAATGTCCCATCACAATCATATACCACAATTTGTTCAGCCATTCCCCAGTTGACAACATCCCTTCACTTACCAATTCTTAGCTACTACAAAAATAGCTGCTATAAATAGTCTCCTTTCTTTTATCAAACCTCAAAGGGCAAGGTTGCATCAGTCAATTAAAGTCACTTTTTTTTTTTTTTTTTGCTTTTTGGAGGGCGATTGGGGTTAAGTGACTTGCCGAAAGTCACATGGCTAGTAAGTGTGTTAAGTGTCTGAGGTCACATTTGAACTCAGGTCCTCCTCACTCCAGGGTGGGCGCTCTATTCACTGCGCCACCTAGCCACCCTTTAAAGTCACTTTCTTAATGTTGTTTTACTTCTCTGTTTAGAGGAACCCAATTTAGAATGTGCTGGGAGTTTGTAGGATAAAACAATGTTTAACCAAAAAGAAAAAAGAAATCTTTGTTCCTTCAACAGCTCCTCCTAGGCCATCATTTGGGGGTCGTTCACTAGACTACTGAGAAAATTAGTTATGCTGTGTCATTTAGTGATTGATTCTTTTCTGTAGTAGATCCTATTCTCCATTTTTATCAAGCTCCATAATTCAGTTAAACTCAAGAATGAAGTCTCTCCTAAGGCTGATTGAGCATTAAAAACTTGGTTGAAAGGGAATGATATTATCACATGTACAGGTAGCCCGTGGGATATCTGCTAGCTGACCAGTTTAACCAGGGATCTCTGTTGACTGTAAACCAAAACCAGCTTAAGCTGGAGCTCCCCAAAAGATAACTTCTGTCCTTGCTAAACCTTGTGTAATTAGGGGTAATCTGAGCTCTCCCAAAGGAATAACTAACTGGGTGTCCTGATCTGGGTGCTTCTGATTTTCTAGTCGAGATTACGAGACAGTTGAATCCCATAAATTCAAATTCATTTATTATCAAAGAGGGGCATGATCGTGTACTACACCTTCCCCAGCTGTAGCCAATTGTGACATTCCCTAACCACCCAGAACTCCTCCTTTCCTGCATCTCAATAACGATGTTTGTTTGTTTTTTTTTCCTTCTCATCGTGGTCACTGACTTGATTGAAGGGGCCCAGTCTGACCTGCTTTATAAACTGTTATTTTGCTTAGAGAAAACATGTCTCAGTTTGCCTTTATTGTATTTTACTCCCACAGCAAACAAGTTGGTCCTTGCAAGTGGGTTAGCCCCCATTTGGCCTTTAGGGGACCCGTATTGGAACTCCAAAGTTCCTGAAGATTATACCAGGTTACATCAAGCTAGGGAATCCTTACTTTGGGGCATAGAAGCCCGTGCAATTAGACCAGAGAACAAGAATAGATTTCAGGATACACTGTGGTAACAGGAGGAAACTTGTAACCATTTTTTGGGATAGATTGTGCAGGAGTGCTAGCTGAACTAGCTGAACTGGAGACCCAACAGGTCCACGAGATGCACACACTTTGTTAGTCAATCACTCCTGAGACAGGAAAGCATTTCCACAAGAGGGTCCTGGGGGGCATAGAGCAACGAAATATCTAAGTGCCTTAGAGCAGCGGTTCTCAACCTGTGGGTTCTGTTCAATTTGTAACAATATATCCTGCATATCAGATATTTATATTACAATTCATAACAGTAGCAAAATTACAGTTATGAAGTAGCAACGGAAACAATGTTGTCATTGGGGGTCACCACAACATGAGGAACCGTATTAAAGGGTGGCGGCATTAGGAAGGTTGAGAACTACTTCCTTAGATGGTTATGAAGGAAAGGGAAGGCAGGAAAGAGAGAAGGCAGTAGCTATCAATACCCTGGCATATTCAGTTCAAACCATCACCCAGGCACTGTCAAAGTCTCCAGATTCACATGAATGATTCTATTGTTCAAGGATGGGGCCATATTGTCATGGAGAACAGAAAGAAAGATAAAGGACCTCAATAATGAAAGGGGAGATGGGTCTAGAACTTCCCAGAGGAGCAGCAAGGCATGAAAGTGTGTGGGGAGCAGAGCGGCTGTCGGAAAGGACCTTTTTTGTTTTCCTGGCCCCCGCTATCCCCATCCATCCCTCTCCCTAATCCCATGTCACCCTTAAGTTGGGGACACATGCTATGACTGTTTGCAGATACTGGGCCTTCTAATTCAGTCCTGGACTTTGTCTACAGCCCTGTGCTACCATCTTCTTCAGTGTTAGAGACACAGATGAAGGAGAGTCTCTGTTCAAGGGGCTTGGATTCTACAGTGAGTTTCCATTTATTGGGCAGCTGATCCCCCCAACAAACCTGTGAGGTGGGTGCTATTATGATCACAGATGAGGAAACTGAGGCAGCCAGAGGTTGTCAGCTTGCCAATGTCACCTAGGTGGGATTTGAACCCAGGACTCTCTGATTTTAAGCCCATTGCTCTATCTACTGTAACAGCAAGTTATTGGGGTAGATGGGTATGCAAGGTAAGGACAACACACACATACAATAAACACACATGCATATACACATGAACAAACTTGTGCTATATATACATACCAGATATGCTATATGTACATGCAATATACGCATCATGCATTATATATACTCTATATAAACATATACTATGTAGTAGATACTTCTATGTGTAGCACATATGTGTGTATGTGATATATATGTGTGGTTTTTGTATATACTATGTAGTTTGTGTGCACATGTACTATATGCATATAGTATGTGCATGTGTGTACATATATGTACACATATATACATATCTATATGAAATAAATGCAAAAGAATCTCAAGGGGGACACATTGCCAATGACTCGTAGGATGGGGAGAAGGCGGAGCCTTGTTTTGGAGATGGCATCTGAGCTACATCACTGAGGGAGCCAGGAATTCCCTGAGGCAGAGATGAGCAAGGAGTGCTTTGCACACTGGGGAGATCACCTGAGGCAGGGGATGGGCTAACAGGAAGCAGGTCAGTTTGATTGGAGAAGGGAATATGTGAATAGAAGAAATAAGATTGGAAAGCTTTAAATGCCGTTTAAATGGGTCAATTTATTTTTCAGTGCCTGAGGGACTTTGGTCAGGTTTCCCGAAATAAAAGATCATCCCATTCCCCTGTTGAGGAGCCTAGAATGCCGCCATAAGAGCATAACAAAATTACAGTGTTCACATTAGAAAGGGCCTGAGAGATGGTCTGTTTCAGCCTTCTTGCTTTACAGATAAGAACAAGGAGAGAGATGAATTGACTTACCCAGGGTCACACAGAGGGTATGAAGCAGAACAGGGATGAGTTCAAGCACTCTGAAGTCAAGTCTAGTTAGATCTTGCCCTTCATTGACATGCTTTTCATTGGGGCTGACCACTATCCACTTGGGCTCCTCTTTTAAGATGCGAAAATTGGTGGAAGCACCTTTCCCATCAAAGATCCCATAGTTGTTGGAGTGAATGAAGTGGGTGGGTCTTGCCTGATTTGCTGTAATGGCTTTCTAGTCTGTCTGGTGCTAGAGTAGGAAAAGGGAGCACTGACAAAGGGGAGAAGGGCAGAGGAAGGAGGCACAGGGAACAGATTTGTTGACTTGCCCATCCTTCTGCCAAGGGTTAAGTCTTGCCCACAGAAGAGGGGTGACCCCTGCCAACCAGTGACTCTACAGGGAAATCTTGCAGATCCATTCTTGGCTCAGTTTACAATTTGCATCATTCCAGGCCTTCAGGTTTCCAGGTATCAAATGGACACAATCTTCTGTTGATCCCTTTCCTTCATCCCAGTTGTCTGGTTGATTGGCCCTCCAGAACCTAGGAACAAGGGAGGACTCTGTTGCAGGGAGGAGAGGGTAAGCCCAATTGGTCCTGGTCTCCCTCTAGTCTGAGGTCTTCCAGAGCAAAATCCTTAAGTAAGAAAGTCCCAGAATCCCCCCTGGACATGTCTGGGAACTAAGGAGGGATGAGCTTCTGGGAAAATACTGACTATAGATGAGAAATCCTGGGGCTGAATCCTCATGCACCTGAGGCTTGGGGTTAGACTCCTCAGGTCCTCCTACAATCCCTTTTTCCTTTCTCAGTGAGCTCTGTGTCACTTTCTTTCTACCATTTTGGTCTAATCGAATAGTTAGGGTTTTATGGAGTTCTAAGGTCTGAGAAGCGCTGTACAAACAAATCTTATTTGACCCTCACAGCTACCTTGTAAGGCAGGTTGCTATTATTATAGCCACGAATAGGGATCATCACAGCACCTCCCTCCTGCAGCTGTCATAAGGATTAAATGAGATAGTATTTTAAAATCCTCAGCAGGGTGCCTGGCACATAATGCTGGGCAACCATGTGGTGCAGTGGATAATGTGCCAGCCCTGAAGTCAGGAAGAGCTGAGTTCAAATGTGACCTTAGACATTTATACTAGCTTGTGACCCTGGACCAGTCACATAATCCCTGTTTGCCTCAGTTTCCTTATCTGTAAAATGAGAATAATGACAGCCCCTCCCTTCCAGGGTTGTGGTAAGGATCGGAGGGGATGATAATTGTGCAGTGCTTAGCACAGTGGCTGGCCTCTAGCAGGTATTGCATAGATATTAGTGCTTATTATTATGTCAGTGATTTCCTTATATTCATTTTTACGAATAAAGAAACTATGTCTGAAGGAGATTAGGTGACATACAGGGTCACGCAGCTAGTAAGTGTCTGGAGAGTGATTTGAACTTAGATCTTTGGAATCCAAGGCCAGAATTTCTAAGATGTGTCATCTAGTTGCTTTGTTTTAAGAGTGGTGTCTCTGCTTCCTATGATGCCTGGATATCGGTTCAGGCAGTATTAGAGGGAAGCTTCCGCACCCTTGAGTTTCCTTTCCCACATAATCAGTTATCATTGGCCCTCCCAGTTTCTAGGCTTCTGTGGGTGCCCAGAGTCTTCTTTCCAATGCCCTGGCTCCATTTTCTCTCTTGGTTTTTTGATGTTTGTGCTTGGGAAAAGGGAAAATTGGGTGTGGCACAAAGTAGGGGAGTATCCACATGTGAGATACATACACGCACACATTGTCTCTGTCTCTCTCTCTTTGTCTCTGCATCTCTCTCTGTCTCTCTGTCTCTGCCTCTGTTTCTCTACTGGAGTTGGTACCAAAGAAGCATCAGGAATTGATGATATGTTGGACTTACCGTTCATTCTCAGAATGATTATAGTGATTCCCGTCCACCCAGTGCCAGATACCCTCAGTGCCCTTGTCAGTCAGGCCAATCCAGTGGCTAGTTGTAATTGTCTGGGTGAGAAATTCCTGCAGAGGAAAATAAACCTGCATGTAGTTTATACATTTCCTGTAGAAAGTCAGGGGCCCACAGATACCTGTGGCCGGTCCCAAGTGAGAGTTACATTTGGTGACTGGGTAGTTCCAAGACATCATGGATTGGTTCTGGCAAAGGATTGGGGAGATTCTTAGGGAATAGTTGTCAGCAAGGATTTAATGGAATCTTGAAACTGGAAAGGCCATAGAGATCTTCTCGTTGACCCTCCTGCCTGGGAGTTCTTTTTTCAGTGTCTGGGTAAGGTGGGCATCCAGGTAAGAGGCAGCCCCAGGTTTATGTGGGAGATGGTTTGTGGCCACTTTTCTAAGCTGTCTGTCCATCCCATTAGGAAAAATCCTGATTGCTAGAATGTTCTTTATGTTGCTTTGTGTCCTACCTCCCTGTACCTTTAACCTGTTTGTATTATTTCTGCCTTTGGGAGCAGCACAGAAAAAAAACCAACAACCCTGGTCTCCTCTTCCACCTCAGAAGTCACCCTCTTTACTTCCCTGGCCCCATCTTTTTTCTGTAGGCTGAGCACCCTCAATTCCTCATTTCTTGGACAAGATTGTCCTGTGCATCTGGGTAGTATAACAGAAAATCACTGAATTTAAATTGAGAGACTTTCAAATCTTGAGTTGACCCAAACTAGTGGCCTGGTAGGGATCAAAGTCGCTGCAGAGGGAGCGGCCACTAGAGCAAGCAATCAGTATTTAGCTGAGCAGCATCTGAAGACTTGTCCATAGCCCTGAAATCTTTCAGCCCCCGAGGCGGGAACCTCTCCCCTCACACATGCTTTGGCCACACGTGTTCCCCATGCATGTGATTTTTCTACTTGTGTCCTCTGTGTGCAAAAACTCTCCTAGCTGATCCCGGGTGCATTTGTGGGAGAGAGCAAACCCTAGCCTTATTGGCACGATATCTTGTGGTTATTTTTCCTACTAAGCCACTTCTGTAAATGTTTTGTTGTTGTTGTTGAGCCATTTCCAGCCATATCTGACTCTTTGTGACTCCATTTGGGGTTTTCTTGGTAAAGATACTGTGATGGTTTGCATTTTCTTTTCTAGGTCATTTTATAGATGAGGAAACTGAGGCAAGCAGGGTTAAGTGACTTGCCCAGGGTCACACAGCTAGTAAGTGTCTGAGCGCACATTAGATCCCAAGTTTTCCTGACTCCAGGCTCAGCACTCTCTCTACTGTGCCCCCTTAGCTATTTTGAGCTAACCCTAATTCTGACTCTGGTTGTCTATTAAAGTGTAAATATTATAGTGTTAGGAGGAGACCTACAGAGTACTTTTAACTTGAGGTAGCTGTTAACCAGGACATGTACCCTGGGAATAGCAGTGTGAGTGGGGTTGCCCTTTTTGAACGCCAAGAGTTGCTAGAACTCTTGGGTCCAGACCAGTCCTGTAACTGGTGGACTGGGTCTAGAAGAGTGGTGAGCTCACAGTCATGTGATAACTGGTTATTATACATTGACATTCTCTTAATGCTGTGAATCCATTTTCCCTCAAAGCTCAGCTCCAATACCATTTCCTACATGCATCTATCACTCTTGAATCCTCCACGTTGCTGCCGGGGCCTCCTGCACACAGCAACACAATGGCATTATATTCATTTTGTATAGACTCCTGTGTATACATGTTGTTTCTCCCAATAGAATGGAACCTCCTAAGGGCAGAGACGTTTTCCCTTTTTGTCTGGACTTCTGTCCCGACTCAGGAAGAGAGAGTGAGGCTGAGGGCTGTGAAGCTTTGCCTCATTTAAATCCAGTTCATGTGCATGTCAAGGTATCACTTGTGATGTGATCAGTCCTCTTTGAAAATGAAGGCTGAACAACATCCCTTGTATCTCCAGAGCTTACCCCCACACAGTCTGATATTATGTCAATAATGAAAGTCACTAACTCTGTCAGTCTGCTTATCCCCAATACAGGCTGGTGAAGCCTCTGGACTGTTCCTCCGAATAATGTTTGTAAATCCACAGAATAAATACATAGGACTGCACAGGAAACCAATTCTATCGAAATATAGTTTTAATCGCTAACATCGGTCCCATTTTAAGGTTTTCAAAGTACTTTATAAATATTATCTCATTTGATCCTCATGATAACCCTGGGAAGGAAGTACGCCCATTTTGCAGATGAGGAAAGAGTCTGAGAGAGGTAAAGACAATTGTCCAGGTTCACACAGCTATGAAGTGTCTGAGGAGGTATTTGAACAAGAAGGTCAGGCCCCCTAGGATAAGAACCACCATCAGAGGGGATCTTATTGTCAGAGTGTGAGCTCAATTCAGCTCCTTGACTCTGCAGCCCCTCCCCTCCTCCAAGGTTCTGTGGTTCTTCAGGACCAAGGTTGGGTTCTGTTTCATACCTGTGAGGGATTGAGGGGATTAGGACAAGTGGTTAATGGTGGGAATCAAGAGACCCCCACTGACTCTCTCTTGTGACTCAATTCTAACTCTTCCTATTCAATTATGCGTCTAGTCCAAATCTGTCTTGTGTGAAAAGTTTGTTCAGTTGTGGGAACTGTATTGTTTGAATCTAGCACTGCATGGCTGGGAAACTGGACCACATCAACCTGCTACTTAGTGACCCTTCATCAAAGACCTCTGTCGTGCTGACCAGAAACTTGGTCAGATCCAAAAGCTTATGACAGGAGTTTTCTCACCATTGTACAGCTCAAGCAACTCATATGTCTTATTTGAACAATCATTGTTCCCATGTTCTTTTGATTTTTTTTACAGACCCTTGGGGGGAAGTGGGATACCTTTTTTTCCCTGAATTCAGGGAATTGCACCTGTTTACTCTTCCCCTCCTGACTTGGAAAATCCCTAATCTTTTCTCCAATTAGAAATCAGACGACCTAGTGTGGCATTGTTTTCTTTTAATTAATTTGCTTTCTTTGATTGTTTTTAATGCATGAAGTCTATTTCTGATTGTATCTGGGGTACAGTCCTAAGCTAAGGAAGGGGCCTGGTCCTGATTTGTTGGGCAATTGGCATGCTTTGCTTTATAAATAGATATGGTTGGATGATCAAATCTTTGTTACCTCGATGATTTCATCTTTCATCCACCACACTGGGAATCCTCTCATTTCCTTTATTGGGACTCTAGCAAAGGAGACTTTGCTCCCATCTCCTATCTTCTCCTCTTTCTGTCCCATAGCCTATTTGTGGTGTGTGTGTGTGTGTGTGTGTGTGTATGTGTGCACTCATGTGTGTATGTGTGTGTTCATGCATGCATACCACAGACCTGTTCTTCCTTTGAGGTCACTGAGGTCAGGTTAGAGTTCTTAGACACACAGGACTGCTGAGCCTCTTCCCAGGACTTTTTTCCACTGGAAAAATAGTAGATATTTCCACCATGCAGCTTCCAGCCTTCAGGGATGAGTGTGACGACTGTCCCTTGATAGTTGGGGAAAGGACATGTGAATAGGCTGCAGATCCCTCTAACCCAGAGGTTCTGAATCTTTTTTATGCTCTGGCTTGCTTTGGCAGACTAGTGAAGCCTGTGGATTTCTTTTCAGAATAATGTCTTTGCATACGTGAAGTAAAACATATAAGGCTACTAAGGAAACTAATTATGTCTAAATATACCCATCAAATTTTCTTTTTAAAAGTTCTCAGGGGGGTAGCTAGGCTGGGGCGGGGGGACAGCTAGGCAGCAAAGTGAATAGAGCACCGGCCCTGGAGTCAGGAGGACCTGAATTAAAATATGACCTCAGATACTTGACACACTTATTAGCTGTGTGACCTTGGGCAAGTCACTTAACTCCAATTGCCCTGCTCTCCGCTCTCCAAAAAGCAAAAAAAACAAAATTCTTGGATGCCACATTATGAACCTCTACAAGATGATTGGTGGAGGAGCTAAGAGGGAGGATGCCTATGAGATTAACTTTTTTCCCTCAATCTCCTCTGTGTGTGGAGGTCACCTACAAAGCTTTGGGAATTCTCACACACCTGAGTAAGACCTATGTATCTCCAGAGGTTGTATGACTACAAGAGGTGTGGCTAAAGCAAAGGGTATAATCATAGTATACGAATGGGGTTTGGGAACCCAAGAGTCTTATGAGATCTCAGAGCCAGATAACAAGAGCCCTTGAGAAGAATATTGGACACTTGTGGTTGACTTTTTGGGACAATGTCAGTGGCAGATTCAAGCTCGCAGACCAGAGGTCACATCAGACTGAGCCCTTCCCAGTTTGAGCCAGGGTTTAGTGGCATGTCTATTGTGACCAATCAAAGCCTGCCTAGACAGTAACCACCTAGGGGGCATCTGAATCAGTTTTCTGAGTGTCCTTTCCCAAAGAGCCAACATCCCAAGGGAAAACCTAGGAAATATCCAGGTCCACTTAACATGGGGATTTATAAAAAATGATGGCACTGGAGACTCACAGTGGCCAAGAAAAATCAACACTGATCACAAATGGGAAAGACAAGAGAAGTCCAAATAGACCTGAGGCCAAGCTGGTAGATGGGTCCCTTAGCTGGGGGAAGTTGGGTAATTCCAGGGAAAGATGCACATATGAATAGACAAGCTGTCTGGGAAAAGCAGGTAGGAGGCAGGGAGCTGGATCTGTTGACAAAGAACTTAATGTTATTGGAAAGTTGGTAAAGGTGGGTCATCCAGTGGTACCAGGTGCCACTCATCTCAAGGTGCTCTGACATGGAGAAGACTACACTATCTCATGTGGCAAGGCATCGTTAGCATTGCTGTTGTTGGATTGATGCCCCGACCCCAGAGAGATTCCAAAGGAAGAGTCTGCTTCAGACCAGAGGATGATCCCTAGAGGACCTCACTTGCACAGGTGGTCATGAAACTTACGGTATTTATATTGAAGTGTCTGATAGGAAGCATTGAGTTTCTCCAAATAACTATTTTCCATTTTCATAGCCAACATGGTTGAGTTATCAATGGAGCTGCAAGGCACTGCTTTCCCGTGTAGCCATAGGCATGCGTTTTCCCATGAGTCTAAACATTGTATACAAACAGGCAAGATGGAGGAGGTGCAAAGCAGGCTCCCGAGACCACCTTTCAATTTCTGAGAAAAATCAAAAAGATAAGAATAGGATCCAAGCTAAGGGATCATTAGCCGGGTTGTTGATGATCATGGGAACATAGAAGCACAGATTTAGATCTGAAAGGGACCTCAGAGGTCATCTAGAGTACAACCTCTTCATTTTACAGAAAAGGAAACTGAGACCAAGGGGTGTGTGTGTTAAAGGATTTACCTAAAATCACACAAATAATATATAGCAGAGTCTGGATTTGAATCTGGGGTCTTTGACTAAATCCAGCTGTCTTTCCATTGCGCAAGACTGTAACAGTGATTGTGTACTATCACAGAAATGACAGTAACCGCTAGTGTTCTGAAAACAGAAACAACCCCAAATACTTCTTTTGGGGTGAAAAAGTATCCTAGATCCTTCTCAGTCATTTGGAGGTACGGTCAGGTGCTTCCTCTTGGATTTTGCTTTCTTTCTGTCTGACCAGAAACAGAGGTTTGGAGCCTAGACCCCTCTGGGGACTTACGCAGAATAATCGTCGTTGTCAAGGAAGCCACCAGCATCAGAGCAAAGAGGATAAGGACGGAGTAAAGGACCCTGAGATTCTTGTAGACTGGTTGTGTCTGTGCCTCTGGTTCTGCATTTGGGGAGGAAAGGAAAATATCCATGAAAAGCCCTGGGGAAATAGCTTCCAAAGTCAGAACAGGCTCTTTGTCCCTGCTGGAGCTGACCGGATTCCTGGCTGTCCCTTTATGGACCCAGAGAAGAGTAAAGGGAGACCAGGAGTTTTTTTTTTATCAGCTTTCCAAGTCTGTTCTCTGTTCCCTCTTCTTTCGACCTTGTCCTTTTTATCTTCCCATGATATCTTGCTCCTTCTCCATCTCTCTCCCTCTTTCTTACACATATGTGCTCATTTATGCAAATCTGATTATTTTTAGGCAGACATATCTGTCAACAGTGGTCACATGAGTTCCATCCAAATGCAAAAACTCATTTCTGACAGATCATTAAAAATTGACCATCGTGATTTGTAATAACAACTAACATTTCTATAAGGCTTAAAGGTTTGCAAAAATACTTTACATATGTTATTTCATTTGATTGTCATAACTGTCTTGGGAGGTAGGGGTTATTATTATCCCCATTTTATAGATGAGCAAACTGAGGCTTAAGAGACATATGGGGGAGGGGGTTGGTCACAGAGGTAGTGTCTGAGACAAGAGTTGAACTTGGGTCAAACTGGCTGCTTGAATGCAGGCAGCTCACCTTTACAAGAAACCTGAAGTTTGCATCCTTCTGGATGATGATCAAGAAATCTAGTGATCACTTTAGATTGGTACAAGAGATCAGTCAGCCTAGAACAATAGGAGAGAGTCCCCCTGCAAAGCTAGTTCTACAACCAGCACATGGTAGCCTCCCAACTGGACCAGAGGTGGGTTAGGGGCATGTATGGCAAGATGGATCAAAAACATGCAGAGCCTGCAAGGCTTTTCATCCAAGAAGGAGCAAGAACAGATTGAGAACGTCCCAGGATGATGAGGAAGCCCCTGGGTGAGGACCCTCAGAGCTCTGGGGAGTAGCAATGGACAGCTCCATTCTGTAGAACTGGATAACTCGGGTCTGGGGGCTCTGAGGTTTGTAACATTTTGTTCTGAGGTGACCCTGAAGACACTAAAGATTCAGCTCTCTGAACCTCAAAGATCAAGTGTGTGTGTGGGGAGGTTAATTCCAGGAGGTGTAGGTCAGCACAGGTGACCCAGGTGTAATGCCAATCAACACAGCCCACTTGAGGGCTGCTGCTGTGAATAATTTCAGAGGTCTAATCGCAAGGTATAATGAGTGCTCTATTCAAAACTAAACCTGGAGCCAACAGTCTAAAACATTCACAATTCATAACAACATAACAGCTTATTACCAGGAAGGTCACAAGACCTAAAGCAGACACAAAAGTATATAACACAACATATCATACCCCCCACCATATACATCCTTTGGGGTGGCCAAAATCTTTGGGGAGTGAGCAACTAGCTCCTCTTCACTCAAGTACTGTTCCAAAATACTTGTTTATACAATTGAGGATCCTAAGCCAGTTTCTCCCCTTAATATGGTACATTCCCAGGGGTAGCAGAGAACACAACAACCCCCACCCCTAGGTCACAGAAGGTTATAATCCCCTCTAGCCAGAGTGTCTGTCCAAGTAAAGTCCTCTTGAGGGGTGTCCTTCACCCCACGCTGCTGTTGCAGGCTCCCACCTGGTACACTCAGGTGCATGCTTGCTCTAATGAGCCAAAGAGTCCAGGTTTTAACACTGCTCCAGCCCCAGCTTCCAAGTCCTGAAGGGCAGCTGGGCTACAAAGCCAACAGGGTGAGTCCCCAGGGGCTATGGCATTTCCCCGGTCCCACCATAGACAAATCTTCCCCTGGGTGCCAAACCATCCTAGGGGAGGTAGCAGGAAAATGCACTCACTGCCCCTGCCTTGCAGCAAAGTTTTCATCTTGACCTGGGGTTAAGTCCTGAGCCCTGTGGCTCCTCCTCCTGCAGGTCTATGGGCTCACAGCTCTGACCAGGGTCTGGAGGCAGGAAACTCTCTGCTCAGGCTGCATGTCTTGCCTCACAGGGGAAGGGACTGCCCCATTCCAAGCTCTCCCTGTTCCTGCCCGAGTCCAGGCACAGCAGGCTTTCAGGGGCTTCTGCCCCCATCTTCTCTGTCTCTGACCCATACCACCTCAACTCCAGGACAGCTTGTCTTCTCCCAGCCTTACACTGGGAGGGGCCACTCCCGTCTGGGCTCTGGGCACAGCAAAATAATACAAACAGACAACTACCCCAGTCCCACTACAAACCCAGACTTTCTTCAAAGGGCTTAACAATCTTACTTTCTATCAGTCCAGTGTTCCAGTGTTCTGATGTCTGGGTTCACAAAGCTGGGGGGGCCCTTAACAATGCCTACCCAGAGTCTCCTCCTGGAAATCAGGAGTTCTCAGGTGAAGCATTCTTCCCACGAGCGTGTCCTGAGGCAATATCTCACCTCAGAATACACACACACAGACACAGACACAGACACAGACACACACACACACACACACACACACACACACACACACACACACACACACACACACACACTTTTGTCTAATAGTCTCCGAGCCAGAAGGAAACCTAAGTGACTCAGCACAGCTGTGTATTATCCGAGTTCAAAAGAGACCGATCTTTCAGATGTTTACAATTTAGCCTGGGAAACTGAACTGTTAAAAAAAAAAAACAAACAACCACATCCCACCTTGCTGGTGCTTACACCAGGTCAAACCAAGCAGGGCCAGCCACTCTGCCAAAATTTCAGAAGCCAGCAGAGCCTAGCTCTAGAACAAAGCCTGATTCAAGAAGTAAAGCTGGAGAGAGAACTAATTCGAAGCAAATGCTGACGACTTTCAAAAATTACTGTAGATATAGAGATCCCCCCAAAAGAAGGATAACTGTAAGAACCACAAGCAGCCTCCAAGAAAAAAATAGATTTTACACAAAGACTCCATGAATATCTAGAAGAAATGAAGCAAGCAAGACACACAAAAATGGAATAAAAGCTCTGGAGGAAAGAAATTTGGACCTCAAAAAAAGCAAAGAAAATAAGTTGTCCAAAAGAGAAACAAATAAATATCACCCAAGAAATGGGCTGCTTGGAAGCTGGGAGTGCCACGGTGAATAGCATGCTGGGCTTGGAGCTAGCAAGACCTGAGTTCAAATCTGCCCTTAGACAATTACTAGCTGGGTGACCCTGGTGAATTACTTAACATCTCTGAGCCTCAGTCTCCTCAACTGCAAAATGGTAATATTCACAGCACCTAGCACCCAGGGTTGTTGTGATGATCAAATGAAAGAGGAGGAACAGGGAACACACAAGTATAGAAAACAAGAAGAAAAGGGGGATGGAATTTGTTATTTCTCATACACAAACATGGAGGAAGGGATGGAGGAGTGGGCATCATAGGAACCTTAACTGAAATTAGGACAAAGGAGTCAGAAACAGAACAAACTGGTGAAAGGAAGGGAAGATGATGAGAATCTAAGCAAGTGATGTATGTTGCTTCAGACAATTGGGGAATAACTGAACAAACTGTAGTATGTGAATGTAATGGAATATTAATTAAGAAATGATGAAAAATATGATGTTAAAGAATCCTGGGTGGTATGAACTGATGCAGAGTGAAGTGAGCAGAACCTGGAGGGTGATTGATACAAGGTTAGCAACATTATAAAAAAATTAAGAAGTTTAAATGTAACATTTTATTTTTCCTTCAGTTACATGTAAAAACAATTAACATTTATTTTTCAAATGTTGAGTTCCAAACTCTCGTTCCCTCCCCTTCGCCCATTGAGAAGGCAAGCATTTTCACATAGGTTATACATGTATAGGCATGCAAAATGCATTTCTATGGAAGTCATTCTGGGAAAGAAAACAGACAAAAACCCCTCCCAAAATAAAGAAAGTAAGGATAAAGTATCTTCAGTTTGCATTCAGGCTCGATCAGTTCTTTCTCTAGAGATGGACAGCTCCTTTCATTGTAAGTCCTTCAGAATACTGTTGAGAATAGCTATAAGTTATTCACAGTACATTACTATGTAATGTATCTGTTACTGTGTACAATGTTAAAAAATTTGAGACAGTTATCAAGTCTGATCAATACAATGATAATCGTGTCTATGGAAAATCCATGATAAAATATGGTACCTACTTTCTAACAGAAGCAATGGACACAAGACGCAGAAACACACACACACACACACACACTTACACACTTATGTTTCCACTGGGTAGATTCATTTTGCTTGACTATTATTTATTACAATTTTTTCTTTTGTTGTATAGTTTTTAATTGAGGGTACCAAAGGAAAGAGGTTATTCATGGTGAACTCCCTCCCCCCAAAAGAGGGACATTGAAACATTTTTAAATGTACAGAAGAGACCAGAAGAAAGCTCAGAAGGAAGCATAGCCAAGCAGGACCATTTTGAAAGTAACATATAGAATTTCTTATATACTGTTTTAAAATAAATTCACAAGATTCATAATTCATAGAGAATTTTCTTTTTGTGTTCTCTGTATGTGGAAATAGTTGGTTTTTTTTAGTGGCTAAATTAAGAATGAAACAAAAGAAAAAAACCAGGCATTGTGATAGTACCGCTTTTACAAAATCATAGTCATATCATTTGAGAGGTCATAATGTAAATATAGTCAGGTAGCATGACATGAATAGAAAGCTATCCTTGACGGGAGGAAGATCTGAGTTCAACGCTTGCCTGTGACATATTCGTTGTGTAACCCTGGGGAAGCTTCACTATACCTTAGGTAATTCTCAGAGATGATAAGCATCAGATGTCTTGCCGTCTCATTGTCTTTATCTCCTCAATATCTCCTACATACACCCTGTACTCTCTACTCATCCAACCACCCCCATAATTTAGACTCTCGTCTTAACTGGTCTATTGCAATAACTTCTTAACTGGTATCTCTGCCTCGAGTCTCCCGCTTCAGTTGCTAAAGTGTTCTTCCTAAAGTACAGGTCTGACCTTTACTGACTTTAGTGGCACCCTATTACCTACAGGATCAAAAATAAAATTTTCTGTTGACAGAAGCCAGGAAGACCTAACAGAGTGCTTAGTGCCTCAGTTTCCTAACATGCAAAATGAGGAGAATGTTGGACTAGATGACTGCTTTTAGATTGCCCCTTGTGACTCTGATTCTGTGATTCTTTGAACTTTGTTCCTCCACAAAATCCTAGTAGTCTTTGGCTCTGTCTCCACAGGTCCCCCTTACCTGCCTCTGGCTAAGTTTCACCTAAACTATTCAAACCTTATTTACTGAGGTCCCCCCTACCCCCGTGCATGCTCAGCACTAATTTTTAGAGGTGGTCATTTCATCAGGGAATATTCTTGTGTGTTGAGGACAGCTTATTATGCAGCAAAACAAGCTAATGTGATATTAGGTCAGTTTCTAAGAAGAGCAAAATGTATATTCTCCCAGTGCCCTCTGCCCACATCAAAGCAATGTTTTTAGTGCTGAGCCCCATAGCTGGAGAAGGACATTGGTAGGTTGGAGAGAGTTCACAGGAGGTTGAGCCCTTGAGCCCGCATCATATTGGAATCATTTGGAAGTACCAGGACACATTTACCTTGGAGAATGTAAGACTGGGTGAGAAGAGAAATATGAGGAGGAGACATGAAAGCTATGTTCAAATATATTATTTAAATCATATCAAGTATATGATTTAAAGAAGGGATTAAACTTGTTCTTTTTGGCTCCAGAAGGCAATGAGGGGAAGGTGCAAAAAGGTCTGATATAGAGAAAGCCTTCCTAATGCATGGTAGGCTCTCCCTCTAGAGAGGAGAGACTGGATCATTCTTCGTTCCTTATGTTAGAGTGTAGATTCCTTTCATGTATGGGTTAGATTTAACAAAGCTGAGACTCCTTCTAACCAATCTTCCCATTTTGTGATTCTGTGACTATTGCTTCCCTGCTTCATCCTGTGTGTGTATGGGGAACACAGCTGGCCATGGAGTCAGGAAGACCTGGGTTCAAATTCCACTTCTGACACATACTGCCACAAGTACCATTACCTCTAAGTGCCCCAGGAAACTCCCTAAGACTAAGTTGCAGATTGGTATTGGTAGAGGGAGTTTTCTTACCCAGAGAACCTCAGGACTATGAAATCACAGGCTTTGACCAAAACAAATTGTGAGAGAATATGATGAAAACAAGGATTCTCTATGGTCAATGTTTTCTTTTCTGCTTTCATATTAAATTCTAAGTTAAATGGAAGGAATGGCTGATGTAACATTAGGTAGTGATGATCTCAGACTACTCCAGGGAATGGCCTTCATAGGTCATTTTATCCACATTCATGTTATGTTAAAACAGGCTTCCAAGCTTAGGACCTTTTTTCTCTCCAAGATAGTCAAAACAAGGAAGCAGAAATCAGTCTTCTTGGTTAAGAGCCTGGACAGTGATATTTGTTAAGACTTAGCTTACATGAACTGGTGCAGAGTGAAGTGAGCAGAACCAGGAGAACATTGTACAGAAGAACAGAAATATTGTATGATGAGGAATTGTGAATGATTTAGCCATTCTCAGCAACACGGTGATACAAGGTAATCCCAAAGGACCCTAATGAAAAATGCTGTCTGCCTTCAGAGAAAGAACTGATGGAATCTGAATGTAGATTGAAGCATATTTTTTTTCCTACTTTATTTTTTTCTTTTTTTTAGTCTGTGTTTTTTTTCATGACATGACTAGTATGGAGATAACATTTTGCATGACTGAACATGTTTAACCTTTATCAAATTACTTGATGTTTTAGGGAGGGGGCAGAGAAGGGAGGGAAGGAGAAATTTTAAACTAAAAATTTTTTTTTTAAATTAATGTTGAGAGAAGATTCTGGGAAGATGGCAGGGTAGGTCAGAAAACTTTTGGCTCTCCAAATTTCCTCCACAAAATAAGACAGAACATTGCCTCAGAGCAGCAGAAATAAACAGGGGGTAAAGCGTTTGTCCTCCTAAGACAATTTGAGGGGACTCCAGGAAAGACCTGACCTCCAGGGGCAGAGGTTTGGCTTCAGTGAAGGGCAAATACTCCCAAGCCAACTCTGCAGACTCAACAAATGGCAAACCCTGAGAGCAGCTGGGTCGAGAACTGTCCTCAGCCTTGGAAACTTTAATTTTGCTGATAGCGTGGGTCTGAAGGTTGAATAGGAGAAGATTGAAGGACCTTCCACTGTCAAGGGATACCAAGCACAGCTGTGCTGACCAGATGCATCCCAGGATGTGGCTTCAGGGAAAAGGAGTTAGGACACACCTGGTTGAGTGCAGTGAGGGATGGGATCCCTGTTGGCTATGGGCACTTGCAGGAGATCAGAGTCCCTGGTTTCATTTCTGGAGCAGAGAGAACAGCTGTAGTTGGCAGCCACCAGAGGGACTGCAGGGAACAAGATCATTTGTGGGACAGTGTGGCTGAGGGTCTTAGCCATGATTTAGAATTGTTTGGAGCTGGAGCCTGTGCCAAGTTTGTGCTTCTACTCTGCCATCTTGGTTCCGCCCCTAGCCATGATTTAGGAGTAAAGATTTCAAGGTTGGGGCCCAGGATAGACCCCAGAAAATAATAGCAAGAAGGAGATGAGACTTGAGGTATCATTCCCCATGCCTCAGGACTACAACTTGATTACACTAATAGCTGCTAAAAACAAAATAAAGCAATTAAAAAAGTGAAATGAGTAAGCAAAGGAGAAAAAACCTACCATAGATAGTTAGTATGAATATAGAGAAGACATGGATTCATATCCAGAGGAAGATAATGGAGCTAAAAAGCTACTCCTTTTTCAATGAGAAAAGCACAAAAAGAGTTCTTGGAAGAACTTAAAAGGGACTTTAAAAATAAAATAAGAGTGATTAAAAAATAGAAAAAATAAGAACAATTCAAGAAAATTAGGAAAAGAAAGCCAACCAATTTGAAATAGAGAATCAAAAACTTAAGTAAGAAAATAATTCCTTGAAAACTAGAATTGAGCAAGAGGAAACTAATGACATTCTAAGACACTAAGAAATAATAAAAAACCCAAAACTATGAAAAAATAGAAAGTAAAACATCTCATCAGAAAAACAACTGATTTAGAGAACCAATTGAGGAGAAATAATATAAAAATAGTCAGACTACCTGAAAATTACAGTAAAAAAGAATCATGATACATTACAAGAAATTATCAAGGAAAATTGCCCTGAAGTTCTAGATCAAAAGGGCAAGGTAGAAATAGAAGAAAAATCCCCTGATCAACACCTGAAAGAGACCCCAGGAGGAAAACTTACAAGAATATCATAACCAAGCTTCAAAGCTCCCAGGTTAAGAAAGAAAAAAGAAAAGAAAACCAAACCAATTTATATATCTTGGAGCTACCATAAGGATTACACAAGACCTAGCAGCTACTGCATTGAAGAGCTATAGGTCTTGGAATACTATATTCCATAAAGCAAAAGAGCTGGGGTTATGACCAAGGGTAACTTACCCAGCAAAGTTAAGCATAATCTTGAATGAAAAAAAATGACCATTTAATGAACTGAAAGACTTTCAGGTTTTTGTGACAAAAACCCCAGAACTTACGGGAAAATTTGACATATAAAATCCAGGAGAAATATAAGGTGACCATTAAAGACCAATTACAAGGGACTCAATAAAGACAAATTGTTTATTTTGCATATGTGAAAATATTAGCAGTACTCTTATGATTGTCATCTTCATTTGGGTAGTGTGAAAGAAAGGTTTGGGCTGATTTGAATATGATGGGATACACAAAGGAGTGAGGAGGGATAGGGTAAATAGGGTGAGAAGGATAGTGAGGAAAAATAGGAAGGAGGAAAATACAGTAGTAATTGTAGCTTAGAATGTGAATGGGACAAATTTACCCATAAAACAGAAATGGATAGCAGATTAAAAATTTGAATTCAACAACGTATTGCTTTCAAGAAATGTTATAAAAATAAGAGAAACACACAAAGATAAAATAAAGGGCAGGAGTAGAATTTATTATGTTAAAAAAGCAGCAATAGTAATCATGATCTCAGATAAAGTTAAAGTTAAAGTAGGTTGACTCATGCATTGCCAGAGCTAGCTCCGTGTTTGGGAGGCTCTGAAGGAAAAGTATGGGAGAGAATAGGTATTAGACTGACTACGAAACTGAAGGTCTGCAGAGCCCTTGTGCTGACCTCAATGTTGGATGCCTGTGAAACCTGGACATTCTACCAGTGCCATGCCAGGAAACTGAATCTCTTCCATTTCAATTGTCTTAGGAAGATTCTGAAGATCACCGGGTAGGATAAGGTACCAGAAACTGAGATCTTTTCTCTAGATGAACTGCCAAGCATCCAAATTCTACTTCAGAGAGCTCAACTCCAATGGCCTGGCCGTGTTATTCAAATGCAAAGCTAACGCTTGCCAAAAAGACTATTTTATGGGGAACTCATGCAGAGCAAGCATTCACGTGGTGGTCAAAAGAAATGAAACAAGGACACTCTCAAGGTCTCTATTAAGAACTTTGGAATTGATTGTGTGACATGGGAGACACTGGCACAGGACCACTCAGCATGGTGTGCTCATACCAGAGAAGGTAATGTGCTCTGTGAGCAAAGCAGAATTGAAAAAACTCAAAGGAAACACAGGAAACACAAATTTAGGGAATCTACCCCAAATGTTCACATGGACTATTTGTGCCCAACCTATGGTAGAGCATTCTGAGCCCATATCAGCCACAGTGGGACACATTGAAACTTGACTCTAGTATAGTGATATCATCTTAGTCCTCTTCAAGAATGAAAGACAACAACCAACCAACCAACCAACCAAGAAATATTAGCTATAGCAGTAAGGAAAGAAAAAGAAATTGAACAAATTAGAATAGGCAATGAGGAAACAAAACTATCACTCTATGCAGATGATATTATGGTATACTTAGAAAGTCCTAGAGAATCAACTAAAAAACTACTTAAAATAATTAAAAACTTTAGGAAAGTTGCAGGATATAACATAAACCCACATCAGTCATCAACATTTCTATATATTAGCAACAAAGCTCAGAAGCAAGAAATAGATAAATTCCATTTAAAATAACTGTAGATACTATAGAATATTTGGGAATCTACCTACCAAGACAAACTCAGGAACTACATGAACACAATTACAAAACATTTTCACAAAAATAAAGTCAAATCTAAACAACAGAAAAAATATTAATTGCTCATGAATAGACCAAGCCAATATAATAAAGAAAGCATGAACTTAATTTCTTTATTCAACTCTATAACAATCAAAATACCAAAAATTATTTTATAGAGTTAGAAAAAAATCATATCATAATTCCTCTGGAAGAACAAAATGTCAAGAATATTAAGGGGATTAATGAAAACACATGTGAAGGGAGGTGACCTAGCTGTATCAGATCTTAAATGGCATTATAAAGCAGTAATCATCTAGACTATCTGGTACTGGCTTAGAAATAGAGTGGTGGATCAAGTGGAATAGATTAGGTACACAAAACTCAGTAGTAAATGACCATAGTAATCTAGTATTTGGTAAACTCAAAGACCCCAGCTTTTGGAATTAGAACCCACCATTTGACAAAAAACTGCTGGGAAAACTGGAAAACAGTATGGCAGAAATATATAGAGAGAACTGATTCAAATTTATGATTACAAGCCATTCCCCAATTTATAAATGGTCAAAGAATATAAACAGGCAGTTTTCAAATAGAGAAACCAAGGCTATTTATAGTCACATAAAAAATACTCTAAATCACTATTGATGAGAGAAATGCAAATTTAAACAATTCTGAGGTATCACTTCACACCTATCAGATTGGCTAAGAGGACAGAAAAAGAAAATGATAAATGTTGGAAGGAATGTGGAAAAATTGGGATTCTAATGCACTACATTCATTAAGAATGTGTAATGTACATGAAACTTGTGTTGATGAGTGAAACAGGAAAGCCAGCATAAGTTTAGTGTGGTTTGGGTGAAAGCAAGGCACTTGTGGCCATTGAGAAGAGGAGGAAGGGGGGGGGGGGGGACCAAGAGGGAAGTAGAAAAAACCAAGGATTTCTATTCCAATGACTTGGGTTTGAATCTTAGCCAAGCTACATGTTAACGCATGAGATGCTGGGACAAGTCATTTCACCAAGGATTTGGGACTAGATCAGAGGTTCTTAATCCAATTCCTCCATGGATAGATTTCAGGGAGTCTATGAATTTGATTCAGAGAAATTAATCTAACTGTTAAGCGTTTTCTTTAATTATAAACATAATCAAGAAGAAATAATTCTGAGAAGAGCCAAAGGAATCTGTTACACAAATAGGTTCAGAATCCTCAGACTATGCCATATAAAATAATGCAATGGACAATTTCAGAGGATATTGGGAAGACCTTTTTGTGGTCTGTCCTTCATTCTCGAAAAGGATCATTGTATCAGGAAGATGATGCTGTGACTTGCAATTCAATTGGATTTAAGTGAGGGAGGACTGTGCAAAGTCACCAGCCTCACTTTCTCCTTCAGAGCCTTATGGATCCAATGGCCAGATGTAGATCAGGACAACTGGAGATGACACAGGAAGACCTTTATGAACTGAGGCAGGGTAAAGTGAGAAGAACCAGGAGAACAGTTTATACAATGATAAGCATATAAAGGAAAAACAACTTTGAAGGACTTTAGAACAATGATCAATTCAATGATAAATTGCAAGTCTAAAAGAATAAAAACAAATGTCATTTAACTTCCTGACAGAGAAGTGATGGATTTAAAATGTAGAAAGAAATGTGCATTTTTGGACATGATCAATGTAGGAATTTGTGTTCTTAAGTCATATAGATATGTACTGAAGATTTTTTTTTTAAGATTGCTTACTCCAGAGAAAGAAGTGATGTTGTATGAAATATAGACTGGAGCAAACTATTTTTCTCTCTTTCTTTTTCCTTCCTTCCTTCCTTCCTACCTCCCTTCTTTTCTTCCTTCTTTCCTTCCTTCTTTCTTTCTTTCTCTTTCTTTCTTTCTTTCTTTCTTTCTTTCTTTCTTTCTTTCTTTCTTTCTTTCTTTCTTTCCTTCTCTCTCTCTCTCTCTCTCTCTCTCTCTCTCTCTCTCTCTCTCTCTCTCTTTCTCTCTCTCTCTCGTCTTCTTACACAAAATGACTAACATGGAAATGTTTTATAGGATTGCACACATATAGCCTATACCAAATTGCTTACTGTCTCAGGGAGGGGGAAGGGGAGTGAGGATAGAATTTGGAACTCAAAACTTAAACCCCTCCCCACAATAAATGTTAAAATTTGTTTTTACATGTAATTGAGAGAAAATAAAATATTGTTTTAAAAATTGCTTAATGGGGAAAGCGTTATTTTAAAATGCCTGATTTTTGAAAAATTTAAAAAATAAAGGATGGGGTGAAACTTGGATTACAGAACCTCTAGGATTCCTTCAAACTCTAAACCCAGTGTTCCCATGAGGTGAGGATCCTAACAACCATCATTTAAATAGTTCTTAAAGCACATAATCTCCTTAGATTGTCAGCACCACCTTGTGTAGTCAGTACTGCAGACATTATATGATGAGGTAGGATTTGAACTCACATCATCCTAACAGTCCAGTCCTTGCTCACTTTGATCCACTAGCTGACACACACAACTACTTCTCAGTGTAACAAAATAAATAGAAGAAGAAGAAGAGACGGAGCGAAGGAGTAGAAAGGTGGGAGGGGAAGATAGACGCCTGGTCATCTCCCTGCTTTGCACGCCTCTCCTCTTCTCTCCTCCCCTTCAGGCAAAGCAACTGTCACTCTCCAATCCTTCCCAACCTGTACAGAGGCAGTCCTGCCTCTCTTGGGGGCAGTCCTTACCCTGGAGCCAATGCACGGTAAGCCTTTGAAATTATATAGGATAAGGCTAAGCATTAACCTGCACACTGGGGGTTCTTTACCTGGGGTCCCCAGACCTCAAAGTAGCCCATGGACAGATTTCAGGGGGCCCATGAACTTGGATGGGAAAATTACACTTTTATTTTCACAAATATCTAACCAAAATTTAGTATTTCCTTAAATTATTTATAAATATTATTCTGAGCAGACTTCGCCAGATTGCCCAAAAGGTCCAGGACACAATAAAGGTTAAGAATTCCTGCTCTGAACCCTAGGGTTGGTGCCCTTCAAGGTCTTGAGATATTCTACCATATTCCTTTGAGTCTGTTGAAGCTGCTGGTGGTGCAGTGGGCAGGCCTCAGATACTTCTTAGCTGTGTGACCCTGTACAAGTCAATGAACCTCTTTTGCCTCAGTTTCCTTAACTGTAACATGGGGACAATAGCAATACCTACCTTGGAGGGTTGTTGTCAGGATCAGATGAGATAATTGTACAAAGTTCTTAGCGCAGGGCTTGGCACATAGTAGATGTATAAATGCTTATTCCCCTCCTCCCTACCCTTATTTTCTAACCTAACCTTGTCACTGACAGGAAGCTATTTATACTTCGAGTTCCCCTTAAGGTGATGAGCATTTATTAAGTGCCTGCTGTATATAAGGCACTTAATTGAATTTTTACTTAACATCACTCTGTTCTGCCCAGGTCCCATTTATCCAGAATTTCTCTGGGTGTATCTCTCCAGTTTGTTTGTCAGCGTAGGGTAGCCATGCCCACACCAGGCACTGGGGGTAGACTGGAAAGGAAATAAAACATCAACCTTTGTTCCTTTTATTCTCATCCTCATCCTCATCCTCATCCTCATCTTTTGTGTCTGAAGAGCCTTGGGTGAGAGCTCAGGGTTCGGAACTTTTGTCTGAATAGTAAAATGTAGCTCAAGATTTGCCTAGGAATTAGAGCAAAGAGAAGAAATAAGAGCTGGGGACTCCCATACTCACCCAGTGACTTTGGTGGTGGCTTTCTTATACGAATGTTCATATAGATGTTCTCAGGGTCCATGGTTCTGACTCGCACGGTGCCAGATGCAAACTTTAGACTTTTAAGCCCTTGAAGCTTAGTAAGAAAAAAAAAGGGGGGGGAAGGGTAGTTGGTGCTTTGGCTTGACTAAAAATACTGTCACCAAAGAGGATGTGTGTAAATATGCGTGTTTATCTGTGGGCTTGTAGACATCCGGTAAGTATCAAATCAAATCTGAAAGAAAAAGGCAGCACTATTTCAAAACATCTGGCAAGACTGGATACGAGAAGCCATAACTGCCATTTATATGCTGCTATCGAGCTGGCAGATATGTGTCATTTCCTCTGGAAGCCACAGACTAGAAAGGCAGGTAAGAAAGGAAAAGCCCTGCACTTGAACCTCTGAGGGTGGGGCTGGACCAGCTTCTTGGAGAGCAGTCTCTGAGTAAGAGACAGGTGGTGCTCTCAGCCCTGAGCTACCAATCTTCCTTTTAACCCTTTAATAAGGTTCTCCATCAAAGGTATGGGTATGCGCAATAAAGTAATCATTTAGCATAATGGCTTATACCATCATTTCCATGAAATTCCTGTCTTCCAAGCTTTGTATGTCCTAAAAGGATCACTCACTCACTCACATGACAACCCCCATTACATTTACTGGATGGAGTCGTAAGTCAAAATAATATGAACGCTCTCTAGTGGCCCACCCAGCTGCTCTTAGAAAGGTCCAAAATTGGTCTTCTCTCTAAATTGGCTTTCTCAGCTTGCTATACTTATGGATTCCATCTTCTCCCATCTCTTCTCTCATTTTTAGTTCTCTCCTTATCTCTATTCCCATTCCCTACAAACACATTTGAGCCTACCTCACTCTGAAACAAAATTTCACTAGATACTTCAAGCTATCTCTCTTTCCTTTCACTGTCAAACTTCTAGAATAAATTATCTAAATTCAGATGGTCTTAATTCCCTCACCATCACCACCACTCTTCTCAATTGCTTGAAATTTGACCTCCTGCCTCACCTCTCAACAGGAAATTGCTTTATCTGAGGTTACTAATGATCTATTTTAAAAACTTATTTTTATGTTACCTTCATCTGCCAATATAGACCCCTTTTTCCTCTCCACCCAGAAAACAATCTGATAACAAAGAGTAAAAAAAAAAAGAGGGAAAAATCAAGTAAGCAAAATTAATCTTAGAATCAAACACGCCTAAAAGTCTATCTAATGTTCCATATGCAGAGTTTCCCACCTTTGCAAGGAAATAGGAGGATAGATGCTTTCTCATATCTTTTCTTTGGGGCTAATCTTAGCCATAATTTAATGAAATTGAGCAGTTTTGATTGTTCTTTCCAACGACATCATTCCAATCATTATGTATGTTACTTTCCTGGTTCTCTTCACTTTACTTTGCATCAGTCCACATAAATCCTCCCATTCTTCACTGAGTTAATCTTATAATATTTCATTATGTTTATATACCACAATTTGTTAGGCATTCCCCTAATTGATGGACATCTACTTTGTTTATAATTCTTTGCTACTACAAAAATATTGCTAGAAATACTTTGGTTCATAGGAGACCTTTCCATTTTTTTTTATCATTAGTTTCCTTGAGGTATATGCCAGGCAGTCAAATCACTGGGTCCAAGGGGTATGGAGCTTTTGTTTACTTTCTTTGGATAATTTCACACTGCTTTCTAGAATAATGGGACCGATCCATGTCCCACACACAGTGTATTAGTGTGCCTGTCTTTCCATAACAGGCCACTAGGTGACTCAGTGGATAGAACGCTGGATTTGGGGTCAGGAAGACTCATCTTCATGAGTTCAAATCTGGGAGAATCAGAGCCAGACCAAAGGAGAGTATACAGGAGAAGAGAAGAGAGTCATCAAGAATGTCAAAAAATACAGAGTGGACACAGAAAATAAGGCCTAAGAAAAAGCCATCAAATTTATTAATTAAGAAATTATTAGCTGCTAAAGGGGGTTATGGAAAGTTGTTCAGTCGTTTCAGTCATGTCAGACTCTTCATGATCCCCTTTGGGGTTCTCTTTGCAAAGATACTGGAGTAGTTTGTCATTTCCTTCTCCAGCTCATTTTACAGATGAGAAAACTGAGGCAAGCAGGGTTGAGTGACTTGATTAGTCACACAGCTATGAACTGTCTGAGACTAGATTTGAACTCAGGACTTCCTGACTCTAAGCCCGGCACTTTATCCTCTTTGTCACCTAGCTGCCCTCTGTGAAGGGGAGTAACGTCTAATAAGCTCACAGAATTAAAGGAGAGCCATAGTATGAAGAATTTCAAGTATCAAATGGGAGAGTTTTTATTTTATTGAGGGAGACACTGGGAGTTTTTGATCAGGGTCATCACTGTGTTTAAGGAATATCATTTTGGTGGCTTTGGATTGGAAAGCAGAGAGAATGGAAGTGGTGGGGGGGGACCAATTCAGAGACTGTTGCAACGTTCCACGTGTGAGGTGATGAGGAATGGAGCTCTGGCTGCAGCTGTGGAAGGGAAGAGAAGCTGGGAGAAGTGTGAAAGCAGAATTGGTTAGACTTGGAGCAAGACTGGGTGCCATGGGTGAATGAGAAGGGAAAGGAAAGGACAGTTCTGGGGTTGCCAGTCTGGGGGACTGGAAGGATGTTAGTGTGCTCTAGACAGAAATGATGAGGTTGAGAAGAGAGGCTTTTGTTGGTTTTGTTTTGTTAAAGAGAATACGTTCTGTTTGGGACAAGTTAAGTTTGAGATGCCTATAGGATTTCTAGCTGGAAATGTCTAATAGGCATTTGGGGAGTGCAAGAATGGAGGCTTGGAGAGAGGTTAGACATAGAACTTTGGATGTCATCTGAATAGCAATGCTCACTGAACTCATGATGCTTATTGAATCACCTGGGTATACATAGAGGGAAGAGAAGAGAGTCCAGGACACAACCTTGGAGGACCCAGATGGCAACCAAAGAATAGCCAGATAGATAGATGGAGGACCATGAGGAAGTGGTGTCAAGGAAACCCAGGGAGGAGAAAGTCTCTGGTTAAAGGGAGGTGATTAGTGGAATTGAATGCTTCAGTGAACAAGAGAAGGTGAGGTTTGAGAAAAGGACACTGGATTTGTCAAGAAATCATTGGTAAATTTTGGAGTGAGCAATTTCAGTGGGAAGAGTATGGTTTCTCAGGGTTTCTAAAGTACATTTTCTTCAGAAATCTTGTGAAGTAGGTGGTGTGAATACAATTGTTCCCCTTTTATTAGAATGAGGAAATTGCAGCTAAGATAGTTTGATATAATCTGGTTAGGCAAAACCCTTTCCCCAAAGGGAAGAAATAACCAGAATGACTAAGATCTTACACGAAACTGATGATACCAAGGGATTCTGACAACTCTGGTGTTTGTTTTTTTCTGATGTATTATGATGGGGGTATTCAGAGGAAGATGGGTCTGTCTACTTACCCTGGATTAGCGCTTCTGTAAATGGTTCTAGCTTCTTTTGCCTACCTCATTATCAAGTCCCAGGCCCCTACTTTCCTGGACCACTCTACAGTTCTGCATGTGAATGGTGGGCTGGAACCATCCTTTGTGCAGCTCCATCTTTGGAACCAAAAGCAATATGGAGACCCTGGATGGTGGAAGGAGGTGGTTGGGCATATATCCCCTTCATGTCTTTTCTGCAGTGACTCACAGGATCCCCAAATATCAGATTTGGAATGAACCTTAGAGGTCACCTAGTATAGTCCCCACCACAGTACAACTGAAAATTTGGGTTTTCCTTGAAGATTTCCAATGAGAGGGAGCTCGCTACTTGCCAAGGTGACCCGTTCCACTTTGGATCAGCTCAACTAATTAGATAGTTCTTTCCGACATCAAGGGTAAACCTCACTGTTTGCTTCTGTGTATAGTGAGTTCTGCCCACTGGGACATCTGTATGGTGCAATGGATAGATCTCGGGGTCTGGAGTCAGGAAGATGAGTTCAAATCTGGCCTCAGGCACTTACTAGATACCTGACCTGGGGAAATCACTTCATCTCTTTCCATCATAGTTTCCTCTTGTGAAATGGGGATGATAATAGTAGCACTATCTCTCAAGGTTGTGAGGATAAGATGAGATAATGTTTAAACTTGCTTGCTAAACCTTGAAATATTAGATAAATGCTAACTACTGTCATTGCTCACAGTTTATAGATTTGGACACTTGTCAGCTTACCAGTGTCCCTCCCTAAGAGGGGCTGCCCAGACTGAAACTGAATACTTCCCGTACCAATAGAAGATAATTCAGTGATGCCATATTTATTCTCATATGCTCATTACATATACTAACAATGAACTTTTGAATTAGATCAGTTGATTGAGAGGCTCCATTTTTCGCCTTAAAAATCTAAGGCTGGATTGGCAAAGGTGCATTTATTTTCTCACAGTCCCTCAGCTTCTTGATATGTCTATCTCCTTCCTGCCCTCCAATAGGGACTCCAAAGACAGTCCTGACCTGCTCTTTCACTCAGGTGTCTGATTTCAAGTGAGACCCACAGACCTGTCCAACTTTTTCCCAGAGCTTTACAGAAGTGATAGATAGAAAAAGTGATAGAGATATCTGTCTAAACATCTCAGGTCACTAGCTTAAAGATATCTTGGGAAGAAAGAGGAGTAAGAGTCAGAGACTAAGCAAGCCCTACCTTCTGGTCCTCAGGAGGCTTGGGAGGAGGGTGGGGACCAAAATTGGGTCAATATGAGCCCAAGGCAGTCTTTGGCTGCTTGGTGAGAAGCTTCCTGGGAACCGGGATGCATGAGACAAGGAGGCCACTTAACACCTCAGAAAAGAAGGATTCTCTCTCTCTCTGTCTCTGTGTCTCTCTCTCTGTGTCTCTGTGTCTCTCTCTCTCTCATCTGACCAGAATGAGAGCCAGTCCAGAATCCATAAGGAAGGACCAGTTGCATGCAATGGGGATGCCTGTCTGGCAACAGCCATGGATGAACTGTGGTGAGGAGGAAAGTCAGTGCAAAGGAGTGGAGGTGGGTGCTCAGGTGAGAGGGCAACCTGTCATTTAGATGTCCCAGTTCTGCAAAGATGTGATCATCACTTTAAAAATAAACTTTCCGTGCCTGCCCTTCTGAAGTCACACTTTCACTTGTGTCCTGAAGACCTAGAACTAACACCAGGATCAAGCTGGGAGAGTGACCAACTCATGCATTTCCAAATATCCTAGATTTGGAGCTAGAAGAGGTTCATCATCCAGGTCAACCCTCTCATTTCACACACGAGATGGCTGAGGCTGCAGTCTCTCCCCAAGGTCACAGAAAGTTATACATGGCAAAGGAATGATTCAAATCCAGGTCATTGGACCCAAGATCCAGGCCTCTTGTACCCTATCGCATTCATTTCTTAAGTAATTATCAAGTACCTGCATTGTGCTGTTTGCTGGGAATAAAGAGAAGAATGAGAGTCCTGCTCTCCACAAGCTCCCATTCTACGGGGATGTACAACATATAACAGCATGAGAAGATAATGTCAAATAGGTGCACAATATTGATTTATACTTAATTATGGGAACGAATTAACATCTCCGGAATGGAAAATGTAGCATGACAGCTGAAAGAAACCAGAGTTGCTAAGGTGGGGAGGGAGAGCATACCATGTCAGTATAGAGACACAGGGAGAGGGGGAATGTCCACGGGAAATACAAAGTTGAGTTTGGCCTCATATATGAAATGAGACAGAAGGCACAAAGCCAAGCTCGCAGTTCTCTTTGGCCTGCCAGGAGCTGTGGATCCTTGGAAAGAAGGAAAGAAGCATTTCTTAAACATCCACCATGTGCCAAGCACAGTGCTAGACATGTTACAAATGTTATCTCATTTAACCTCTGGAGTAACCCTGAGAGGTGGGTGCTATTATCATCCCCATTTCACAGTTGAGGTAAACTGAGGCAGAGATTGTGACTTGCTCAGGGTTGCACAATCTAGCAAGTATTAGAAGTAGGATTTGAATTCAGGTCTTCCTGACTCCTTATTCACTGTGCCACCTAGTTGCCCCTTTGGGCCAGGATAGGAAGAAGGAAGCAGGCATGTCCATATGCCAGAAGGTAGGGAGGGTCTCATTTTGTCCTTATCTGATTCCTGCTCAGGGAGCCTCTCTATATTTGTCTGCTTCCTCCAAGTTCTGTGTCCCACAGGCCTCACTGACAGTGAGCCTAGAAGTAAAATATAATTTAATTTAAACCTATACTTGAGCTCTTGAGGGGTCCCGTTTTCTGCAAAGCATTTTTATTTTTTAAAAATTTTATTTTCAGGTCCAAATTCTCTCCTTCCTTCCACCCCCTCAACCCACTCAGAAGGCAAGAAATATGATGCCCATTATACATACATATTTCTGCATTAGCCATGTTGGGGAAAAAAAGCAAGAAAAACAAAGGAAAAAATATGCTTCAGTCCTCGCTCTGAGTCCACCAGCTCTCTCTCTGTGGGCGGGTCACCCTTGTCCTCATGAGTCCTTTAGAGTTTGGTAGATGACTGTATTGATCAGAGTTATAAATTGTTTATAGTTCATTATTGTTCTAATAATACAGTTATCATGGACAGTGTTCTCCTGGGTTCTTCTCTTTTCACTTTCTGCAAAAGCATTTTTTAATTGATCATAGATATTTTGAATAGTAAAAGAAATCATGTATCTGAGTAGAGCAAGTTGAAATGGGGCAGAAAACCTTTGGCAACTTTTTTCTTTGTTCTTAAGGGATAGTCACTAGAGCAAGAGCAAGACTGAGCCACTCCTGACTATCCAGACTAGTTCCTCTAGTCTATTCCGTTATGCCTCTGAAGGAATTAAACCTCCCTCCCCCTTTCCAACTTCCTTTTCTGTGTAGTCTTCCACCATTAAAATGGAAACTACTTGAGGGTAGGGACTGTCTTTTCTTTTTCTAGTATTTATGGTCCCAGGAATTAGCACATGATCTAGCACATACATACTTGGAACGGAGGCTAGAGGCTTGGCAGCTAAAACTTGTGGGCTCTGCTTAGCTCTCCTTCTTGGAGCTCAGACTTCTGGATGGCCAACAGGTACCAGTCCCTATCTCCTTGCAGATACTGTTCCCATTCTAATGAGGATAATTTTGCAATCACTTTTTGGTTTCTTCATCGGATAGATTTATAGCATTCCTTATAGGGCTTACTTTCCCCATTCCCACATGAATTAACAGGCTGGGGTCCCCAGAGAGTAGCAGATTACTTCTCCCCTTAGAGTTCTGGACATAATCCTAAAGAACAGGGATTTCTACTATTGTTGCTCATGAGCCCCTACCAGTGTACTCCGGATTGATTATCAGTCAAAGTTAATTAGGTTTTAGAATGGATACTTACCAAGTAGATGTACCAGGGAGAGCTGTTGGAAACATATTCCCCCCAAACTGGGGGTGTACTCTCCCCTTGCACACACAAGTTCCCTGTTCAAAGTAGGTTAACACTTAAAGAGTGCATTGATTAAAGGGTAAATACCCAGCTCTTGGTTACTGGAAATCTTTTCTCTCTTCATGGAGTTCTCCTTAGGTGTAACTCTTTGCTGGGCTTTGAAAATCAATGCCTTATAGTGTCTTCAACTGACACTTTTCTTCCTCTCCTTCTCTGGTGGAGGGAGGAGCTGCCTTTTCTTCAGTGGGTCCAATTTGTCCTATGCTGTTTCTCAGCTCTGGATGCAGACTCTGACATTAACCATTGCTGATGCTACTCAGGTGTTTGGGTTGTCTATGATCACATTAACTGGTGCTGGGGCAGAAGCACCTTGTTAGCTGGAGAACCATGGGTATATTATTTCATCTCTTTGAAACTCAGTTATCTCATATGTAAAATGGGAAGAATAATTCTTATAATGCCTGTCTCACAGGTGAGCTGTCAGGAAAGTGCTTCACAGACATTAAAACACTTTGGAAATATGGGCATTATTCTTATTGTTATTATAAAAGGGGCATTATTCTTATTGTTATTATAAAAGACATTTTATGGTACTTTAAAGTTTTTGGAGTATTTTACACATACATATATACATATCTATCTATCTCTCATCTCTCTCTTACACACATACACACATACCTCTTCAGTTTTCTTATGTACAAAGTGAAGAGGGCATACTAGATGGTCTGATTGTCAGATTTGGAGCTCAAAAAGACTTTGGATGACTTCCAAGGCCACTTCTTTTAGCTCTAATACCTTTTGACTTCTATATTGTTATTTAATTTGGGGTTCACAACAACTTTAGGTAGGTAATATTGGTATTATACCCACTTTAAAGATGAAGAAACAGGTTCAGAGAGCCTATTGGTCAGTCAGTTAGCATTTATTGAGCACTTATTAGGAACTGGGCACTGTGCTAAGCCCAAGGGATGCAAAGAAATGTAAAACAATTCCTTCCCCAAAAAGCTCACATTCTAATGGGAAACAAAAGAGCAAAACAGTGATATCCAGGGATATAAACAGGATAGAAAGTAATTTCAGAGGGAAAACTCTAGCATTAAAGGAGATAGGGAAGGCTTCTTATAGAAGGTGGGATTTGAGCTGGGGCTTGAAGGAAGGCAAGGAAGCCAGGAAGTGGAGATGAGGAAGGAGAGCATGACAGGCATGGGGGATGGCCAATGAAAACACATGGAGTTGGGAGATGGAGGAGAGTACTGAATGAAGAATGGCAGGAGCATAGAGTTCATGGAGGGAAGTAAACCATGAGAATCCTAGAAAGGTAAGAAAAGTACGGGTTATGAATGGTTTGAAAAGCCAGACTTCATCTTGGAGGAAGTTAGCAGGCACTGTAATTGACTGAATAAGTGGGGTGACTTGACTAGATTTGTGCTTTAGGAAGATTACTTTGACAGTTTCTTGGAAAAGGGAGAAACTTGAAGCAAAGAGACTGACCAGAAGGAAATCGCAATAATCCAGACATGAGATGATGGGAGCCTGTATCGAGTAGAAGTGACAGAGGAGAGAAGGGGTCATATGAGAGAGGTGATGTGAATAAGGAAATGAGAAGACTTAGCAACAAATTGGATATGGGGATTGAGATAAAGAGAAGAGCGAAAGAGCTTGTAACAGCAAGGTTACAAGCCTGGGTGACTGGGAAGGTGGTAGTGTCCTTGACAGTAATAGGGAAGAGGGCAGAGTTTTGGGGAAAAGATACTAAGACCAGTTTGGATATGCTGAAGTCTACAAGATATCCAGTTTGAAGAGTCTAATAGGCAGGTGAAGAAGTGAGATTGGAGGTCAGTAGGGAGAGAATCATCAGCATAGAAAAGGTAATTAGTCTGTAAAAGCTGATGAGGTCATTGAGTAAAATATAGAGGAAATATAGAAGAACAAGAGAAGAGGATCCAGAACAGAGCCCTGAGTGATACCCATAGTTCATGGGTGTGACCAGGATGAAGATGTACAAAGGAAACTGAGAAGGAGCAGGGAGGCAGAGAGGAGAGCCAGGATATCACAAAAACCTAGAAAGGAGAGGGGATGAAAGAGAAGAGGGTGACTGACAGTGTCAAAGCTTGCAGAGAATGAGGATTGAGAAAAGGGCATTAGATTTATCAATAAAGATCATGAGTAACTTTAGAGAGAGCAATTCCAATTAAATGATGAGTTTGGAAGCCAGACTACAGAGACTCAAGAAGAGAGTGAAAGGAAGGGAATGGAAGGTTTCTGTCGCTGAAAGCCTTTTCAAGGAGTTTAGCCACAAAAGGGAGGAGAGAAACAGATGACAGTCAGCAGGGATGGAAGGATCAAGGGAAGACTTCTTGGAATTGGGGGAGACATGGGCATGTTTGTAGCCAGTAGAGAGAGAGATTGAAGATAAGTGAGAGTGAGGATGATTTGGGGGGGGAGAAAATTTGATGGGGAACACAGGATGAAAGGAGATCCCTTGTGCATGTAGAGGGTTGACCTTGGCAAGGAGAAGGGCCTCTTCTTCAAGGGTAGGGGTAAAGGGGAAGATTTTGGGAAAAGACATCTGAGTGATGCAAGATAAAGGAGAGAAGAGGGATCTCTTGGAGACTGACCTCAATTGTTTTCAGTGAAATATGAGGCAAAGTTCTCATCTGAGAGGATGGTGGAGGGGAGTGTGGGAGGATTGAGAAGAGATAAAAAAAATCTGGAAGAGCACTGAAGAATGAGGTAGTGAGTTGATTAGAGATATGTAAAAGCATTGCCTTGCAGCAGTGAAGGCCCAGGGGAGGTTATGTAACATAAATTTGTAGTGGACTCAGACTGAGTGATTTTGTGATTTTCTCCACCTTTATTTAGCAGCATGTGTGGAGTGAGGACAGCAGATGATGGGAGTGATTCAAGGCTAAGGCCAACATTGGTGATATCACAAGGGGACAAGGGCCTCAAGAGAAGAGGAGAGAGTAGAGTTGAAGTGGTTCCTTAAAGGGACAGGATGGGAAATGGAGGAGAGTAGAGCTAGGGTGAGAGGGATGACCTGGCAGAGAACTGACGGATGGAAGGGCAGGATGTCATGGTAACTAGGAACAACAGAGTTTGGGGTTGCAAGGCAGAGGAAGAGGTGGAATGACAGCAGATTATAATCAGGTAAGGAAATTTCAGAGTATGTGTGCATGGAAGTGGAGCATTTATGGGTGATGGCAAGATCTCTAGTTTGATGGTTTGACCATCTCTGTGTGTAGCTGAGGTGTGGTGGAGAAGCAGGTTATGAGAAATGAGTAAGTTGAGGAGTTGTGAGGTTAGGGTATTTGAGAGGTGGACAATATATATGTCGAAGTCCCCTAGTGTGAGGGAAGGAACTGGGGAAGAGAAAGATTGTGAGCCATGCACCAAACTCTCTGATTCCATACTGCCCAATTCCACTCATTTCTGAATCTTCCCACTCACATAACTACTGCTCTTTTAGCAGCATTGGTCAGAGAAGTTGCCAGACAGTGGCCAAGAGGGTGTCATCTGAACCTGTGAGAGCTTTGAAGTGTTCTCAGATCTCATTGGAATCCCTGAGTGATGGGCTCCACAGTCACAACACTGCCGGCCCCTTCATGGCGACCTTCAGTGCTCTCTGCAGGTTCCTTATTAGCTTGTTGAACCCTGGGAAATTCCTGGGAAATTTCATCTGAATACAATTTGTCACTCACGTTTATGGCTTCCTCAATCTAATGTAATCCTGGTAAACAGAAAAAGCTATCTCCTCATTTAAAGGACATACCACTGTGGACAATTTGCCAACTGTGATGACTCTATCAAAGGGCTGACCCCACTGGTTTTTTCATAAGCCTTTATGCAAAGACTCTTAGAAAATGGAGAATGAGTTTGAGAACTTCTGCCAGTATCAAGGAAATTAAACCTACTATTCACCGTGAAGGGCAGGTGGTGCAGTGGTTAGAGCACTGTGCTTGAGATCAGGAAGACTCATCTTTATGAGTTCAAATTCAACCTCAGACATTTATTAGCTATGTGACCCTGGGCAAGTCACTTCATCCTGTTTGCCTCAGTTTTGTATCTATAAAATGAGCTGGAGAAGGAAATGGCAAACCGCTCCAATATTTTTGCCAAGAAAACCCCAAATGGAGTCACAGAAAGTTGGACATAAATGAAGCAACAATTCACTAAGAAATAAAAATGCTTGACTAATAATGAAATCATTCCATCTAACAAATGTATCACTGTTTATACTTTCTCTACACAAGAAAATTGCTTGAGGAAAGTCCCCCAAAGTTTTAAAATTGTCCTGCATCCCTCTCAATTTAGTCTACCTCATCTCTTTAGCTTAGTTCAGTCTACTTAATCTCTTTAGCTTTTTCTTCACTATTCTGCCAAAGAATAAAGAAAAGTGTTCTGTTCTAAAAGCCATTACTGAAAAAAAGAAAAAAAATATTTTCAGTGGATCTCAACACACACAGAAAAACTCACACAATGAAGACTGATTTTTCCAAGCATGTGTTAGAGAAACAATAAGGAGCAGAGCATGTGTATGAATTGTGGCTATTTGACTAAAATGGTTGGTTTAAAAAAAACTATTATTAATTGTTTTTGACATTTATTTTTAAAAATTTTGAATTCCATATCCTTCCCTTCCTTCCAGCCCTCTCCCCTCTTCATTGAGAAAGCAAGCAAGGATATCAATTTTACATGTGAAGTCAAGCAAAACATAAGCTAAAAAGGATTATTGCTACAACTTTTATTTTTGAAGCAAATCCAATGGAAATTATATAGGCTTCTGTACTGGACCCCCACCGAGGACCTCCAATTCTTGCCTTAAGTCTCTAGGGAAGATAATGTGATCATCTTTGGAATGCCTGTCCCTGGGCCACCTATTTTAATTGGTGGTAACTGGTAACTGAACCTAGCCAGCTATATCTAGTTGAGCTAGGACCTGCAAGGGTGGGGAACCTGTGGCCTGGAGGCCACATGTGGCTCTCTAGGTCCTCAAGTGAGGCCCATTGATTGAATCTAAACTTCACAGAACAAATCCCCTTAGTAAAATGATTTGTTCTGTAAAACTTGGACTCATCAAAAGGCCACACACAAGGACCTAGTAGACCACATATGGCCTCAAGGCTGCAGGTTCCCCACCACTGCCCCAGATCATACTTTACCTTTAGATTCCATTCACCCAGCTGATTGTGCCATCTGCCTGTAGCTTAGTGCATACTCCCCTCTTCTTCTCTACCCTTCCTCCCACTTTCCATCTCTTGCTCCAGGCATGGTAATCAAACCAATAGTGTTATTGCTTTCGGAAAGGCTATACCAAATAACTGCCTTATGGACTGAGTCATCATTCCTGTGGCTCTCCAGACTGGGAATCTTTCTCTGCGATTCTCCTATATGGGCTTTCTTACCTTACTAGAATGTAAACTCCATGAGGGCAGGAACTCCCACTTTTTGTCAGACCATCAGTCAACAAATGTTTATTAAACCCCTACTGTGGGGGAGCAGAGTGGGTAGAGGGCTGGACTTGGAGTAAGGAGGATGAGTTCAAATGCAGCCTCAGATAATCTTTTCGGTAGCATTATATTTAAAAATTTTTGCATTGATATTTATTAGGACATTTTGTTTATAGTTTTCTTTCTCAGTCTTTGTTCTCTGTGATTTAGGTATCAAAACCATATTTGTGTCATAAAAGGAATTTGATATAATTCCTTTACCTATTTTCCCCAAGTAATTTATATAGTATTAAGAGGAATTGTTCCTTAAATATTTGGTAGAATTCATTTGTTAATCCATCTGATCACGGGGATATTATCATGGGGGCTCATCTATAACTTGTTCAATTTGACATTGGTGACTTGGTTTTCTTCTTTCTTTTTTAAAAATCAAATTAACCAGTGGTTTATCTATCCCCTGTCCTTCCCCCATAAAAGCAAGTTCTAGGTTTACTTATTGTTCAATAAGGTTTGTTTTACTTTCCATTTTATCAATCTCTCTTTTGATCTTCGAGATGTCTATTTTGGTGTTTAATTGGAGATTTTTAATTTGTTCTTTTCCTAGGTTTTTTTTTTTAGTTGCATGCTCTATTTATTGATGTGTTCTTTCTCTGTTTTATTAATGTAAGCATTTAGAGATACAAAATTTCCCCTAAGTACTGCTTTAATTTTATTCCACAAATTTTGGTATGCTGTTTCATGGTTGTCATTATCTTTAATTAAATTATTAATTGTTTCTATGATTTGTTCTTCGACCCACTCATTTTTTAGGATTATTTAGTTTCCAATTATTTTTTAATCTATGCTTCCACGATGCTTTATTGAATGCATTTTTTATTACAATATGGTCTGCAAGGGGTACACTTAATATTTCTGCTTTTCTGCATTTGTTTGTGAAGTTTTTATACCGTAGTACATGGTCAATTTTTGTGAAGGTGCAATATACAGCTGAGAAAAAGGCATATTCCTTTCTATTTCCATTCAGTTTTCTCTACAGGTCTCCAGAGGTTTCTAAAATTCTATTCATTTCTTTCTTATTTATTTTATGATTATGTTTATCTTTTTCTGAGAGGGGAAAGTTGAGGTCACCTACTAGTATAGGTTTACTGTCTATTTCCTCCTATAATTTATTTAACTTTTAAGTTTTTTGATGCTAGCCTGGTTTGTGCACATATGTTTATTATTGATATTATTTTATTGTCTATGGAGCCTTTTAGCAAGATATAATTTTCTTGCTTGTCTCTTTTATTCAGGTCTATCTTCGTTTCAGCTTTGTCTGAGATCATAACTGTTACTCTGCCTTTTTTTTTTTTTTTACTTAAGTCTTTTGTTTTAACTCAGTGTGTGTCTCTCTATTTCAAGTGTTTCTAATAAATAATATATTATTCTGGAAAAAAAAACCCAGCCTATTATTCTGATTTCTAACCCATTCTTCTATCTGCATCCATTTTATAGGTGAATTAATTTCATTCATATGCACATTTATGGTTATTTTTATATTTCATTCCATCCTATTTCCTTCTGTTTATCTTTCTCTCTTTTTACTCTGCCCCTCCTCAAAAAGTCTGTTTTGCTTCTGACCACTACCTCCTTTAACTTGCCCTCCCTTTTCTCACCACCTCCCACTTCTCTTATCTTCTTCCCCTTTCTGTCTTGTTGGGTAAGATGTCTAATTGAATGTGTATATATTTTCTTCCTTATTTGAATCAATTTGGATGAAAAAGAGTTTCAAACATTGCCTGTCTCCCCCTCCATTTTTCTCTCCACTATAAAAGCTCTTCATTGTGTACCTCCTTTATGTGAGATAATTTCACATTATTCTTTTCCCTTCATCCTACTCCTCGTATGTTCCTTTTTCTCATGACCCATTTTTGAGACTATTTCAACATAAGTGACATACTCCTGTGTCTTCTATGTAGAGTCCTTCTAACTGTTCTAATAATGATAAGGTTCTTAGAAATTACATGTACAAACTTCCCATATTGAAATGTAAACTCTTTAACCTTATTTAGTTGTTTATAATTTTTCTTTTATGTTTGCCTTTTCATATTTCTCTTGAGTCTTGTATCTGAAAGCCAGATTTTCTACTCATCTCTGGCATTTTCATCAGGAACTCTTGAAAATCCTCTATTTCATTAAAAATCCATTCACCTTCCTACCCCCTTAAAGGATTATACTCAGTTTTTAGGTTATTTTTGGTTGTGATCCTAGCTCCTTTGCCTTCTGGAATATCATATTTCAAGTGCTCCACTCCTTTAATGTGGTAGTCATTAAATGTTCTGTAATCCTGATTGTGGCTTGATAGTATTTGAAAGGTTTCTTTTTGACTGTTTGAAATATTTTCTCTTTGAATTGGAATTTGGTTTTAATATTCCTTGGAGTTTTTATTTTGAGATCTCTTTCAGGTAGTGATCAGTGGATTCTTTAAATTTCTATTTTACCCTCTTGTTCTAGGATATCAGAGCAATTTTCCTTTATAATTTGTTGAAACATGATGCCTAGGCTCTTTCTTTGATTATGGCTTTCAGACAGTCCAATAATTCTTAAATTATCTCTTCTCAATATATTTTCCAGGTCAGTTGTCTTTCCAATGATATATTTCACATTGTGTTCTATTTTTAAATTCTTTTTGACTTTGTTTTATTGTTTCTTAATGCCTCATGGAGTCATTAGCTTTCATGTGCTCAATTCTAATTTTAAGAGATTCTTTTCTTTTTTTGCTCTTTTTTTAATTTTTGGAGGAGGGAAGGCAGGGCAGTTGGAGTAAAGTGACTTGCCCAAGGTCACATGGCTAGTAAGTGTTAAGTGTCTAAGGCCGGATTTGAACTCAGGTCCTCCTGAGTCCAGGACTGGTGCTTTATTCACTGTGCTACCTAGTCACCCTGAGATTATTTTCTTCAGTTAGCTTTTGTATCTCTTTTCCAATAAGGCCAATTCTTCTTTTTAAGGGGTTATTTTTATTAGTAAAGTTTTCTACCTCTTTTCCCATTTGGTCAATTCTGTTTTTTAAGATGTTATCTTCTTCAGTTCTTTTGTGTGCCTCTTTTACTAAGTTGTTAATTGTCTTTATATGGTTTTCTTGTATCATTCTCATTTCTTTTCCAAATTTTTCCTCTACCACTCATTTTATTTAAAAATAATTTTTTTTTAGTCCTTCCATCAATTCTTATTGGGTTTGGATCTAATTAACATTTTTCTTTGAGGCTTTGTTTGTAGCTATTTTGACACTCTTGTCTTCTGAGTTAGTGTCTTGATCTTCCCTGTCACCATAATAGTTTTTTATAGTCATGTTGTGTTTTGGTATTTGCTCATTTTTCTAGCCTTTGAACTTTACGTCAAAGTTGGGTTCTGTTCCAGGGGTGGGGGTGGAAGTGGGGAAACCGTCTGAAGCTTCAGACTTTTGCACACTACTGTTTTTTATTTACTTCTGGGAGTTTGGAAATTCTTGGTACTTCCAAGGTGGTGTGATCCAGGGAGAAGTGCAATCTCTGTTCTCTTTCAGTTGGAAGTCATACTGCTGTCTGGGGTCTGTGCTCCCTTGGAAGAGCAAATGTCTCTCTCTGCCCTCGAAGTGTGACCCAGAAATGGGTATGACTAATGGAACTGGCAAATAGCACCCCATCCTCTGTCCAGTGCTAGCACAGGGGCTCCTGTAGTCTCTTTCCTTTGTTCAGTTGAGTTGTTTTTCAGTCATGTTTGACTCTTTGTGATCCCATTTGGGGTTTTCTTGGCAGAGACACTGGAATGGTTTACCACTTTCTTCTCCAGCTCATTTTACAGTTGAGGAAACTGAGGCAAATTGGCTAAGTGACTTGCCCAGGGTCACACAGCTAGTAAGTGTCTGAGGTCATATTTAAACTCAGGAAGATGAGCCTTCTTGACTCCAATCTTAGTGTTCTATCCACTGCACCATCTACCTCTCTGACTAGTTGTCAAATCCCACTATTGTCTCTGGGTTGAGAGCTATTAAAACTACTACTACTACTGTTGTTACCACTTTCAAGGCCTACAGCTGACATTTCAGTCTTTTGGTTCTGGGCCAGTCTCCACCCCAGTTTCAGAGACCTGTCCTTCCAACTTCTTTAAGTTGTCTCAGCCTTTGTGCCAATCTTTTGTTGTCTATGATGTTTCAGAATTCAATTTGAGTTGTTTGGAAGGGAATGTTGGGAAAGATCAACTGTTTCCTCTACTCCACCATCTTGGCTCTGCCATGAGAAGTCTCCATAATGATCAATTCTTGTTCAGAAACTAATCAAAATGCCTTTCCTTACCACATGGTAGGTGGAACAGAAATTGTTATAGAATATCTGTACACGCACTAATGTCAATGTCAGGGATTATATCAACCTGAGCATATTATGCCAGCTTGTAAGGACTGGACTCTCTCTGGCCAGTCCTCTATTACACAGAGTTTGAAAGTTCTCTAGAGCAGACATATCTGTGACTAATGCCTCTGGAATGTCATGGGTTTTGTGACTATCCAAATATATATTTTGTTAGCTCACAAGAAGCAAAATTGAGAATAGATAGGTAAAGTCGACTTTGTTTTTCTTCTTTCTAAGTTTTAGAAGTAAAATATTGTTTAACACTTTCTTAAAGCATTAGTGTACATTTTGAGCTAATAAATTAATTTGAGCCTCTTTCTGAAGAGGAAGAAATGGGCTGCCCCAAGGAAGTAGCAGCTGTTTGTCCTCCAAAGAGTGAAATAATAGAATCCCAGAAGTTATCACATGGAACAAGAAGTGAAGGAGGATGGTGGTTTGTGATTTCAAACTCCAACAAATAGCTGAGATGGCTTTGTCTACCTGATGATGACAATAAGGTCTACTGTTTCCTCAGAAAAGGAAGCTAAGGCGTTATACCTGATACTGTAAAAAAAGACCATTACTGCCCTCTTCTGGTCATTTGCAGGGGCCACAAATCAAACTTCTTCAAGGAACTTAAAAACTACGGCCACAATTGGAGAACTCTTGAATGGGAAACTGATGACTAGAAGGGCACAGGTTATGTTTTCTTTGCTGTAAGGTGTTCAGAAGAGAAAAGGAATGGGATTTGGAATTCTGGGTCTTGGTTTAAAATAAAGATATGGAAGAACATTTACCAGTGATGGAATGCACCCAACAAAAGATGTTAAGAATATAGGTAGGGAGGTTGGTCCTTGGTTTCCTTCCCCTATGAGGAAACCCAGAATGGAACCACTAGGTGTTAAACTAGCTGGAAGGTTGTGGCCATGCCTGGAGTTCTTTTATGAGGTGTGCATAAGTTCCTTGCTTTAATTAAAAAAGTCGTCTAGTCACCGGACAGGTGAAAATTGTCCATGCTTCTGGAGGTCTTTAAATAGCTAAGCCTGTCAGCCAGTTGACATAGTTGGTCAGTTTGAATGAGTTGCTCTGGGCGCATATATTACTCGTGTGTGTGTCCCGTTACCATTGTTCTCTTAGTTTGTGCCCGCTCTTCACACATGGGCTGTGTGTGCCTGTGGGAGAGTACACCTCAACTTTATGAGGAGGGATGTTTTATAGTAGCTGCATTCAAAGGGTACACATTAGTGGTAACTTCATAGGAGGTGTTCAGTGGAGTATCCCAGGGATAAGTGTCAATCCTTATGCCATTTAATATTTTCTTAATGACTTGGATGAAGATTTGGATGGCATGCATATCAAGTTATCAGATGACCAAAAGGTGGAAGGCATAGCATATTTGGTGGATGATGGTCAGGATCCAAAAGGCTCCTGACTAAGGTGAAGGGTATTGGACTGAATCTAAGAATACCAGACTTTATAGTGATGCATGTAAATTCTCATGCTTTGGTTTTTTAAAATGGCATGACTAGGTAACAATTTTCTGAAAAAAAAAAATCTGGGAGTTTCAGTGGATTAAAACCTTAACGGGAATCAACAATAAATTATGATATACAACCCCCTTCCCCCATGCCCCTCCAAAACCCTAACTTGACCTTGAAATGCATTAGGAGACTAGTAATGTGCAGTTTTCTCTTGGTCAGACTGCATCAAGAATACTATGGCACTAAGAGTTCAGGGCATCACAGTTTATGAAGGACATCAATAAGCTGGAGAGTGGCCAGAGGAGAGCAATCAGGTTGATGAAAGGCCTTGAATTCATGTCATATGAGAATTGGTTGAATGAATGGGAAATATTTCATCTAGGAGAAGAAAAGCTCTTAGGGGAACATAATGACTGAGTTCTAGTATTAGAAGGGCTACTGTGTGGAAGATGAATTATTCTTGGCCAGAAGGCAGAACCAGGAGTAATGACTGAGTAGCAGAGGCCAGCTTAGATTGGACATCAGGAGGAAGGTCCCAACATTTAGAGGTTTCCAAAAGCAGACTGGGTTACCTTGGAAGTTAATCAGTTGCTTCTCCATGGATGTCTTTGAGGAGAGGTACTTGGTGGACATATTATAGTGGGGATTCCTTTGGTACATGGATCAGATTAGCTTGCCACTGCAATCTCTTTCAAACCCTCAAACTCTATGATTCTGTGTAAAGATTTCAACCATGGCACTCTGGAACCCAAGTTTTGACACTTATTCTGAGACTCCCAAAGCACTGTCATTATTCTAGATGACCAGAATATGTCTCTCTCCCCTTTCTGCTTTACACTCTTGAGAGAGTACCCCAATGTGAGACTCCAAGGGAGGGAGAACTGTTTAGAAGCTGATGTGAATGAATATAGAACTCATTGGTCAACTTAGATGTTTTATATGACAGGTGCTGTCGATGGAGAAAAGGGAGAGTGGTAAACGATCTCTATGATCACATGGTATGGTCTTGAAGGGATAACACCAGGAGTGCTCAAGCTCAGAATGAACCATGGCTGGATCGAAATGCTAAGGATTTTTGTAAAGCTCGGTTGTAGAAAACAAGGAAAGAAGCTAGGATTTATTAAGAGCTTACTACGTGCTAGGCACTTTAAATATTACCTCATTTGATCCTCTCAACAACCTTGTGAGGCAGGTACTATTATTATCCTTATTTACAGGTGAGGAAACTGAGGCAGATAGAGGTTAAGTGACTTGCCAAGGGTCACACAGCTAGGGAGTGTCTAGGCTGGATTTGAACTCAGATCTTCCTGATTCCATACTAGTACTCCACCTACTATCCTCTTTTGTACATTGCCTCTTACAAAACAAAAAAGGGAAAAAGAAAAGAAAAGAAAAGATGGGAAAGGAATGCTGCTTTATGTGGACAGGACAATGAAAATGAAAGATGGGGAGAAGGCAGACCTACAATTTTTATTTCAGTTCTCTTTTCACAGTCTAGAATAGCCTCTATTTAAAAAAAATTTTTCTTCCAGAATTTCTTTCTTTCTTTTTAGTTTTCAGCATTCATTTCCACAAGATTTTGAGTTACAAATTTTCTTCCCATCTCTCCTCTACCCCCACCCCAAGATAGTGAGCCTATTGAATACCCCTTCCCTGAATCTGCCTTCTCTTACATCCTTCCACCCCCCCCCCCCCCTTAGCTCTTACTTTCTTGTAGGGCAAGATGAATTTCTATACCCCAGTGCCTGTATATCTTATTTCCTGGCTGCACGTAAAAATCATTTTTTGACATGTGTTTTTCAAACTTTGAGTTACAGATTCTCTCCCTTCTTCCCTCCTCGCCCACCCCCACTGGGAAGACAAGCAATTCAAT
>CM053585.1:16961897-16977475 GCA_028646515.1 Pseudochirops corinnae
GGGAGGGTTGTTAGAAGCACACATTTTGTAAAGGGACAGGGACAAAGTGGAGAATGGAACAAGTGGGGGGTAGAATAGGAAGGAAGGAAATATACAGGTACTGGGATAGGGAGATCCATCTTGCCCTACTGGAAAGTCAGAGGGGTGATCACGCAGGAGGATTTAGAAGAGAGCTGATTGGGGGAGGGGGCATACAGTGGGATTGCTGTTTTGCGATGGTGGGTATGGGAAAGAATGGGAGAAAATTTGTAAATCAAAATCTCATGGAAATGAATGATGTAAACTAAAAATAAAAGTTTAAAAAATATATAAAAAAATTAAAAAAAGAAAGAAAAAAATATAAATCAGTGGGCAGCTAAATGTTACAGTGAATAGAGCCCTGGTCTTGGAGTCAGGAGGATAGGAATTCAAATCTGCCCTTGGACACTTGAGGCTTAGTAGTGGTGTGACCTTGGGCACGTCACTTTACCCTGATTGCTACCCCTCCCACACACACCTAAGCTGTGTTTATATATATATGTATGTATGTATACAGGCACACATATAATAACCTGTTTAAAAACTGTTTTGTTATTAAAATACCCAATTTTCCTAACATTACATTTCTAGTATGAATCCTGTCTTATCATAATGAATAATCTTTTTGAGTGTATTACTCTTTGCTAATAATTTTGCTAATGAATCAATATTCTAACATTGATATTTATTGTTGATATTGACCTTTAATTTTCGTGCCCTGCCTTAACTTTTCTGCATTTGGTTATCAAGACTTGGCTTAGGGAATCAGTTTGGGGAAGTTTTTTCTTATCTCTATTTTTGCAAACAAATTTTTAATATAAACTTATATGAAGCTTTTCTTTAATATTTAATAAATAATATTATTTGGTAAATAATTAAATAAATTATAATAGAATGTTATATATATCATGACAAAATATACACTATCAATATAGTAGTATATTAGGATAAATATAAATAAATATTTAATAAATAATAATGTTTAATAAAATATTCTTTGAATCTTAAAAAAAAAAGAGCAAAGGAGTTCAAAACTCAACCCCAGGAGACATGCTCAGCAAATCTGAACCTAAAGATTAATGAACAAAATACAGACATTGAGTGAAAAAATGGCATATAATACATTTGTACAAAGAAAACCAGATTGAGCAATTTATTTGCTTTGCAAACACTGCAGCCAACGGAAATACAAGAAAGATAAACAACTACAGCAACAGAGGAAGGTGCAGAAATAAATATAAAGTTCTCCCTCCTCTCTCCAAAGGGGGAAAAACCCTACAAAGAGAAAGATGCTATATGGGATTAATGACAACAACAAGAAAACAAAGAGGCTATTGAAGGATCTCTTTCTAAACTTGACAAGGAAGCAAGGATGAAAATGGTATCTTAATGGAAGAACTGATGAGGAGCAGGCCTGAGACACCATGAACTGACTAACCTCCTGATGCCTTGTGGTCTCCAGGTGAATCAGTATGTTTCATGGGGCTAAACTGCACACTATGAGGGCCATGAATCAAAAAAAAAAAAAAAATCTAGAATAGAAAGTGAGAGAAATAGGAGAATGAGGTAAAGACATTGTTTGAAGAACAAGATATGGAAAATAAAGTTGACAGGCAAGAGGAAGGGCAATTTTACTAGAATACTGAGAGAAAGAAGAGAAGAATTAGATCATTAGAATGAAAAAGGGAACTTAATGTTAAGTAAAATTCAAAAGTAGGAAAAGAGCTAACAGAAGATTGAGTGTGAAGGGAAGAGAATTGTTGAGGACAGGGTTGTCTCAAAGTAGATTAGCCAAAGTAACCAAAGAAAGAAAATATATGCATTTTATATTTATTTATATTTATATTTATATATTTATACTTTTTTTTTTACAGAGGAAGAGAAAAAATAAAAATCCTAATTAAGAAAACCAACAGTATTAAAAACAAATAGAGGAAAATGTGAACCTCAGTCAATGCCACAACCCATAGAATGTTGGAGGAGATGGCTGGAGTCAGGAATAGTTCAGATCTGGTCTGAGATGCTTACTAGCTATAGGAACCTAAGCAAGTCACTTCGCCTCTGCCTGCCTTGGTTTCTTGAGCTGTTAAGTGGGGAAAATAATTGAACCTCCATCCCAGCCTTGTTGTGAGGGTCAGATAATACCGTAATTGTAAAAAACCTTGCAAACCAAAATTTGTGCTGTGTAAAGGTTAGTTTATAATAATGATCATGGTAATGATGAATAAACAGTTCAATAAAAAGAGTGACAGATTGGGTAAGAAAATAAAACCTCACAATCTTTTGCTTACAAGAAACACTCTTAAAAAACAAGAACAAAATTTATGTGCATCAAGTGAATCCAAAAAAGTAGCAGTTAAAATTTTGCTATGAGACAAAGAAAAGCCAAAAATTCACAACATGAAAAAAGATGAAATTTTGCTGAAAAGAACTATAGAAGACAAACAAGTATTAAATTTATGTGCCCCAAATGCCTTTGTATCTAAATTCATGAAGGAAAAATTAATTGAATTATAAGAAAACATAGTAATACAATTATGGCAAGAGATTTTAATGTCCTTTGTTCAGATCTAACAGAATTAAAGAAATGGCTAGGGAAATGGGATTGCTAAAAAATACACATATTTTTCAAAACCACATGGAAGGAAGGTTTACAAAAATTGATCATGTATTAAGGCACAGAAATATTGTAAATAAATGTAAAAATGGAGAAGTAGTAAACATGGCCTATATGAAGTATATATGCATATATATATGAACATGAACTATAATGCAGTAAAAATAGTGAACAGTTCAGGGGGTACCAACAAAAGTAAAAAAACTCAAATGGAGACTATGAAATTTAAAATAATGAATGGGTCAAGGAACAAATCATAGAAATAATTGTGTGAAAGGAAGTGGTAATAATGAAACGTGCAACAGTTACCCTAATATAGATAAAACAGTACCAAAGGGAAAAGATTATCTCCCAAAACAAATGTACATGAACAAAATAGAAAAGGAAAATATTCATGAACTGAATATGCATTAAAAAAAATTAGAAAGCCAACACATAAATCCAAAATAAGGTGATACTAAAAATCAGAGGAGAAATAGATAAATTGGAACCCCACTCCCCCAAACCTATAGAAATGATAGAACCAAAAGTTGTTTCTTTGAAAAGCCTGACAGTTGTTTAATAGTTCATAGACCTAATTAAAAGGAAGGGGGCAGAAAATAAAATAACAGATGAATAAAGTGAAATCATAATAAAAGCAGAGTAAATAAATATAATTAGCAAAATTTACTATGCATAGTTATATGTTAACAAAACTGAGAACATGTTAGAAATAGAGGAATACCGTCAAACATAAAATACCCAGACTAACAGATGACCAAATAAAGATCTTAAATAATCAAATTTCAGAAAAGGAAGTAGAATTAGCTATAAAGGAACTACCAAAGGAGAGAGGGAATCTTCTGGTCCTGATGGAGATTTATTTATTTATTTATTATATAGTATGTACTGTAATAATGACCAGAGATTCTCACAAACTTTTAAAAAATAATTAATATTAATACTGTACCAATTGAGAAAGAAGACATCCTACCAGGTTCCTTTTATGAATAAAAAATAACCTTAATAGCCAAACCAGTTAAGGATAAAGCAAATAAGGAGAACTCTAGACCAATCTCATTAATGAATATTTATATCCAAAAATTTTAAATAAAATCCTGTCAAACAGACTACTCCAAGAAATCCTTCATTATGACCAAGTTGGATTTATACACAGGATGGTACAATATCAAGAAAACAACTAGCATAATCATCTTAAAAACAAGTAAAACCACATGATTAGTCTTAGTCGATGCAGAAAAATCCTTTGACAGAGTACAAATCCCTCTGTATTCTAGAGCCCTTGATAAGTTAGAGGCATAGAGCAACTTTTTGTTGAGATCGTATAAAGTTTCCTTCTAAAACCAAAAAGCAAGCACCAAACGCAATGGAAGCATACTGGAAGTTTTTTGATAAATGCAGGAATAAAGCTTAGATGCCTCTTCTTCCCATTATTGTCTCATACAGCGGTAGAAGTGTTAGCATTAGGAATAGGATGAGAAGGAAATTAAAGACACAGAGGTAAGTACAGAGAATCGATAAAAAAGCCATCTCAGTTTGTTGATCATTTAGACAGACATTCCTAGGGAAGCAACGATAATGAGACCGAAGTTCTAAGCTAGCAAATCAACCATTAAAAATCAATAGCATTTCTATATAATAATAACAAAATCCAAGGGGCGGTAATAGAAAGGGAAATTGTGTTCTAAATAACTACACAGTGCATCAGATGTGTGAAGGTCATTTTACCATAGCACACAGGAGACTTACATGGATTCAGTCTCTAAGTGTACAACTCATACAGCTGTAGGAGCACTCAGTCCTCATGGCTTTTGATCTACCAATATAATAAATGTGACAGTACTACCAAAAATTATAATTTTAATGCTATACCAGTTAAATTGTAAAAGGAATACTTTATAAAACAGTGAAATAATAATAAAATTCATTTTGAGAAACAAAAGATATAGAATATCAAGGGAGATAATGAAAATAGGGAGGAAGGGAAAATAGCACTTCGAGACTTTAAACAATTTTTTAAAGCAGCAGTCCTCAAAACCATGAGGTGATGGTTAAAAAATAGAGAGCTAGACCAGCGAAGGCTACAGAAGGGTGATTATAGCTCCTGGGGTCTCTTCTTTCATTGCTTATCTCTCTCTTGTTGACCCCACCCTTTGTGGAAGAGTAGTTAGGTGACCAAAGTCCAGTGACTTTGGGCTTTGCTCTTCAGATGTGTACTCCAAGGATACTTCAAATAGCAGTTTATCTCACATTTCTGATAAAGTGATGATGTGAAAGGATATAGAGAAGCTGTTTATCTTATTTTTTTTTCAGAGCTCATTTTCATTCATAATACCATTTTTTACTCTCTAGTCTCTTCTGGCCATTCTTATACCTGAGTTATTACCTCCTAGGCTTCTCTTAGCTTGTAATATTTTTTACTGTGTTTAGTGCTGTCTTTTGTTCCCTCACGTTGTAGGGATCCCCTTGGGCATTTTTTGAGGTTAACTGTAGACTCTGAATGGATAGGCCATTTTCTGGAGAAAGCAGTGGAGAAATGTAAAGATAAGTGAATATCTCCATCCCTTAAAATATATTGAGCAAATTGAAACTTTCATTCAGAGCTGACTGCCAAAATTTAACCGTTGACATAACTTACCTGTTGCCTTGAGGACAAAGCACTGTGTGGAGCTCCAGACACTCTATGATGCTTAACAGATCATAATGGGCAACTCGGACCTGAGCTTTGCTCAGCTAATTCACCTTGGGGTTTTCCCTGTGCATCCTTGTTGAATATCCTCCTCCTGCTATGGCCTAAAGTCTCCTTTTGTTAAATGCTTAATGACCCACAAGAATCTCCTGTTGGCTCAGGATGGACCCTAAACCAACAGAGGCCTACCCTGAATAGGACTCGCTTCTGAACAATTGTACAGTTCGCTTAGTTGGGAGAATTGGAACAGAATGATTTCATTGAATTTGAAGGATGGACAGTGCAGTGGAAAGGATAGAGTCGGAATTAAGGTTAGAGTTGCGTATTGTGAAGAAGTCTTTTCTTTCTTAATGTGCCTGTTCCCTCCACCCCATTCCCATCAAAGAGTAAAATGCCTACTGTTTTAGGCAAAGAGGTTGATGGGAATACTTTGGAATTGTACCTTGAAGATGAATGTCTTTTAGGCCCATTTTTTGTGTTATTTCTGGTCCTTCCACTTTGGTAATTTAGGCCTTCTCTAAATACTACTAGACAATTTCCTCAAAACCTTTCAGTTCAGTTGTTTTTAGTCATGTCTGACTCTTTGTGACCTCATTTGGGTTTTATTTTTACAAAGATATTAGAGGGCTCCATTTGCCATTTCTCCAGCTCGTTTTGTAAATGAGGAAACTGAATTAAACAGGGTTAAGTGACTTGCCCAGGGTCACATACTTAGTAATTATCTAAAGGCAGATGTGAACTCTGGAAGATGAGTGATCCTCACACCAGGCCTGGTGCTCTGCACACTGTGACACCTAGCTGCCTGATTAACTGAAGTAATCAAAAACTTCTTCCATCTCTTCTGAACATTACCATAATAACTTTAGGGAGAAATATTTCTGGCCAGGAGAAAGGGTCTTCAAGGGTAGGTTAGAAACTGGTTATATCTTTGGTAAACGGGGGAGAAGGATTTAATGTAGGGCATTGTTTTAGAATTGAAAGTAAATTGAAAGTTTCTCATTCAGATAAGTTCAAAGGCTTTAGACTGGGATATTAAGAAAAATGCTTTCTTAATATTTCTAAAAGTGATCTTTGTACACAAAATAGATGGGACGTTTATGTTAAAAATATTTAAAAGCATGGGAATAAATGAATCATCTCTCAATATAGTTAGTAGTATTCTAAATGCATGAACAAGCATTATATGCAATGAAAAATGAAATAAAGGCCTTTCCAATAAGATAAGAGTTAAAACAAGAACTTCTTGTCCATGTCTGCAGTTGTCACTATTATTTGATGTTGTTCTAGAAAGGCTAGCTTTAGGAATTAGACAGGATAATAAAATAGAAGGAATAAATGCAAGCAAAGAGAAAAAATTTGTTGTTTTTTCCAGGTGGCATAGGTCTCAGAGAACTCTAGAGATTTAACTATAAATTAATCAAAACAGTAACTTCATTAAAATAGGAAGATATGAAATAAGGCCACAGAAATCATATTTTTTTCTATATATTACCAATAAAAGGGAACAGGTAGAGGTAAAAAAAAGAAATTCCTTTCAAAATGACAATAGATTGTATAAAATAATTGAAAAGTGACTTCAGCAAGCATTCATTACCATGTGCCAAGCACTATGGTAAGCACTGGAGATACAGAAAGGGGCAAAAACCAGGCCCTCCTCCCAGGTGAGGGGAAGATGTACTGGAGACAGGAGAGATTTGAGGCAGATCAGAAAGGGTCATTAGAGTTGTTATTTAAGAGATCATTGGTAACTTTGGAGAGAGGTCAAAAGCCAGACTGCTGAGAGTTGAGGAAAAAGGAAGTAAAGGTACTGATTTTAGGTGATCTTGTCAAGGTATTTAACCCTGAGAGAGGGAAAAGATGTGGGACAGTAACTAGAGGGGCAACTAGGGTACGCCATAATGCATAGAGCACTGGGCCTGGAGTTTAACCCTGAGAGAGTCTGGGCCATGTGGCTTTCTTGGGACTGTGCTTGGCTCCCAGTTGGGCAGGATAGACCCTTCCTGTCGGCCTGCCAGGCTGCCTTCAGTGGGAGATTTGTTTCTCTCTGTCATTTTGTGGGTTCTGCAGCTCTAAAATTTGTTTGGTCATTTTTTTTTTTTAACGGTATTAGAGGTGGTTGGACAGGAGCTGAAGCAAGTTCCTGCTTTTACTCTTCCATCTTGGCTCCGCCTTCCCCACCCAACTTTTTTTTAAGTGAAATATGAGGGAAGTTTCTCAGTTGGAAGGGGTGAGGGTAGGAGAGCCACAGAATCTTTGAGGAGGCTAAAAAGTTTTCAAATTGGTGAGTGGGATAATGAATTGATTAGCTGGGTATAAAAGGATTGCCTTACCACAGCTAAGGCCCAGTTGAGCTTATATAACATGAATTTATAGTAGATTCAGGCAGCACCATCCTCATGATTTTCTCTACCTTTATTCAATAACCTGTGAGTAGGAGTGAAGGCAGTGATGATGAGAGTAATCCATGGGTGAGGTTTGGCAAGACCAAAATGTCAATAGACAGGATAAGTGGTTGGACTATGCAGATAGAATAAAAGTGGCAGTACTGCCCAAATTAATTCATTGATTCAGTGCCATACCCGTCAAATTTATAGAGCCAGAAAAAAAAAGCAATAAAATAAAAAAGGCCTAGGAAAAGGGGCATGGCAAGACCTAAAATTTTACCACAAAGCAATAATTGGTCAAAATTTCATGGTATTTATTAAAAATAGAAAAGTTGATCAGTGGAATATAGGTACACAAGAACCAGAGACAAACAGAATTTTTGATATATTCAAGAATTCCAACTGTGGAAAGAAGGATGCACTTTATGACAAAAATTGTTTGGAAGATTAGAACAGTCTGGCAGTAATTTTGTTTAAACCACCACCTCTTACTGTGTATCATAATAAGTTCCAAAAAGATGTAAGACCTAGATATAAAAGATATAAACAGACTTGGGAGAGCCATCAAGGAGATAAATTTCACAGCGATGGATGAGACTAAGTTCTTGACCAAACGAGGAATAGTAAGGAACACAGAAGACAAGGGACAGACGGTTTTGATTACTTAAAAGTTTTCAAAATTTTTGCATGTTAAAATCAGTGCATTGAGAACTAGAAAGGAAAAAAGTTAACTATGAAAAAAGATCTGTGTAGCACATTTCCCTGTTACTTTGGATATAGGAAATTGATTAAAATATGTAAGAACCAGTGTCATCCTGTTATATAAATGGTCAAGACATATGAACAAAGAAATTTTCAAGAGTAGCATTCTAATGCATCAGCAACCATATGAAAAAATGCTCTATATCACTAATCATAAGAGAAGTAAAAATGAAGCAGTTTTGAGTTTCTGCCTCTTGCAGATTGGAAAAACAAAAAATGGTTAAGAGGAGATATGGAGGATAGGTACTGTAATATACTATGTTCATGGAGTTGGGAGGTGGTCCAGTCATTCTGGAAAGTAGGAACCGTATCCCAAAAGTCTGTATGCCCTTTGATCCAGCCATACATCTTTTAGACATACATTCCCCAAAGGGATCCAAGAAAGGAAAGAGACCTATTGGCACAGAAATACTCATAGTTACACTTTATATCATAGCAGTAAACCAGAAACAGGGAGTGCCAAACAGGTGGGGAACGGCTTACCGAATCATGTTATATGTAAATAATGGCATAGTAATACTGCACGATAAAAATTAATGAAAGGGATGGATTCTGAGAAACCTAGGAACAGTGGTGTGAACTGCTGCAAAGTGAAGTAAGCAGAACTGGGAGAACAATTTATAGAAGGCCTATGACGTTAATTAGTCAAAGAAAACTATGCAAAACTTAAGAGCTGTGATCCATAGAATTAATAATCACAACTTCAGAAGCCTGATGCTGAGTCATGCTTTCCCCTTGTTGGCAGAGAGGTGATGACCTTGAGGCACAGAAGGAAACACGCATTTTCAGATAGACCCCAGCATGTGAATCTGTTTTGCTTTGTTGTGCTCATTTGCTATAATAGAGGACTTTCATTAATTGTTTGCTTGGAGGTAGATTTATGAAAGGGATTGGGGGGGGCAAAAATAATAACATCGAAAGAAACAAAAGAGTGTTAGTCAAACACTGAAATACACAGAAGAGCAGAAAGTTAGAAGAGGACGTGGACAAGCCGAGTATTCTTGGAAATTATTGTTAAATCCGATGTGTAATTAAAAGACTTTTTCATTTTTTTAAGAAAATACTCAAGTTTTCTAATGTTTGTCTAGTTTGTGATAATTTAAAAAAAATTAAAAAATGGAAGGGGGCATAAATGAATTAGAATCACTTAATGTTACTTGTTTCATGAGTCGCAGTGACCAAATACTTGATATTCAGCTGGTCATCCCACTGATGAGGAATCCTTCTGTGTCTGCTAAACTTATCCTTGAAAAACATGCTTAGTTTGTTGTACTCAAAGCCTTTTTAGCGTGAGAAACCAGGGGTTCACCCATCCCTGGCGCAGCCTTCAAGGACCCGGGGTCTCTTTTACGCCGTGATGAGGAGGTGAGGGTCGGATCCTGAATAGATGAGACTCAGCAGCGGAAAGTTAAAGCTCCGCACTCGGGCTCCGCGAGAGGCGCCGCAGCGACGCGGGGGGCGGGGCTCGTCTTGCGTCTGCAGCAGGCGCTCGACTCCGCAGTTCTTTGAGCGACTCTCGAGACTGTTAGTTATGGGCGGACTCGTTCCAGGCCGTCCTCTACGCATCTGAAATCACAAGTGTCTTTTATTTCGTTTGTTTTTCGCTTCTCTGCCCCCGTTTTTTTCAAAAAGAAGGCTACAAGTGTAATAATAATAATAGTAATAATAAGTACAGGGTAAGAGAAAACTTGGATCAACGGCAGTTTACATTTTATTTTTAGAAGGAAGCCTTGAGATTTTTACTTGATTATAAAGCTCAGTGTGAGTCAGCGCCTCACAATTTGTCCAGTATTGGAGAATTTTTTAGCAATTAGGTCTGTTAAAAAACTGCTTTCCTCGTGAGATAGTTCTTCCTCACTCAGTCAGATCTGAGTAGCTGCCTCCCAAAGATGGTCGCTAAAGCTTCTTAGGCTGTCACAGAAATTGCAGTTGGTTCTTTTGGGGAAAGGCTGTTTCATCTCCTTTTTCTCTATTTGCGCCCTCTTGGTGATCACATTTACTCTCTGCCTTCAGTTCTCACTTCTGCACAGTCTGACTCCCAGCAACGACAGCGATAGCCTAACAGCTCGCGTTTACATAGGCCTCACGACCGCCAGGCGCTCAGCGCTGCACAGCGGTTATCTCGTTTGGTCCTCAGAACAGCCCGCGAAGTAGGTGCTGCTATCCCCATTCTGTAGATGAGGAAACCGAGGCAGAAAGGGTTAGGGGACTTCCCCAGGTTCACACCCAGTAAGCGTCTGAGGCTGAATTTGTACTCAGGTTTTTCTAACTCCTGGCCTAGCGCTGTATCTGTGGTGCCTGTTAGCTTCCTTGACATGATATATATTGAATATATTTAGTGTTATTTGCTCCCCTGAAATCCAGTTCTACGTTTTCAGTTATCTGCTGGACCTTTCAAGCTAGCTTCTCAAAGTCGGAATGTCTTTAGCCTCTTAAGAAGGTGCCACCATCCGGTCAAGCAGGTCTCAGATCTCCACATCATCTTTGACACTTCCATTTCCTTAACTCCCGGTGTGCAGTTTGTTGCCAGGTTCTTTTGACTCTTATCTCTAATCTCTCTTGTAACATCTGTTTCTCCTTGCTGATGCTACTACAGTACCCCATAGGCTCAATCATTTAATCAGCAAGCATCTACTATATGCCTGCTAATTGCTAGGCATTGAAAAATGGTCCTTACTTGCAAAAAAAACTGACATTCTGATTGGAGAGATGACAAGGCCGTATGTAAGTTTATACAAGATGAATATGAGGAAAACAGAGACAACTTAACCCCAGTAGTTAGGTAGCAGTTGTGGGGAGTCAGGAAAGGCAGGCTTCTGTCCTACGCCCTTTTCTTCCTTTCTGTTGCTTCCCTTGGTGAAGAATTCAGGGTGACTAACTAGGACAGAGAGCTCTGGCTGTATCTAGGGCCTAAATGATGAGTTTAGGAACAATTCCTCAGTGAGGAAAAGAATTCAGGAAGAGCTCTGGATTTTAGGTCCTTTATATCTGGGAAGAAAGAAAGATTTCCCTAGAGCTGCTGCTTCTTTTCCAGAAAGTCTTTAGAGGGAATTTCAGGCTTTCATTAGTATAAATTTATTCAAGCTTCTGGCCTAATTTCCCCATGTATTTTTTTTTCCTTAAGGAGGTTTGGCTTTATGCTTAGGCTTGTTTGAACATGTTTGTTTGCATGTTATCTCTCCTGTTAAGGTTGCAAGCTTTTTGAGGGTAAGGACTTTCTTTATATTCCTACCAGCTAGCTGGCTCTGTGGGTAGAGTTCAGACTTATCTTCCTGAACTCTGATCTGGCCTTAGACGCTTATTTGCTGTGTGACCCTGGGCAAGTCACTCAGCCTTGTTTGCCCCAGTTTCCTCATCTGTAGGTGAGCTATCCAGTGTCTCTGCTGAGAAAACTGCCAAAGGGCTGTGAAGAATTGGACATGCTTGAAAAGACTGAACAGCAGCACATGCCCAGTGCTTTAGCACGCTCTTGGGAGATGGGAGGTGCTTAGTAAACACTTACTGACTGACTGAGGAGCTTCAGCAGAAATAGGGGAACTGGAAGAGCTTGCTTTTAGATGTTCTGACTTTGGATGTCTTGAGTACACCCAGTCTGAAACATTGAGAAGGCAGCTGGTGATAGGGGGCCGAAACTCAGGAAAGTGGAACGTGATGAATAAATCTGGAAATCATCTACCTTGAGATGATAATTTACCTGTAGTGCTGCCGAGGTCCCCAGGAGAGAGTGTACGGAGAGAAAAGAGAAGAAGACCCACTATGCCTTGGGGGGGGGAGTGTGTGTGTGCTCTTAGCTGCCTCTCTTGTTTATGCCTTGCGCAGCTATGCAGGGACATTTCCTGATGCTCCCTGCAGACCCCAGTACAAGCTCCTGAGCCTCGTGCGGAAAGGCTTGTTGCATGCTGGGGGTCTTCTTCTGCAGTGCTGCCAGACTTAAGTAGGAACAGAGGCCGCTAGTTCATGCATGAGGATCCCTGCCAGCCACATAGTGGTCTCACTGTTCTATTGTAATGTTGCTTCTTTTGACTCTGGGTTGGGCAGCTCTTGGTGGTGGTGTGGGCTGCATGTGACTCATGGGCTGCATCTCTGCATCCTAGCTCACTCTCCAGGTGGATTCACGGTACTCTTTTTAAAGCTCTGTACTTCCAGACAGACCAGACTACTTACCTGTTTTCCAAAATGAAAATGCCCTTCCTGCCTCTATATTTGTGCACGATGCCTCCTGCCCTCCTGCCTCTCTCTCTCTGCCTTCAGAATTCTGTTCTTTCAGATCTCTAGCAGGTGCTGTTTTTACACAGCCTGTCCTTGAACCCATGGCTGAAAGTGCTTTCTCTCCTCAAGTTTTCTTGGACCTCTCTGGATCTGCTTCCTGCCATTGGTGTTTCTCTTTTCTCATGTTTGTTACTTAAAATTTGGGCATCTGTATATAGACTTTTTGAAACTATATGCTTTATTATTGAATCATTCTTTTATTTTGTCTCATGAATTTTTAGGTATGTCAGTTGCTATTCTTCCTTCTTTGTATTTATTCTTGTGGTATCTTATTTTTACCAGACTGTGTTACGTTTGCTTCCTCTCTGGCCAGTAATCTATTGTCCCTATATTTTAAACTGTGGTCTGGGACTCAGTCACAGAACAAGCTTTATTAAGCGTTTTAACGTATGTTAGGCATTGTGCAAAGCATTGAGGTTGCAAAGAAATGCAAATACTCGCAGGGGGAAGACCTTCTAATGGAGGAGACGGCCTGTAGACCAGTCTGTCCATATGAGAATGTGTATTGTTAAGAAGTGCAAACTTCATTCTCAGAGTCTTCTCCATCCTTTCCTTGCCTTTGATTGATGGTGAAGAAAATTACTTTAGTCCTGTAGCCTTCATTTTCTTGCCCAAGACTTCACAATCACTCACAATACTACTGACGTGACAGTATCATTTATACCCACATGAATCATCAGAAGTGAGTAGTTTTCATCTATTCTGAGAAGTCTAGATTCCATATTATTTCTTAGATACATGCTCTGGGAAGGCAACAGACCTCTGTTTGTTGCCAGGACAACAAATAATTTTGTCCAAGGTGGAATCAGCCTTGGTCTTTACATCCCATCAGTACTCTCTGCACTTTCAATTGGATGAGTGTAACCATGCACTCCAAAACCAAGGAAGGGGCCTTCCTTGGACTTTTCCATCATGACCCTGCATTTCCTCTATAGCAGCTCCAAAGATACAACCTCTTTTTGCCCTTTCTCCTCAATGGAACTCTCTCCACCTCTCCAACATGCTTATAAGGGATTTTTCCTTATTTTCCTTCCTCTTATCTCAGCCTCCTCCTTATTGATTAGGTGAAGCCCTTCTTCTCTTTCCATTAAGAATGCTTCATTCTCACTCTTGTGCTATAAGAAGTGACGATCAGGATGGCTTTAGGAAAACCTAAACTGATGCAAAATGAAGTGAGCAGAACCAGGAGAATAATAGTGTCCTTGGTAACAGCAATATTTTATCAATGATCAACTGTGAAAAACTTGGCTGCTCTGATGAATGCAATTGTCCCTGATGAAAAATGCTATCCCCTTCTAGAGAGAACCAATGAACAGTGAGTATGGATTGAAGCAGACTTGTGGTGTTTTTGTTTTTTTTTTTTAACTTTCTTCCTTTTTCTTTTTTTATTGTTTACTTTTTTCAGCATGGCTTATATAGGAAAAAAAAAAATTAGGCATTGATCATCAGAATGAGGAAAAAAAGAGAAGAATTCATTCTCCCTCCCAGTGCGTGGAATGTGGAGAGGTGCTTTTCTTTTTTTTTTTAAATTAAGTCCTTAGATTTATTTTATTAAAAAAAATTTTTTTTAAAAATTAACTTCTGTTTATTTTTAGTTTACATCATTCATTTCCATAAGATTTTGAGTTACAAATTTCCTCCCCATCTTTCCTCTACCCACCACCCCAAAACAGCGATCCCACTCTATACCCCCTCCCCCAATCTGCTGTCTCTTATATCCTCCCCCGTAACCCCTCTGACTTTCCAGTAGGGCAAGATGGGTCTCCTTACCCCAGTGCCTGTATATCTTATTTCCCAGTTGCATGTAAATAATAGTAATAATAATAAAAAATATATTTTAAACACATGATTTTAAAACTTTAAATTCTAGATTCTTTCCCTTCCTCCCTCATCACCCACCTCCACTGGAAAGACAAGCAATTCAGTGCAGGCTGTATATGTGTAGTTATGCAAAGCATCTCCACAATGGACATATAGTGAAAGACTGACTATATTTCCCTCCTTCTTATCCTGCCTCCCCCCGACTTGTTCTATTCTCTACTTTGTCCCTGTCCCTTTAAAAAAGTGTGTGCTTCTAACAACCCTCCCCCCCCATCTGCCCTCCCCTCCATTATCCCCCCTCTCATCCCCTTCCCCCCCCTGCTTTCCTGTAGGGCAAGATACCCAGTTTAGAGTGTATGTCATTCCCTTCCTAAGCCAAATTCAGTGAGAGTAAGATTGACGCATTCCCTTTTGCCTTCCTGTTCTTCTCCTCCATTGTAACAGTTATCCCTTGCCTCTTCTGTATGAGATAATTAACCCCATCCTGTCTCTTCTCATTATATTCCTCTCCCACCTCTCAATTTCACCTTTTAAATATCATCCCTTCCTATTCAATTGATCCTGGGCCCTCTGTCTGTGTATACCTGTACACACACACACACACACACACACACACATATACACACACACACACTTATATATGTATTCATACACGTATATACCCTCCTATATAGACATATGTGTATGTATACATATATACATTTATATTCCCTTCAACTATCCTCATACTGAGAAAAGTTTCATAAGTTATAATTATCATTTTTCCATGTAGACATGTAAATAGTTCCACTTTGATAAGTTCCTTATGATTTCTTTTCCCTGTTTACCTTCTCATGCTTCTTATATTTGAATGTCAGACTTTCTATTCAGCACTGGTTTTTTCATCAAGAATGCTTGAAAGTCCTTCACCTCATTGAATGACCATATTTTACCCTGAAACATTATACTCAGTTTTGCTGGGTAGGTGATTCTTGGTTTTAATCCTAGCTCCTTTGATCTCTGGAATATCATATTCCAA
>CM053585.1:16977975-17006347 GCA_028646515.1 Pseudochirops corinnae
TAAAAAATAAAATTAAGAGGTGAGAGAGGAATATATTGGGAGGAAAAAGGGAGAGATAGGAGACATAGACTAGGATAAATTATCTCATATAAATGAGGCAAGAGAAAACTGTTACAATGGAGGGAAGAGCAGGAAGGTGAAAGGGAATGGGTCAACCTTACGCTCACTGAATTTAACTTAAGGAGAGAATATACACACTCAATTGGGTATCTTACCCTATAGGAAAGTAGGGGGTATGGGGATAAGAGGGGGGATGATAGAAGGGAGGGCAGACTGGGGGAGATGGTAGTTAGAAGCAAACACTTTTGAAAAGGGACAGGGTCAAAGTAGAAAACAGAATAAGTGGGGGGCAGGATAGGACGGAGGGAATTACAGTTAGTCTTTCACAATATAACTACTATGGAAATGTTTAGTGTACATATGTACAACCTATATTGAATGGCTTGTCTTCTAAGTGGGAGTGGGTGAGGAGGAAGAGAAAGAATCTGGAAATCAAAGTTTTAAAAACAAATGTTAAAAAAAAATTGGGTTTTTCTACATGCAACTGGGAAATAAGATATGCAGGCACTAAGGTATAATGCAGGCACTACTAGAAAGTTGGAGGGGATAGGAGAGGATATAAAAGAGAACAGATTGGGGGAAAGGATATTCAGTAGGCTCGCTATATATACTGAGGTGAGGGGCAGGGGAAAGATGGGGTGAAAATTTGTAACTCAAAATATTTTGGAAATGAATGTTGAAAACTAAATTTAAATAAATAATAGGAAAAAAAAAGTATACACCTCACCAACTGATCAGATTCTCTTTCTAAAAAACAAGCATCTTATCAAAACAAAAGATAAAGAAGACCCTTTTTATTCTCTTATATGACACACAATTACTGTATTCAATTATGTAAACAACTAAGGAGGGGAATCTTCTTCCTCTCCTTTATATAGACTTTAAAACACTTCAGGACTCAGAGAAATACATCCTCCAAAATGTCTATCCTGTAGATATTTTATGGAAAGCCCTAAAACTTTTGTTGAAGGAAAAGAAAGCAAATCAATTCAAGTAGATAAACATGTATTAGGCACCTAGTATGTACAAAGCAGAGAGAGGCAGCTTGGCAGGAAGGACAGAGAGCTGACCTCAAGCTAGAAGACATGGGTCCTAACACACAACTGGTTGTATAATGCCAGGCAAATCATTTGTCCTCTCAAGGCCCAGGACACTAAAAAAGGTGCAAAGAAAAGTTTCCAATCGGAATTAGTCGAGGGAGTTTCCTCACCTGGAAATTCTCATAGGAATGAAACTCAAGGTCAAGTCCCCTGTCCCTGTGACTAAAGCGAGTAAAGTGCTGTGCAAGGTGCTAGGGATACAAAAGAAAACAACCCAAATAAGTGTGCCCTGGTCCAGCTTATACTGGAGGGGTAAAGGGCGGAAAGGTTAATAAATATGTTCAAGAAATGCCAATCAATGCCAATGAGATGCCAAGCAAGTCCAAAGTGGGGATGAGACAGACAGACAGACACTATCTGTGGTGAAGCAGGGGAGATCCCCAGAGATTAGAGAGAAAGGAAATCATCCCAGACACAGGTTTCTAGAGAAGACGATGGCACTCTGCAGACCAGGGAGACAATGTGGTGGATGGGAAGCAGCAGCTAGCAGGTCAGTTATACTGAAACAGAGAATGTAGGAAGAGGAGTATGTAATGGTAAGATCTTCCCTACCCTTTAATGGCCTCAAGTGGAACCCAACAGGAGGGGTTCAAAGGCCCACACCTTTTGTTACTCTGTAATTATGCAGTGAGTACAAGGGTTGTGATGTCCTCTCACCCTGAAGAAGGGGTGTGTGTGTGTGTGTGTGTGTGTGTGCGTGTGTGTGTGTGTGAGAGAGAGAGAGAGAGAGAGAGAGAGAGATACAGGAAGAGCTGTATGATTTGGCCAGATGAGACTCTGGGTAGCCACTGAGCCCCCTGGCTTTGAAAACCCAAGGATTTATTGGTGCTTCCCTCTGGGAACTAAGCGTGCATGTGTGTAATGGTCAGACAGCTGGAAGCCCTGTCTGCTGGTCTGTTGAACTGTGTTATTTTCTCTGCATTTTTTGTCTGCTTACAATTTCTGTTTGTATTTTCTGAAAAGTCAGGGTGCTGAACTAAGTAAATGACATACATGTTTGATTAAAGTAAGAGTGTTACCCTATCTAGCTTGCTTTCCTTGAGAAAAGCAGATCTAAGAACCTGCAGCCATCCTGGATATGCTAGGGTGCTTGCTGTTACAGTGACATGAAACAAAGACAGGCAAGTCAGATGGCAGAGGCCTTTAATGCCAACCTCAGAATTCTCTCTTTATCTCGGGGCAACAGAGAGCCACTAAAGATTTCTGAGGACGGGAACAATCTATCTTTGAAGCACTCCAATTTGGCAGCTATGTGGGAAACGGACTCAGGAAAGAAGAGACCAACAAGAAGGCAACTAGGGCAGAGCCAAGATGGCAGAGAACAGACAGTAACCCAGCTCCACTCTCTAGCAACATTCCCCTCCAAATAACTTTAAAATAATGCCTCATCAAATTTCGGAGCAACAGAGCCAACAAAAGATCAGAGGGAGACATTTTTCTGCCTATGACAACTTATGAGGCCCACAGGACAGATCTGTAACACTGGGGTGGGCACAGGCCCAAGGTACAGCAGAAGCAACAGCAATGGGCATTGGAAGCAGCTGGGACAGCAGCAGCAGCAATTTCAGGAACTCTCAGCCCAGAGAGAGTAAGGAGGTAGGACAACAAGGAAGAAAGAACAAGGGACCCTCTCTGCTGGCAGTAGAGGCAGTTGGCAACGCCTGGCAATTCTATTATCCATACACAGTTCTGGTTGGCAGTTCTAGGGCCAAGAAGAATGCTAACACTTGCGGCTGCAGGGGAACAGGGGCCCTTGCTGGATAAAGACCATAGTTCAGACCGGGAGAGTAGTGATCACACCTCTGCCGAGAACACACTACCCTGGAGCACTGAAAATGTGCAAACCTCCAGAATTAGCTCTGAAAACAGCAGCATAAAGCCTGAAGCTCAGGACAGTGCCTTCCCCCATCAGGTGAGCAGCACCCAACTTTAACATAAAGTTCAAAGTCAAGATAGAGACTAGAAAAGCGATCAAACAACAAAAAACGAACCTGACCATCAAAAGCTACATGGTGGCAGGGAACACCAAGACAATCATATAAAAATAGCTACAAGCAAAGGCTCAAAGAAAAATACTAACTGGACACAAGGCCAGGAAAAATTACTGGAAGAGTTTCAAGGGATGAGAGTGGTAGAGGAAAAACTGGGAAAAGAAATGAAGAGTGATGCAAGAAAATTATCAAAAAAGAATTAATAGCTTGGTAAAGAGGCAAAAAAAAAAAAATACAGACACCCATATATGGAGGTATCTATACACACACACTGAAGAAAATAATACCTTAAAAAGACAGAATTGGCCAAAAGGTTAAGGGGGGCATAAAAATTAACTGAAGAAAAGAACCTCTTAAAAAGCAGGCTAGATGAAATAGAAAGACAGACAAAATCTCACTGAAGAAAATAATTCCTTAAAAATTAGAATTGAGCAGTTGAAAGCTAATGACTCCATGAGACATCAAAAAATAAAAAATAAAACCAATTCAAAAGAATGAAAAAAATATGAAATATCTCATCAGAAAAACAACCAACCTGAAAAAATTGAATGAGAAGACATAATTCAAGAATCGGCCTATATGAAAGCAAAGATCAGAAAAATAATCTTGACATTATGTTTCAATAAATTATAAAGGAAAACTTCCCGGATATCTTAGGACCAGAGGGTAAAACAGAAACTGAAAGAATCTACCAATAAACTCCTGAAAGAGATCCCAAAATGAGAACTCCCAGAAATATTATACTTGAATTAGAATTACAAACTAGGAAATATTCCAAGTCACCAGAAAAAAAAAACAATTCAAATATCATGGAACCAAGCCAAGATCACACAAGAGTTAGCAACTTCCATGTTAAAGGAGTACCACTTGAAACAGAGGTGGGGAACTTGTAGCTTCTAGGTCCTCAAGTACAGCCATTTGACAGAATCCAAACTTCACAAAACAAATCCCATTAATGAAAGGATTTGTTCTGTAAAACTTGAACTGTATCAAAAGGCTACATCCAATCTAGAAGGCCATATGGGGCCTAAAGGCCGCAGGTTCTCCACCCCGGCTTAGAATATGATATTCTGAAAGGCAAAGGAGCTAGGATTACAAACAAGAACAACCTACCCAGCAAAACTGAGTATAATCCTCCAGGGATTAAAAAGAATATTTAAATGAAATAGAGGACCTTCAAGTATTCCTAACCCAAAAACCAGAGCTGAATAGAAAATTTTACATTCAAACACAAGACCCAAGAGAAGAATAAAAAGGTAAACATGAAAGAGTAATCATAAGGGTCTCAATAAAGTTAAACTGTTGACATTCCTTTATGGGAAGATGAAATATGTAATGCCTAAGAACTTGATCATTATTAGGGCAGTTAGGACACAAGGTCAGAGGGAATGGGTATAAGTTGATTATGCTGGGATGATCTTTAAAAAAAAATGAAGGGGTGAGAAAAAAGGATGCAGTGGGAGAAGAGAAGGGAGAGTCAGAATGGGGAAATTTTCTCATGTAAAAGAAGCACAGAAGGAAAAGCTTTTATACTGGGGGGGGAAGTGGGATGGGGGTAAGGGAAGAATGGCAAGGGGGACGTGGGGGTATGACAGGCAGTGCTTGAACCTCACTCACATTGGAACTGCTTCAAAGAGGGAAGAATACACACACACACACACACACACACACACACACAGTTGGGTATAGAACTCTTACCTTACTCAGTAAGGAAACAGAAGGGGAATAACAGAAAGGGATAGGAAACAGAGAAAATTAGAGAGGGCAGATTGGGGAGAGCATGGTCAGAAGAAAGACTTCTGAGGAAGGACAAGATAAAAAGAGAGAGAAGGATAATCACTGAAACTACATTTTGCTAAAAGGTACCACAGACAATAAAGTAGTATCAAAAACGTTTAAGGGCAAGTTCCTCTGATAAAGGTCTCATTTTTCAAATATACAAGGAACTGAGTCAAATTCATTTAAAAAAAAAAGGGTCATTCTCCAATTGAAAAATGGCTAAAGGATATAAACAGGCAGTTTTCAGGAGAAGAAATCAAAGCTATCCATAGTCATATGAAAAAAAGTTCTAAATCACTAACTGATTAGAGAAATGTAAACTAAAACAACTCTGAGGTATCACCTCACACCTATGAGAAATGACAAATGCTATTGAGGCTGAGGGGAAACAGGTACACTAACAAACTGTCAGTAGAGTTGTGAACTGGTCCAACCATTCTGGAGAACAATTTGGAACTATCCCCAAAGGGCTATCAAACTGAATACCTTTTGCCCCAGCAATGCCACTATTAGAACTGTTAACTCAAAGAGATTAAAAAAAACGAAAAGGACATATATGTACAAAAATACTTACAACAGTTCTTGTGGTGACAAAGAATTTAACATCGAGGGGTTGCTCATTAGCTGGGAAATGGCTGAACAAGTTATAGCATATGACTGTAATAGAATACTACTGTATTTTAAGAAATGGGGGGGGGGGTGTTAGGGAGGTTTCAGAAAAACCTGGGAGGATCTATGTGAACTATATGAACTGATGCACACTGAAGTGAAAAGAACCAGGAGATTGCTGTGCACAGTAACAGCAATGTTACAATGACGAAAATCAAATTTAACAAACCATTCTTAAGTCATTCAATGTACAAAGTGATACCTAAGTCAACCAGTTCTTTAAAAGAGGCATTTCTCAAACACAGAATACCAAGAAACACATCCATCTTCTTCAAAAGCATTTTTTTTAAAGAGATTTTAGTGGGGAAGGAAGGAAAGAAGAAAATCCTGTTTTCCCCACTGATTTTGGCCTTGTAAAGCTCCCAGAAGCAGGACAATAGAGCCCTGGTCTTTTTAAGCCCACCAAGAAAGACTGACCAAATGAATACCCCAAACAACATTTCACTGAAATCTTGAGGAGGCAGCTCACTAAAACAAGGTCTAATACAGGAGGAGATTTGGAGAAACCTCATGGTATGACATTAATAAGCCAGCATGATACCACTCAACTTTTTTTCTAAGCTTTTCTGGGAACAAGCAATCAACAGCTGTGGGGAGAAAATGAACCTTAAGCACACAGCTCAAAGAAAATGTAATGTTAAATAAAATTTGGCAGTGGAGACTTATTAATACATGAATTTCAAGAAACAGAACTTCCCAGCCATCTTCTCTTCTTCCTATACTCCAGCCATCATCCCATCCCTTTCCCCTAACCACTGTCCCCATACCTAAATCCTGAGACCCTGCCTTTTGATCACAAAGAGCCAGGCTTTTCCTTTATCTAGCCCAGATCTAGGTCTCCACATCATTTCCTTGCAGTCTCCACACCATCCCACTCCCCCAATTCTAGCTTCTCTTTATATGCTGAGGGCAAGAGTTGTCTTACTGGATGCTCTGCATAGTGACTGGCAAACAGTAACGCTTAATAAATTATTTATTCAAGGGCTTCAGATTCAACTTTGATCTTGGAATACTTCTGTCTCATCTGCTCCATACTACCGAGGGAAAAGCCCAGAAGAGGTTGGGCCAGACCGCTCAAGACATCCCCTCTGAGCTCCGTATTTAAGATCCTAAGTCTCACATTATATTAATGTCGATTTTAACCTCCTGGATCTTTTTGAACTATGGGTAAGGGAAACATTCTTGAACAAGGTAGATAAACTAGACAATTCTGATTACACAAAATATAAAAAATTTGCCCAAATAAAACCAATGAAGTTAAATTTCAAAAGAGAAACTGTTAACTGGGGAAAAAAATCTCAGTAGCAAGTTTCTCTGATAAACACTCAATAAGCAAGATACATAAGAAACATGCAAACAGATAAGAACAAGAATAATTCTCCAAGAGTTAAGAAATTAAAGAATATGAACAGTTTTCAAAATAAGAAAATCAAGTTATCAACAACTATATTTTTAAATGTTCCAAATCGTTGTTTTAAAAAATGGAAACATAAATTAAAACAGCACTGAGGTATCCCCTCATAATGAAAAAAGAAAACCACAACTGTTTGAGGGGACATGGGAAAACAGATATATTAATGCACTGTTATAACTGTGAATTGATTAGGCCACGCTAGAAAGCAATTTGGAACCATACCCAAAGAGTAGCTAAACTGTGCATACCCTCTGACCCAGTTATAACAATACTCCAGAGGCAGTCAAAGACAAAGAAAATAGACCCATTTGTACAAAAATACTCATTGCAACACTTTTGCGTCGTAGCAAAAAACAGGAAACTCAAGAGGTGACCTTCAACTAGGAAATGGCTGAACAAATTCCAGCAGATGAATATGATTTAACACCGTGCAGTGAAAAATGATGAAGAGACATACCGAAAGAAACCTGGGAAGACTCGTATGAACTGATACAGAGTGAAGTGAGCTAAACTGGGAGAAAAAAGTACACAACCACTACAAAATTATGAAGAGGAACTCCAAGAGGCTTAGGAACTGTGAACAATGCAGTAACCAACTACAACTAATGGGGAAGATGGGCCACTGGTCTAAAATAAGACATGCATTTTCAGATTTGGCCAAAGGTACAGCTTGCTTTGTTTTAACTATGCTTATTGTTCACTAGGGAATTGAGAGTGTGGGGTGGGGATTAGGGAGCGAGGCTAGGAAAGAAACAAATATTCCCTGCTAATCTCTTAGAAAGAAGAGTCAATACTCGGGCCTTCATTTTCTCAATGACCATGTACTCTCCAGCCCTTTGCAAACTGGCCTCCAAAGGGAAAACCCTACTGAAAATGCTTTCTCCAAAGCTCCCCACCAGCCTCTGATAGCCTTGTCTCATAGAATCAGAGTTGTAAGGTACCACCAGCCCCTCCCCCGCTGGAACACTCTGGTGAAGAGAACACCTGCCTCTCCAGGCATGCCTTTACCTTTTCAAAGAGCAATCAAGAGCCGCACATTTTGCCTCATCTCAAAACCACCCTGCAGCTGTCAACTGGTCACCAGGACCCAGCAGAACAAGTCTCCTTCCTATTCCTTTTGTTCCTCCTCAGTCTGAGTCCTTCCACCAGATCTCCAAACCCTTTGCTATCCTGGTTATGCTCTCAACTTCACTAAAATCCTCTCCACCCACTCCCCAATAATGAGCTCAGTACTCTAGGAGCAGTTCACCTCTGACACTCCAGAGGCCAGGGCTCTTCTAATGAAGCCTAGGCAAACATTAGCATTGGGGTCCCATGTTGTACTTCTAATTCATACCAATTTGGCAGTCTACTAAAACCCTCACAGAGTTTTAACATAAACTCCTATTCTACACCTGTAAAAATGATTTATTCCTCATTATTACAGTTTTCAAACTTCCTGGTTTCATTCTGTGACAGCAATGGTCATGTATTTATGCTTCTGCAACCATAAGGCAGACCCAGAACATCCAACTTTGAGAAGATGAAACCAGACTGAGCTGGATTCCCCACCTTTCACTGGTGCTCTGTCAGGTAAGTGATGGATTTTGTCCCAAACAAACATTTCATTGCTCTCTTCTACTGTGTTTTTACTTCTGTGGGTTTTATGGATGAATATTACTCCAAAGAAACATGCAAACAATCTAGCTTTCAAAGAGTATGCTTCAGTGTAGCACCAATGCAATATTTACAGCACCCACGATCACGATAAAGACCATGACTTTAAGTATCGCATGATATTCAATCACAAAATATACCAAACTCTCCAGAAAGAAGACAGAACCAAAGCATTTATTTAGACACCATAAAACCCAATCCCAAAGCCAGTAAGCCGATTCCATCATAATACCAAAGATATTCAGAAGCCATAATAACGCTGAGAGCCACAGTATCCTTCAGCCTTCCCACAAACCAATACAAGATCACTATTTACTCACAAACCTCTCTATCTCCTTGCCTGAGCTACTTTATCCCCCACCATCTGGCTGGCTCTGACTCCCAGCTTCCTGTGGGCTGTGCTTCCCTTCAGCAAACTCCTCCCACCACAGATTCCATGTGACTACATTCAGCCTATCAGGGGGCAGAGTTTATCTTCCCAGCAGGGAAGCTTCCTGTGGGCTCTGCTCCACCCTTTAGCAAATTCCCTCCACCACAGGCTCCATGTGATTACATTCAGACTATTAGAGGACAGAGTTTACTTTCAAAGTAGGGGAGGTCTTCAAACTCCCCCCTAGGTCTATTAAGGGGCAGGGAAGACCTTCAAATCCATTCCCATTACATTAAGTGACAGAGATACTGCAAATGGTTGTTGATGTGGGGAAATCAAACATTCTAGAATCATTCAAAACCACAATGAAATAGGATCAGTCACACTTAAGGGCAAAGCAAAGTGTTGTCAAAAAAAAAAATGCCAATAACTAACAAATTATTGCTGCAAAACAAACTAGTTACTCCTTAGAAAATGAGCAACATCTTTCAAATGGACCTAGAAAATAGAGGTGTGACTACTGACTTCCTCCACAGTAAGGCAGAAGCTTTTTAAAGTTGGAAGAAGGTTGAGAAGACCAGCTGCTAAGTGCTGCCATGGAAAAGATATGCTTATCAAGCACAAGACAAAAAGGCTGAAGCACTAAATCCTGGGAAAAGGTAACTTTTACTTTAAAATGTCACCTTTTCATTCAAAGTGTGAGCCTAATAAGATTTGGCCACCTTCCTCAAACTATAAAACATCCACTCAGAAGAATGTTGTAGAATTTTTTACTTCCAGTGGGCAGGGAAGTCTTGTCTGCACTGAAGGAATGATGAACTCTGATAAATATATTGATATGAGAAGCAGAATTTTTACTAAATTACAGAAATTCTCCCTTGTACCATACCACAAGTCACAAATGGTTAAAAAATGTATGTGAAAGATCCAGGTAAACATTCAGTCAATAAGCATTTTAAACACCACGAAGGCAAAAATTCAGCCCCTTCTCTGAAGAGCTCACACCTTCTACAATGTGACTAGAAGGGAACATGGCCTGGAATTTCACCTGAATTAAACTGCATGGAAAACCTATGGGTCACAACCCAGGCTAGACTTAGGAAAATAGCTCATCCAAGCTACACTGAATATCCAACGTGACAAAAGTTTGGTTTCATTACAAATTAAAGAATAGAGGTCCAAAAGAACTTGTTAAATTGATGCCAAGGGCACCCACCTTAATGGAGTGACCCTAACAGCTGTTAACCATTAGGCCCCCATCCCCTATCACCTAGAACTGTGTTATACAAACTAAAACAGAAACAGGGCCGCAAAACCATACAGAAGGATCCCTGTGGGCCACATGTTCACTTTATTTTAAAATATATTATTACCTATGTTTTCATGTATTTATTATCTTTATTCATTGTGTTGATATTTTTTTTTTCACTTTTTATAACGATTAAAATGAAAGTAGAACGAAAGAATGAATGAACCACACTAGCCTGGCTACTTCTCTCTTGGTTTCAGGTTTTTCATCAGTAAAAGGAAGGGAGCCTTCTAACACTAACACTCTGTGACTAGGCCTATCCTCCAGAAACATTATAAAAATGATTCTGTTTTCATAAAACAAAAGATAAAAACATGAATTGCTAGAACTTGTCACTGGATCCTAGCTCAGAGTAAGTCAAGTAATTATGAACACAACCTAGAAATTCCTAAACTAGAATAACTATCTCAACAACACTTTGGTGCTACTGAGTTAGAAAAATTAAAGAGAAAAATCCAGATCTTTCAAAATTTCAATTATGTAGGCAATAGCACATCATGCCTACCAAGGAAAACTACTGCTGGGTAGAAGTGACAGGGCTTTTCCTTGTCACACTGAATCCATTTTCTATATGGGAAAACCTGCTTCTGTTACTTCACTGATAAAGAAGGCAGCAAAGTAATTTTAATCTGCCACATTGAAGACTACAAGTATTCATCCTCTACAAGTCAAGTCACATCTTCCCACATCCAAGTATCTATCACACTGGATCAAGCAAGAGAAACAAGGGTATCCCCAAAGAAAGCATAAGCAATGACGTTTCTGAGGACAAAATTTAAAACAATAAATCAAAAGACTTCAGGAAAAAAAATTCCTGAAAGAAAACATGCTCAAAATCAATTTCTTCAATGTAAGTAATATTTAATGTTAATTAAAAGCCTTTTCTTTCCTTTTTTCCTTTAGTTTTACTCACACGATATCCTGAAGGACATCAGTTTTCTGAGGTCATCTAATAACCCAATTCTGAATTACTTTTAACTTAGTCATTTTAGAAAACCCACAAACGTGCACAGAAGATTTAGCTTTTTTGTTTCTGTCCTTTTACGCCTCCTAACCCTCCCTGGAGATTGTTTTCTCTTCTCTCTATTCCCCTTCTTTCTCCATTGCCAGGATTGTTATCTGATCTTTGCCAGGCATCAGATCTCTAAGGTAACTGGAGTCCCAAACCACAAAGGGCTTCAGAGATTATTGTCAACACCTAGAATTACATTCAAAAGCAAGTAAGCAGCTGGTACACGGTGTGCTATATGAGTAAAATGTGCTCTTTATGATTAAAGTCCCCAAACCAGATGGAGCCTATGCCTGGGGCTTACAAGTAGGAACTACATAAAACCACAATTCTATAGTAAGTCAATCTGGAGGTTAAAAATCCAAGGAAGGTTGAAGAAAACATCACAGGATTTCAGCTAAACACATCTCAGCCAGACATTATTTAATGGCACTGGAATACAGATCTGGGGACTCTTTAAGACCACCTAAAAGCTGTGCTGGAATAGAACCTTTCTTGACATCTTAAAGGGACACATGTCACCTGTTCGCCACTGCCTGCTTGCTTCTAATTTGTCAGCGTAGACATTAATGTATAAAACCATTGTGGTTTGGGACTTCGCTAACTTATTCTGTGCCAACAGCAAAAGAAGTCAGGATGTTTTTGTAAATCAGTTGGTAATCCTGGGATTAAAAGTGTTATGCATGGCTCAGCTAATTAAAGGAGACAGAGCATAATTAAAGGCCTTGCCTAAAATGTTCAAAGAAAAAGGCGAGAAGATATGAACGCAGTCCTGACTGGGTATCTTGTTCTGTCCAACCCAAATCAATGCCAGCTTGTTTCACAGAAGACCTCTAGCTGAGCTGTAGACTACTACCTCATTTAATTAAGTTATATTTCATTTCAGGGGGAAAGGAAGAAGCATTTATTAAATGTCTACTACGTGGCAAGCACTGAGCGTTCTACAAATATAATCGCCTTTGACATTCTGATTTTCCTGCTGTTATGTATAGGCCATGTCATTCAAGTATTACAATTTTTTTGTAACAAAACAAACACCTCTTAGTTAAGGAAGCAAACAATATTGGTGCTTCACAGATAAAATAAAATTACAATATCCTCCAAGACCTCTGAAAACTGTCCACAATTGTGTTCCCCAAATATTCATATTTGGTAGAATCCTACTGCTTATATAAAGGTATGTATTCTCTTGAATCCTATCCTATCAAAGGCAACATAGCATGCAGTAGGAAGAACACTGGAATTGGAATTTTAGAATTTAGTTTCAAATCCCAGGTCTGACAACCTATAATCTATTTAATCTCTATCAGTCTCAGGTTCCTCCTGGTAAAATGGAAGTAATACTGCGCATGTTGTCTTTCTCACAGGGCCAGAGTAAGGAAAAGGTTTGACAAACGAGATGAGTGTCATTAAGGACCAAAAACACTCATTGCCTGTCGATGTGAACCCTGGGGATAGGCCTTAAGTCACTGACTTCTTTACTTCCATCATCTCTAAGAACACCTCAGGATAGCCATTCCCTCCCATGGGGATCATCTGTTGATCTTCTCATGGTCTTCTCATCTCACAGGATTCTTGTCCCTCGTGTCCCAAAAGGGAAGCCCTGGGCCTTTCAGAATTCTCTGGATATCAGTGTGTCACCCACGCTTTCTTGTCCTTCACCGTATGACTGGCCCACTTACTTTCCTGAACATGTGTTTCCCATGAAAATTTTTTAAAAATATAAGCTACCCCAATGAAAATCTTTTATGAGAAACTCCACATGAGATACTCTATTGCTAGGAATCACAAGACCTAGAAAGATTTCATGGACAACCTCTTGCAGTAGATTTGCAGGTTCAATGCAGCAATTTTAGAAAATCAGACAAAATAAGTAATTGTCTGTATAATTCAAACCAACAAACACGAACATTCTCTACTGCACACACTATTCTAGAAGCCAGCTCTCAAAAAAGCTCATCAGTCTAGTAGGGCATATAAAACACAATTATCATACAAAATGGCATGAGTGCACAACACCAACACAGAACAAGTCCTTTGAGAATCTAAAGGAAAGAGAGATAGATTATTGTAAAGTAAAAGGATCAAGGAAGAGAAAGAACTAACATTTGAAATGGACCTTAGCCCCTTGGAAATATCATAACCAAAGAAAGAGAGGCCCCATGAGTTCAATATGGCTGCAGCATAAAGTTCTGAGTGAGGAGAATTTGAGGTAAGACTGGAAAGGGAGGCCGGAATTAGACTGGCTCTACCAGCAGAAACCCAAGCCTCTGTCAAGAATCTGTGAGCACCAGCTCCAATGTGAGGCTGCTCTCCATTCCTCCCACCTCAAGGGTTCTCACTGCCCTAGCTCTCCTGTATGTAATTTGTAAAGACTTAGCAATGTACACAAAGTCTTCCCCTGGAGAATCTAAGTTTCTTGTTTCATTTTTCTTTGTATCCACAGGGTCTGACACACCTGGAATACAGCAGATGCCAAATCAATGCATGACTGAGCTTGGATCTGCAGCTGAGTCGGAATCATATTTCATCAGCAAAAGGGAACCACTGGAAGGCTGTGATATGATCAGAGTTGTGTATCAGAACGACTAATACAAAGAGGGAAAGACTGGTCATAGAGGAAGGCCCACAAGCGCACAGGCTGGGAGGGGCAGGGGTAGAATCTGAACCCACATCCTCCAATTCCAGAGCCAACTGTATCCTATTCCTTCTACTGTGTCATATTTAGCTTCCCAGGGTTTTCATCATGGTGCCAGCACTAACTAGCCATGTGATAGGGGTGGCATCACTTTTGCTCTCAAGGCCTCAATTTCCTCACCAGAGGAGCTTGGATCAATGCAGAGAACAGGATGAAAAGTCAAAGATCTTGAATTCAGATCCTGTGTGACCACCTCCCTGTGCTTCAAGAGTTTGGACTGCGAGACCTGTTAAGTCCCTTTCAGATCCAGAAAAGGGGAAGAGGAATGTCCAGATGACCTATGTTTTACTCTATTTGTTATTAAGATCCCCTATCACTTTCTAGAAATGATGCCCAGCTCCTCATTTTGGGGCAATTTTTGTTTTTTTAAGGTGGGTTTTCAGGCATTGATGTGAGAGTTTCTCATCTTTTCCTTTATGGTTGGTTCCAACTTAAACTGCCACCTTCTCTAAAACAAAATAAGCTCCAGAAAACCTTTACTGCTAGGGAAAACCCTGGGTCCTGGGCTCTCTTCCCAGGATGATGAACTGAGAGACAAAAGACAAGGCCAAAGTCCCTGAGAATCTGGGACAAGGGGTATGCCTCAAGTTCTCTCATGCAGGCCACCGTCTGACAAAAAACCCTTCATTGTGTCTGCCCCAAATCTCTTCAAAGAGGAGTCTGTGAGAACACTGACTCCCCTCCTTGCAGATGGAACTTCCTCACTGTCCAGCAACAGTTTCAGTGCGAGGGGATCCCAGGCTCTCCTCAAGTTTCAACTTGGTTCCACCCTCTAAATCATCTTGTCTATCTCCATTACATCCTAGGCTGCTTCCCAGCACCCGTCCCAGAGGCTGGCTGCCTGGAGGAGAAGGCTTGCTAGTCATCAGCTGGTAAACTCCTCCTCCTTCATGAAGCGTTCTCTAACACCAGGTGAGCTCCACCAGACAGGGCACCGAACATGTGATACCAGGTACTGTCACTTATCTTTCTAGGTGTACATCCCAATTCCTTCTCCTGGGCACAGGCCTATCTTACACGTCTTTCTATCATTACCCGCTACAGCCTGCCCAAAATTACTTCATAGGAGGGAATTGGTAAGTGGGAATTATGATGAGGAAGGAACAAAGAGGTAGGTCACCAGTCACATTAGAGCAATTACATCTTTTAAATGATTATGAAGTAACAGCTGTGTATATGAGAAAAACACCTGGTGCAGATGGGCAGAGGATGGTTACTCTGAAGCTTATTTTAAAAGAATGTCTACAAGTGAAAGTTTTACACATAACCTCAGCATTACTGATGAACTGTGAAGCAACTAGTTTTGTTTCTCCATTCAAATGAAGACAGGCTTTTTTTAAAGCACTAGTTAATGGTTTAGCACCTCTTCTGGCTATCCGGGAAAGCACCAAGCAGAAGATGGAAAATCTGGGACCATTCTGAACATTAAATATCCCAAAGAAACTGAAACACTCTTTTGACTAGGCCTCAGAATCCATCCATACTCCAAATGTTTTCCTTTCCAAGGGCTATTTCATTTTTTCTCCATGCTCAGTGCCTAACAATGCCTTTATTTATACTTCTTCTCCCTTCCTGCTCCCTTCCCCAGCCCAAAGTCTCTCCATCTAAGCCCTATTAAGCACAGAGTAGGTGTTTACTAAATGATTTGTTATATTTTACTTAACAATAAAATCTGTAACTTTTTTCAATCTTTTACTTCAAAATCGTCTATATCAACAATTGAAGGGAAAAACCTAATAACTTACCTCTGAGCTGATGTACAAATTAATGAAAAAATTATGAGGAAAAACTTTTAGATGGATATTAGAACAAAAGGTGCTTTAAGAACTGATTAACTTTTCTTCTTCCAATCAAATAGGTCTACATTAGTCACAACTCTGAAGTGAAAATGGACTTCCCAAGTCTATCCATGCCTCTCACTGCTCTTTTTCATTGATGCCTGGAATAAGAAGCAGAAAAGGAACTGATTTTTTTTTTAAAGCTACAACTGTCACTAATGATATCAACAGACAAGGAGACAGAGACAGAGACAGTGACAGAGTCAGAGATAAAGAGACAGAAAGAGAAAGAGACAGAAAGGTGAGAGACAAAAGAAAAATGGAAAGAGAACAAGACAAAGAAAATGTGTCGGGAAAAGTGAGGTACTAAATGTCTAAGAAAACTAGGTTCTTTGAAAAACAGTAATTCCTTTTACTACAAATAATCCCTTGTAATTTAGAGGTATGTGCTTTTCCATCCACTGAAGATACAACTGTTAACATCAATAAATCTATGATAGGATCATAGCTTCAGAGCTGAAAGTGACTCTGCAAGTCCAAAAGACAGCTATGGACTGTCATTTGCTAAAGAGGAATAATCATTTCCACAGAAATCACTTAAAGACAACTTGGAAGACTCAGAATATTCGTGAGGAATAATAATCGGCTATATTTTAAATACTCAAAGCAACTGTAATATTACAAACAAAGCAAACATAATATTCAATATAATCTTGTACTTTGGTTTTAAACATCCAACCGAAGGAACAATCATTAATATTATTAAATCATAGTCCTTTACATTTTATTCAAGAAACATTCCAGTGAAATATAGTCAGCCGAAAACAAACAGGAGCTGCCTGCCCAGCCACCCAAAACGCATCTCATCCTTGCGCCCCGAGGCAAGGCTGAGCGCAGAAAAAAGAAACAGCATCCTTACTCTCAAAAAGTGGGTAGGAGTCAATGTGGGTAGAAAGGATCCTACCTCCAAACTCTCATCTAGAGCTTGATGTGATGAGGAAACCGAGGCAGACAAAGGTCAAACGGCCTGTCCAGTCACACGGCTAAGTGTCTCAGGTCACATTTGACCTGGGGGCTTCCCGATTCCCAGCCCAGGCTCTGTCCTCTGCACCACCCAAGCGCCTCCCAAGGCCCACCTCTGACTTCCACCTCCAGGCCTTCACTTCCACTCCTTCTCCCTCCTGCTCCCCCATGGCCTGGTTCATGATCCTCTCCACAACCTAAGCTCCCTTCTCTAAATATCCACAACAGAGGCTCAAATTAGGACATGTTTAGCAAAATAAATATACTCCAAAAGACAGAAAAATATTCATTTATGGTTGTCTAGGTCACCGTCCACCAGCAGGAATCCTTTGTAATTGAGAGCATTTTGCGTGTGTGTGCCCACACAACAATGGACACACTGGTGAGCAGACCCACTGAAGCTCTCGGTGACAGATGTGTGGGGATGGGTCACAGATGTAGAGCTGGAAAGAGCAGTAGGGCCATCTAGCCCAACACAGAGAGAGGTGGCCACCGTGAGGGGCAGAGTCTCGGGGGAAGCCAAAACACCCTGAGGGTACAGCCAGGTCGGCATGGGCTGGCAGGAGGGTTACAATGTTTCCCCCTCACCAGGCCGCATCAGGCTGCTCTCTCCAGGGCCTCCGCTGCCTTGCACACGGCTGGACGCTCTCTTCTCGCTAGGATTTCTCTCTCCAGGTTCTCGCCCTACCTCTCTGGCCACCCCTGCTCCATCTCCTTAGCTGGCTCCTCCTCCAGATGGCCTCTAACCCGGGCAGCCCCGGCCCATGCTGGCCCCTCTTCCTTCTCCCTTCCTCACTGGCAGACCCCCTCAGCTCCCAGGGATTTCATGACCATCTCTGCCCATGACGCTGACCTCGGGTCTCCAATGTCCAGCTGCCATTGAGACAGGGCCCATCACCTTCCCCTCCGCAAAGCCCCTGCCCACACACCTGATGGGCGGCACTCTGACTCGCACCCGCCCATATATTCCTTCTGCTGAGGCCCGGCACCTCCCGTCTACACTGCCTGCTCTCCTCAGCACTGCCCTCAGCTATCCGGCCTGGAGGCTGGCAACACAGACAGCAGCTGGCCTTGCTAACTCAGGGGTCTCCCCCTTCGGCCCATCCTCACTCTGTTATCAAAGACCTGACCGCGTCACCGCTGGATCCAATAAACTCCAGGAGCTCCCCAACACCCGAGAATCAAAAGCGATGTTCTCTGCTCGGCATTCAAGGCCCTGCACAACCAGGCCTCTCCCTACCTTTCCCCAATAACCACAACCCAGCGGCTCCGGTGATCCCCCAGGCTGTCCCCGGCCTCCTGCAGGGCCCGGCTGGAGCCCCCTCTCCACAGGAGGCCTTCCTCTGTACCCCCGTGTCAGTAGGGCGGCGCACGGCTGGCGCCTAATCAATGCTCAGTGACGGCTCTATCTCTGTCCCTAGGGGCCCAAGCCGCCCGTGCACAAGGCCCATCCCCCCAGGACCCGGCTTCAGGCCCTGGGACAGGCTCAATTCCAAAGACCCTCCCACCTCCACGGCTTGAGCCCCGGGGCCAGGGGCGGGGATTTGGGGGTGCGGGGTCAGGGGCGTGGCCCCGGGGGGCAGGGTCCCCAGCGGCTCCCCCACTCCGCGGCCCGGACCCAGGCCAGCGGCACTCGAGGAGCGCGGGGTCACGGGGCTGCCCCGCTCCGGGCCGGGAGGGCAGCGGGAGCTGAGACCCCCAAGGAAGGGGCCGGGCCCGGCAGCTCCTCCCGAGGAAAAGCCTCCGAAGCCCCCGGACCGCGGCGGGGGTAACGAGCACGGCCAGGAACAAGCTTGGGGACGGAGGAGGCCCCCCCATGGTCCACTCCGCACACGCCCCCTCCCCGCAGGGCCGAGACGAGCAGGGGCTCGGGGATGGCGCGGGGACGCCAGCACCGGCCGGCGGATCCTTCCCCTCCGGAGCCGCGTTTAAATGCCCGCCCCCCGCCCGGAGGGACCCCAAGCAGCCCAATGGCGGCGCGAGGCGGGGGAAAGGGAAGGGGCCGGCCCGGGGTCGGGTCTCTAGGCCAGGCCCTCCGGGGAAGGCGCGCGTGGCCGTGCCGCCACCACTACTCACCCCTCGCTCCCCCCGGGGCCGCCCCGCTCCCGCCTGCTCCTCCTCCTCCTCGGGCCGCTGCCGCTGCAGTTGCTGCTGCTCTGCCGCCTCTTTCTCCCCCTCAGCCCGCTCTCCCGCTCCCAGGCCCAGGCCCGGACCCGGACCCGGCGCCGGCGGCTCCATGTTGGCGCGTCTCTTACCCTAGACTCACAACCGACCGCCAACCGTAGGCTACCAGCGCAGGCGCACTGGGCTCCCGCTCGCGCGCCCCGCCCCTGCCTCGCGCCCGGCTCCAGGGGAGTCTGCGCGGGCGCTCCAGTTGCTAAGGACGCGACTCCCGCGGGCGCGCGCGCGGGGGGTGGAGGGAAAGAAGGGAGAGAGAAGGCGCGCATGCGTGATAGGAAGAGTAAGGTAAAGCGAGGAGGGATCACGGAGCCGGCCTCGGTACTGAAAACTGGGGTAGACTCAGGCCCCGCCCGTCACCTGGGGAGCAGAGCTGCAGGAGAAGCGTCCCGCGCAAGCCATGAAAGGCGGCAGGAGGCAACTTGTAGGCCGCTGGGACCGCAGGAGCGAGTGGAAAGACGCGTACGTTGCTAATGGAACGGACCCGCAGCTTCTAAAGAAGCGGAAGGTGGAATGCGCGTGCTCGGACACACTGCCTCCGGCTTCCCGGAGAAAGCCCCCTTCAGCCATTCCCCAATTTCACGTGTCGTTTAGGCGTTGCCTCCAGTTCACCCCGTTTGCACGGAGCTGTTTGCATATTGCCTTGCCCGGGAGGCTGGGAGCTCCTCGAGAACAGCGACCGTCCCCTGGTTCGGGGTTTGCTTTAGAGCGAGGGGCTGACACACAGTAGGTGCCTAAATGCTTATTAATATCCTCACTGCGAGGAGATGCAGTCAGAAGTGCCGGGGAACCCCCCAGCTCTATCGTCTAGGAGAATGCAGCTGCCCTAACACTCGGGCTCGGAGGCAGAAGACCTGAGTTCAAATGCAGCCTCAGACACTCGTAACTGTGTGGAACCCTGGGCAGATCCCTGCTTCTCTATGCCTCCGTGTCCTCGTCTGTAAAAAGAGGATCATAACTGCACCTACCCCGAGGGTCGTAAATGACATTCGCAAATGTTCAGTCCAGTCTTGACCCCCTTGGGGGTTTTCTTAGCAGAGATGCCGGTGTGGTTTGCCATTTCCTTCTCCAGCTGACAGATGAGGAAACTGAGGCAAACAGGGTGAAGTAGTTTGTTCAAGGTCACATAGCTAGTGTCTGAGGCTGGATTTGAACTCAGATCTTCCTGGTTCTATCCACTGCAACAACTAGCTATCCCAGTCCATCTCTGTCCATTAGTGAAATTGAGTAATAGCTCCGATATTACAGAAAATGGATTTTCATCCATTATACATATATTTGCTGAACCTATTTCCAAGAATCTGCCTTAGAGCTGAGAAGATCAGAGTCCAAATGCTGCCTTTGACCCTGGCCAGAGGCCCAGAGAGGTTGACCAGCACCCCCCACCTCCCCTCACCCCCCCTGCCCAGTAGAAAATGTTCGTTAAAAAGAATGCTGGGGAGAGAGAGACAGACAGAGAGACAGAGACAGGCAGAGAGAGGGAGAGAGAGACAGAGACAGGCAGAGAGAGACAGAGAGAGGGAGGGAGGAAGAGAGGAAGGGAGGGAGAAATAGAGAAAGGAGGGAGGGAGGGAGAGAGAGAAGAAGGAGGGGGGAGGGAGAGAGAGAATGCTGGCAGAGAAGTTGTTGGGGGCTATCAAGTGTCATTTTCCTTTTCCTCCGTGGGTTGGATCCCCATCTAAGCCAAGGAAAGTCAATTAACCTCCTAGTGCCCCAGTCAACTCCCTAGGACTAGAACAGAGGTTCCCAAACTTGTTTGGCCTACTATCCCTTTTTTTAAAAAATTTACTCAGTTCCCCCTGGACATCTACTTTCTTTAGCTGTTCAACGGTTTCGTTTGGTTTAAATTTGCAGCATCTCCCACTTTGGGAGCCTCTGGATTAGAAGAAGAGCAGTAGCTCCATTCATTTGCTAGAGGGAACATCCTTCCAGGGAGTTCTCTGCCTCTAGTGAAATCACAAATCCAGAGCCCCCCAAAAAATTAATTTAATCCTCCTCCAAATTCCTATGAGGCAGGTGTTCAAGGAGCAACAGGTAAGTCGGTGCCCAGCTGGGACACAGAATTTATGGAGCTCAGTAGAGTAGAAGAAAGATGTGGAGGGACCAGTCTATAAAGATGTTAAAAGACAAAGGACTGTGGACATGGTTGACCTCAGGGCTAATAGGGAGCCACTGTATTGGGAGGTGGGGAAGAGGGTTGACCTGGAGAGATGATACAGGAAAATTATTTCGGTGATTCTGTGGGGAATGAACTAGAATGAGAAGAAGGGAGGAAAGGAAACCAATTAGAAGTTTACTAGTCCATTAGGCCAGGTTAGTTGGGAGGACTTGAACCCTGTAATGGCGGTGAGAAGAGGAGACTGTAGAGAAAGAAATGATGATGTCTGGCAATTTGCATGGGGATGAGAAAGAATGAAAGAAGGAAGGGATTATTAAGCAATTTTCAGGTGCAAAGATCTGTGCCAAACCCTAGGAATACAGACAGAAGGCAGACTGTCCCTGCTCTCAAGGAGCTGACTTTTGAATGGGGAAACAATGTAGAATATGTGTGTATGTATATACCAATCTACACATATATGTAGAACATATAGAAAGAAGGAGAGAAAGGGAGAACGAAGAGACAGAGACAGAGGAGGGGAATTCAGCTGTAACTCAGATGGAAAGGCCCATCCAGCAGCAAAGCAGATGTTAATGCCTCTTCTTTAATATCGTTTCTATGGATATAATGATATCAGTGTCTGCTGTTGAATCATTTCACAGGGCCAAGGATCTTGGTGAGAACTTCCTCTCCTGGGTTTTGGTTGCTGGGTTGTAGCCCCCTGCAAGAGCAGGTCCAGGCTGCATTTACATGCAGGTTGCTTCTCAGGATGATATTGAGGGTCCTGGTTGGAAGCATTGCTATTCTCAAGGCTCTTGGGTTCAGAATCCTGAACAATGTCCCGTCGGGATCTAAGGGAGAACAGTGGTTAAGGTGGTGGTGTTCTGCCTTGTCTAGACCCTGTTGCCTCCCCTCTCTCTCTCAGGGGTCCTTGCTGCTTCAGTCAGGCTGGCACACCTGCCTTGTAGCTGGCAGATGGTGCTGAGAAGCTGCCTTCTAGGAGGATGACTCTGAGGTTGGGCTGGAAATAAGACCAGTGGTCTGGAAGGTGCTGCTGCTTCCCAGGCCCCTGTGTCTGTCTACCTATAGGTAGAAAATGGCCAGCAATTTCTGGCCACTGGTTGTGATGAGAAATAGGGGCTGGGGAAGCCTCTCCATAACTTCTCATATCAATGAGAACTGGAGGCCCTGGGCAGAGAACAGATCTTTGGGCATGTGTAACAGCAAGCACCCTAGCACACCCAGGATGGCCTGCTAGCACAGGTTCTTTGATTTGCTTTTGAAGGAAAGACTGCTCGGAAAGGGTTTAACAATCCTACTTTTAATTACATTCACTAGTTCAGGGGAAAGGTTGGCACCCTGAACATGAAGAAAATATAAGCAGAGAAATTAGCACAAAGGTCAACTGTCCTGTCTGAACAAAGTAATACAACCACCTATATGTGTACCATCAGACCAGGGGGGCACAAACGGTGTCTGAGCTGTGGGGAGGAGGGGGGCTCTTAACAAACGGCCACTCAGAGTCTCGTCCAGAGAATCAAGAGGTCCTTCTCATAAATGAACCCCCAAAACAAAACGTCAGCCTCCCAGAATATACAACCGAGACTACTCGGCCCCTGATTGGCTCAGATCCAGAAGGCACGAAACCTACTTGACTCAGCATAGCTGTGAATTATCAGGGTTCAAAGGCAATTAATCCTTCAGATGTTTACAATTTAGCCTGAGCCTGGGAAACTGAACTCCAACAAGAAGAAAAACAACAACAAAAATCCCACCTTGCTTGTGCTCATATCACGAAAAGATAGGAAAGAAGAAAGAGAAAGGAGACTAAATTATATATAATATATGTATATACATGTATGTGTATGTGTATGTATGTATGTGTGTGTATGTATGTACTTAACCCCAGGAGAGACACAGAGAGGAGATAAGGAGAGAGTCTGGGATTTCATTGATATAAGCACCTCCCAGATGAGGAAACCCTCTGCCAGTGCAGGTTGGTATCTTTTCTGAATTAGAGTTACCCAGGCCCTGAGAGACTTGCCCAGAGTTACAAAGACAGTACGGGTCAGAATCAGAATGGGAACCCATCTTCCTGTCTTCAGGACTAGATCTCACCCCTATATGATGCTGTCTCTCACACAAGTCCCTCTAAATACAAGATATTTTGAGGAGGGAGCAGGAACAGCAGGGCATTCTAGAAATGCTTTCTGTAAGAAATGGTCCCTGAAACATCTTGGGGGTGGAAAGCTGCTCTCATTTTGGACTTCTTTGATTTCTCCATCATCCCCTTTCCCCCTTCCCTCCTCCATACCTCCCCTCCTTTTATAGTTTTGTGTGCTATCTGCTTTTTTGTAAGCTCCCTGAGGGCAGAAGGGACAACATTTCTTTTTCATATTTATATCCCCAGGGCTTAGCACAGTGCCTGATGCACATTGTTGTTGTCTTTCAGTTGTTTCTGACTCTTCATAACCCAATTTGAGGTTTTCTTTGCAAAGATACTGGAGGGGTCTGTCATTTCCTTCTCTAGCTCATTTTACAGATGAGGAAGCTGAGGCAAACAGGGTAAAGTGACTTGCCCAGGGTCACACAGCTAGTAAGTGTCTGAGGCCACATTTTAACTCAGGCTCTGTGCTCTATCTGCTTTGCCACCTAGCTGCCTTTATAGTAGACTCTTAATAATGTGCCTCCAAATTGGCAATTGAAGGACTTGGGTTGGAATCCTGATTGTTGCCGCCTTTGTGAACTTCAGTAGGTCTTTAATCTTTTTCATACTCAATATATTCCTTGGTAATATAAGAGTTGATTGAGACCAAGAGTTGTTAACTTTTTTCATCTCATGGATTTCTTGAGTAGTCGAGTGAAGCTTGTGGACTTCTTCTCAGAAGAATATTTTTAAATGCATATATCACCCAAGCCCATTGGTATGGGACTTTCTCCTCATTAGTAGCCATCAATGCCCTCTGCCTGCACAAGGGGTGGGACTGAGGATGTCAAGAAAGGGAAAGAAGAAAGATCTCATCTCTTCAGTCTCTTTGGGGTCTTCTGCCTTCCAGCTTTAAGAGAGAAGATTCACAATATCTCCCCATAAGTGAAGGAATGGAGAAAGACTCTGGGAAGAAACCAACATGGAGAAGCTTGATCATGTTTCTGTTCACAGCTTGTTGCACTAGAGACTTCAGGGAATTTCTCTTTGGGTGAGATCTGAGACTCTCTTGATTGAACTGTGACTTTGCTTCCAATGTACTATGTACGGAACCAAGCCTGAAGTCAAGAAGACTCATCTTCCTGAGTTCAAATCTAGCCTCAGACATTTATTAGCTGTGTGACCCTGGGCAAGTCACTTCACCCTGTTTGCCTCAGCTTCCTCATCTGTAAAATGAACTAGAGAAGGGAATGGCAAACCACTTCAGTATCTTTGTCAAGAAGACCCCCAGTGGGGTGACAAAGAGTTTGACATGACTGAAAAATGACAGAACAACAACTTACATAGCTTATAGCCCCCACTAATAGATTCAACTCTTTCAGGTCACCTCCCAATATGTGCAGAGAATTAGAAATTTCATGGTATTATTACATAGTTTATTGTACACAGATAAAGTAAAAAAGAAATTGACCTATATGCTCATCTGAGAATATATTTACCTCCAATCATCTCTTAGCCCTAGGAGACAGCTAGGTGGCTCAGTAGATAGAGCTCTGGGCCTAGAGTACTTTGAAAACCTTAAAGTGTTATATGAATGCATTCAGTGATTTTGTTGTTCAGTCATTTCAGTCATGTCTGACTCTTCTTGACCCGATTTGGGATTTTCTTGGCAGAGATACTAGAGTGGTTCACCATTTCCTTCTTCAGTTCATTTTACAGATGAGGACACTGAAGCAAATAGAGTAAAGTGACTTGCCCAGAGTCATACAGCTATGCACCAGGCACTATGATAAATGCCAGCAATACAAAGACAAGCTAAAAATATCCCCTCACGATCTAATGGGGGAGACACCGTGCAAACAACTTAAATGCTATCGAGCTATATACAGGATTGTAGGGTCTGGAATTCCCCTGCACAGTCCCCCTGCCCCAAACAATGGGGCCAGTTTAGTACTGAAGAAAGAGGCTGGCAGCTCTGTGGCAATTGTAAGTGTAGTTTAATAACCATAAAGGATTACTTACAGGGGGCAGAATGATGGGTCCCTGCCAAGAATTTAACAATCAGTTTGGGGCAATGGCCAGATGATTCAGTGGATCTTTGCAAAGACCTCAGGAAAAGTCCCATGGTAATTATAGAATTAAGACAAAGGGAGGGGAAGCTATAGATCCTCATTACATATGTCATCGAGACTTCGCTCATGTTTCAACTTAGCACTTAGTACTGGGTTTGAGTCCAGAACCCTGGGCATCAAGGCCAGTGCTGTTGGGTAGATGTCCAGACACATGAGGTCACATACTGGTCACTTGTAACCTTCACCAATCAGGACCCCACAGGGAAAAATGGGAAATGATTAATAGAAGGAAGGCACTAGAATTGAGAGGGATTGGAAAGGTTTCCTGTAGAAGGTAGGATGTTATCTGGGACTTGGAGGAATTCAGGAAGTGGAAATAAAGGAGGGGATTCCAGGCATGGAAGACAGACCGTAGGAATGCCCAGCACTGAGAGATGGAGAGTCTCATCTGAGAACCAGTGGGATGGCCCATGCCCCAGGGGACACAGGGCTGGGAGGAGGACAGGGTGAGGAGCTTTGAACACCAAATAGAAGATTTTAGATTTGAGCCTGGGAGTGACCAGATGAGGTTTGCCAATTTCGTCTTTAATACCCAAACTATAGACCAGTGACTTTGATGGGGAGAAGGGCTGAAACACAGACTACCAGGCTTGGTACCCACCGGTCCAGCTCAGCACCTGCATCTCTCATCTGCTGACCGTTTGACCCTGGACAACCTTCTTCACCTCTGTAGGCCTCAGTTTTCTCACCTGTACAACGGATGGTAATAAATGACATCCAAGGTCCCTTCCAGCTCCAAGTGCTATGACTCCTGGCATGAATTGTTAAGAGGACAATTTGTGGGTACTGAAAAAGGAAAGAAGTAATCAAGACAAGCCAGCGTGGGGTCCTTAGACACAAATCTCCCCAGAGTAAACTTGTTTCCTCTGTGTCAGTTACCAGACTACTACAGCAAGGTCCCCCTTAATGCTGAAAAATGTCACCTTATCCAAATTTGCGGTATCCAAAGTGTAATTATATGTACAAGATGATAATTGGTTCTGGTTCAATGGAAATATTCAGTTCAGATTTGAATAATTTGGCCACTTCAAGAAATTCATTATTCCCACTAACCAGAGAAAGGAGAGGGTCGTCGTGGCCTAGGGAATAGTAAACTGACTTTTCAGACAGGAAGAGCTCGGTTTAAATCCTCCCTCCGACCCTATGCCTGTGTAGCTCTAGACAAGCCCATTAACTTCTTAGTGCAATAGACCACTGAGGTGCTACCTTAGCCTCAGATACTTACTAGCTATGTGACCTTGGGCAAGTCACTTAACTCCAATTGCCTCAAAAAAGAAAAAAAGACTTTTAGAATGGCTTTCAATCTGCATTAGTGGGACGAGTTCTTTACCCTAATGAAATCACAGATCTAGACAAAAAATGAAGTAGAATGTAAGCTCCCTGAGGGCAAGAACTGTTTCATTTTTATCAGCATAATGCTTGGCACATACTAGGCACTCAATAATTCTTGTGGATTAAATATGGAGACAGTGTAGTGCAGGGTTAGCTTCAGAGTAAGGATGAGAGAGTCCTGCCTCTGGCCATAAGGGCTCTATGGGGACGGCTAGGTGGCCCAATGAATAAAGCACCAGTCTTGGACCCAGGAGGACTTGAGTTCAGATCTGAGCTTGGATACTTAACACTTACTAGCCATGGGAACTTGGGCAAGTCACTTAACCCCAATTGCCCCACCTTCCCCCCTCAAAACAAAAAAAAGCAAAAGGGCTCTATGACTGATTAAATCCCTTGAGCCCTCCTCAGTGCCTCCAGACCACCCTCTTCACATTATGATACCCAGCTCTGGTAGATCTGCAGTGGGAAAGGGAGGTTCTTCACTTGGGATCTCCTGACTCCTACAGAAGCATAGACACCAAAAAAAAGAAAAGAAAGAAATTGAATTTTTTTTCGGTGAAGACATCTCTTCCTCAGATAAAAACAGACACGCTTCCTTCACGTCCCCTCCAGCAGAAGGTGAGAGATCTGCCCCACAAACACCTTGTCACTTTTGTCCTGTTGTGAAAAGTGTGAACAAAACCAGCCCAGGCTGAGAGTTCAGCAGGAAAAGGATGTCTTGGCAGCCAGTTAACTTGGGTTCAAAATTCTCTTTATTTCACAGCCATGCCCAGGTCTCTTGAGTGCATGAGCTTTGTCCATTTCAACTGGTAGCTAACAGTTGCGCTTTTAAAAAGTATTTTTATTTTCATTACTGGTATAATACAACAGAGAAAGACCAAAATTTCACCCATCTTACCTCGAAACACAAACCATCATCCCATTTGAATTCCTAAATACAGGAGACCTTACTGAGGCACCTAGAAAAGTGGTCATGCTAAGCTCACATTTCCCCAGTGTTTTCAAGATGGTAAAGCACTTCCCATCTAGGATCTCATTTCAGCCTCCTAGCAGCAGCACTGGAGTAACAACAACAATCGTGGGTTTGCAAAGCCCTTACAAATACCTCATTTCAAAGGAGGAGGAAGAGGATGAGGAGGAAAAGAAGAAGAAGAAAAAGACATGGCCCCTGTCCCTGAACTAACAATCATAAAAATTCCTTACATTTATAAAGTCATGAGTGGTTTTTAAATGCTTCACATACAGATTCTCATGACCTAGAGGCTGGGGGACAAATCACACCGTATCTATTGAATAAGTATTCATTTACTTTGATACTTTGATGGGTTTGTGTCCTCGCTGAAAAGTCTTCCTTCCAATGGTATAGATTATAATAATGATTGCTGACATTCATATAACTCCATAACGTTTGCAAAGCACTTTGCAAATATTGTCTCATTTTATCTTACCAACCACCTAGGAGGTAGGTACTGTTACTTTCCCCATTTTACAGATGAGGAAACTGAGGCAAACAGTGGGCTTTAAATTTATTTTTAGTTTTTTTTTCTCTTTTATTTAAATTTTATTATAGTTTACATCATTCATTTCCACAAGATTTTGAGTTACATATTTTCTCCCCCTCTTTCCCCCA
>CM053585.1:17006847-17047923 GCA_028646515.1 Pseudochirops corinnae
AATCTAGGGTTTGGGAGCTGTTCTTACTTTGCTTCTTATGCTTATTCTTACTCATGGTTGTTCAGACCGTGATTTTTTTTAAATCTCTGTGGGGCTCTGTTTCCAGAAGGGAAAGCTCTGTCCCAAATCGCTGGGGTCCTCCCGGCTGCTGTAGCTCTCAGGAAGATGCTGGGAACTCTTCCTATTTACTTCCGGCTGACTGGATAGTGAAGACTCCAGAACCGAGGCCCAAGATGGCGATCCAGATCCAGGCCGCTCAACACGAGAGCTCTTGGCCTGAGAACAATCGCTCAATCCCCCTGCTGTCTGCAGGCCACGGGTGGGAAGCTGCAACACGGGGGCGGGAAGCTGCAACGCGGAGGGGAGTGCAAAACCTCTGCCTTTTGCTTTTCGGCTCTGGAGGCCTTTTGGCCAGACTGCTTATCTCCCCCTTTAGCAATCCCCACTTGCAGCTGGTGCTAATCCGCTCACCTGAGAGGCTCCTCCCACCCAGCTGCCCCCGGGGCACAGCCGGGGCTTCAGGCCAGGCTGGTTTCTGTTCGCAGTGCTGATATGGTTCCTCGTAGCCAAGCTGACTTTAGTGGGAAGTATCTTTGTGTGCATTTTGGAGTTCTAGGATTGGTTTAGAGTCCTATTTTATGGGTATTTTGGGGTGGCTATGTGAGAGCTGTGATATGTTGCTGCTGCTATGCTGCCATCTTGGCTCCGCCCTATTTTTAGTTTTTTACATTCATTTTTATAAGATTTTGAGTTCTAAATTTTCCCCCTCCCTTTCCTTCCCCTTCCCCAAGATGGCATGCAATCTGATATAGGCTATGTATAAATTATATTTTCACATTAGTCATGTTGTGAAAGAAGGATCAGGACAAAAGGGAAAAACCACAAGGAAGAAAAAAGAGAAAAAAATATGCTTCGAACTGCATTTAGACTTCATAGTTCTTTCTCTGACTGTGGATAGCATTTTCCATCATTAGTCTTTTGGAATTATCTTAGATTCTTATATTGCTGAGAAAAAGCTAAATCTATCAAAGTTGGTCATCATGCAATGTTGCTGTTGCTGTGTACAATGTTCTGGTTCTACTCACTTCACTCAGCCTCAGTTCATCCAAGTCTTTTTGGGTTTTTCTGAAATCTTCCTGCTCGCCATTTCTTATGGACAAATAGTACTCTATTACATTCATCTACCACAACTTGTTCAGCCATTCCTCAATTGTTGGGCATCAATTAATTTCCAATTCTTTGTGAGTCAAACAGTGTTAAGTGACTCACCCAGGGTCACAGAGTAGGAAATGTCTAAGGCTGGATTTGAACTAGGTCTTCTTGACTTCAGGTCCAACACTCTGGACCACTTATACAGCCAATCCTTGCCTTCTCATCCCATGGCTCCATCTCATCCCAAAAGGATTCTACCCAATGTGCTGTTGGTTTTTCTCCATAGCTTTTGACATTGTGTCAGTAGCAAAGGAGTGTCCCTTAGTCATCCTGAGCTCTTGCTATGGAACAATCCTGCATTCTTTGCTGGCTGTACATATTATCAGCATCCTTTCTATTGTTTCTCCTGCCCAAACTTCCTTGGTAATGTGTTTCAGCCTATGGAACTTCATTGTCCTTTCAGTTACCTTCAATTTTAGTCCCTTGGAGACCATGGATTTCCACAACTCAGTGATATATCATCCTCAGGAAAATGAGAATGTTAAAAACATTGGTCCTTGGAGGCATCAAAAACATTGAGCAGTTTCCCAAACATGAACCAGTCTGCTCTTGAAACCTACAACCCTGAAGTCAGGGGAAACGGTGGAAATCATGGTGAATTTGGAACCAAAGGACTCCACTCAAGGAGTAAGTCAAGATGAACTCATACTCAGGCTCATCCACTTACTAACAATGTGACTAGCATAAGTCATTTAATTCTCTAGATCTCCTTTTTCCTCATCTGTAAAATTAGGGGTCAGATTAGATTACCTCTAACATCCCTCCAGGCTCTAAGCATCTCCACATTCACAAGTCCACATTCTAAGTATATACCTTATGGAGTCAGGTTCATTATTGTTATCTCTTCACAGGAGATTCTCTCCCTCTCATTTATCTGTTGTTTTAAAAATCCCCATTTCCTATATTTGATTTTCTTATAGCAGGTCACAATTGTAAAATGATGCTCAGAAATGAAAGAAATCTCCCAACCTGGAGCCCCAACCTCCCTGCCCTGCTTACTGCCCATTATTCACCCTCCCTCATCCTTCATTCGAGTCAAACTAACCTGTTTTTCTGCTCCCTTATATCTTGTTTTTGAGCCTGCAGAGACTCTCTCCCCTCACCCCCACGCCTAGAATGCCCACCCAGCTCCACGAAACCCCTGCTTTCTTCAATGGTTAGTGCAATGGTGATTTCCCACATAAGGCCTAACCTCATCATCTGCCCATGATAAATTTTAAAATATTTTTCTTTAATTCACTTTACTGAATATATTTCTCCTTAATAGAATGTTTCCTAAGGGCAGAGACTGTATCATTTTAGCTTTTTGAATCCCCAACACATAGCACAATGCTTGCTTGATGCACAGTAGAAAACTAGTAAATGCTTCATGAATGCATGAATGGGCAGGTGGGCACCCATTTGATCAAGAGTCATCTACCCCAGGAAAGTCATCAGACATTTTTAATACTATAGTAGCAGAAATGTGAAATGTGCCCATTCCCAGAGGTGGAAGTCATTTTTTCTCTAAGGGTTTGCCCTGTGTTGCAAACCAAATCCAAGGATCTCAGCCCAAACGCTGGGTTCTTTGTTGAGAGGTAGCCAGTGCATTCTAATGGAAGATCCCAACTCCAGCCAAGTATATGGTGAGGTGGGACTGAATATGAAAGAAGCCTGCCCCCTTGTGGCTGTCCCATTAGCACTCTTTATCCTAAGGCCCTTAAAAAACACCTTTTTGGGGTGTTTTGTTATACTTAAGGTGATGGATGCCAAGATGGAAGGGACCTCAGAGGCCAAGACCCTCATTTTAGACTTAGGGAAACTGAGGCACAAAGATGTTTCCCTCGACTTTCAGTCCCATAAATGTACCATCTCATATTATCTGCACATTACCTTGTTTGATCTTCATAAAAACCCTGAGAAGAAAATGCTGTTATTCCCATCCCCTTTTGGCTATAGTTCAGTAGTTCCATATAGGGCAAAGGATCATACCACAGTTCAGTTAGGGTCTGAGAGAGCGATAGGGAAGAGAAATGGGGCAAAGGGGGGAGCGTTGGAATTTCCTCTCTTGGAACACGAATTGAGAGAAATCTCAGTCCGATGTCAGAGATGCCTCTGGGTGAATGTGTTGATTCTCACCCCCACCTCAGTCATCACCTCCCAACCCTAGCAAAAGTTCATTCATACTAAGATAAAAATATTGCTGAGAGATTCACAGTAGAAGTGTCAGCTATTCTCTCTGCCCTGGAGAAGAATCCTCTGATTTCACAAAACAAGTTCATTGGAAATTTTGAAATCTCCCTGTTATTTACACTTGGCAGATCTTAAAAGTAAGAGGGATAGGGACTGAGGGTGACCAATAAAAATCAATTTCAGTGCTCTCTGGTGCTTTTTATCACCCTCACCAAATCTTGTATTCATTAGCTAGTGTCTACCTTCTTCTTCTTGGAAAGGAAGCATCTCAGTAGTACTAACACTACACATTATTTGAATGATGTAAAGTTTCAGAGCTCTCCCTTCAAGACAGCTCTAGCATCCCCTTCTATGTGAAGCTTTTCATGATCTTCCCTCCCCTGTTCCCTCTCTCCCAAGAGGCAGCCCGAAGTATAGGGCAGAAAGCTAGTTTGGGAGCCAGAAGACTGGGTTCAAGTCCTGCCTCTGACATACCGGATGTGTGATCCTAAACAAGTCATTTAACCTCAGAGTGCTCTAGACAACTCACTAAGTTGCAGAGATGATACCGGTCTACATTGGAACAAATTCTTCAGCAGAAGCTTTCTGCACTGATGTAATCACAAGTCCAGTAAAAAAAAAAAAATGTTTGGAGCAGATCAGAGTTCATTTGTATGAAGGATGAAGGGAAGCATTAATTAAGGAGAGAGTCAAAATAAGAGGTGAAGAAAGACTCGTGGAAAGGAAAAACTCTCAGAGAACAGATGAAGAGATGGAATAAAACCAGGAGCTCCTTCAGAGGAGGGGCTATCTTTTTTTAAAATATATTTTTTATTTATTTCATTAACCATTTCTCAATTACTTTAAAAATTTTAGTGTTCTTTTTGTTTAATTTTGGATTCCAAACTCTTTCCCACTCTCCCACACCACCCCCTTGAGAAGGCAAGCAATTTGCTATCAGTTGTGCATGTGAAGTCATGTGAACCATAGTTCCAAGTTAGCCACATTGCAAAAGAAAATGCAGACAAAAATAAAATAAAATTTAAAAATGAAATAAAAATAATAACAAACTCTTTAAAATAAAATAAGTTTTTAAAAGTTTGCTTCAATGTGCATTCAAAGGTCATCAGTTCTCTTTTGGAATTGTCTTGAGTTATTGCCTTGATCAGGAGAACTGTCTTTTGCAGATGCTCAGCATTATAATATGATCTACTTTGCACAATGTTCTTCTGGTTCAAACAGGGACTTTCTCTTAACCTTTCTTTGTATTCCCAAAACATAGCACAGTGCTCATCACATAGTAAGTATTTAAAAGATGCTTATTGACTGACTATGGTCTATGAGGTATTTAGGAGGACCAGCCCCTCTGGGGTGAAGTCTTGTCAAGCCATTTTCAGGGGTGCTTATCCACCTTTGCTGTCCATATTCACCCAGCTCTTACCTGTGGCTCCAAGAAGCTCCAAGTAAAACCATTTTGACAGACAAGCCAAACCCAAATAAGGATAACTGATAGACCTCAAGCCCATCAATAAATTAGGGGGATGCTTACCCCAAGCATGTGAAGACTTCCCCAGGGGGAATGGGTGGATGAAAACAATTTGTTCCACCAGCCATGAAGGTGGGCATCAAAGATTCTGAGATCATCCACTGCATCCTGGTCCATCACCCATCATCTTAACTTTTTTCTCATCACTGGACTTCCGGCAGAGAGAGTGAGGCTGATGACTTTGTGCAATTCCTCCTCACTTAAATCCAATTCATGCACAAGTCAAGCCATCACCCTGTGATGTCATTGGTCCTCTTTAAAGGACAAACAGCAACAGCAACAACAACATTGACTAATTTGTCACAAGTAGAGTAGTTGGGGACTGGATCAATGGAAGAGAGTGTAGATGTAAAGTGAGGATGTAGTAATGTTTTGAGGTGTGAAATAGAGGAGAGGAGCTAAGGTATTGATTTTGGCTGTTGTTGTGTTTGTCCTTCATTCTTGAAGAGGCCCATGACGTCAGGGAAATGATGACATGACTTGCAATTGACTTGGATTTGAGTGAGGGAGGGCTATGCGAGGTCACCAGCCTCAGTTTCACCTCCAGAGCCATCATTGATTGATTGTGGTATGTTAGCAGGGGAATCCTAAAATAAGATGATGCCCCATGAATGGATTGACTTATGGTTTCTAGGAGGCAGCCATGATGGAGTAAAAAGAAGAGACCAAGGGTCTAGGAGTATAGAAGGAGAAGCATCAGAATTGAGATTTAAATGCAGGTAGGCTTTCCAGCTCTTCCTTAAGAAACTTTTCTGGAGGTAAACCACCATATTCAAGACCATTGATGATTATGTATCTATGTCCATATTATATCATTCCAATGAAATGGAAGCTCATTGAGAGTAGGGCCTGTTTTTAGTTTCCACTGCCTCACCAATGTCTTGCACATAGGAATGAATGAGGGAATGAATTCATTATTTCATTGAAAAAGGGAACTTCTGGATGGGGAAACTCCCCCCTAGTAGAGGAAGACAGCCTCCTCCAATGCAACACATTGTCTTAGAAAGTTGAGCACTGAGAGATTGTTAACTTGCCCAAGGTTACATGGTCAGTAGGTGTCAGACTTGAAACTTGAACTCAGGCCTTCTTGATTGCAAAGGTTGGCTGTCTACACATGCCCCCCACACTGCCTCCCATAAACTTGCACAGTAGATGCTGAATGAATGCTTGCTGAATTGTCTCAACTCAACCATCACATCCCAGCCTTACACAGCTACAGAGAATTAACAGAAATATGGACAGACAAAGGCAGATCCTCTGTAGGAGAATAGCCCATTGGCCAGCAGGGCCCTGAGCATGGAGATTCAGCCAATGCAATAGTCATCCCTGGCTCCAGTCTAGTTGTCTCTTCAGGTCTACTTCCAATTCCAGTTCCCTAATAATATATCTGGACCTTCAGCATCAGAAATCCTGTACTCAACACCTTGCTTTCTCCCTATGCATTGGCTTCCATCGAGGCCCAGCCTCAGCACACACTGTCAAAGTCATCCAGGGGATGTTGCTCAGCAAAAGTTCAGCCCTAACCCTGCCTGTCTGCAAGGCGTCCTTAGCTGCCATACTCAGCAGGTTCTTGGAGGAGACCTATTTAAGGCTTCCCACACAAGCCTGCTGTGGAAAAGGTTTAGGACAATTACTGCAAATTTATGGAGTCCCTTGGACAATTCAGGGGAAAGCTCCTGGAGAAAATTAGAACTCCACTTATGGATTGGCCTGCTGAGCTAATGTTTGCAGAGCAGAAGGGGCTAGCTAATTAAATCAGAAATGCACCCATGGAAAGCCAACATTTCATTTACAACTTTCTTAAAACCAGCTTCCCATCTGCCTGGATAAACCCCCAGTGAAAGCAGAAATCATGAAGAATGGGTGCTTGTTATTGGAAAAGCATTTGGTTTAATTTAAATATGATTTATTATTCTTAATAATGCTTATGCAAATGGAGTTGAAAATTAACTAATCAATGGTTCCTAGGAAACCTGGTCTAGCTAGACCAGAAAGAGATTTTTGAGATCCTCTAATCCTATCATAAGGTTCAGAACCCTAGAGGTCATTTAGCCCTATTCTCTCTTTTTATAGATTCATCAGACAGCTAGGTGGCATAGTGGATAGAGTGCTGAACTTGGAGTCAGGAAGACCTGAGTTCAAATCTTGCCTTAGATACTTCCCAGCCCCATGACTCAAGGCAAGTTACTTAATCTCTCTGGAGCCTCAATTTCCTCATCTGTAAAATGGGGATAATACTAGCACCTAACTCCAGTGTTGTTGTGAGGATCATATTAAATAAAATATGTAAAATGCTTTGTAAACCTTAACATATTTTGTAAATGTGAACTATGACAGCAATGACTTACCCAACCTCACTCAGAGTAGTTATATGGCAATGTTAGGATTTGAACCTAGGGTCTTCAACTCCAAATCTGGGACTCTCCTCTACATCAAACTGGTCCTCAGGTAGATGCCAACTCCTTCACCTCTGATGTTTTCTCACCAGGTGCCAACCCCTTTCTACAAATTCACCATGTCATCATGAATTTGCCTGCTCTAAATACTAATATCTGGGCAGGAGGGACATGTAAGTTTGGGGTGAAAGTAGAGGATTGGTCTCAGGAGCCTTGCTTGACCATTGGGTCCTAAAAGAAGTGGCATCCAAATGCAGTCCTGGTCATATCTGTGGCATTGTCCATGAGTTGGGAGGAGTAAATTGCCTCATCTTTAGAACTCCATTCTGGGTTGAGCTGTCCTGACTAAGGAACCAGTGAGGGCAGTCATCCAACCAGCTCCCAATTCCAATTATTTTGCCACCCCTTTCATCCTCACTTTCCACATTTTGCTCTGGAATCAATAATAAAATCCATACTATCATTGTTGTTGGAAAGGTCAAGTCATTCCAATGACCTATAGTTCTCTTCCCATCCCCCCATCCATACGACTCTTTCTAGAACAAAACTTCCCTTTCCTCACCACCATTCTCCAATCTGGATTGTCTCCACTTAGAATGCAGACTTCTTGAAGGCAGAAAGTGTCTTAAATGTCTCTATATCTTCACCACTTAGCACAATGCCAGCAGGATACCTTAGTAGGTGATTAGATAGTGCTTTTCCTTTCATTCATTCATTCATTGTCAAGGAAAGTCTGGCATGGGGAGGGGAGTTAGGGTTAGAAATCCCTTCCAGCTTCCACAAACATTCTTCAGGTCCTTTTGTGACTCTCCTCTTTCCCTTTAAAGTTGGCTTTGATGTTCATTTTAACTCAATTTCCCCCAGATATAAATGTGGGTTAGGGAGGATAAAACAGTCTCTCTCCACTCCAATCCATCCATCCTCCACTCAGCTGCCATGATTTTTCTAAAGTACATGTCTCACCATGTCACCTTCTCTCCCCCACTTGGTAAGCTCCAGTGACTCCTTATTATCTCTATGGGACCCATTTCCAGTCATCCTGATCAATATCTGGCCACTGGACCCAGATGGCTCTGGAGGAGAGAGTGAGGCTGTTGATTTTGCATGGCGCTCCCTCAGTCAAATCCAAGTCAACTGTAAGTCATGGCCTTGCCTTTCTGATGTCAACATTATCTCCAGGATCATATATAAAATCCTTTGGCATTTAAAGCCTCACAACCTGGCCCCTTTCCAGCCCCTGTACACTGTACCTCCTTCAATACACTTACATTAACCTACCAGTTGTTCCTGGAACACAATACGAACTCCATCTTCTCTCTCCATTCCTTTGGCTACAATGCTCTTCCCCTTTACCTCTACCTCTTAACTTCCTTGGCTTCCTTCAAGATTCAGCTCAAATCTTGAGTGGCAAATACAATATTTGAAAGCAAATTTTTCAATCCAAATTTTTGAATCCAAGTACCATGAGTCCAAATGTAGCAAACTTTCCACAGCACTGTTTCCCACCCCCATCCTAGAAGTTTCCCATTAGGAGAGTCCAACCTGTAATAATTAGAGCAGTTACCATTCCTGTAGTGTGTTTCCAATTATTCTACAGTGTATCCAGTAGAATGTAGACTCCCTGAGGGCAAGGACTTGAGTCCATTTTGCCTAAGATTGCCTCTTTTTAATAACATTCCCAGAGAAGATGTGACTTGCCCAGAGTTGTAATTCTTTGGTCCTAGAGCTAGTAGGCAGAAACCAAGTCAGTTAAACAATATTAGCAAGGAACTGAATAAACAGTATTCAGTACACATATGCACATCTCACAGATTGGGTCTGTTTTTATTCCTGTAAAATTCCTTTTTTTGTTTGTTTTGCTTTGCCTTTTTATTTTTAAAAAAGGGAGGTGGCTGATGAGAATAAGAGAGAAAAAAAGTCTCCCCCTCTACTATTTATCTGGCTTCTAGAACCCACTCCAGTGGTGAGGTGCCCTACATTATATCCCAGGGGAGAGGAATTTGTCCCCATGACTTGGCATTCAGTTCAGGCAGGCATCACATTTGCTTCTGGGTCAGCAACCCAGGTTTCTGAATTTCCTCAACACAGTGATGAGAGAGAGTGAGAGAGAGAGAGAGAGAGAGAGAGAGAGAGAGAGAGAGAGAGAGAGAGATTGTTGCAAAGCCTCATGCAGAGCCTGCCTGCTTATCCAATGGAACCAGAGATAGACCTATGACAAATTCAGGGATTTCTTTGAAGCTGATCCAAGAATCTCAAAGCCTCCTGTGAAATGCTCAGAAGAGACAAGCAATAACCACCAGAAGCCATGCTGCAAGGAACCTTTATTTCTTTCTTGTTTCTTGTTTTTACAGTAGACCCTGTGACCCTCTACAAATTGAGTTTCACAGATTAAATTGATGGTGGTGGAAGCAGCAATTGGTACAATGTTATTTACATGATGCTTTGCTGTTGGTTTCTTCCCCTTTAAAAAAAATCCTGGCCAGGAGACCTGAACCTCTGAAATGGGCCGCCTTCCCTCAGTGGCTCTCCAGATGGTCGGGATTCCGGCTCCTGGTGCAACGAAGTCCTCTCTTTCCCTCCTCCCTTCAGGTCTTGGCAATTCTGTCACCCTCAGAGTCAAGGCAAAGACAAAAGCAGTCCTGAACAGATATTGAATGGCCCTCTTCAGCACAGTGAAAAAGAATCTTCCCAAGATCTGACCCCCGTCTGCCTTTGCAAAGGAGTGGTTCTGCTTCAATGCTTCCCATCTAAATTCAGTCTAGCCCAAACAGAATTTGAAAGTACCTACTATGTTCAAGACCCTGTGCTAGGCCAGGAAAAGAAAAGGGAGAAGATATGGACCCAGGATTTCATTGATAAGTGGAATTCCTGGTGAAGAAATTCCCTCTGCCAAAACCAATCAGCATCTTCTCTGCAATCGATAATCTTAGAAAGGTTCCTAGAGCAGCAATGTTAAAAACACTCCTGAGTGTCACCCAAACCAGATTAAAATGCAACTGAGAAGTATTTAACAGAGCATTTTACCTACATATAATGCAATGTAATAAAATGTAATATCTTATCATATTATGTCATATGACATGACAGCATAACATAATATAATAATATAATGCAACATAGCTCAAATATACATTTATATCATGAGATATTGTTATGTGAAACATATATCAAGTGAAGTAACATGTAAAGTGGTTTGCAAACCTTAAAATGATATGTGCTAATTATCACAGTTGTTATTTGTGAGGGGCCAAGACCCATACACAGATAAGTATGTACACTGAAATTTCAGGAGAGGGAGAACTATACTCATTAGGGAGAGGAGAAAAGGTTTCCCTTTTCTGGTCTCTCTAGTCCAAGGGTACTTAACCTACACTGTGCAGTGGGTCTCGTGGGCACCAGTCTGGTGAAGCCTATGGTCCCCTTCTCAGAAGACATTAAATAGAATTACAAAGGGAATTAATTGTTCAGACTTACAGTTGTCAGAATACTTAAAAAAACAATTTCTGGCTCCCAAGTTCAGACCTCCTCTCAAGGGGCCATAGGTGGTACCAATGGAACCGAGACTTGAAGGAAGCCAATGAGGGGGAACCAGAAAGTTGATTTCAGAGAGCAACAAGACCAGTTGGGCTGGAATGTAGATTGTGAACTCCATTGGACTGTAAGCTTCTTTAGGGATCTTGTAGCCTCAGCACTTGGCACTGTGCCTAGTACATGGTAAGTGCTTAATAAATGTTTATTGATTGAACAAAGGGGGATGAAGTACAAGAAATTTGGAAAGAAAGCTCAGAGCCAGAGTGCAAAGGGTTCTAAAGGCCAAGATGAGGAGCTTACATTTCATCCCAAAATTAATAAGGAAAAACCTTTGTCATGTGGGTTGGCTCCCTGGGAGAGGGAAACATGGTGATACAGGAAACACTGGCTATCCTTTCCCTCACTGCCTCAAGACCAGGTAGGTTACAATTCACCCCTCTCCCAGAACTTGCCAGTGCCCTTAAGGGACTTTGGGGGAGGGTTGTCTAGCCTCTCTGCCAATAGCTCCAGCCCTCATCTATGGGGCTTCCTCAGATAAGGGGTATGGTAGGGTTGTGCTGTGCTGTTTTGTCTATGTCTGTTTTATGTGTCCACATGAGTTTGTCTAGATGTATCTCAAAAGGAGGCAAGAACAGACCCCTATAGCAGTTTTTCCCGTCACCCTTCTTCAAGGGAGGATTTCATTCATGCTAGGAGGGGGAATGGGAGCTTGAGACTAGAGGTCAGCCACTCTGATTTTCTTGGAGAGAATTGATATTGAGCTAGAATTACTAGTCTAGGGGAAATCATTTAGGTTCAAGATGCACTCCTGAGGGCTATGCTTTAACAAGAAAAGAGGATCCAAAGTTATATATCCAAGGTTTGACTCCTTGCCCAATGAATTCCAGTTCCACAATGAACACATTCGTAACAAATAGCAAACAAACCTATTCATCCAAGCTGATGGTAAAAACAGAAATCAGATAAGGCATACTTAGGAGACTATATACCGAGTGCTTTAGGAATTAATAATTTTTATTTTTATTATTATATTTCTTGTTGTTAAGTCATTCCAATCATGCCTGACTCTTCATGACCTCATTTGGGGTTTTCTTGGCAAAGATATTGGAATGGTTTGCCATTTCCTTCTGCAGCTCATTTTACAGATGAGGAAACTGAGGCAAACAGGGTGAAGTGACTTGCCCACCATCACACAGCTAGCAAATGTCTCAGGTTGAATTTGAACTCAGTTCTTCTTGACCAGGCAAGGAGCTCTATCCCCTGTGCCACCTAGCTCCCAATACAAGATAAGAGGGAGAGATTGAGAGAGAGAGAGAGAGAGAGAGAGAGAGAGAGAGAGAGAGAGATTCAGAACTCATCTGAGAAGATCCCTGTAGTAAACTGTCGCAAGTGCTCAGAGTGTCAGCTCCTACCCCGAGTTTTTTCTCTCTCCAAGGTCCTGAAGTCTGGAATGTTGCGACTTCTCTCCTGAAGGTGGAAGTCAGATCAGGATTTCTCTTCTAATTTACAAACTCTCCTCTTGAGTCACTAAGCAGTACATCTTCACCAGTGAGGAGAAAGGTCCATACAAACGGGCTTTGAGGCTCATTTTAGCCAAAATTTATTCTTTAATAACAAGCAATAGGGAGACACTGAAGTTTAATAAAGAGGGTAATCACATAGACAGATAAGCTTTAGGAAGGTTATTTTGGAGGTGAACCAATAATGAGTAATACTGGTTTCTGGTTATTTAATCACTTGTAAACCCACCTAATGATCTTTTTGTTCAGCCCACATCTCTTCATCTTTTCCTCAAGAAGAGTGTAAGTGCTGGGCCTGGAATCAGGAAAATTCATCTTCATGAGTTTAAATCTCAGATATTTGCTAGCTATGTGACCCTGGGCAAGTGACTTAACCCTGTTTGCCTCAATTTCCTCATCTACTAAATGAGCCAAAGGAGGAAATTGCCAATTATTCCAACATCTTTGCCAAGGAAACGCCAAATGGGGTCACAAAAAGTCTGAAACAACTGGAAAACAACTGAACAGCTGAAGTAACCTAGCCAGACCTGCTTTTTATTCAGTTCAATTCCAAGAGCATTTGTTATTGTTGTCATTGTTGAATCATTTCAGGTGCACACTTGTTCCAGTGGAACAAGAGCAGCCTGAGGGGAAGGACTATTGCATATTTGTCTTTGTAACTCTAGCAGCTAGAATAGTGCTTGGCAGTCAGTCTATCATTCAATGAAGCATCTATTAAGCACCCACTTGTACCAGCTCTTATGCTAAGTGCTAACACATGATGGTAACTTAATAAATGCTTGAAGCTAGGTAGCCAAGTGATGGAGCAGTGGAACAAGAAGATTCATCTTTGTGAATTCAAATCTGGACTTGGACACTTAGTAGTTGTGTGACCCTGGGCAAGTCACTAACTAACTCTGCTTTCACTGCTGGTCTAAATAAAACTTGTTTTATTAAATATCAGATGTTCTACAAGTGGCTCATCTCATTCCAACCTTGAACCTGAACTACCAGCCCTGCATGAATCAAGCCTGTCCTATGATTCATTAGTCATGATAGGTCATGACTAATGAATAAAAAGAGCTGAAGAAGAAAGGAGGCAGGCCACCCTTCACCCTATTCCTTGGAGAACTAGCAGTTCCCTGGGTTGAGGGAGAGGGGAGCCACTGAGGCCTCTCTAATGATTTTATGCTATGCAAAGCAGTGGAGTGGAAGGAATCAAGATGAATTTGTGATGGAACTTGAATTTGAATCTCATCTTTGCTCCTTAATGTGACCTCAAACAAATTACTTCACCTCTCTGTTTTCCTCATCTATAAAATGAAAGAGTAGGCCCATATAACCTCCCTTTCAGCTCCAGAGCTAAGAACCTATCATCTCTTTGCCTCTTGAGAAGTCTATAAGGGCAGCCTCCGAACATTGCACACTGCTCAGTTTCTGTGACAGCTCAGGAAGAGATACACAAACTTAGCTTGGAGAAGAGGGCTGGGAGGGAGTGACTAACAGCAGCATGTATCATTCTGTGAGGCAGAATTTAAATTTGTGGGATTTTACTGGAGGATGTCACTCAGGTGCCATTAAGGCCCTCTCAGAAGCTGAAAAACTATCCTTACTGGTGAGAAGGTGGGCAGGGTATATGGGGTGGGGGACCTCTTAGTCATATCCATGGTCCTCTCTAAGAAGAAGGATTTCTGGAATGAGATAAAGGAAAGTAGAACTAAATGGGTGGGGGAAGGCTTGAAAGTGGAGAATATCATAGCTATATTTGGAAATCACCTTCAACGCTGACAAACCTGATACGAGAGGCAGCCCTTATTCAGAGCTGGGTTTTCTGCAGAGACTGAGACTGCTTATGGTTTTTTTTTTCATGTTAAGCCACCCAAAGTGGGTGTTATTTACTGCTGAAGAGAGTAGAGAAGGTGGGGAGTGAATGAGATGGGAGAATAAATCTGTAGCTGGCTTCTTAGCTGCAGAGTGCAAACCCAATTTGGATACAACATGCTTAGCCATTTGGCCTCTCCCTCACCAGGGACCACAGAATCAGAGAATTTCAGAGCTGGAGGCCAGCTAGTTCAAACTAAACTTGAAACAAGACTCCTTCTACAATGCATTGGACAAGTAGTCCTCCAGTCTAAACCCCGGACCTCTTGAAGTTACCCATTCAACTTTGGGACAGCTCTTGTTCTTAGGAAGTTTTTCCTTATGTCAAACCAAATCTAGCCTCTTCACAATTTATTCCTACTGCTCCTGGCCTGCCGTCTGGGACCTAACAAAATCAGTCTAATATCTCCTTCACTTAACAGTCCTTCAACCACTTGAAGACAGTTATCCTGTCTGTGTCCCCACCACCATCCTTAGCCTTCCTTTCTCCAAGCTAAGTACACTTAATGTGATACCATTTGGGTTGTCCTCCTGTGGATGGAGAATATCAATTCCTGTTCCCACCTCATCTATAAATCCCATTGCAAGTACATAACTAAAAATTGTTTAGTTCCTCCTCCACCTCCCCAAAAAAATACTTGGTAAAGAATGGCCAGCCCCATTATATCTGGAGAGATATCACTTAGTGAACCAAATGTGCAATTTACTTTAGTAGGTGGTAAACCAAGGGTTACTTTACCACAGTATGTCTTGAATATCATCCACCAAGTCATAGAAAGGTTGCAGTCACCATTGGTAGAGAGAGTTGATGAAACTGTGACTGGAGTATTGAATCATAAAAGAAAATTAATCAAATGACTATCACAGCATTTATTAAGTATCTGTCCCTGTGTAGAGATATGCTGTTCTGTGTAAAATGAGTTGAACAGTCTCAACTCTAAGGATTTCCCAAGATAAATTGGAATGATTCAGAACAAACATTTATTGAACAAATGCACCAATTAATTTGGCTCAATTAAGCAAGTATTTATTAATCATCTGGTATGCACTTACCATGTAAACTTCCTTCCAATAGGGATGATTTCTTTGCCTGTATATCCCCAGTGCTTAGCATGGTACCTGACATGTCATAAGTATTTAATAAATGCTCATTGATTGATCATTTAAGTTATTGATTGATTGCCAGGCACTGGTCTAAGTACCAAGGATACAAAGACCAAAAAGAGAAAGAGAGAGAATAGCTCCTGCCCTCAAGAACTTACATTCTATGACTAACATAGTCACATTCTATTCAAATGACTAAGTGTGTTTAAACAAGAATTCTTAACCAGGGTTATAGTAATTCATCTATATTTCAACATAATTGTAGTCCCTTTTAATGCACAAATTAAAATTGTAATTTTATGCATTTGATTTATACATTTAAATTTTTTTTAATAAATTGGATTCCTCCAACAGCCCAAGAGATTCTTATTTGGTTTTCAGTTGAGTCTGACTCTTCATTTGGGATTTTCCTTGAAAAGATACTGAAGTGATTTGCTATTTTCTTCTCCAGTTCATTTTCCAGATGAGGAAACTGAGGCAGACAGGGTTAAGTGACTTGCCCAAGGTCACACAGGTAGTGTCTGAGGCCAGATCTGAACCCAGGAAGATGAATCTTCCTGACTCCAGGCCTGGCACTCTGTGCCCTATGACACAAAAAAAGTTAATGAGCCCCTACTTTAGTGGGATGAGGAGAAAGGAAGAAAAAGTTATCCAGTAAGTCAAGAAAAGCTTTGGGAAGGCAAGATTGGGAGCTGTTTCAGTAACAAGGAGAGGAGAGTAATTCAAATTTATGCAGCTTTAAGGTTCATGACATGTTTGGCACACGTTATTTCATAATCCCCATCTTTCTACAGAGCAGGGAACAGGTGTTACCTCCTACTCCAGACTGCCTTCCCTGGTCTCTCCACTTGTTTCCTTGGTCTCCCTTTTGAAATTACTTAGTATAATTTTGTGTAGGAGAGACTAACCAAAGGGCAGCCAATTACTCAAGTCCCCTCACAATCCACTTGATGAAATGACATGAGGGAGTCTTCTGAGGAAGGTCCATGCCCTATAGTTTCAGCAAGGCAAGTAAGTGGCATGGTGAACAGCAGTGAACTTTGAGTCAGGAGCACCTGGGTTTGAATCCCACCTTGAGTACTCACTAGCTGTGTAAGTCCAGGCAAATCATTTAATATCTCCATTTCCTCCTCTATGAAAGGAGAATAATGTAAAAGTGTTATTGTGAGGATCAAATGAGATAACAGATGAAAGTATTTCACAAACATATCAATGCTAGCTAGCAATTATCAAAGGGGGCACCTGCATCTGCCTGGTCCCTCAACACTTTCTTGTATGGATATTGTAGAATGCAGCTCTTGGAAGACAAGTACTAGGGTTTTGGTTTTTTTCATTTTTGTTCTTATATCTCAAACCCTAGCACAGCACCTTACACATACTAGGTGCTTAGTAAATGTTGAATTGAACTCTCTAACAACCCTATGAGGTAAGCTAGATCATCTACCTCTCGCAGATGAGGAAACCAAGGTTGAATCAAATGGGCTGGACGGACTTTGCCACAGTCATGGGATAATAGTAACAACGATAGTTATAACAATGAGGCTTACCTAGCACTTTACAAATATTTTCTCAATATTTTACAAAATATTTTATAAATAATGATCCTTATAACAATCCTACAGAGTAAAGTGCTGTTATTATCCCCATCTTACAGATGAGGAAATTGAGGCAAAGGTTAAATGAATTGCTCAGAGTCAAACAGCTAGTATCTGAAACTGAATTGAAACTCAGGTCTTCTTGACTCTATCCTCTGCACCACCTAGATGTAAGCCAGTGGTTCTCAACCTTCCTAACACTGTGATCCTTTAATATTCATATGTGGGCGTATCTGCATGTGGGCGGACCCGCCTTGAGACGGATAGAGGAGGTTCCTAAGACCATCAGAAATGGGGTCGTGACCCACAGGTTGAGAACCACTGATGTAAGCACCCACAGGTTGAGAACCACTGATGTAAGCAATCAACTGGGAATCTCTAGTGGTCTTTTCACTCCTCCGTGTTAAACCACGTCACTTAACCCTGTTTGCCTCAGTTTCTTCATCAGTACAATGGCAAACCACTCCAGTATCTTTTCAAGGAAAACTCCAAATGAAGAGTCAGACTCAACTGAAAACTTATCCAGGCAGAGGTCATAGGATGGAAGAGGGCAGAATGGGAACTAGGATGATCAGATCGAGGAGGCAATGAGAAGCTGAAGGACATTTGGAAGGGGACAGGAGACCACCAAATAGATGAACAAGTCCAGGGAGCATTTTAAAGAAGGAGGCTCTTAGAGAACTATTGTAATGGGAAGTGATTCTAAATTGCTAAGGAGCAAGAAGAGCATGGCCCAGGCCTGAGGAAGAAAAATAGCAGGTTGATTCATGGAAGCCTAGCATCGTAGGAAGGAGGGATGCATGAAAGAGCAGCTACCCTTTGGCCTGGCCATCTGGAGCATTGTAGTCATTTGGGGAGGGCACATTGTAGAGAGAACACTAAGTAAATAGAGAGCATCCAAAAGGTGCCTGGGATTGTGACTGGGCTGAAAACTGGGCCATGTGGAAAGGAATTGAGAGAATTGGAAAATTTTAATCTGGAGGAGAAAAGGTTCAAGGAAGGGTATAGCTATTGCCTCCTGGTGTTTGAAGACTGTCATGAGGAAGAAAATTTAGACTTGCTCCACTTGGTCCCAGAGTGCAAAATGAGGAGCAGTGAGGGGAAGTAGCAGAAAGGCAGATTTAGGGTTGATGTGCAGAAGAATTTGCTACCCCAAAGCTAGTGATTCAGCAGGTAGAGTTCTGGCAGCCTCAGACAGTAAGTGTGTGACCCTGGTTTAATTACTTACCTTCTGTCTGCCTCAATTTCCCCAACTAAAAATAGGAATAATAATATGCCCTACTTCACAACATTGCTGGTTGTTGTGATGATGAAATTACATATTATTTGTAAAAGTTTGTGGCACATAATAAATGATATATAAATGATTATTCTCTTCCCTTCTCTCCTTCCCTAACAGTGAAAACTACTCAAAAGTAAAATGGTCTGCCTCAGGGGGAGGTAAGTTCCCCATCAAAGAAGTTGGATGCCAAAGGAGTTTGCCACTGTGATGGAGGCGAATGGAGTGTCCAGGACAAGGAGAAATAATCTTTGGATATGAAGGTCTTTCAACTACTTCCATTTGCCAGTGAAGCTGTGTGGATTGCCTCAAGGTCCAAGGATATTGCAGAAGAATCTGTATCACTGAAAGGAGTTGGCTTCTCCATCCACACAGTAAAGACCAAGTGGATGAGCAGCAAGAACAATAATAGCTATCATTTATGTAGTTCCTACCATGTGCCAGGGACTATAGTAAATGCTTTTCCACATATTATCTTATTTCATCTGCATAACAACTCTGGGAGATAGGTGTTATTATTATCCCAATTTTGCACATAAGTAAACTGAAACAAACAAGGGTTAGGTGACTTGCCCAAGGTCACACAACTAGAAAGTGTCTGAAGTCAAATTTTATCTCAGGACTTCCTGACTCCAGAATAGGAGAGCTATCCACTGCACCATCTGGCAAGACCAAAATGGGAAATTAACACAAAACCCTACTGCAAATCAACTTTGAAATATGTGATGTGAAAATAACACAGGTAATTATGATCCTTTCAGTTAAGCAGAGAGAAGAATTAGTTACGCCAGTGGGTTAGCAAATCGAATCTCACAGTTGGAAGGAAACTTAGAAGTCATCGGTTCAGTCCTTGGGATTGGGAGGGGGGAGGGAAGGCATCATGTTTCTTCTATTCCACCAGAGAGGCCTTGGTAAAGCCTCAACCTACACAGTCTGAAAGAGGGAAGATAAGATCAATGTTACATAACCTCACTGGGAGAAAAATATTGTTTGTTGCAAGGGCAGGAGAGAATCTGGTCTGCCTGGAAAGGATGGAGGGAAGGAGAAGCCTGAAGGGATGAAAAGAAACAGTTTGGGTATTTGGGAAAAGAAAGAGTGAAAAATTTGTAATTTACTTTCCTCACAGTCTATCAGAACCCAAATCTCCTCTTCTCCAGTCCCCAGTCAGCATCTGAGCTCACCTTCCCCTCCCCTCCTTCTACTCTGCTGAAGCCATGCATATTAAAATATTTGGTACCCTTCTAAATTTTCTACCCTGGGGAAAAGTTCCTATTGCCCCACCCTAGTTACTTTTCTTTATATGGGAAGGACAATAGTAGCAAGATCCTTTTATTTCATGAAATAAGAGAACAGCATATTCCCTGTCATCCAAATCTAATTACTGCACCAGTCCTCCCACCCCCTTCCCCACCAAAGCCTATATATATACCCCCCAAGGATGTGGTTTTCAAGGCTCCTGCTGTTATGGAGAAAGACTAGTCCTCTGAATGACAAAGCTCAGCTTGGAGCCGTTTAAGGAAACAGAGCAGCCAGGCTGGGGATCAAGAGGGAAGCTTCGAGTTAAGATGAACAACATCGGGGGAAGCAGCCTATATATGGAGTTGGCAAGGGAGTGACAGCAACTGGGGTGAGCCATTTTTGTCTTTTAGGCAGAGGGGAAACTTAGAACTTAGCAACCAAACTGAAGGCTGGCTGCCGAGCTCCCCTCCCACCCCTCTGGCTCCCAGCTCCCTCTCAGGTGATCACAGGCTGCTATCAGACAGTGTTGGCTTTTCAGGATTCATCTTCAATTCCCAACAGAGCCAAATTCCTCCTCACCACACCTGTCACCGACACAAAGTCTGGTGACCCATGGTCCTAGGGGCATGCTTACCAGGGGTTCTTGGTATACTATTAAAAAAAGAGAGACTTAGGTTCTGGAATCTCCATTCCATCTTTTGTTTGCTCTGAGGCCGTGATTAAATCAGGTGGCTTCTGAGACCTCAACTACCTCATCTGTAATATGGAAGTATCTCCAGTTTGTGGAAAGATACAAATGTGACAGTCAACAGAAAGTCAGAGCTGAGGGGGACCTCACAGGCCAAGGGGTCCAGTGCCACCATTTTGTTTTGGTAGCTGGATGGACAACTAGGTGGCACAGCAGATAGAGTGCTGGACCTAGAGTCAGGAAAATTCATCTCCCTGAGTTCAAATCTGGCCTCAACTAGCTGTATGATCCTGGGCAAGTCACTTTACCCTATTTGCCTCAGTTTCCTCATCTGTCAAATGAGCTGGAGAAGAAAAGAAAATGGCAAACCACTCCAGTATCTTTGGCAAGAAAACCCCAAATGGATCATGAAGAGTTGGATATGACTGAAGACTGAACACACATAATTTCATCCATGTGAACATCCCTCACACAGTGCAGATCACAGCCCACCCATGATGCTCCTCTATTTCTTCACAGAAATCCACCAGTGGGGGAGGAGGGAGGTATGGACCCAGAATGCTCTAAGCCTTTCTTCCTCTGGTTCTCTTGACATTGCATTAGCACCATTCTGAAGATGCCCATCAGTTATCTCTCTTTCTCTTGTTATATGATTTTTTTCTGCTAACATAGTTCTCTGACAATATTATAACCCTTATTCCCTTTGAGACTTAAGAGCTTTTCCTGAGCTATAGCATACCACCACCAACTGCTAGTGTCCTCTCTCCCTCCCTAAACTACTCTGTACTAACTATGTATGTATTCTGTATCTACTTATACGGGGTATCCCAAAAGTCTTAGTGCTGTCTTATGTTATTAAAACTTTAAACTGCCCTAAGACTTTTGGGACATGTTGTATCTGTGTGTGTGTGTGTGTGTGTGTGTGTGTGTGTGTGTGTATGCTCTCATCCAATAGAACATAAGCTGCTTGAGGGCTTTTTGTATTCATTACTTCTTAGCACATAGTGGACACTTAACAAATGCTGACTGTGTGATTGATGTCCTTTGCACCAACTGTCAGAGAAATTCTTCCTTATAGTCTGTGTTAACCAAAACAAAAAACAAAAAACCCAGCAACAAAAAGAAAACCACAAGTCCATGAGATATGTGTTGCAACTGGATTCATTACAAGAAAGATAAACATGCCAAGTACAAAGGAGTTCACCATCCAGGCTGTAACTTGTATATTTGTGAGTTGCAACAATGGGGAAGGAGGAGAAGGCAACCTCTTCCCAAATGGGAGTGGCATGGGAGAAGAAAGGGAGCAGCAGGAATGGAGAAAGAAATAAACGCCCCTGAAGGGGAGGAGAAAGGCAAAGAAAGGCAGAGGGAACAAGAGTGAGGAGGATGGCAAAAGTCACATTCTTTTCCCTTGGTAACTGCTAGACTATGAAGATGGGATGGTCTGTTTATCTACAAGGGTCCCAGCTGCACAAACAGTTTCTCAGTCTGGTGCAGACTGATTGGCTCCTGACTTGTAGCTTGTTCGACTCTCAAGGACACATAGGGAGTCTAGGTATGGGTGCAACCAGAAAATTATGTCGGTTCAAGGCAGGGATTGTTTCTGGAAAATATAGCAGCTCAAGGAGACAGGTTAAGTTGGCTTCCAGCAACACCTACATATCCAGAATGTACTGTCCCATTGTCTTTTAAATGATCTCTCTTGAAAGTGCACTGTTTCATGACTTCTATAACCTCTCTGGGCCTCAGTTTCCTCATTTGTAAGAAGGGTTAAACTAGATGACCTCTGAGATCCCTTACAGTTCTAGATCTGAGATCCAAACAGTGGAATTAAAAAGGAGAAGTCTGGGGTCACGAAGAGAATGATACACTTTCCCAAAGGCAACCAGTACTCTTTCCTCCTTTTATTCACTGTTGACCCAGCTCATTGGACATCTTCATTGTCAGTCCAAAATGTATGCCCTGATGGGCCAGGTCTATAGCTTATCCAACTAATTCCATATCATAGCCTAGACCAAAGGTGCTTTTCATTCACTTGTGTTCCCCCAATTTTGAAGTGAAGTCTCCAAATGCTCTTCTTTGTGAGTGACTTGGTATTGACAAAATTAAACCCTAAAAAATGCAAGAAAGAAATTCATAATCGCTCAAAAGAGGTTGACCCCTCATTTTAAAGTGGAGAAAATTGCAGCCCAGAAAAAGGGAAGTAGCTTTGATATCATGATGGACCTAGAGTTGGAAGGTACATATGGAGTCCAATCCCCTCATTTCACAGAAGGGGAAATTGAGGCTCAGAGAATTAAGTGACATTTCCAAAGTCGTGCAACCAGCAAGCAGCTTCGAATCCAATAATATTTAGAGTCAAGCCATCTGTTCCAACCTTTTCATTTTACAAATAAGGAAACCGAGGCCCAGGGAGGTTGAATAATTTGTCCAAAGCCACAGAGCTAGGAAGTGTCCAAGCCAGGACTAGAATCCAAATGTACTGACCCCAAACCCAGTGCTCTTTTCTAGGACACCAGGCTGTATTGTGAGAGTCTTCCAAAATTGTGATGGGAAGGCAGAGGTAAGACATTTTTATCAGCCAGAACAACATAGATGAAAACGGAAACTCAAGCAAGCCAACTGACCCAGAGGCATTGAGCTTAGAAGCACAAGCCAAGACCATTCCCAGCAGCCTCTTCTGTCAGTGTGTGGTCAGGGCAGGAGGTGATTTTACTCTTAATCACTGAATGAGCTGACTTGCCTCAGGGACACATTCGGTGAAAAGGAGGTCATAAAAAATAAGGACATTGATAAATCAATCAAGGCCAATTATATAAGGAGAGAGGCATGGAACGAAGAGGGACTCTGGAGAAAGAAAGTAAATCCCATCTCTGGCATTTACTATCTCTGTGACCTTGAGATAGTCACTTAACCTCCTCTGCCTCGATTTCCCCATCTGTAAAATGAGAGATTTGGACTAGATGGCCTTTAAAGGATCTTCCACATCAAAACTGATGATCTTATGATCCTGAGTAAAATTAATTCAGATATTTATTAAGCACCTACTATGTGCAGAACACCGTACTTGCACTGGAAGAAACCTACAAGCTAAGCTATACTCTCACTCCCTTCCCTAATGTGACTCAATCTAAAAGGATATGACAACAACCTGTTGTTGTTATTGAATTGTTTCAGTCCTGTCTGACTTTTCATGACCCCATTTGGGGTTTTTTTTGGCAAAGATTCTTGAGTGCTTCTGCTATTTCATTCTCCAGCTCATTTTACAGATAAGGAAACTGAGGCAAACAGGGTTAAGTGACTTGCCTGGAGTCAAACAACTACTAAGTATCTGAGGCTAGATTTGAACTCAGATCCTCCTGACTCCAGGACTGGCTCTCTATCCATTGTTCCACCTAGCTGCCCCTAGGTTGACAACAACAAAGACACCTCTAATAAGCAATGTGACATAATAAATTCACAAGAAAGACAGCATGATCGTTCTTTTTATGTTTGGTTTTGCTTCTTTTTTTCCCAGTGATCACTCATTGGTTACAACCCTTCTATACAACCAGACTATTGTACAATGTGAAAGTATTTGCAGATCCTATACATGATTGCACACTACCATGGGGGGGGAGGGGAAGGGAGGAGAGAAAATCTGAAACTCAAGGGATTGTGGAACTGAATCTTGTAAATTAAAAGTAAATTTTAAAAAAAAAGGAAAAAGAAAAAAAAAGAAGGTGTGTATATGGTGTGTCTAATGGCAGCCATGGTGGGGGGGGTGAGGGGAAAGAACATGAAGGAAAAAAAGTTACATGATAACTTTATGATTTATTTAAAAGGAATAGCAAGTTGTATATAATAGATTTGCAGTTTCATGTGCAATCATCTTTTTTTTCTACATTATGGAAATGCTTGTTTTATTTCTAAAGTACAGAATAAAAGAAATTAAAAAAATAAAAAGAAAGACAGCATGGCATGGCGGATAAATCACTGAACTTAGAGTCCAGAAGGGGTGGGTCAAATCCTACCTCAGATACTTACTGGCTGAGTGACCCTGGGTAAGTCACCCTACTTTTCTGAGATTCATTTCTTATTTCTGAAAACTTGGAAGAAGAATAAGATCAGAGATTTATAGATCTTAGACATCACTGAGTCCAACCCCCTCCTTCAACTGAAGGGGAAACTGAGGCCCAGAAAGTTGTAGTGACTTGCCTAAAGTCACAAAGTTAGGAAATGTCAAGATCTAGGATTTAAACCCAAATCCTCTGAGTATAAATCCAGGCAGTGTCTGTCTTGAACGATGCGTAAGAGTTCAACAGACAAAGAGGGGAAGCAAAGGCATTCTTAGTACAGGTATAGTATTGTTCTCCCTTTCCTGCTGAAGTATTTAGTTGACAAGATGGTACACAGAGATGGGGGGAGGGACTTTGAATAACGCAGCGGTAAGGTTTTAGAAAGGAGCATTGCAAAGGAGAAAAAAAAGAGAGAGACAGAAGGGACCAACATGGCTGTGGCCACACACATCATACCCTCCCAGGGGTTTTGGAGACTGTCATACTTCTCTCTTCCTGCTAAGGCTGGACATTTGGTATAGATGTAATTGTTTTTCTATCAACTCCAACTCCTTCCCACCCATAACCTGAACTGCACCTCAGATCTCTCAGCTTTCATGGGCAAGTCTTTGCTTCATCTTGCTGCAGACTTTCTTTCCAGGCTGCTTTACACATATCCCCTACATCCCCCTTTCCAGCAATGCCCCACTTCTGTCCAGACAGATGGCCCAATGGCTCATTTCAGCCTCTTTTTCAGCCACTGGTACCACCTTGGGATCCAATCTCTAAGCCAAACAATCAACTTAAAATCTTGCTCTGGGACACATCGAATGTCTTTTGATATGATCAATGACCTCCAGGATGTAGGATGTGCTTGTACTGTGCTCTGTACTCTGAGAGACCTCAGGCCTCTGTCCGTCATTCTTTGTGGCCTGGCATCCTCTAGGGTGCTCTTCCAAAGGGGTTGGTCAGTGTTGTATAAATGTGGATGAATTCAATTCAGTTTCCTTCACCTCTATGGGCACATACCCTATCCCTGTTCCTGCCAATTTTGATGAACAATGGACACACATTCCAAAACCTACAGCATAGCAGTAGTGAATGGGACACTAGACTTTGAGTCTGATGCATCATTCATGTGACCCTGGGCTAGGGATGGGGAAGGGAATAAGCATTTATTAAGCACATATCAAGCAGTTTACAAATATTTATCTCGTTTGAATCATCTGTTCCTCCTCTGGAATGTCTCTGTGCCTCAGTTTCCTCATCTGTAAAATTATGGCATTGGACTCAGTGACCTCTAAGGTCCTTCTAGTTCTAGATCTATGATGCCATGATCCAAGCCCTCCTTTACTAAGCTGCATACAGGAACTCTGCTCTCATTCAGGAAAGTGCCTAGCTTGATGTTTGACCCTGACCTTGACCTTCTGGACCAATGTTTGTATGCATACAGATGACTATATCTTGGTTTTGTGGGTGTTTAGGTATACATGATACTTAACATGCATTTCTAGCTGGATTTTAAAGGTTCTTATCAGACCCCCTTCTTCTCTTTCCTGTTAAAGAAGATCCTTTGGTAGGGGCCATGTCCAAAGAGCTGTCTTTGATGTTTGAGAAAGGGCCCACTGAGGGCAGTGGCTGTGTCTCTCCCGTCAGACCAGCCAAGGGCTTGTGTATCCAGAACCATCCTAGAAATCCTGTTTTCTCTGTAAGTGCAAATGTCCTCTGAGGTCAAGAAAGTGTTATCCCCTTTTAGCTCAAAGCTCCATGAGTGCTGTGATTAGATGAATTCTGAGAAGCCAGGAGTTCTCTAAACAAAAAGATTAAGCCTTTCTCAAGGAGGAGTCTCCAAGGGCAAAGACCGCAGTTACCTGATCAAACCAGAGGCAGAAATTCTATCTTTGCCCCTAAATGGGTTGCTATATAGCATGAAGCTGCTGACTGCTTTCCCTCTTCCTCCTGCCAGCACTCAGCACAGGGCTTTGCTCACAGTGGGCATTCAGTGGGCACTGGCCATGCATAATGGGCATTGACTGAGTCAAGGCACATCTCTCCAGATGAAGGATTTCGTGAACTGTCTTTCCAAGGTGCAATAGTCATTCTCTACTGCTCCGTGTGCCCACACAGAGGACAGAGTCCTGAAGCTGCCCCACACTCTCCCTCCCCCCCACCCCAGTAAGCAGGATTAAGGATTGCTTTGATTCATCCCTTTCTGTGGCATGTTCTCAAGTTAATTTAAAAGATTATTGCTTTCTTAAAATACAGGCCTCCCCCCATCAGCTAATTTGGGTGCTTTGCCAAATATATATAATCTGCTGGTTCTCAGATCTTACTTTTTTTTGAAGAAAAAATAGTCTGAATCATTAGAGAAATTTTAGCTCCTGGCACCTAAAAAAATAAATCATCAAGTTTGAAAGTAGAATTGGATTTTCTTTGAGGTCATCTAGGCTGAGGGAAATAAATCCAGTGAAAATCACCAACCCAATCAGGGTCTGTAACATGGGCCCAGCCTTCTTAAGGACTTCCCCCCACCCCATGCTTTATGTCTCTAGGGATCACTTCCCCTCAGCACCAATGCATGACCCCTCCTGTCCATCACATTCTAGCTTTCGCTTCCACCAGAGCCTCAAAGGGAAATGCTATGGGAGGATAGGAGATCATGGAAGCAGCACCACAGTCATGACTAGAGGGGTCAGACCTGGAGCCAAGAAACCATGGCTCAAATACTGTCACTGTGTGACTTTGGGGAAGCCATTGCCACTCCCAGAGCCTCAGTTTCCCCATTTGTAAAATAGGAGACAGTGGTGACAAATATGATAGGATTATTGCTGGAAAAATGTCTTGGAAATTTAAAAACCCTCCAGAAAGGTGAGTTAGCATTATGGTGAGGCAGCTAGATGGCTCAGTGAATAGAGAACTTCACCTTAAGTCAGAAAAACCTGTGTTCAAATCCAGCCTCAGGCACTTACTAGTTTCATGACCTTGGGCAAGTCACTTAACCTCTAATTGCTGACCTTTCCTCATCTGCAGAATGGGCATAATAATAGTACCCACCTCCTAGGATCATTGTGAGGGTCAAATGAGTAAATATTTGTAAAGAATTTTGGAAACCTTTCAGTGCTATGTAAATGCTAGCTAGTTATTAATAAATTGTGAAGGTCAAAGGTATCTGTGTTTTATCCTAGAGGCAATTTCTCTCCATGAGGCGTTGGGCAGAACTGGCACTGACATGTTCTTTGTCCATGCTCCAGTGATGCTGATTGAAAGGAATTTGGTCAGGGAAGACTCTAGTTGAGGTCTTCAGATGAAGGCTGCAGGAATATTGTTGAGAGGAATAACTGGAGCTCGATGGTCTCTGAGATCCCTTCCAACCTTAAGATTCTGTGATTCCCAAGAAGCAAATGAAACCCATTGTTCTGGACTGAGGAGAGGAAGTGGCTTGAACATAGTCATCAATTCCAAAAGGCAGAGGGGGTTGGGGGGAGGCCATGAAAATGCCAGTGAAAGAATCATGATATTGAGGAATTAGGTCAAGAACTAAAGCAAGGAACTGAACAGGATGAGCAATAGTCTGCAAAGGCAAAGTTTCAAGTTTACAGTCAGCACACAACCAGGAAAGACAAAGCTGGAGAAGCCGCACTTGCCTTCTGAGGCTTCTGCCATCTGTTCTGGTTAGTAGGTAAATGTTCAAAGCTAGAGGAAGATCATCCAGAATTGAGGGTCTAAAACACTTAAAACTATGCATTCACGTTTGACTCCTTCCTCTCCCTCACTCCCCACACCCAAACAATGAGCAAGCCCTCCAACATCTCTCATGTCCATTCTCTCATCTCCATTCACCTGGCCACCATTATAGTCTATGCACTTGTCTTCTCTTGCCTGTGTTTTTAGCCTCCCTCCATGCCTTTTCTCTCCAGTTCACATAGCCACAAAAGGTCGTGAGCTTTTTCACTCCCCTGCAACCTGAGCACAGACAAAGTCCCAAGGAAAGAGCCCTGAATTAGTGCCATTATGTGTGTTGGGATGGTGTGGGGGTGGTGTAACTAGATTATTATGGGGTATAGAATGTGATTCTGCTAGTTCTAGGACAACATACAAAGTAAGCTTAGAAAATAATGTTGTGGTGGTAATTGAAAAAATGAGGGGATGTCCATCATTTGGGGAATGGCTAAACAAGTTGTGGTATATGAATGTGCTGTAAGAAATGATGAGCAGACCGATTTCAGAAAAACCTGGAAGGATTTACACAAACTGATGCAAAGTAAATTGAGCTGAACCAGGGGAACGTTGTACATAGTGACAGCAACATTGTATGATGATCAACTGTGAATGACTTAGCTATTCTCAGCAATACAATGATATAAGACAATTCTAAAGGACCCACTGTGAAAAAAAGCTATCCACCTTCAGAGAAAGAACTGATAGAGTCTGAGCACAGATGTAAGGATACTATTTTCATTTTCTTTTTAAATTATTTTTTCTTTCATTCTGTATTATCTTTCACAACATGACTAATATGGAAATATATTTTACATGATTGCACATGTATAACCTATCAAATTGTTTAGAGAGGGGAAGTGGGGAAGTGAGAGAAAAGGGAGAAAATTTGGAACCCACAATTTGTTTTTAAATTAATGTTAAAATTTGTCTTTACGTGTAATCAGAAAAAAATAAAACACTATTAAAAAGAGAAAATTCATGGTGAGAAACAATGATCATACGCTTTAGACTTCTCATGCCAAGTTGTTGGTGGTCTGACTTGACCACATCAACACCAGCTTCTTTTCCCACAACCACTTATATCCTCAGCTTGTCACTATCCAGGAGAGCTTATGGCCACTGGAAACTTGAACATTTCACAATGCCTTCCCTCCTTTGCATCATTTACTAAGATGTTATTTACTCATAGAAAGCCTACTAGTTACACTTTTCCATCCAAAGAAGTACCTGCTTACTCCTACCTGTTATTTCTATGTCCAAATCAGTTCCCTATTCATGACCCCAAAAACTATAGCAAAATAGATGCATTACCACTAAAAAACATCCCAAATGTCACTTGAGGATGGGAGGTTAGAGGAAATTGTCTTACAAATAAACAAATTAACTAGGAATAATGGTACCAGTCTGTAATCCCACCTACTAGGGAGGATGAAGCTAGTGGGACTTCTTCAGCTAAGGAGTTCTCAGCTGCAGTAGGCTAAGCCAGTCAAGCCCAACTTAAGTTATCTGAATTCAATTTTATAAAAAAAAAAACCAGAACTTAAGTTATCTAAGCCAATCAGGTGTCCACTCTAGGTCTAATATGAATGTGATGAGTTCCTAGTGGTGAGAGACCAGGCTGCTTAAGGAGTAGCCAATTGGTGCAAGTTGGAAAAGAGTAGGTTAGAGCTCTCAAACCAATCAGAGTGGGACCAGGCCCATGAGTAGCCTTGCACTTCCAGACTAAGCAAAAATAGGGAGACCCAGTCTTTAAAAAACAGATTCATAAATAAAATAATGATTGTGTTATGTCTAAGTGTTAGTGTCTATGACCATAGTCTTTTGACAATGTAATGAGTTCTATATAAGGAAAAAGAGGAGGAAATATTCCCTGATTTCCTGGCTCTTGCCATCTAGGACAAACAATGTGTGTAAACACATATAAAACAGAAAGTAGACAGAAAAGCTTGTAAATGATATACTTGTCGGGGGCAAATTATTTTGGCAACATTCTTTGGGATGCAACCATCCCTCTAAGTGCCTTCCTACCCCCCTCCCATTGCTGAGTCCAGTGACAGCTGTCCCTTCCTTGTCCCCGGGCATTCTCTCCTTCTTTGTGTGCCAGCAATATTTCCAGCATCAACCCTCTTCCTGGTTCTTCTTTCCATGTCACAAATCTGGCTTCTTTTGCCAGCTGCTCTGATTCAGTTGGGAAAGTTGACTCTCTCTCTCTCTCTCTCTCTTTCTCTCCCTCCTTCCCTCCCCCTCCCCCTCCCCTGCCCTCATCAATTAATTGAAATTCAGTAAACTAAATAAGTTTCTTCTTCCTTTCTGCTGAGTAGGAACTTCGGTTACATGAAATCTCATCCTCTGTCCCACTGAAGAGGCAAGAGAAGGAAAAAGGGTGAGCATACAGGGCTTAGGTCGTTGCTCCCAAATAGGATCGTGGGGAACAGAAAGGCGCTTGAGGATACTGGGGAAGAGACCCAGTGTCTTATGTGTTTCCTCATACCATTATATCAAGCTTTTCTGAAAATGGGAGGTGAATGCGTGGAGAGGACAAACCAGAGGACCTCATCCAAAGAACCTAAAGTTACTTCTCAGTAGTCCTCTGGAAGGCATTTTCAGAACCTTGGACAGATCCCTCATAACAATTCCTGTACTATCTTTTCTTTTAGGTCAATCTCTTCTATAAGTCTTCCTCATCTGAGTTCTTGCAACAGAGGAGCTGTGCAAACAGCTGAGGTTGGTTGGTTTCTTTTCTTTGTTCACATGGATCTATTCTTCTTAGCCCCTGTGTATTTTTGCAAGGCAAGGAAAACAGATCAAAACAAAGATGACTAAGCCCTATATCTATCTGAGAGGGAGGAGGAGAAGGAAAAGAAGGGGAAGATGATGAAAGAAAGAGGAAGACAGGAAAGAAGCAACAAAAATGAGGAAGATTCTTAATGGAAAGGGCTGGAAGGTAGAGGCACAAGAGAGAGAAAATAAATGTTATTTGAAATTTTTATTTTAAAAAAGACACAAAAAGAAAGGGAGGAAGAAGTAGGGGAAGGAAGCTAAGAAATAAAGGAAAAGAAAGAGGGAGGGTAGAAATAGGAAGGGTCCAGTGACTAGCACCGCTTAATAGATGCTTGTTGAATTGAATTGAAAAGAGGAGAAAAAAGGGACAAAGGTCAAAGGGAGGAAAGATGAGAGGGGGGACAAGTTAAGGTAAGTGAGGGAAAGAAATAGAAAAAGAAAGAGAAGGGTAAAGAAAAGGAGGGAGAGAAAAGGAGATATTAGAGAAAGGGAGAGGGAAGGAGGAAGGGATGGAAATCAAATGAGATAATACATGTAAAGCACTTTATCAGCCTTAAAGCACTATACACATGTTAGCCATTGTTATGCTAAAAAAGGAGGAAGAGGAAGTAGGAAGGGAAAGGGGGGGCAGGAAAAGGGGAAGGAGGTAAATATTGAAATGCATCTACTTTATAGGATAGCAGCCTTGTGGCACAAACATCCATGTTGGTATTGATTTTTAAGCCAAGAGATAATGGCAACTATAGTAATTCTGAGGGGTCACATGTGGCTGAATGGACCTCCTTAACTGAAGTATGATGGGATGTTCACACCAATGTGAATAACAACACCATAGCCATCTATCTTGAAGATAATGCAAATGATACTTCTCTTTCCCTGTGGCTATGGCTGGAAACATGCCTAGACCCCTGTGCCTACTAATTCCTCCAAACTTAAAGGACATTTACCCTAAACCTGGGCTATAACTCATTTCTGATATGTGAACACTCAGTCATCTGATCTCTAGATTGAGTCCTCATTCACCCTCCCTTAAATCCCATAAGGAGTTTCCCAATATGATATGGTGCGGTGGGAAACAGACTTCTAGAGTATCTTTCCTGCATCTCTCTTGCTCTCTGTGTTTTGGAGACCCTGCAACACCTCCCATAACACACAGCCAGTTGATCACAGTAACAGTAAGAAATATTCCCTACTTTCAAGACACTTACGATTCAGTCAAGGGAGTGACTAACAAGTGTTAAAGTTAAGACCACCACAATGAAACATGCAAAAACAAAAAAAGTCCAGAAAGACTGAGGGTTGTAAAGTAAAGGCATGATCTTAGAATCTTTGAGTTAGAAGGGACCCTAGCTATTGTCCCTTCCAACCTCTAGCCCAATGAATGTATGCTTGCTACTTCCTTATTCTCTTCCTTTGTCTCCTCTCTCCCTCTCAGATAGATGTATGGTTTTGTTTCACTGCATTTTGCAATATATGGTCTCTACTTACATACTCTCATTGACAAGGAAATCATTACCTTCCAAGGCAGGTCATTCAATTGTTTTGAAGCTATAAATATTAGGAAATGCATTCATATGTTGAGCCAAAATCTGCTTTCCTGTAACTTCCACATATTTGTCCTAGTTTCACCACCACCACCACCACCCCAGCTAAGCAGAAAGTCTGAAGCCTCATCCACAGAAAACTCTTCAATTACTTTAAGACAACTATCCTAGTTCCTTGTATATCATTATTTCAGTCCCTTTACCATCCTGATGGATCTCCTTCCTCAGGATCTGCTCTAGCACTTCAATGTCCCTTCTTAAACATGGCTCCTAGGTATGGATGCAGTCCTCCAGGTGTGGCCTGACATGAGCAGAATGTAACGTAACCTATGATCTGCCCCGCTCTGGACACTCCATATTCCTGTTAAGTCTGAGTTCCCACCAGCTTTTCTTTTTTTTGGCTGCAATTTGACTCCATCGATTCACATTAGAATACAGTACACAAAAACCCAGGGATTTTTCACAGAAAATCTAGCCCCTTTACCTATGTGTCTCCATGCTATATTACACAACTGATTTTTGTTTTTAACCTACAGGATTACAATCAGAAAGGATTAGTCAAGGAAGATTTCCTGGAAGTGAGTTTTGTGTGAGGATTCATAGAAATGGAACCCTAAGAGCACATTCAGAGCAGTAAGAGGGCTACTCTTTAGGCTCAGGAGGTCATTGGAATTCAAGTTGAAAAAGACTTCTGAGACTTCTCTAAACTTATACAAAAGGAAGCAAGCAGAACCAGGAAAATAATCTACACAAAGACTATTGCAATATAACTGGGAAGATTGACAAAGACATAAATTTAACATGAAATTATCATGACCAAACTTGACTCCAAAGAAGAGACAGACTGACTGTACTCTCATTTCTTAGCAGAGGTGGAGGAGTATGGATATGAAGAACCAACTATAATAACAGACTCTTTTGATATGTTGGCTAGTTTTGTTGAACTGGGTTTTTTTTCCTATTTTTTATTCTCTTTTTTGAAGGGATGGCTCTGTGGAAGTGATTTATTAGGAAATATAAGTGATATAGAAACAAAAGATAACAATAAAGCACTTTTTAAAAATGAGAACAAGACGAAACACGTTGGAGTAAGAGACATTCCCTGCCTCAGGTACTCTCCAGGCTGTTGGGGAACAGCTCCCACTCAGGGTAGATCTGAAAGAAACATGCTCCCTAGTCTGATGGAACTATACCAAATGAGGTAACATAAACGAGGAACTTAGGGAATCCCCAGTCTATGGAAGCAGCTAGCTAATGGGGCTGATCGCTGAAGTCCCTCCTAAAGGTTAAATATTCAAGCAAAGGCTGGATGACCATCTGTCAAGAATGCAATGGTGGAGAAGCAGAATTTCATGCAGCAAGCAAGGATCTCTGAAGGTCCTTCATTTCTGAGGTGCTAGGAATCCAGACAGCTCAAAGAAAGATAAGATAAGGGTGATACTACAACTCTGCAACAGCAACAAAATGTTTAAGACTAATATAAAAAAATCTCCATCTCCCTCTTTCTCTCCCTCTCTCTTTTCTTCTTTCTCCTTCTGTATCTCCTTTTCTTCTCTCTCCCCTACTCTCTCTCCATCTTCCCCTCTGCCCCCTCTATTCAAACAACTACTACTATTACCACTACCACTACTACCACCACCACTACTACTATTCCCATCACCACCACCATTACTACTACTACTACTACTGCTGCTGCTGCTGCTGCTGCTGCTGCTGCTACTACTACTACTACTAATACTACTACTGCTACTACTGCTACTATTACTACTACTACTACTACTTCTACTACCACTATTACTACTGCTGCTGCTACTACAACTTCCATCTCTAGATCTAAGAAAGTCTCTCTCATGTGGCAGGTCATATTGACCACTCAAAACTCCTATATCATAAAGTGCTAAAGGTCTATATTTGGCTATGATAACAAAAATGAAATGATAATATGGAGTCAGGAGGTCCAAGTTCAGATCCTACCTTTGGTGTTAATTAACTGCAAGACAAGTCTCTTGACTTCTGAGTCTCTGATTCCTCTCCTGTGAGTAGGGAATAATAACACCCATACTGCCTACCCCAGTGGCCTCTAGTGAGGAAATGAAGAGGTCTATAAAGGTGAGTTAAGGGAGGCTGCAGTGTAGTTGAGGGAGGATATAGAGGATATAACCATATGGATCCATCCCCTGTCCTTTACATGTGCCTCACCCCCATCATTCCATTACTCCTGACAACCTTGTGAAGTAGCTAACACAGGTGTCATTGATTCCATTTTGAAAAATGAAGAAACCTAGGGCCTGAACAGTTGAGGAACCAGGCAATGCCAGAGGGTACATTTGAACTCAAGTCTCCAAGGTCCAAGTCCAGGGTCAGGCCTTGCGCAATGTTGTAATTTTCCCTTTAGGGACACTAGGAATGACTGGCTGAAGGTTTGGAGGCTGGACACTCAAGATTTCAGTCATTCCTCCTACTCCATCTCCTTAATATTTCAGAAACACACACTGAAAAGCGACAGACTTGGAACCCAGAAGCAGCAGGTGATTACAACCACGGTGACCCTTGACAAAGCCTCTCCCCTTATGGTTTATTATTGTGGTCTCTTTGGGAGCTCTTTCATTGAGGAGTCATCCCTCTCACTGTAGAGGGGGAAGGTGATTCCAAAGAAAAACCTGATTCTTACTCCCTTTGACTGCTGTCAGCTCTTACTTCAGGCCCCTTTGGAAAGAAAGCCTCCTAGAACGAAAGGGGCTGAGGCTAAGAGCTGCAGTCCTGTATTTTTGGATAGACCTGCCCAACCAGATTCACGGCAGAGAGGGCCATTCTGTTGTAACTGCCATCAGGCCCTTCCTCATCCACCTAGAACACCTGGATTTACCAGCTCTCAAGGACTGGTGAGAATCAAAATTTTTTCTTCCCTTAAACTGACTCAGATATGCTTTAAAAATAACAACTTATACTTGATAATAAAGGGCAGGAAAAAAAAAAAAACAAGAAAGAAAGCTATGAGCCAAGATGCTGGGGAGAAGCTCCATTCCTTAAACTCAGTCCACATCCATACTGCCTTATTTTACAGATGAAAATAATCTGAAGGTCAAAGAGGTCAAAGGATTTGATGCATGTCCCAGAATCAAACGGATAATAGGTCACCAAACCATCAACACCAATGTAGCCCCCTTTATCCCTGCTGCCCTGCTCCACACCAATTTGTCTGCATTAAATTTACATGGGTCAATTACTATGGTGCAGTAGGAAAAAAGCTATACTGTGACTTGAAGGTTCAAATCCTGGCTCTGATACTGTCTAGCTATACAAGTCTGAACAAAGTTAATTCACCTCTCTGAAACTCACTTTCCACATCTGTAAGATGGGTATATTGACACCTGCACTAGCTATAAACCTGAAAGCATCACAAAAATGCGGGATTTTAGTTGACATTAAACAAAGCCTCCCAGTGTGTATCCTGGGCTCAGCAGAGCTCCTGTCCTCCCTTTTCTCCTGGGGCAAGCCTTCATACCCTTATAGTCACTTTCCTGCAGCTCATTGCATCAAAGGATAAGGTGGGGGGCTGGAAGGTGGGAAGAGTGGCAAGCATAACTCGGCTCCATATTATTCTAGGAAACAAACAAGTTGTTTTCTGGAGTTGCTAATTAGCAATTTTTATTTTGGGTGGTGTTCCTTGGAGCTGTCAGACAGATGGAGTAGGCGACTAGCATTCTGGGAGGGATTGTTAGCTGATGGGAGCTATACATTCCCATCCCTGGCAAGGAGAGCCTGGCACCTTGGGCCCTGGCCAGAGTCATCATAGGAGCCCAGCTGGTCTTGGGTTTAGTCATTCCCTCTCTCCTGTTTGATGGAAGGGACAGTGTCCACTTCCAGAGAGCCCTCAATCTATGGGAGAGATGTGAACCCCAGCCTGAAGCACTTTCTGGTCTGAAAGGGGGAAAACAGGAGAGAAAATGGAGTCCCTGTAGTCTCATGGATGTATTTGACTTTCAGTCAGGAAGATCTGAGTTCAAATCTCACCTCAGAAAATCACTACTAATTTCTGACCTTTGAGAAGCCACTGTCTCATCCTCATCTGTTAAAATGAAGACAACAGGCTCCACTTTGTGGCGTTACTAGGAGGACAAAATGAGATATATGTAAAAGTGTCTTGCAAACCTTAAAGCCCATAGAAATGCTACTTGGCTGAGATTAGAGATACAGAGTTTCTGCCCTCAGGGAGCCCCAAGTACAACAAGAGAGACTTGCTGCCATGTACTGGGAAGCTTTCATTCCTTCTGCAAAAGCCTTCCCAGCTCTCCAAATCTGCTGGTCCCTTCCCTTGAGAGATTACCTTCCATCTCCTCGACATCAAACCTACAGTACCTATTTATTTAAGTGTTGTCTCCACCCTTAGAACAGAAGTTCCTTGAGGTCAGTGATGGTATCTTTGATCCTCTTTCTATCCCCGGTGTTTAGCCCAGTGCCTGGCACATAGTAGGTGCTTACAAAATGCTTCTTGATGGATTGAGTGATGGCAAAGAAGATGCAGACAGAGAAGACACGGAATGCCTTCCCGCACACAGTGTGACAGCATATTGGAGAATGACTTAAATACTAGCACAGAAACACAACTTGCCTAAAGAATTACAGTATAATTGAGTGTGTGATGAGGAGGACTAGGGAAAGAAAGCTCTCCAGTTGGGTGGGATTAGTCCAGGAAGGCTTCCTAAAAGACCTTAATCAGTGCAGTAAGAATATGTGTTAGTGTCCCAACAGCAGAGCCTGGAAGTGGGATTGATTTTCTTGTCCCTCCCTTAAGAAAAGATGGCAGCCTATGGCAGGGACCCCATCTCAAAGCCCTGAGTGTAGAATGGTAGAGTACTACAGAGCCTACTGAGGCTTAGACTTTGTTTTTCCTGAGAGCAGACCACAAAGAATGGGGGAAGTGGGAGAAGGGCAAGAAGAATGGAAGGGATTCAGGAGGGGAATGTGTCTTCTAAGCATAGAAAAACTTGCTTCCACTTCTGCTTCTCCTGTGTGACTATGGGTCACTCATCTAACCCTCCCTAATCTCAATTTCCCTCACCTATAGAAAAGAAATCATTCTGAGTAATTTTCTACCTTATGACAATGCTCTAAGCTACTCTTTATTACCATTAACCAATCAATCAATTGGCAATAATTTAAGATCTACTATGTGGTAGGCATTGTGGAGAAGAGAAAGATTGTAAAACTTGGTCCCACCCTCAGGATGGGAGTGGAGGTGGAGAAAGAGGTCCTTGCACCCATTCCCCTGTCCAGGTCAAATGCACCCTTCCTTTTTCTTTACCTTTTTCGTTTCCTCTCCGCCCCTGGAACCACCTTGGCCTCTGATAGCTAAACTTTCACTTTAGCTTGACCAAAACAAGGTCTCCACATCCCAGCCACCATTCCCCGACCATAACACAGCACCTCCCCTTCAGTTATGCCTTTCTATGTTGTCTTCCCCCTATTAAAATATAGAAGCTCCTCAAGGGTAGGGCCTATATTATTTGCCTGTATTTGAATATCCACTACTTAGCATAGTACCTCATAGTAAGCACTTAACAAATGCTTTCTCTATCATCTGTCTGTCTCTCTATCCATTTGTCCATTTATCCATCCAACTATCCATACACCAATCTATCCATCTCTTCATTCGTCCATTTATCTATCCATCTATTTATACATCCATCTATCTCTATCTATTCACCTATCTATCCATCTACCCATAGATCTATCCATTTCTCCTTCCATCTATCTACATAACTCTTTTCCATAGTTCTCTACCTGAGCACCTTTGTATTATGTGGGATCAGTATTTCACATGACATCCTCCTTCCCTATTTCACACTTGATCTGAGTCATTAAAGGTATTAGCCTGAGATACAAGTTGATTCCTGGGTTGTAGGGATAGTAGGTAGAGGGGAGGTCTCAAAGACACCTCAGAATCCCTAATACTAGATCTGGAAGGAATTTCACAGATTTTTTTCCAGTTCAAGTCTCCTCATTTTACAAGAGACCAACCTAAAGTCTCACAGTAAATGAAAGAGTTGGGACTTCCACCTGGGTCTTCTGCAACCCCCAATCATAGATTCTCAAAGTTGCAGGAGACCTCCAAGGCAACTTAGCCCAATTGTATCCATGCAGACATTGTCCCTCCAACATCCCTGAGAAGTGCTCTTTCATCCTCTTTTTGAAGATCACCAATGATCTTTGAATTCCACCTGTTCTGCTTTCAAATAGTTCCCCTGGTTCAGTTGACTGCGTTTCCTCAACCTGAATTCGCCTTTTAGCAGTTACTGCATATTGCTTCCAAGTTTAATCCATCTTCTGTCTCCCACCTTTGCTTTGCTGGTGGGATGGGATAGAAGAAATGAGAGAGATAGGAGCTATCTTTCTCCAGGCTAGAGAGGCCCCAAAGAGACAGTGAGCTCTGCAAAGCATCATAACTGGGAAAGACCTCACTAGCACCAAATCTGCCTCCTCCCCACTACTAGTCTCCAATTCTGCCCTTCACTTCCTTAGGCTCAGTACTGTTCCCTCTAGGCTCCTTTGTTAAAATACCAGGTTTCTCTGAAAGAGTATACAGTCCTTTGAATCAGACAGACCTGGATGTACCGCTCTGACTGGAGGACCCTGGCATTTGGAAGGTAGGAGAAGCATAGGGGAGAGAAGACAGAGCTGACAGAGACAAACTTCACTTCATGATCTGGCTAGTCTCCATCCTGTATCATTATTAGGGGCTTTTTTCCCTGCTAGAAAGGGAAAAAAGAAAAAGGAAGGAAGGGGAAAGATTAGAGAGAGAAAAAAAAGTGAAAAAGAGAAAACCTGGGGCCTTTCTTCCATCTACACTTCTTTATTCTCCCATTCCTTTCCCCCATCCCCACCCCCCTAGCCCTGGAATCTGCCCCAGGAAGTGGGAAGCACTAACAGATCGTCAGATCTCATTGTCATTCGTAGCTATGGAGACCAAGAGCTGTCCTTGAGGGTGATTAATTCTTCCTGACAGTTATCTTTTTAGGGCTTTTAAAAAATTATATTATTATTGTTGTTATTATTATTTTTGTCTCCATTAACTTTCTCCTCCCCTGCCTAATTGTAGTATGTTGGTGACCCTGGAATCTCAAAGGCTCTGCCACCAACATCACAACCTATGACAGGTCCCATTTGAGGACAAAATGATGTGAGTCAAGACCTAGGAAGGGACTGTAGATCTATTCTCCAGTCTGGCTAAGTCAGAGTGGTTCAACCCCATTACTGGTGGTCACATTAACTGCCTTTTCATATCCATTGTAAGCCCTTCCAATGCCACTGTCTACACCTGTTCCATTTGACTCTTACAATTTCCCAAACTCAGTAGGTTATCTGGACACTTCCATGCTAGAATATTTTCTTGCCTAAAACCAGGGGAGAAACACAAGAGACTGTGGGCTCATAGTGTGGCCACAGCTGGGTAGGAAATAGAGCAGCTACTCAGAGAGAGCTAGCTGGACAGAGACAAACAGAAACAGAGAGATAGACAGACACAGATAGAGCTACAGCAGACAGAGACACAGAGAAACTCACAGACAGAGACACAGAAGGAGAGAAAAGATTGACAGAGACAGAAAGCCACAGAGAGAGACAGACAAAGAAAGATAGAGACAGAGACAGACAGACAGAGAGAGAGACACAGAGAGAGAGAGAGAGAGAGAGAGAGAGAGAGAGAGAGAAGGAGACAGACAGACCAAGTGATCCCTGGTGATCTTTTTTGTATGCACACTGAATTTTGGTTCAGCAACCTCCAGTCAAATAGGAGACTTGTCATTATCACACAATACAAGACTGTCCATCGCAAGACTGAAAAGCGTCTCCCCATGTTCATCTCTGGTCATTCGGTCTTGTACCAAGCAGAGAGTTTGGTTCCCATCACTTTCTCCAATAGATCAGAGCACTCCTGCCACATCTTCTCTTTCTCTGCCCAGTCCAAAGCACACACTCCATTTTCCTGCTTTAGTCCCATCTGTCTTGAAGGACCAATGTGCCCTTGAGCATCTCCTTTCTCTGCCTGTTTCCTCAATTGCGCAGTGAAAAGATTGAATTTAACAATCTCAAGGCTCTTTTCAATTCTGACATTGTATGATAATGGTCCATTATCCCCCCTCCCCTCAGTTAACAGCTGAGGAAAATGAAGTCCAGAAATGTTCGGCAAACTTGCCTACAGGCACATAACTTATAGAACCAGGTGCTGTACCCAGGCTCTCTGATTCTAGAACCCTAGTTCTTTCTATTATCCTAGTTTGTCTCTCCTTGGGCTCTTTCCAGAAGAGGGAAGGGAAGAGAGAAAATAGAAAAGGATGTTTTTGTTACCCATTTATTCAAGAAATATTTCTAGAGCCACTCACCCCAGCTATCCAGATATGAATGGTAAATTTTCCCAGCCCTCAGTTCTAAACACACAATTCATTCTCCTATACCAAGCTGCTTCTCTCCTCCATTCCCTCCCTTAGCTGAAATAGATCATCAATACTTCATGATCTGTTAACTCGATTAACCTGATCTTGGTCTCACTGATACTGCACCATCTTCTTCTCAAACCATTCCAGTATCTTATCCAGGCACCCTCTGGGGTCTTGGCCAAAGCAAGAGGGAGTTGGGAAGGTAGTCCTGGAGATAGAACTAGAATAATATCATAGATTTAGATCTGGAAGAGACCTTAGAAGTCATCTATCTGTCTTATCTCCCACCTTTTATTGAAAAGGAAACTGATACACAGAAAGTGGAGGTAACCTGTCCAAGACCACTTGGATATCAGAACCAGTACTGAACCAAGTCCTCTGATTGCAAACCAAGTACCCACAGTTCAGGACAAATCTGTGGATGGGCATGGGGTCTAT
>CM053585.1:17048423-17086462 GCA_028646515.1 Pseudochirops corinnae
GGCGGAGGGGGAGAAGGGAGAGGAGAAAATTTGAAACTCAAGGGATTGTGGAACTGAATCTTGTAAACTAAAAGTAAATAAACAAGTCAATGAAAAAAAGAAGCAAGTATTAAGTGCCAACTGTGTACCAGATGAAAGGCAATGTGGTAGAGTGGGTATAAGATAAGAAGACCAGGATGCTCTATGCAGTTGAAGTCACAGGTTCGGATGAAAAAAACAAAAAGTATGGCAGTCATTAGAGCATCGGTGCTTTGGGTACCAGATGAAAAAGAGAATAGGCCCTGGCTTCAAGGGGCTTACATCCTAGGGAGAAACAATACATACACAAATAATTGGATATAAATATATGCGATGTAATTGGGGAAGGGTAAAGAGCACTGATAGCTGTGGGCATCAGGGGGAAAGTGGTCCAACATCTGTCCCCTTCTCTCTACCCAGCCAGCCTTTCCCAGGTCTAGCCCTCATCACTTGGCAAAAAACCCTTCTGGGCCGAATTCGCTCATGTTCAGCATGGCCGAATGGGGGCGCGGGAATGAAGGATAGGGAAGCACACAGAAGGGGCCCTAAGACCCCGCCTCGGGGAGGTAGGGGAATGGCGATCAGGGCCATTGACCTCCCTGACTCAGGTGTCTCCTCTGTCCAATCCATGCTTTACTTGCTTGTTTTCACTTTAGTCTTCGTGTGTCAAGCGCCTATCTCCTAGTAGATACTAATCAATACTTATTAATAGAAATCATTGTGCAGAGACTAGGCTCAGGGCACTTCGGAGTGCTAATGGGAGAAGATAATCCAATCCATGCCTGCCCTGCACCGTGGGCAAGAAGAAACCTTGGAATTCCCATCCGGCGTGAGAGGAATAGGAGCCACGGCAAAAGGGAGAAGTATAAGGGGTCCAAGCGGGAGAAAGAGATGGCTGCCGGTCATAATCCAACGTTTTCTCTCCTACCCAGGCTGACATCAACTCCCCAGTTTTCCGGGATAGACAAGAGCCAGGTTCCCGTCTCAGGGCTGCATTCCCTCTTTCCCTCCCCCCTCCATTCAGGCAACAAAGTCTATGAAACTCCCAACTTTTAACAAGTGATCATCATTTCCTCCTGGAACTTCCTGGACCATATCCCAGTGGAGGGGGTGGGGAAGAGAGGGCGGGGTGAGAATTATAAAAAGACGAAATATTTTTAAAATCCAAAAGTCAAGAGGCAGAACACCACATAGGGGTGTGAACAAACGTGAATACACACACTCACAGGACCGCAAATGCAAAACGATACACTCCATCATAGAGAGAAAATACAGATCCACAGGGGAATGGCTGGGGGAGCCATCAAGGTGGCACACGCGCAGAGATGCGCACACAGGTGCACACTTAGGGAAACACATATTTGTGGTTTCCTGTGAGAAATCATAGATTCACCAAGGCAGACTCATCACTCGATCTCATCCCTCTCTCATGCCCCCCTCCCCAAAAAGCGCAAATGTAAAGGTTTGCACACACACACACACACACACACACACACACACACAGCCAGCTCTGGGCGGGCTACGTCACCCAGCGAGCTTTCCTTATCGGGACTCCCTGGCCCACATCCTGTGTCCATATTTGGGCATTTACGTCACAGCGACCGGGCCGGGGACTCCAGAAATGGAAGCGGCCCCGGGAGGCGGAAGACCCGCGCTAGCCCAGCAGCCAGTATATAAGTGGGGGCTGCGGGCTGGGGGAGCGGATCTGCACCTTACTAAACGCGAGGAGCCGGAGCCCGGACCCCTAGCAGTCGCTCCAGGGGGGAATCCCCAGAGCCGCCAAGCCCTACAGCCTAGCAGATCTCGATTCCCCAAAACCCAAGGCTGGGAGGCAGGATCCCTCCCGCCGCAGAGTACCTATAGGGAGCCCAGATCGCCATTCCCCTACCTCCCCGAGGCAGAGTCCTAGGGCCCCTTCTGTGCGCTTCCCTATCCTTCAATCCGGGGGCCCCATTCCGCCATGCTGAACATGAGCGAATTCTGCCCAGAAGCGCTTTTCGCCAAGTACCCCGAGGGATGCGTTGAGACCAGCCCGGAGACTTTGAGACCAGGAAGAGACCCCTCCCTCGCTGGCTTCCCGGGAGGTAAGGAGATTCCCCCCCCCCCCCTCCAAACACAGACACACAAGCTAAAGAAAGAAAAGAAGCCTCTCTTTTCTCAGTATGGGGCAGTTATGGGAGAGAGCCAGTTTCCGCAGGTGGCGGTAACGGGGATGGACGGATGGATGGATGAATGGATGGATGGATGGATGGATGGATGGATGGATGGATGGATGTGCGTATGCGTTGGCAACCAGGGAATTGAAGCATTGCTATGCACAATGGTACGGGAAAGCGGGGGAGGGAAGGTTGAGGCCAGTGGGGGTGGGAGCTGGGAATGGTTCCTCTCCCCCCAAATCCCCAGATCAGCAATGCTGCCATCTCAGCATGAGCCCGTGCGCTTATCAGGGTCCATCTGCGTCGGTATGAGTGTGTTCCTCTGTGTGCATGTGAGAGATGTGTGTGTGCGTGGTCATCGTGTGTGTGCACCTCTGTCGGTGCCCCAGTGGCTCGCTCCCACCCAGCTATAGAGCTGCAAACATGCCTTGGATCTGGCGAGCTTTCATGTGACTGCCTGAGGGCACAAGCCTGGTGCAGTGATATTTGTGCGGGGGGGTAAGGGGGGAATGAAACCTTGTGCCCTTGTGTTCGCGGTGGCAACGCAGCGCAGCCTTAAGTGGCTGTCAAGTCAGAGTCAGGTCTCCTGAGCTTAAGAATGTGCGTCGCTGAAACCCTCCCCTTCCCCTTTCCCCCTTCCCATCTACCCTCTAACGCCCTGTATCCACTGTTCTCTCCCTGCAGGTGACTTCCTGAGCTCTGCGCTGAGTGGTGCTTGTGACACTTCCGATTATTTCTTTCTAGAGGGTCCTTCTCCGTCACCCCAGCCCGGCCTCAGTTATACTGGCAGCTTCTTCATCCAAGCCATACCTGAGCACCCACACGACCAGGAGGCCCTGTTCAACCTCATGTCGGGGATCCTTGGCCTGGCTCCTTTCCCTGGGCCGGACGGGGTGGTCCCTCGGGCTCCGCTGGACGCCCTGTACGCTACTAGCCCGGACGCCTCACTGGCTGGGCCCTTGGACCTCTTCCCGGCTGACCTGGGCTCCGCTACTCCATTTCCAGAGATGCCGTGGGAGACTTCGCCGACTGCGGGCACCTCCCCGCAGTGCCTCTACGAGCCCCAGCCATCCCCACCAGACGTCAAACCTGGCCTCCGTGCTCCTCCAGTGTCGCCTGCCCTAGACGCCGCGCCGGCCTTCAAGGCCCCCTATGGGCCTTGGGACCTCTTGTCGACAGGCGCTCCAAGCTATCTCCCACAGGGAGGCTACCAGACTAGCCCCGAGGCTGGCTTCCCCCCGCTGGGCTCCAAGATCGAAGATCTGCTGCAAATCAGCTGTCCCGCGGACCTTCCAGGCCCGGCCAACAGAATCTATGGAGGCACCTACGATGCCTTCTCCCTGTCCAGCTCCAGTCAGTTGCCCTCGGGCGACTTTGGGGAAGGGGGCGAGAGCCTTCAACCAGGGCTCAGCCTGAGCCCCCCTGGGGAGGGCGGCGGAGGTGGGGACCTCCTAGCCCGAGCCCAACCTTCCCCACTCAGCCTGAACCTCCCTGGCCCAGCCTCTGACTTCTCGGTAGTGCCACCAAGTACAACTGATTTCTCTGCGGCTGCGCAACTGCCACCACCGACGGCAGCCCCACAGCAATCTCAGCCACCGCAGACGCCACAGGCACCGCAGCCGCCGCAGCCGCAGCAGCCCGCACAGGCTGAGCCTAGGCGTAAGGGGCGGCGGGGCGGCAAGTGCAGTCCTCGTTGTTTCTGTCCTCGGCCCCACGCCAAAGCCTTCGCCTGCCCGGTGGAGAGCTGCGTCCGCAGCTTCGCCCGCTCAGACGAGCTCAACCGCCACCTGCGCATCCACACCGGCCACAAGCCTTTCCAGTGCCGGATTTGCCTGCGCAACTTCAGCCGCAGTGACCACCTCACCACGCACGTGCGCACCCACACGGGTGAGAAGCCCTTCGCCTGCGACGTGTGTGGCCGTCGCTTCGCGCGCAGCGACGAGAAGAAACGTCACGGCAAAGTGCATCTGAAGCAGAAGGCCCGGGCGGAGGAGAGACTCAAGGGGCTGGGCTTTTACGCTCTGGGCCTCTCCTTCGCAGCCCTCTAGGCTCTAGCTCAGTTCCCCCTGCAGCGTACTGGATGACCACGGCGGCCACTGCGCCAAGAACAGAGACAGCCTACTGTTGGCACTGATGTCGGGGGGCCAAACAAACTCGACTAACTTCGTCCGCGCCCCACCCTTTGAGCTGGGGACCAAAACCCCAAAGGTCCTCCAATCCCATTCCTCTAACAGGTCCCGCCAACCCCTCTCCACACCCCGATCCCCTTTCCCTACTGCCACTCCGGACCAACGCCAGGCGGCGATCTTAATTCGCTCGGCTTTGTCCGAGGGTAGCCGCAAGTTGGTTTTAGTGAGTGTGCCGGGTCAAGTCCGGATGGTTGGCTGTTCAGCACCACTGCCCGAGGACAGCTCCTCCGGAGCTCCTGGCCCAGGGAGCCCTATCTCTCCTACCAGGCACTTTCTTTTCACAGACTCAGGACACAGACGATTGTCTTTTCTACTCCGGGCTCCGACTCCCCTCACCCCTCACCCAGACGCGGGGGGCTGGCGAAGGTATAACCCTCGCTCCAGCCCACTGGATGGGGTAGGGAGAATGTTTCTTTGTACATATCTGTCTGAGCAACCCTTGGGTACATCATTCGGTTTTCTGGCTATTATTTGTTTATCGATTTTGTAATGCAGATGCTGTTCTCAGGCAGGTGACAAAGCTGTGTTTATTTTTGCAATTAAAGCGTTTGTGCAAAAAAAAATGTCCAGTTGCTGGCTTCCTTCAGTTTGCTGCAACCTGCCACCCTCCCCCCACTCAGTACTATGAGACCTCTGGTCTGTCTCACCTTACTAGAGTGGAACCTCTGATAGAGAGACTACCTGAGAGCTCCTTCCCTCAAGGAGAACCTGGTCTGAAGGGAAGAAACTCAGCCTTCGCCCTCAGGGAGCTGATTGGATAGGGGTCATGGGGAGGGCCTTGGCTCTTCAGAAACTCATCTGATGGGGACAGTAGGACACACACAGAGAAAAAGAGTCAGGTACATACCATAGCAGCTGACAGGACTGTTGTAAGGATCAGATGAAATCTGTCTGTAATAAAAATTTACCAGCTATTATGTAACTTAACCATGGACCAACCTGTTGGGAAATGGGTCAAGTCTACTCCTGGAGGAACAGGATGCCAGGTATCTACCTCTCTACACATATCAGAATGTCATACATGGAACAATACGGCTTAGGGGCTAGATTTCTGGCTTTGGAGGCAGGACTTATGTTCAAATCTTACCCAGGCATTAACTTTGACTAGGCAAGTCGCTGAACCTCCATTTCCCTATCAGCAATATGAGAAGACTAACAAATAGCATGTACTCACAGAGCTGGTGCGAAGATTAAATGAGATACTATGTCGTACAAAAAGCAAAGAATTTTCAAACCTTAACATGCACTATAAATTGTCAGCCATTATTATTGTTATATAATATCACATCCAGTCAGATTGGTAGAAGAAAAGAGTACTTTGGGAGAGATGGGAGCAACATGACATCATAGGGTGGAGTTAGTCTGGGAAGGTTTCCAAAAAGGAGGTGAGTGGTGGAGTTGAGTTTGGAAGGAATCCAAAGACTAGATTTGGCAGCAGAAAAACAAGGAAAGCTGGTTTTCAAAACCATGCCAGGCTAACTGGACACAATGAAAATAATACACATGAAATGTGGTCTCTGACACAACCCTACTGTGTATGTCAAAGAAACATAAGCCCTTGAAATGATGCAAACTAAATTCTTCATTTTATAGATAATAAATGCATGCATCTCTATTACACATAATAATGATGATAAAAAGAACTCATTTATACAGCACCTGCCCATTTACCAAGTTCTTTCCCAAATTCCATAACACATCATTATCTCCATTTTACAGATCTAGAAGCAAAGTGTGTCTGGGAACATACATATATATGTATGACATACAGATGCATTATATATAATAAATAATGTGTATATATTATATATGATGTATGTAATATATACATATAAATACTTCATAATCTTCATAATCACCCACAAAAATTAAAAGATAGTTCCTATATCTAGATGCTTATCATTAAGGAGATACCAGGTGAATTTCTTATTTAATGTTTGGTTCCATATTCCTGAGACCTTTTCACCCACTAGCCTGATAGTAATGCTGATAGCTGACAACCTATATGGGGCTTTTAAGATTAGCAAATCAGGGGAATAGTGGAGTAGTGGAATAGGTGTTGAGCCTGGAATCAAATAAGGTTCAAGTAATTCAAATGTGTATCTTATTTCTTGGTGTTACCTTGGTTTATTCATCTGCAAAATGGAAGTAATAATCTCTGTGTTACTTGTCTCACAGAGTTGTAGGAAAAATACTTCTAAATTGAAGAGTACTAAATGGATCTGTGTATGTGCTTTTTAAGAATACAGAATAGGAAGACTAGACCTGTGATTTCATAAGGCTATAAGGAACTCCCAGGTGAGGAAAACCCCTCTATCAATACTGGTTGGCACTTCTCTACAATTTAAAGCCTTAGAGAGTTGTTCAAGGTCACGTAGTTAGTATGTATCATGGACAGGATTTAAACCTAGGTCCTCCTGTCTTCAAATTTCTCTATTCACTAGGCTAGAGGCAGGGAACCTGCAGCCCCGAGGCCACATGTGGCCCCCTAGGTCCTCAAGTGTGGCCCTTTGAATCCAAACCCCACAGATCAAATACCCTTAATAAAAGAACTTGTTCTGTAAAACTTGGACTCAATCAAAAGGCCACACCCAAGGACTTGGAAGTAACTAGTGACTGGACCCAGCTGTTGTTATATTGTCATTATAAGATTGTCTTCTGTAAAAAATAAGGGATTGGATTATAACTTCAAAAGTCTCTTCCATTCTGACATTTTGTGAGACAGCTGAGATCCTGGTCAGTGGGAAAGGTGGGCCATAGAAATGAGGTACAAGTTTGGGGTACACTTTGGATCTTACTTTCAAAGAGTTTCCTTAATAATGGTTTAACCAGCTGCTTTTTCTCTAGGTTTATATTCAACAGCCTTGCTGGGACACAACAGTTGCTTAACATGGGAGGGGAGATCTACTCTCCACAAATAGGAAGAACCCCCCTCTCCAGCTCTGCTTCCTTATTCCACAACCTCCATAAGCTCAGGAGTTCTTGCTATTCACCTCTCCATTCTGGTGCCAAACCTAACACACACACACTTTCCCGAACAGCCACTAATGGGAATGAATAGTTCACATTTATGTAATAATGAAAGGTGCTTTCCTCACAATAATCCTGTGAAGAAAGTAGCTTGAATATTATTCTCATTTTATATATGAAGCAATTGGAGCAACTGACTTGCCCAGAATCACAGCCAAGTTAATGTTTAGAGCCAGACTCAAATTAGGATCCTGTGTCTCTAAAGCTCCCTTCGCTTTACCAGGCTGCCTCAGGCCTGGTGAATTCTAAAGTTACAGATAATCTGTCTGTCATCAGAGACTAATTTCTATGATAACCTCCTAAGGGAACTGAAGGGAACTGGATGCTTGGCCTCTTCTTCTGATGTACCCCCATTTTCTGTCACTTCTGGCGACACATGAGTTTGCTATATAAAGGAGTCCAGAGAGGTTCCTGGTTGGTCTGCTAGTCACCGTAACAAAGAGACTGTGCCAAAGAGGACTGGCCACTGAGCTGAGAGGCCACCTACTCAGAAGGCTTGAAGGAAGAGTCAAAACACTTACCACTCAATCTCTCTTCTCCCATCTTCCAACACGTGATTTGGGACTCCATCAGTTCTCTCCTGGACCTCTAGCAAAGGTACAAGAGGATTTCCCTCCCTTTTCCCCTCCTCAAGAAAAGTAAAGGTGGCTCCAGGAAATATGATAGTGGGAGAATGTCTTACTAAGTTGAGCCTGAGACTGGATCTCAAGCCTTTTACTGATTCTTCTGCTTTGGGTAGTGTTCCAGAGCACAGGTAACCCAGCAGCAATCCTGAAAAGAATGTCTCTAGACTTGGTAGCTACCTCATGAGATGAAGAGGTCTAAAATCACTGAGAGGTCCAGAGGTTGCCCAGTGGGAGGAGCTTCTGACAACTTTGTGTTGGGGAAAACAATTGCCACCACCCCTAAGAGAATGAGCCATGCATTCCTGGCTGGGCAGGAGATGTGGGTCTTGAATGTGTACTACTCAGGTAGTACATACCTGAGGTAACTATTCAGCAACCCCAAAACTCTCCCAGAAGTCTTTCCCTCCCAAGGGAGTATAAAAGTCATTTTATGCTTTAACTATTTGTCAATGAATGCGTTTGAGTCTTCTTTGCTATAAGCACTTCCTTTGTGGAAGAAATAAACAGCTGTTCTATGGGGACCTATCTCCTCAGAGGGAGAGTTTAGTCCTATGAATGGGTATCTGAGGAATTCAGAATCATAGTCAGACCTCTGAGGTCATCTAGTCTGACACATACTGGACCAGGAAACCTTTCAACCGTATTTCTGAGAAGCATTCATCCACCCTTCGTTTGAAGATTTCTTAGCTGCTTGACTCCTTATTTCATTCAGTCTACTTTGTTGTTCAGTAGTTTCAGTCATGTCCAACTCTTTGTGACCCTGTGTAGAGATTTCTTGGCAAAGATACTGGAGTAGTTTGCCATTTCCTTCTCCAGTTCATTTTATAGATGAGGAAACTGAGGCAAACAGGATTAAGTGACTTGTCCAAGGTCATATAGTTAGCATCTGAGGCCAGATTTAAATTCAGGACATGTGTAAATGTGTGTATACTCCTCAACTTGTTCCCTATACTAGAATAGCCTGTATTCCTCTCATCCCCTGTGGAATTCAAAGCTATTCTGCAAAGTCCAATTGAAATTCCATTTCCTCTTTCAAGCCTCCTCTAGTCCCCGTGACTGGCGTGATCTTTCACCCCCTCAAACATGATATAGCTGCTGTTTTGTCCCTTTCTCTCAGACACTTATCAATGTATTCTTTCCCATTACAGCTATCTGCATTCATCTGTTAGCCCCATGTTATGAGCTCCACATCTAATAAACACTAATACACAGAAGGCACCTAATTCATGTTTGTTGAATTAAATGGAATCATAGAATCTCAGAATGTTAAGGAACCTCAGAAACTACCTAGTTGAACCTGTACATGACCAATAAGGCCCCCTATAATATCTCTGAAAAAATGGTCATCAAATTTTGGCTTAAAGTCTTTCAGTGGCAGGGAACCCTTTGCCCCCTAAGGCAATCTATTATACTTTCAGATAGCTTTTTTGAGCCTAAATCAGAAACATTTCAACTTCTCCCCATGGCAGCTTAGTGCTCCTTTGCGGTCAAACAGAACAGATTTAATACCTCTCGACAATAATAACACTAGCTAACAGTTCTACAGATTTAATGTTTACAAAGTGATTTGCATGTATTATCTCATTTAATCTTCACAACAAACCTGTGAGCTGGATACTATTATTATATCTATCTATAGAGGACAAAAGTGCCCAGGTCATTCATCAACAAGATCTGAGGCGAGATGAAAATAAACTCTTGTGCCACCTAGTGGCTACTGGAAGACATTTTCACATTCTTGAAGATAACATTAATTCCCAGTTTCTATCCCAAAACTCACCCCCAGTTTTCTGTTCCCCTCAGGACTGCTCATTTGATACTTTTTTATATGGTAGTATTTTATGTGAACATATCTATATACAAATTTTTGTTGTTTTGAGTATGTGTGTGTGTGTGTGTGTGTGTGTGTGTGTGTGTGTGTACATACACACACATAATTTTTGGCATTAGATCTAAGAATTCACTGGTCTGAGGAATCATTTGGCATCTGCTCTGAAGGTTACTTAGTCTTAGAGAGTTTCCTGGGTCACTGAGAGTAAAGTTCAGTTGTTTGCCCACAGTCACAGAGACAGGACCTGAACCCAGGATCTAACAGATTCAGGACCCATTTCTCCATCCCTCTCATATGTAAATACATATATCTAGAAATACGTGTTTCTAAATGTATTGTCACAGTATGTGAAAACATGTCCACTTTTTGCAAATTAATAGAGGAACCATGTTGTAATCGAGTTCTGTGCTTAGGTTCAGGAAAACCCAGATTCCAATCCTAACTCTGACCCTATGAAAATCCTGGACCAATCACTTACCTTCTCCACTCCTTAGGATTGAGTTTCTAAGTCATTGAAGAAATTCCATTTTTTTTTGTATATCCATAAATCATAGCACCATAGATTTAGGACTAGAAGGAACCTTATATAGGTCTTAGTCCAATACCCTCATTTTGCAGAACTTTAAATATGTGTGGAAAATACATCAGTGGTTGGATAGATAGAAAGGCAGGCCTAGCCAGGAAGACCTGGGCTCAAGTCCTGTCTCCTCACCCTGCTTCTGTGAGAAATCACTTAACCTTTCAACATGTGCAGGCAATCTCTAGGACTAGACATTGCAATTTATCTTGGTAGGGGGAGGTCACTATGTCAATTGATTCAGGGCAGGGTGGTGGTGGCTAAGATGTTACATGTGCATGTAACACAAGTGTGTATATGCATGCATAATGGTATTATCTTCCCAACTAGACTATAGGCTTCTGGAGGGTAATGGCTAGAGCCTAGCACATACATACTTCAAGCCTTTCAGGATCCATGATTTTGTCAATATGCGTGGCCTCAGTTTTTCAGGCCAAGAAGTTCATCACAGTGCTAGGAGGGACCTCGGAGGACATGAAGTCAACTCCCTCATTTGAACCCAGGTCCTTTGAATCCAAAGCCAGGGAATTTTCTTTCTACTGTACTATAATGCCTCTTACTAGAAGAACAAACTATGAATGATCCTCTTAGAATTTTGATGAGCTGGGAGACCTGCTAGCATCAGCTTTCTGGGAAGAAGCAAAGTTTTTGGAGCTACACAGAAACTCCCCGAGCTCTTATTCAACTGGCAAGAGCCTTGAACAGGTCAGGGTCAAATCCCGTGCTTCCGTGAGCCATAAAGGCTAGTCTTTGTTGGAAGTCTACCACTCAGAAGGCATCGAATAGCTGTTTGGTTCAATTGAACTAAGGAGGCTTAGAAGAATGGGGATGAAGGTTTGGAGAAAGAGTATTCATAAGAAGGCAAAGATTGGGAAGGAGAAGGAAGAGGAGCTAGAGGAGGTAGAGAGGAGGGAGAGAAATATTCAAAAGAAAAGGAGGGGAAGAAGAGAAGGGTGAAAGTGAGAGAGAGGATGGCAAGTTGGCAGGTCAAAGCAGGAGTGGGGAAAAGAAAATAGGAGGGGAAAGGAGGGATACCAGAGAAGGAGGAGGAGGGGAAGGAGGAAGAGCAGGAGAAGGGGGAAGGGGAGGAGGGGAAGGAGGAGGAAGAAGGGGGGAAGAGGAGTAGGGGAGGAGGGGGAAGAGGGGGAGGAAGAGGAGGGGAGGAGAAGGAGGAGGAGGAGGAGGAGGAGGGAGAGGAGGAGCACAGCTGAGAGCCCAGGAGCTCAGGATAGCTATGTCTCTGTGTCTCTCTTTGCCAACCTGACTGCCTGTCTCTGTCTCTGACTTCCTATTTCTCTTTGTCTCAGCTATTTCTTTCGGTGAATGTGTAAAATGCCTCTCTGTCTCGGCATCTCCCTCTCCCTGTCTCTGGCTTCAGTTCTCAATGTCTCTGACTCTGGCACACACTAGGTAGGTTTTAAGATAAACATTTTTAGAGCCAGAGTTCCCATAACAACCAAGTGGGAGCTGCTTGTCTGTGAGATATGGCGTGGGCATACATACACACATAAATGCACACAAACACAGACACACATGGATTCATACACAGAAATACACACAAACAGATATACAGAAAACACACAAGAATTGAGATAAATACAAACACAGACACACCAAGCCACACAAACACATACAGAGATTCAAGATACACACAAATCAGATGTATATAGATACAGAAATATGAAACAGAGAAAACACACAAATACATCAAGATACAGACGGAGATACACCCAAACACAGAGAGACACAAAGGTACACAGAGACAAAGAGAAATATGCAGACACACAAAAGCACAGCTGTACACAAGCCCAGGCACACAGGTACACGGATACACCTAGGTAATGCACATAGACACAGAGAAACACAGTGACTCACATGCAGATCCATGAGAATAGAGGGAGGGAGGAAGAACAAACAGGATGAATTATAAACAAAGAACCAATTCAATAAACATTTATTCAACAAACATTTAACCAAGAACTAAATCAGTATCAAATCAATCAAGTGATTGACTTCGTCAATCAAAATTGGCATTTACATCACATCCAACGTAAGGATAAATATTTGGGGAAAATCTTAGGCAGGACTTTGATTTGGGGAAACCATGAGGCCCTTGGAGAAGTCATTTCTTCTTTAACCAGTCCAGAGTCACTTCTTAGAGGAAGGTAAAGGTTATCAGTTTAAGAGACAACCCTTTTTTATGTAGGAAGGGGCCATTAGCCTTGGATGCATTCTGCTTTAAACTTCCTGCACTGGCCCTGGGACCTAGACAGGATAGCTAGAAGAATTAAAGTGTCCCAATGGGCCAGATGTAGCCAGGTGCTATGGAAGCCAGACGTAATGATGGTGGTCTGAGTTATTCTGTCTCCAAATCCTGGCAAGCTCTGAGCCTTGGGTGTACTTAGAAGGAGGGAGAAGTGTTTATCACATGAATGAAAAAGCCAGGAGAGAGCATGTGCAGTCACCGAGTGAAGCCACTAGGGAGTGTAGGGCAGAAAGGGGATTAAGTATAGACTATCCCATTTTCATAGTGTGTGAGGGAGGAAGGTTGTGTGGATGTGAACCACAGAACCCATACAATGTTAGACAATGGGGGAGAGTGGGTTCCAGAGCCAAGCAGGAGCTGGCAACCTCTTGCTGTGAAATTGGCTGGAGAGGTTCTAAAGCAGTGACCCTTTAATACAATTCCTCATATTATAGTGACCCCCAACCATAAAATTATTTTTGTTGCTACTTCATAACTGTAATTTTACTACTGTTATGAATTGTAATGTAAATATCTAATATGCAGGATGTATTTTCATTGTTACAAATAGAACATAATCCCCAGGTTGAGAACCACTGTTCTAGAGCCTTGGCTCCCAAAACCAGTCACCACTGAACAACATCAGCATTTGGAGAACACAATAAGGAAAGGGCCCTGGGAGTCTCCAAGTGGGAAAAGGGCACTGGGGAAAAATCAATATCCCCACTCTGGAAGTGAAAGTCACTGATGGCAAGTGGTGGGTGCTTGTATAAGTGTGTACATGTATGTCCATATTAGACGGGAAGAACCAAATGACATTGGAAAGAATCTGTAGATCTAAGTTCAAATCCTAGCTCTTCTTACTTGCTGTGTGACCTTGGGTAAATTATTTACCTGTAAAATAAAGGGCTTGGACCAGATGATCTCAAAGGTCATGCTTCTAATGCTAAATCTACCATCTGATAAAGCAGGGCTTCTTAGCCTTCTCTGTGTCCCAGTCCGCTTTGGCGGTGCCTGGAAAAGCCCATGAACCCCTTGCCAGAACCATGTTTTTAAATGCATCATAAAATACTAAGGATTACAGTGGAAAGCAACTGAAATACAGTTATTGATTTTTTAAAAGTCACGTTCCTAGATGGACCCCAGAATAAGAACATCTGCTCTAACCAGTGGTCAACAAAAGATGGGGGGAAAATGTTTGGCCTTATACTGTAAGGATACTACCTGGAATGCTAAAGCTATGAATGAGCTGAGGTTGAAAATGAATTTAAAGAAAAAACAACAAATAAGGGACCATTGTACCTAGATTGAGAAAAACAGGATAGGACCACTGGCCAGGGAGAAAGGAAAGACGATAAAGGATGATGGGAAGAAGAGAGAATTACTGGATTCTTGTTTGCTTCCACTTTCTCTGCCAAAGATAATGGTCTTTACACTGGAAAGGACAGAACCAAGATGGCAGATGGGGAGGCAAAGCCCAAGGTAAGAGAGAATCTCACTGCCCTTGAAGAATTCAAGTCATTTTTTGAAGATAAAAGTCTTCTTGACAGTTCATAAATGTCTGTTGAATACTATACTTGGTATTGGAGAGAAAAGTTATTTAGAGAGACTACATGATCCCTGACCATGGAGCTTGGATAGTAATGAAAGATGACATTGATATAGCATACTGAAGTGAGAAAATGCCTTACTTGCATTTTCATTTGACCCTCAGATCCAAATATGGTCTTTGTTACTTTTGTTACGAAGCTGCAGTGGCTCCCAATTGCCTTAAAGATAGATATGAGAGGGGGGCAGGAGAGAGAGAGAGAGAGAGAGAGAGAGAGAGAGAGGGAGAGAGAGAGAGAGAGAAAGTGAGGGAGGGAGAGGGAGAGATAGAGAGGGGGAGGAAGGGAAAGGGAGAAGGAGAGAAAGAGAAAGGAGAGAGAGAAAGAGAGGGAGGGAGGGAGGGAGGGAGGGAGAGAGAGAGAGAGAGAGAGAGAGAGAGAGAGAGAGAGAGAAACAAATATATTATGAAAAATTGAAAATGAATGAATACATAAACAGAACAAATAGATAAGTGAATGATTAAATAAATGAATCAGTAAATAGATAAATGAATGAATAAATAAATTAATAACTAAACAGATAGTTAAATAAAACATTATTTAATTAACTAGCTAGTTAATTAATAAATCAAGTTCCCCTTTTGGCACTCAAAGCCCATCAAAATTGGACTCCAGACCATTTTTCCAGATTTGAAGCACCTTCACTGTGTTCTATGCAAACTGGCCTCTTTGTACTTGTACCTATATTCCATCCCTAGTTTTCATATCTATACTCAAGTTATCATCACCCATAGCTGCCTGAAATGCCCCATTTCCTCCATGTCTCTGCTCCAATGCCACTCCACACACACAGGTCTAGCCTACTTTCTCCCCTTTCCAAATCACTTTGTATTTACTTTATTTCTCTGAGTTCACATTGTTTCCCATTTAGAATACAAGCTTCTTGCAAGGGTTATTATGGTTCTGTCTTTGTATCCTCACGTGGCTGGCATAGAGTGGGTACTCAATAAATGCTTTGACTGAACTGAATGTATGATAATAATAAAATAACTCAAATTTCTACCATATTTTAAACTTTTAAAAACACTCTTCTCAAAATTCAGTGAGTTGAGTTGGATAAGAATGATTATTTTTATACAGATGAAGGATCTGGGAGCTAAAGGGACTTATTCACTAGCCAAGGTTACCTTTCTGAAAGAACTAGGCTGAGCCACCATCAGTGGACCTTGAAAGAGAGTATAGAATGGGAAAGGGACCTCAGAACTGGAGAAGGGCAAACATCCCTGGCTTCAAAAGAGAAAAGAGTGGAACCTGCCAACTGGAGGCCAGTGAGCTTGACTTCGATTCATGGCAAAAATTCTAGAATGGCTTATTAGAGGAAATAGATATGAGCATCTAGAAGCAGTGACCACAAAGAACTAACATGGTTCAGTCAAGAGCAGGTCATACCAGCTTCTCCTTGCTTCGTTTTCTGATAGGATAACTAGACTGGTGGATGAGAGCAACCCTACATATAGAATATGCCTGCTATTTAGCAAAGCATTTGACAAAGTCTCTTAGTGTTTTCGACTGATTTGTTCATTTTTAAAATTTTTCAACTTAAAATTTAATTTTTTCATTAATGAAAATCTATTTTCTCTCCCTCTCGCTGAAGAAAAAGAAAGAAAAACAAAAGCCCTCTAACAAATAGTTATGTTATCCTTTTAGAAAAGATGGAGATATGTGGCCTAGACAAGAGTAGAAAACATTGAATGACTGGCCTCAAGGACAACTCATTGATGGGTCTATGTCAGCCTAGAGTATCCTTGGGTCTATGCTTTACACTACAGTGTTTGCCATTTTTATCAATGACTTGAATAAAGGCATAGTTGGCAAACTAATTAAATGTCTAGGTGTGAGATTGCTAGGAGAAAGAACTAACATGATGGATGACCAAATCAAGATTCCCAAAGATTATAACAAGCTAGAATGAGTCAATTCTAATAAAATCCAATTTAACAAGAGATAAATGTAAAGTCCAATAAATGGCTTCCCAAAAATCAACCTCACAAGTGCAAGAGGAAAGAGACATGGTCAATGGTCAGTTTGTCTGAAAGAGATATAAAGGTTTAATAGATTACAAGCTTCAAATGAGGAAGAGATTTAATATGGCAGCCAATGTGAGCAGTTGAACTGAGTATCCAGAATGTGGGAGATAATTGCTGTGCATTAATGTCCTGGTTAGACCACATCTTGAGCATACAGTTCAAGTCTCAGAATATTTTAGAATGAATCTTTTCAGGCTGGAGACCATCCAGAGGAGAGAGCCAGTTTGATAAAAGATCTTGAGTCCAAACCATAAAAGGATCAACTGAAAGATGTTGGGATGTTCAGCCTGAGGAAGAGAAGGGAAGAGAAGACTTAGGGAAGCACACAATATTGGTCTTCAAGTATGTGAAAAACTATCATGTGGAAGGATTAGACTTGCTCTGCTTGGTCCCAGAGGACAGAACTTGTAGCCACGGGTGGAAGTTGCAAAGAGGCATGACATCAGGGAAAGAAAAAAAAACCATTCTAACAATGAGAGCTGTCCAAAAGTGGAATGGCCAGCTTTGGGAAGTAGTCAATGCCTTCTTCCCAGAGGTCTTCAAGCAGAGGTTGGATGGTCACTTGTCAATGTTGTAGGGAGAATTCTTGGTCTGAGACAGGTCAAACTAGATGTCCTCAGAGGACAAGATTCTGTCAATTCTGTCAATACCTCAATGCACAGGGAAGGAAACAGGCCCAGACAAGAGAAGAGATTTTTCCAAACTCACCAGACAAGAGAAGAGATGTTTCCAAACTCACATATCTGGACCACGAAGGGAGATTTTTCTGACAGCTGAATGAAAGATGTGTTGGAGATGGCAGGCAGGGAGGTCCATTAAAGTAGTTCAGGAAGAAGGAGCTGAATAAAGAAGGCAGCAGTGGGAATACTAGGAAATTTCTTTGATGCTCAATTTGCTTATGGCAAACATACGCATGCAAAGACTACATAACAGCATCTAAAGGAGCTAATAATGACTAACATTTACATAGCACTTTTAAGGCTTGCTAAGGGAACTCAGTCAATCTCACAAGAATCCTAGAAAGCCAGAGCTATTATTATCCCCATTGTATAGATGAGAAAACTGAGGCAAACAGAGGTTAAGTGACTTGCCTAGGGTCACAATACCAGTAAGTGTCTGAGGCCAAATTAGAACTCAGGTCTTCCTGTCTCTAAGCAATGCACTCTATTCACTTTTCTACCTAGTTGTCTATATTGACAGGATTATTAGAAAGATTAAATAAAATAATAGAAAGAGAATTATCCATAAACTTAAAAACATTCCATGTCCCTATGATCCTATGTGCCAGCAATTACTTGTTTCCCTTGCTGTCTAGCCCGTCAGAATCTGTCTATAGTCTAAGAAACTCTGTCTCAACCACCATAAAAATACGATGGTGTAGATATATTTTGAGGAGAGCTAATTAAAGACAAGAACAGCTAAATGGCAAAGTAGATAGGCTGCTTACTGCTGTGCCTGAAGTCAGGAAGATTTATTTTCCTGAGTTCCAATCTGGCCTCAGATACTTACTAGCTGTGTGACCCTGGGCAAAGTCATTTCACACTGTTTGCCTCAGTTTCCTCATCTGTAAAATGAGCTGGAGAAGGAAATGGCAAAACCATTCCACTGTCTCTACCAAGAAAACCCCAAATGGGGTCACTGAAAAACAACATAATTAAAGGCAAAGACAGTCTATATTTTTTTCCATTTTGTTTTCTTGTCGCCAAACTTTTGTACATAGCATGGGCTTGAATTGAATTGGAAAGAGCACTAGAATTTGGAGTCCCAGGACCCTGGTTAGAATCTCAGCTTTGTTCCCTATTCCCTGTGAAACTATGACCAGCATACTTCCCCTCTCTGGCGCACAGTTTCCCCCACTTTAAAATGAATGCCCTCTAAGGTCCCCAAGAGCCATATCTCCCAGGAAGTATGTTTGAGATTGAATCACCTGGGTCAGGGGATGTTCAAATTCCCACCTCCAAGTCATGTCATAGACTTAGACCAGTCATAGATGCACAGTTCATCTAGTCCATCTAACCTAGAATCTGTAGATTTATATTTTAATATTTGACATTTAATGCAATTATATTAATTATTTAATATTATTTAACATTTAATATAATCATAATTATTTGATATTTTCATGGCATCGATAACTTACTGATTGGTTTCCTTTGTAATCTCACATATCTCACATTATCCTATGCATTTGAAAGTATTCCAAGAAGGGATCCCTAGGCTCCACCAGACTGCCCAAGGGGGTCGGGATGACAAAGGGTAAGACCCCTCTCCCTCCCACTAGTCTAACCCCCTCATTCTAAAAATGAGGAAATGAAAGGCACACATAGATGATGTGACTTACTTAAGATCACACAGGAAGTAAATGGCAAAGCCGTAATCTGGAATTCCAAATCTACCAGACTAGTGAGGTAGTGAGCATAATCACAATTATGAGAGAGTATAAGCACCTACCTAGTTCGCACCTATGTAGCAGACTAGGCGTGTAGCTAATCTCATAGCAGAATATTGTCAGTTGGGGGTGCTCTTTCCCCTTCCACATGCTCAGCTCTTTGGGGGACAGCTCCAGAAGGGTGACTGGGGCATCCCGCTACCTCACCCTACCCCATCCCAAAATACCCATACCCTCAGAATAGAGAGCAAGCAGGAGATACAAATTCTGTTCAATTCAACAAATACTCATAAGAGCCTACTACGTGCCAGGCGCTGTGCTAAGGGCTGGTCCTCTAAAGGGCCAGTGTTCCTCGACAGCGCCGTCTACACCAAGCCTTGGTGCAGGGCGCCCTCTGATGGTCAACGGAGAGCTACTGGCCGAAAGGCGGCTGGTTTGGCAGAATACTCCACGTGTGGCAGGTGCTTCTGGAGTCACCTCAGGCTTCGCGGGGCTTCCGAGGCCGTACAGGCAACAGCAGGATGGACAAGGACTGGGGATAGGGAAATAGAGACCGGGCGCGGTCTCTCCTCCCTCTCGTCTCTCCCCAACAAAGGTGCCACCCCGCGTCCGCCGCCCATTAAAGGTCAAATGTCAGCGCACCTGCACCCAGCTGGAAGGAGGGATGATCTGGGCCCGGCACCTCTCGAAGGTCACCCTGCCCTATCTGATCGCTGGGCCTTCCCTCCCCAGGCTGAAAAGCAGGCACGGACCGGGGGACCCGGGAGCGGCGCAGAGCCGAGGTCGGGGTGAAGAAGAGGCAGAGCTGTGGCCCAGACTCGGACCCGGGACCGGCTCAGCTGGACTGTCCGCCCAGAATCCCAATCCCAGACTAGGAGGCTGCCAGGGCACATAGTGCGTTTCTAAACAGAGCCCAAAAGCGTCTACCCTCGGCTGATCTCCCCCTCCCGGGCTGGGCTCCTTCCAGCGGCCCGGAGCGGTGAAGAGGGATCCGTGGCTTTGAGTGGCGGGAGGAGGAGAGCCAGGGGCCCCCCGCAAGAAACGGAGATTATTGGGGACTTTGGTGACGGTCCCTAAAGGGAGGCAGCAGAGATGGTCCACATCTGGAGCTGCCCAGGAGTGGGCGCGGGATCCAGCGGAGAGTATACAAGGTGGGGGTGGGGGATCCCCAGGAGGAGGAGCTAGGAGGGCTCCCTCGGAGCGCCTGCGGGGGCGCAGCCTCCATCTCCACCCCGCCCACCTGCCCCAAACCCCAGTTAGGCTCGGCCTTCCCTTCCCCCCTGACTCCCCACCGCGGCCTTGCTCTCCCGCGCTGCCCACCTGGGAGGAGGATGTGGGCTATGGAAGCGCTGAGCTGAGCCGGGCCGGGTCGGGCCAGGCTGAGCCGAACTCGGTGCTGGGCGGAGCTGCGCTGAAAGGTTGGCGGCGGCGGCGGCTGCTGCTGCTGCTGCTGCAGGGCGGGCCCGGCAAGGGAGGGGGAGGGGGTTCCGAGCGCCCAGCCCCCCGCAGCCCTGACTCCACCCCTTTCGCCCTACTCCTTGCACACTCCTCCCTCCCATCTTCCTCCTCTCCTTCCCTCCTCCTCTCCATCCCTCCTCCATCCTTCTCCATCCTCCCTCCTTCACCCCCCTCTTCCCCGGCGGCGCATCTGTCTGGGCGTCCCTCCCTCCCCCGGTGCAGCCCCCGGCGGCGGTGGCGGTGGCGCTGTCCGCTGCGGCTCGACTCGGTGGGAAGACAAGCTTGGTCACCCCCTCTCCGGAGGAGAAGGGAGGTAGAGGCAGGAACGGTGGCCGGGGACCTGGGGAGGGCAGGGCAGGCGCAGGTACCGGCCCCTGGCACGGACCGACAGACCCCACGCCTGGTCCCACCTCTGCCGGCCCCGGAGGAGGTAAGTAAGGGGCAGCCGGCGGCTGCGGAGAGGGAGGATGGAGAACCCGGATCCCACCCGCACCTCTTCCTCCTTCCCCAAGATCCCCCAGCACCGTAACCACGGGGCCTGGCGCGACCCACAGCTCCCCAGAGAATGGGGGTTGGGGGCGGGGGGCGGGCCTGGCAGTGCGGGAGGGAAGGGGTTAATGCTTCCTGGGCGGGGGAAGATTAAAAAGAGAACGATCGGGGCTCTAGAGGCTGGGCCTCCCCTCCCCCTCGGTCCCTGGGTTGGGGACAGATGGGGGGAGGGGACCATAGGACCGGATTGGGGAGGGGGCGAGATTTGGGAATGGAGGAGGGGCAAAGCTGGGCCCATCCGAGGGCCCTGAAGCCACTGAAATGGAGAGGGAAAGGTTGAGGCCGAGTGGGAGAGGTCAGCTCCGGTCCCTCCCCATCCTGCAATCCTCCAGATCTTCCCCCACCCCAACCTGCTTCTAGAACAGAGGGGGAGGGGCTGAGGCCAGGCTTGGCACCTGTGTGTATGTGTCTATCCATTAGTGTGGGAGCATTCGTCTGTGAGTGTAAATCTGTTTCTCTCTTAGCTTGCACATAGATGGATGTATGTGTGCACGTGTGGTGATCGAGTCAGTCTTAATCATGTATGCAGTTCAGTACATGTGTACACCCAGGTATGGGTGGTCTCAGAGGTGTACATCAATATATGTGTCTGCACATCTGTGGGATTGTCTCTGAGTAATGTCATGGAGCCTGTTCTTCACCATGAAGAGAGTTGATGGCACTTGGGGTTATGTGAGCCAGCGTGGGATGCAGACTAGAATCTGTGTGGCCTGTGGGCGTATTTAAGGCTGTGTATGCCTGCAGTTCGTAGGCACCAGTGTGTGTGTGTGTGTGTGTGTGTGTGTGTGTGTGTGTGTGTGTGTGTGTGTGTGTGTGTGTGTACAGTAGATGCAGCCTGCCCACCCACACTCACTTGGGAGAAGGACTTCTTGGAGGCAGGAAGCTGGATGAATTGACTCAGGGACCCTGCAGGAAGGCACAGGGTTTCTGGATGTTTGTCCAACACAGAGTTACAGAGATACAGGACTTACAAAAGGTTATCAGTCAGTAACCCCTTAATACTCCAGGGTTACACGAAAGGCCCCAGTCTTGTGGTGGGATCTGAAAAGTGGGATGAGGAGAATGTGGGAAAAATTCTGGTGTAACCAGTTGGTCAAGAGCATTTATAAAGTGCTTACTGTTTTCAGGGCATTGTGCTAATCTCTGAGGGAACAAAATAAGATCTTAAAAAATAGTCATTGCCCTTTGGGAGTTTCCATTCTAATGGAGGAGCTGACATTCACACAATTGTTCCGTACAAGATATATAAAATGTAAGCGGTTGGTAATCTCAGAGGGGCAAGCTGTGGAGAAGGTAAGGATTTGAAATGAGTCCTGAAGGGAGCCATGGAAACCAAGGGCAGGTGAGGGGGAGAGAGCATTCCAGTACAAAGGCCCAAAGTCCAGAGATGGATTGTCATGTTTAAGGACTAACAATTGTGGCCAGATTGCTGAGTGAATGAAGAAAGCAAAGAATGAAAAGACTGGAAAAGGTGGCAAGGGCTTTATTAAATGCCAAGCTGAGGATTTTATATTGGATACTGGAGGAAGAGGGAACCACAGAAACTCATTGAGCAAGGGGTGGACATGGCGGAACATATGATCTGGAGAAATCATTGTGGCAGCTGTGTGGATGGATTGGAGTATTAATAATAATGAAGAGCGTGCACATTCATATAGGGCTCGCGGGGTGCCCAGCACTGTGCTGAGTCCTTTCTTGTTGTTATTATCTCATTTAAGTAGAAAGTGATCAGGCAGGGAGAATAGTCAGAAGGGTCTTGTAGCCTAACCAAGACGTGATGAAGGTCTACACCAAGATGACTAACTGTGTGAGTAGAAAAAAGGAGAAGGATACAAGAGATGCTACTAAGGGAGAAATGACAAGACTTGGCACCAGGTTGGACATATGGGGCAAGTGTCAATGAGGAGTCGAGAATGATACAAAGTGTTGACCATGGGTAACTAGGAGGATGGTGGTGGCTTTAACAATGAGGTGGGAAGAAGGGATGGTACAATGGAAGGATAATGAGTTCTGTTTTGGACATGTTGGACTTAAGGACATGTTGGACTATAGGACAATTTGGTGGTGGTATGGAACTGGAACTCAGAAAAGGGATTGGGTCTGAATATATAAATCTGAGAATGATCTGCAAAGAGAGATAATTGAACCTATTAGCATTAATGAAATCACCAAGTGAGAGAGTATGCAGAGAAAAGATCCCCCAGGACAGAGCCTTGGGAGATACCCATGGTTAGTGGGCATGTCCTAGATGAAAATCTGGCATAAAAGACTGAGAAGGAGCCATCAGAGAGGTAGGAGGGAAATCAGGAGAGAAAACCTAGACAGGAGAGTGTCTCCAGGATATGGTGATAGACACTGTCAGCTGTTGTAAGAGGTCAACAAGAATGAGAATTGAGAAGAAGCCATTAGATTTGTCAATCATAAAGTCATTGGGAGCTTTGGAGAGGGCTGGTCCAGTTGAACGATGAGGTCAGTGGGACAGCAGATTGCAGAGTTCAGAAGAAAGAGAAAGTGAACACACCTTGATCGGGCCCCATGGCTTCTGCCCGGAATGTACTGACAGTTCAATGTCTCTCCGCCTTCCAATTATGCTGTATTTGTTTGCTTGCCTGTGCAGTAGGATTGTCTTGTTTTGGTCCCAATGTCCAAAGTGCCTAGCACTAAGCCCAACATGAAGTAAGTGTTCATTAAGTGTTGAACTGAATTTATCTCATAAATCAGTAGGACCATTTGAATTTAGGGGGCAGCACCACACCTCAGAGGACCCTGGCCTCCAAATCTCCCCCCTTCATTTATTAAGTACCTACTGTGTAGGAGGTCCTGTGCCACATAATTAGGGCAATGGAGAGATAGAAAGGACAAGCCTTTGCCCTCATGTCTGCTATAATCTCATAATAGGAATTGGACACAAACATGACTAATTATCATATGAAGAAAGCTGAAGAGATTGAAGACAGAGCTTTCTGAGGATCAGAGGAAGGTAAGGAGAGGAATCCTAAAGGGGGCCAGGGAAGCAGGAGCTTAGAGAGGGGAGGCATCATCTCCAAGGCTTGGACAGCTGGCTGGAAAGAATGGTTTCCTTGGAGACTGGAAGATCTGAGCTCAAACCCTGCCTCAGGCACTTACCAGCTGCTTGACACTGGCCAAGTCTCTTATCTCCCTCAGACTCAGTTTCCTTTTCTATAAAACAGGAAAATAATATCATCTGCCTCCTGAGATCATTGCAAGAACCAAATAATATAGATAACATGTAAATTAGAGTTTGCGAACGTTCACTAACAGTAGCTGGCATTTACATAGCTTTCTGAGGTTTTGCAAAGCTCTGATTTACACGTTTTCTCATTTGGTCCTCACAACAACCTGGAGAGACAGGTGCTGCTATAATACCTTAAAGATCCATATGCGTGTTGTCTATTGAGAGAATGAAGAAAATTTAAAATGTTGTCATTAATTAGCCAACATCAACTTGGGTTGAAGTGGATAAACAGCTTTCTCATGATGTCAAGAGAAATCAAGGAAAGCCACCAGCATTTTCAGGGGACCACTCATGGTGACCTTCTGGGAGGAGGTGGAGGAGAGGTAGCCAGATGGACAGGTATAGATGGAATGGGATGGAAATGCTTTTCAGAAGGAATACCTGAATCTCACAAGATTGCAGATCCATTGGAGTCAACTCAGAGGGAGGTCCCTGTAATGGAGTACCCAAGGAATCTGATACGGCCTTAAGTTTTTTCATTTTTTGTATCAAAAACCTAAATAAAGACATCGAGGACAAGCTTATCAAAAGTGAAGGAATAGATAACATACTGGGTGACTGTCAGGTTCCAAAGAGATCTCATCCGTCCTATCATTTAAGCTAGAGTGACAGGACGATCTAAGGAGATTCATTTGAATAAAACTCAATGTAAAGTTCTACACTGGGTTCAAGAAATCACTTTCACAAAGTCAAGTTTCATAGGCTTGGAGGGGGTGGGGGGTGGAGACTTAAAGATCATCTGATCTAATCTCATTTTACAGATTAGGAACCTAAGGGTAAGGGACCCAGGTCACTTAAAGTCCATAAATCCACCAGTCATACAAGTAGTGACAAAACAGATATCTGAATTCAACTTCACTGAGTACACAGTTAGGATTTTTTCCAGCACCAGGCTACCTCCAGAATAGGAGAGGCCTAACAGCCAAAAGAGCTAATGGCCTCTTCAGCTTCATGGTGCAGTGGATAGAACATTAGACCTGGAGTCAAGTGGACTCATCTTCCCAAATTTAATACAGCCTCAGACACTTCCTAGCTATGTGACTCTAGGTAAGTTACTAACCCTATTTGCCTCAATTTCTCCATCTGAAAATGAGCTGGAGAAGGAAATGGGGAACCACTCCAGTGTCTGTGCTGAGAAAACCTCAAATGGGGTCCTGAAGAGTCAGACAGTATTCAAGAAATGACTAAACAGCAAGTATGACCAAAAGAGAAAATATTTGCAAAGCACTTAGCACAGGGCTTCATATGTAGGAGATGCCTAATAAATATTTGTTCCCTGGCACGGCTGAGTGGTGCAGTGGATAGATCACCAGCCCTGGAGTCAGGAGGACCTGAGTTCAAATCCAGCCTCAGACACGTAACACAAAACTAGCTCTGTTACCTTAGGCAAGTCACTTAACCCCAATTGCCCTACCTTCCCCCTGCAAAAAAAAATTTTTTTAATTAAAATTAAAAAATACTTGTTCCCTTCCCTATCCCCTCTAAAAGCATCCAGAATTAGGGAGGGGAAAGACCCTATTCTGCCCTGGTCAGACACATCTGGAGAATTCCACATTTTAGAAAGGCTATTGACAAGCCCAAGGAAGGTGTCCAGGAAGATGAAGAGCTTTGAGACAATCTAAGAGTCCACAGAAAAAAATTTGGTGGAATCTGATCCTCTTCTTTTCCCCTAATTCTTGTCTCTGTTGACATCTCTATTTGGTAGTTGCCTCAGCAACCCCAAGGGAGAATTCATTATTTTCCTCCTTAAACCCACTCCTCCTCCAAAATTCCCTGTTTCGATGGAGGACACCACCATTCCAGTCACTTGCAACCTCAAAATGGAACTTAGTTCTTCCCCCTTCCTTACTGCCTATGGGCAGCCAGAACTGCCTATCAGTTATCCTGCACTAGGAGATGGCAAGGTCCCCCTCACTGGAGGGCTTCAGGCAGAGGCTGGAAAACCCCCAGTTGGGTAAATCATGGGAGGAATTCTTTCTCCAGTTTGGGTTGGTCACAGTTGGGTATATTGTAGAAGGAATTCTTTCTCCAGTTTGGGTTGGTCACTGAGATCTCCTTCAGCTCTGACATTCAGCACTTCTGCTTCTAAGTAAAATGTAATGCGGACACACTCCCACCCAAACCAATTGAGCCCAGTACCACAAACACGTTCTTCACTTTTATTTGGAGGAAAGGAGAGAAGGTGAAGTTACTGGACATCTTAGAGAAAAGAACAAAAGAAACAGGAGGCTGGGGGCAATGGAGAATTGTAATTTTACCATTTTTGCTGAAGGTCAGCTTTATTCTGAACCTTCCAAGAGGGGAGGGAGGCAATACATACATACATACATATACATATACATATACATATACATATACATATACATATACATATATATACATAATATATAAAGCATTTTGAGGCTTGCGAAACGTTTTATAGATATTATATCATGTGATGTTCCTAACATCCCTCTGAGGAATATACTCTTATTTTTTGCAGGCAAATGTTCAGCCAGACTAGCTGCCCCCTCGGAGTCAGGAAGACCTGAGTTCAAATATGGCCTCAGACACTTACTAGTATGTGACACTGGGCAAGTCACTTAACTTGTATTTGCCTCAGTTTCCCCATATGTAAAAATGAGAGTAATAATAGCACCTCCTAGTATTGTTGTGAGGATAAAATGAGACTATATTTATATGTTTCTTAGCACACAGTAGATGTTTAATAAATGCTTGCTTTCTTCCTTTGCTCCTACTGTGTGCCAGGCACTGTGCTTATTTCTGTGGATACGAAGAAAGGCAAAGACAACCCCTTCCCCCAAGGAGTTCACATTCTTATGAGGGAGTCGTACAAACTATATACAAAACGAGCTACACTCGGGGTAAATAGGCGATAATTAAGAGAGAAGGTGTTGGGATTAACAGGGTTAGGGGAAGGCAGCTGCCACTCTATCCACTAAACTTACTGCCTACAACTGTGCCCCCCAAAAGACCCAAAAGCTCCTGTTCATGTGTTGGTCAGGAGGGGGATGGGAAGTTGAGCTTGGGAGTTTAAATAGGTTGAGTTTATGTGCATGACATAATGTGAGTAGGAAGAGGTAGAGGATCTGAAGGCTAAGTGCTACTGGATGACAGGACCAAAGAACTGGGAAGGGCTCTGTGACAGCATTCAAATGTGGCCCTTTCACAAGAAAGACTAACTTGGGAAATTAGAGGAAGCACCTGTTGAGAGAGTATTGATTGATTTTTATTGGGCAGAACCAACTGTTACTCTAGAGCACGGAAATATCTTTGCTCCAAATTAATAAATTGTGAGAAGTACTTTGGCTTTGAAGTGAGAGGATCTGGGTTCAAATCCTGGCTGTGACACTGCCTGAGTGACCTTAAGCCTCAGTTTCCTCATTTCGATAATGGGGGATGGACTTCTCAGAAGATGGTTTCTGAGGTGCCTTCTAGCTCCAGCTCTGTGAACCTCCTCTCTCCATCAAGGATTCTCTGTCTTTAGCACTCTCTGCCTCTGCCTCAACCACCATGTATCTGCCCAGTGGCCTCCTCCACATAGCTGCCTCTGTATGTCTTTGACAGTGTGTCTCTGTGTGCCGAGATCTCTCTTGCTTCCATGTTGCTATGCGCTCGGGACATCTGCCTCTCCATTCCTTCCTTTTTCCTCTCAGCTGATCTCAGACAGCTGTGCCTTCTGGGGAGATGTGTAAAATCCTGACCAAAATATCCTGAAGGATGATTCATAGTCATTCGCCACCCATCCATCTATCCTTCAGAAAAGGGGAAGGCAGGTTCAAACTTGTTCTGCCTGGTCTCAGAGACCAGAACCAGAAGCAATGGGTGGAAGGGGCCAATTTGGGCTTGCTGCAAAGAAAACTATCCAAGTAATTGGCACTGACATAGATACCAGAGAGGTCATGGGCTTCTCCTCCAAGGAGGTCTTTAAGCAGAGGCTGTACAGAAGACTACCACATTGGTTAGAGTGGGGATTCCTTTGGTATGTAGCTTGGACGAGATTGCCGCTGAGGTCCTGACTGAGTCTCACATTCTGTGATTCTGGATGAGCTAGAGTTTTAGGAACTCACTCCTGGACTCACTCTTTGAACTCATCCTGCTACTTGCTCCCCATGGGCACCTTCTCTCCCCCCACCCAGCTTGCTTTGTGTATCATCTTCATCCATTAGAGTGGAAGCAAAGTGGAAGTGCCCTTGTCAGTGAAAGCAAAGACAGACTTGCTTTCATGTATTTGTATCCCTGGTGCTTAGTACAGTGCCTAATGCAGAATAAGCACTTAATAAATCTTCTATCCATCAAGGAACCTCTTAGGATCATCCATTTAGAGCAGGAAGGACTCTTAGAGGTCAATGAGAAGAACCTACTCATTTTACAGATGGGGAAACTGAGGCCCCAAAAGGTGAGATGATTTGCCCAAGGCACAGACAACAGAACCAGGATTCAGAAGACTCCAAATCTGGTCTTCTTTCCTTTACACCTCATCATCTCATCATCAACAAGCATTAATTAAGCACCTACTGTGTGCGCCATGCTAGGCAAGATGTTTGTTGTTGAATCATATCAGTCATGTTCAGCTCTTTGTTTTCTTGGCAAAGATACTGGAGTGGTTTGCCATTTCTTTCTCCAGCTCATTTTATAGATGAGGAAACTGAGGCAAACAGGGTGAACTGACTTGCCCAGAGTCACATAGCTAGTAAGTGTCTGCAGCTGGATTTGAATTCATGAAAATGAGTCTTCTCTGTTTGCACCTACTTCACTATCTAGCTGCCCACTAGGCAAGGTCACTCCTCCAAATATCTAAGGACTTTCACAATGGCAGGACCTATATCCAAGCAGAGGAGGGCATCCCTGGGATCACCTGGGAGCCAGACCACCACAAATGTGTTTCAGTATCTGGGGGCTCCCCATCTTCCCTGACAAGTTCCATTTTGAGCCTGGGCTTCATGGAGCAAATGAGAAGGCAGTCAGAAACATGTTCCATCTAGGAAACCAGATAACCTAAGGAGAAGATGCAGGGGTGTGTGTGTGTGTGTGTGTGTGTGTGTGTGTGTGTGTGTGTGTGTGTGTGTGTGTGTGTGTGTGTGCATGCGCATGCTCCTCACTATCCAATAGCCACATTCCTGAACAGTTTCATATTAACTAAATATTCATCATTTGAATCCTGGCTCTTAGGGAGTGCCCTCTGTGTTCATTCAGTCATCAGCCTATAAGCATTTATTAAGCGCCTTCCAGGCACTGTGCTGAGGGCTGAGGATACAAAGTCAAAAACAGGCACTTATTAATTGCTTACTGGGAATGGAGTAGAGTTTAAGTGGGGTGTGGTGTTTGCCTCTTTAGTGGCTGGTCAAGAAGGGAGCTAAGACCCAAGGAAGACACAAATTCCAATATATGACATTACATGCTAAGCATGTCAGTCAGAAGCGTATAAAAGAGTCTACTCTGTAAGGGTTTGGCATAGGCTGTTCTTACTAACAGGGGAAAATCAGAGAAAACTTCCTGGAGGAGGTGGCATCCGAAGTGGACTTCAAATTATGGGTGTTTCAAGGGGAAGGAGAAGGGAACAAGCTTTTATTAAGTGCCTTCTATGTGCCAGGCACTGCACTAAGCCCTTTACATCTATTATCTCATTTGATTCAGTGAGTTGAAAAGAGGGAAAGAAGGCATTCCCTGCAAAGGGAGCTCTATGAATAAAGAAGCAGAACATCAAAGGATGAAAGTTTGTAGGGAGGGGGCCCAGGCATCTGGACTTCACTCCTGAGATGACCGAGAGTCACCAAAGCTTGTTTGCCTCGGGAACGGCATGACCAGATCTTACAGCACCATAGGTTTACACTTGGAAGTGACCTTCTCAGTCAGGTGTTCTTAAGCTAGAATTGATGAATTTGTGGGTTTTTTAAAAAATACTTTGATTTTTTTCATTTCAATATAACTGGTTTCCTTTTTAATCCTATAGATTTTATTTTATGCACTTATAATCATTATTCTGAGAAAGGTCCATAGGCTCCACAAGACCACCAAAAGGCTAAGAGTTTCCATCTAAAGGGCAGCTAGGTGGGGACATTATACATAGAGTGCTGGACCTGGAGTCAGGAAGACTCATCTTTTGGCAAGGCACTTAACCCTGTTTGCCTCAATTTCCTCATCTGTAAAATGAGCTGGAGAAGAAAATTGCAAACCACTCCTGTATCTTTACCAAGAAAACCCCAAATAGGGTCATGAAAAGCTAGACATGACTGAAAACAACTGAACAAAAGATCATCTGTTCTACCCTGAGGAAACTGAGATACAGTAGAGTAAAGCAGAACTGGGGTTTGAACTGGGGCCCTTTGACTCCAAATCTATCCATTTTTCTACTGAAATATGAGGCTGGCAGCAGCAAGGTGAAGGATGGAGTGGAGGGGGAAAAGGGTCACATCAGGGAGACCTGGAAGGAGACCCTTGTCATCGTCTGGGCAGATTTATTCTTTATGGCCCCCTAGGGCAGGATTAGAGAGCAGTGGGTGGGAGTCACCGAAGATCCATTTCAGCTCTGTGGAAGAAATGAGCTTTTTCACCATTTGCTGCTCTCCAACAATAGAACTGGCTGTGTAACCCAGTTCCCTTGTCACTGAAGGTGTTGATTCTGTGGAGGATGTTGTCCTCAGCTGTCCCCAGTGCCTAGAATGCATTCCCACATTACCTCCACTCGTGGGAATCCGAGGCCATCACCGACAGCCCCCACCCCCATCCCTGTGTATTTTAAAAATTGAAATCCTGCATTGTCTCTGCTGGGGATGAAACATCTCCCCTCCTGGAGGAGTTTGCATTTTTGTATTTGCATCCCCAGCACCTGGTACACACACATTAAGCATATAACACGTTCACCGGCTTCTCAAATATTCCTTTCCCCTTTGCACCCATCACTCCCTGTCTTAGATTTTACTTATCTGATTAGTTGGTTGGTTGTTTTTTTATGCAGGTTGTATTGCCTAGTGGAATGTAAGCTCCTTGAGGGCAGGGACTGTTTCTGTTCGTGCCTTTGGTGCCTCAAACATAATTTATTCAATAGTTTTTTCAGTTGTGTCCAACTCTTCCTGACCCCTTTTGGGGTTTTCTTGGCAAGGACAGTGGAGTGGTTTGCCATTTCCTTCTCCAGTTCATTTTACAGATGAGGAAACTGAGACAAACAAGGTTGAGTGACTTGCTCAGGGTCACACGGCCAATCAGTGTAAAGCAGAAGTGGGATTTGAGACTGGATTTGAACTGGCATCCTCCCGATTCCAGACCTGGCATTCTTTTGCTTTATGGAGTCACCTAGCTGCCCCCTCAAGCACAATAGGTGTTTGTTGAATAGGTAAGCGTTATAGACATTCAGAGGAAGGATGGTTCTTGATGGGGTGGCCAAGCAGGTGTCATGGGCTGGACGTTGAAGGATAGGTAGGGTTTGGTTGGGCGGAAGAGAGGAGGAAGGGGCTTCTGATGGGAAAAAAGAAGTGTCAGGAAAGTTTAAGGCAGTGGCTCTCAACCTTCCTAATGCTGCAACCCTTTAATACAATTCCTCATGTTGTGGTGACCCCCAACCATAAAATTATTTTTGTTGCTACTTCATAACTGTAATTTTGCTACTGTTATGAAACGTAATGTAAATATCTGATATGCAGGATGTATTTTCATTGTTACAAATTGAACATAACCCACGGGTTGAGAACCGCTGGTTTAAGGTCTCTTTGAGGAGGCTCTGAGTGGTCTGGCTAATGGAGAACAAAAACTTCGGGGAGCTGAGTTATTGGGAATAAGGATAGAGCTGTAAGTTTGGCTTAGGTCCTGAAGAGCCTTGAATGCCAGACTAAAGAATGTGTAATGGTAAGCCAAAGGAAGTTTTTGGTCATGGGAGTTGTATGATAAAACATATAACTGATTTTCATATGGCACATTAAAATTTATAAAGCCCTTTATATACATGATCTCACCTGATCCTCCCCATAATCTTGTGGGGGCAGAGCAGGTAACATTTGGGAAGTTAGAGGCAGGAAGACCTGAGTGTGAATCCTGTCTCACAAACCCACTACCTAAGTGATCCTGGGGCAATCATGTCATCCTCTGTTCCCTCATCTGTAAAATGGCAATAATAAGGCCTCTGCCTCCCCGGGTCTTCATGAGGCTCAGGTGAGATCCTTTATGTCTGAAGCACCATATGAAGATGAGTTGTTATTACCCCATTTTATAGATGAGGCCCCGAAGAAAGGCAGCTGTTAGCACAGGAAGAGCAATGCATTTAGAGTCACAGGACTTGGACTTGGTCCCCACCTGTTTGCTCCCTGTATGACCCTGGGCAAGTCCATGTGCCTGTTTCCTCCTCCGTAAAATGAAGGGGTTAGACCCAAGGGCCTCTAATGTTGCTTCTAGATCTGTGACCTTTTCAAAGAAAAGGAGGGAGGCAGGAATCAAAGATGAGACAAGATTAAGCCTGGGAACGAGGAGGATGTAGGAAGTCAGCAAGGAGAGTTTGGGGAGTACTCAGAGGGTCCTCTGAGGTCATCTCATGCAAACTCTCCGTTGTGCCAAGGGGAACTGAAGCCCAGAGAGGGTTACACAGCCTCTCGGTAAAGGGAGTGTGGCCCAGAACCAAGGTCTTTGGACTCCTGCGCAGCAATATTTCTACCTCAACTCACTTCTACTCTCCAAGGTCTAGATAATGCTAGGGGGCTTCTTCATTCTCAGGGGGAAAATATTTTGTTCAAGAGTGTGGGCCTGGAGACGAGGGCTAGAGATGGAGAGTTAGGAGTCGTCTGTGTGGATGCTAGAACAATGAAATCAGATTTTAACAATAATAACTGGTCCTTACAAAATAGATAAAAGTTTGTACTACCATGTCTCTATAGTATATAATATATAATTTCATGTAATTATATAATATTACATATAATATAATACACACATGTATATATGCACATATAAGTGTAAATATGTGTGTATATGCATGTTGCGTTCCCATCTTGGGGCAGCCTCCTAGTATTGAAGGAGAGAAAGGATCTTAGAATCGTCTCTCCAAAGAAACCTTGGCAATCCCATATAGATAGAGGGGATGAGAGAGAGAGGAGTTGATTAAGGAGGTGGAGAAGGCTTAGTCAGAGAGCTCAGAGGAGAACCAGGACGGTGTAGCCAGAGGAGGAGAGAATGTCAGGAAGGAGGCATTGATTGCCAATTGCAACAGGTTGATGCCACAGAGGGGCAGAGGATGAAGACTGAGGAAGCTTCCTTGGATAAGGAGTTGGTTAATGAATGACCTTGGGGAGAGCAGGCTGGGGGAAGTCCGACTGCAGGGTAGGGAGCACCGCAGGGAGGAAGCAAATCTCAACCACAATGGCGCAGAGGTTTCCCCAGTTATGGGGCAAGGAGGCAGGAGGTGGGATGGGTCAAGGAGGATGCTGAGGGTGGAAGCTGGTGCTTTGAGAGGTGTGGGGCAGGGGAGACACAGGCTTATGTGCTAGTGGCTGAGATGGAGGGGGTTCTTGGGGTGCTCCCTTCAGGAACCCCGGGAGAACAGACTTAGGCTACAATTCCCCTGGGGGTGGTATAAGGGAAGCCCTTAGTGGGAAGAGGTGGAATAGTGGGAGGCAAATGTGGAAGGAGAGCTAAATTTGGAGTCAGAGGGCCTGGGTTCAAATCCTGGTTCTGCTCCTTACTTTGTGGTCTTGAACAAGGCTCTGGGCCTCAGTCAGTTGTAAAATGAGAGTTGAGGAGGGGCTGGATGACCACAAAGGTCTCTTTGAAGCCCAGATCCTTGGCATTAGGACTAGAATACTCGTCTTGAAGGCAGGAAAGCCTGGGTTCAAATTCCACTTCAGTTACTTGCTAGCTATATGACCCTGGACAAGTCACTATCTCTCAGTCTATTTCCTCATTTGTAAAATGGAGATAATGGCACCTACTTTAATGAGGTAGCATGCAGAAAGTGTTCTGCAAACTTTAAAGTCGCTTCTGAACGTCAGCATTCACTGTATGGACAGGCTGGCCACCTGGCTATCCCCAGGAGCCCAGGCCATGGAGCCTCCTCCATTGTCTGGGGCCCCAGAGCATGGCTTAGGAAGGGCCCCAACTCAATCCTAGGGACAGTCTGAGAGGGAATCTCCTGTTGGATCCTCCTGGAGCAGGGGGGGTGGGGGATCCCCTGATTTGCTGGAGGGGGGCACTTCCCATGGAGGTGAGCCCCAGAAATCCCCACCCCATCCACATTCCTTCTCTCCTTCCTTTGAAGGGAGAGATTGCTTCAGGCTGAGGTGTCCAAAAACGGCTTCACAGAGGAAATGTCAGGAAGGAGCCTTGTGCCTCCATCAGCCCCATTTAGAAGGGTAGGGAGAAAGGGGGAGACGTGAACTCTGCTAATCCTGGTCTTCTCTCTTCCAGCGTCTCCTCCCGGCTGGCCTAATGCCCCACACCTGCCTGGCCCTTCCTGCTGGGGCTCCACAGCAGCCGGCCATGACCTTGCCCTGAGCCAGCCCCGCCCCTGTGGCTGACGGGGCGGGGCTGCTGGGCAGAGGGGCTCCCCTCGGGAGAGTCAGGGTCATGGCCTCTCTAGACCTGCCTTATCGCTGCCCCCGTTGCGGGGAGCACAAGCGTTTCCGGAGTCTGTCCTCCCTTCGAGCTCACCTGGAGTACAGCCACACCTACGAGACGCTCTACATCCTCTCTAAGACCAACAGCATCTGTGACGCAGCCGCTGCCGCAGCGGCTGCTGTCTTCCCTCTGGCACCTGATCCCACCGCCATGTTGGCTGTGCCCGGTGCCCGCCGGGATGTCTTTGAGAGCACATCCTTCCAAGGCAAAGAGCAAGGGGTGGGCCCCCCGGCCCAGGCCGCCCACCACCTGCACCACCATCATCACCACCCGCCTCTCGCTCGATTCCCAGGTGACCTGGTCCCTGCAGGAGTCTCCTGTGAGGACCTGGGTGAGCCCAGCCTCGTGCCCACCACCCGCTATGCCCTGCGGGAGATCGAGATCCCACTGGGAGAACTGTTTGCTCGGAAATCAGTGGCTTCTTCAGCATCATCCACACCACCCCCTGGCTCTGGTCCAGGCCCTGGCCCCAGCCAAGCCTCGGCCTCCCCAGCCTCTCCATCCCCAGCTGACATGGCCTATGAAGAAGGCCTGGCCCGGCTAAAGATTCGGGCCCTAGAGAAACTAGAAGTGGACAAGCGGCTGGAACGGCTTAGTGAGGAGGTTGAGCAGAAGATCGCGGGGCAGGTGGGTCGGCTGCAGGCGGAGCTGGAAAGGAAGGCGGCTGAGCTGGAGAAGGCCCGGCAGGAGAGCGCCCGCCTTGGCCGCGAAAAGGAGGAGCTGGAAGAACGGGCCACGGAGCTGTCCCGCCAGGTGGACGTCAGCGTGGAGCTGCTCGCCTCGCTCAAGCAGGATCTGGTGCGCAAGGAGCAGGAGCTGACCAGGAAACAACAGTGAGTGAGCCCAGCGTGGAGCGCTCTCAAGTGGGTGGGCGACAGACGGTGGGCCTGTGTGTGCCTGGGGGACTGCACGGGCCGTGCCTCCCCAGAGATGTGGAGGGGCTCCAGATGGGGCTGGAGCTAGGGAGATGGGCCAGAGAGATGGTCAGTCTGTCCATCGAAAGCATTCATGCAGTGCCTGTGGGTGCCGGGCACTGCCCTGAGGCTGGGGAGGTGGGCAAAGAAAGACAGAAACAGTGCCTGCCCACAAGGACCTCCCCGTTCAGTGGGAGGAGATAAGAGGCCTGTCTCTAGATCCATACAAGACATAAACAGCGCCGCGGGGTGGCCATCTAGGGAAGGCAGTAGCAGGTCTCTTACAGAGCACAGGAGATAAGAAAGGTTTCTGTGCTAGGAAGAGTGCTGGGTTCGAATCCTGCCTCTGCCACATTCTGGCTGGGATGCAGAGCAAGTTTCTTATGCTCTCAAAGGTTTCCTTGGCAGGAAGAAGTCCCTGGCCTGGACTGAATAGGGAGTCTTGCCCCAGGGTTCACAAATGCAAGCTGGGGGAGGAATGAGGTCACGGGTAACAGTTGGTTCCTTGTGGGACAAGTAGGGGAGCCAGAAGTGACTCACTGCCTCCTTCACCCCTCAGGGAAGTGGTTCAAATTGACCAGTTCCTGAAGGAGACGGCGGCCCGGGAGGCCAACGCCAAGGTGCGCCTGCAGCAGTTCATCGAGGAGCTCCTAGACCGCGCAGACCGTGCCGAAAAGCAGCTCCAGATTATCAGCAGCAGCTGTGGCACCACCCCCAGTGCCAGCCTGGGCCGGAGCAGTGTGCCCGGTACCAAGGGCACCAGCAGAATGGTGAGTGCCCGGCCAGCTCCCAGCCTCCCAGGAGGGGGCATGGAGATGCTTCGGAAACAGTCAGATTTCCATTTCATCCTTATTAGAATGGGGGTCCAACCAGAACCCCTTAAGGGTCCACCAAGCCCCAGCCATCCAATGATGCCTGGAATTTCATCATTTAAGCTTAAATGTTGGGTTAAATACTTTCCTCTTAACTTCTAAAATACCAGGCTCTCCAAGGGAAGGAAGAAACAAGGTAATAATAGCCAGTGTTTTTACAGTGTTTTAAGGTTTATCTCCATTTTGCAGTGGAAGAAACTGAGACCAGGAGAGAAGTGACTTGACCAGGGTCACACAGCCAAGATGTATTAGGGGCAGATTCTGAACCCAGTTTTCCTGGCTCTGAGGTCAGCTCCCTAGCCATTACACACACTACCCCTCTGGTAGTAAGAGCATTTCTCTATCACTGTTGTAGTTTCTAACTTCTCCCACAGCCCTAATGGGAGGCTGGCATCTTCCTCTCATCACTGGCTGTCACCTCCTTGGGTGGCAGAGGTCCTAGCAGCCTGGAAAGGCTTCAAGGCTAGCCCCAGCAATGGGCCTTGGGACGGTTTCCTGAGCACAACCAAGTAGAGATTAGAAGACCGTCCCCAGGTGGCCACAGCAACCCATGAAGACCCACTGTAGCATAGAGGACTGGGCCGGCCCCTGCTGAATGGCTTGTCCACCCCCACAAATCAGCAGAGGTTCTGGAGAGTGTGTTGGGGGAGAAATGATGCTACTGGACCTAGGGAGTTGGGGAGATCTGGAGTCGAGTCCCAGCTGTCATCTGCTGACTGTGACCATGAGCAGCCAGAGCTGGAAGGGACCTCAGAAGTCTTTTGGTTCAGATGGGGAAACTGAGGTCCAGGGAAGTTGTGACTGGCCCACAATTATAAGGTTTAAATAAGTGGCCTGTAGCTAGTTAATGTCAGAGCTAGGAAAGATTAGAGCCGAGGCTGAATCCACATCTGCCGACAATCCAGTTTTCTTCCCCCTCACTCTGCCTTCTTTCAGCAGGCAAGGAGGAGGAGGAAAAGGGGGAAGGGGCTGTGGGCCTCCTTCTTGGACCTCCCCTTTCTTGGAGGGATCGGCTGCCGTAAGAACGCTCTCCCAGGGATACATCCCCCATCAGTTTCCCTGGGACCCAGTAGTATCTCCTTCTGGTTGGAACCTCTCCCAGGCTAAATGGACCAGGCCCACGTGGGCCATGAAGGGAAGGCTGAAGGTCTGTCTGGGACCTGGCCCTGGCCCAGGCCAAGAGCTGTCTGGCCTGGAGTCTCCATCTCTGGGGTCCTCCCTCCCCTCAAGGATGAGGTTGAGCAAGGTCCCCCTCAACCTCCCAGAGCTCAGGGCAGTAAAGGGTGACCTGGGGAGGGGAAGGGAGAGAGGGGGAGTACGAAGGGGTGGAGGAGGTGCAGAGGCATGGACGGGCCAATGGCACGAGAGGATTTCATGGAGCTCTCTCTGGGTCTGTGTGTCTGTCTTCCTCCTCTTTCCCTGTCCCTCCTGTCCTTCTGTTCTTCTCGCCCACCCCCTCCTCAAACCTTCTTAACCCTCCTTTCTGCTCATTCTTCTCTTGTCCCTCATACCTGACTTCATGATTCTTCTTCCCATTCCTCTCAACTCCCCCTTCTCTCCTTTCTTCATCTCTTTTCTCCTATTTATTTCCTCCCTCCCCTCTCCTCCCCCCTCTCCTCCCCCCTCTCCCTCTCCTCCCCCCTCTTCCTCTCCTCCCTCCCCTCTCCTCCCCCCTCTTCCTCTCCTCCCTCCCTCTCCC
>CM053585.1:17086962-17103430 GCA_028646515.1 Pseudochirops corinnae
TGTAATGTTGTGAATATTATAATGTTTTGAATGTTTGTCTTGATTTGTAATGGAATAGACAGAGTGTTCACTATATTTTGTAATCTGAACTCTAAAGGCTGTTCACAGTAGCATTCCTTTGGGAATCTGCTGGTGCATGGCATTACACTCAGTCTAGCGTATCCCAGATACAGGAAAACTTCTGTTCAAATAATGGAGAGGGATGAACCCAGACACAGCCTCTTTCTAATCTGATAATCCAGTTGTGGAGGCCCTGAGGGAATGGGAGGATTTTATAGAACCTGGAGACTATAAGATTCAGACTGAGACTTCCACAAACCCAGGGATGGGATGGCAGGCCAGTGGTCCATGGACACTGAACTGTCATCCTGAGCCTTCCATAAGCTCAGAATTACCACAGAAGTCTCAGGCCTATAGGGCCAGTGATTTATGATGTTTTGGGAAAAATGGGAGAAGTGGTTACTCGTGTAAGGAGGATTACCCAGAACTATGTTATAGGTTACTTTCTGTACTCTGTATATACACAGATATGGTGTACCTGGCATAATTTGTAGGGAGTGCAAATTTTTAATTGTTGGGGAAAACACAGAGCAACTCAAAGTCTGGGAGGCTTGTTAGCCTACATACACACACACACACACACACACACACACACACAGAGCTTCATAGGCTCCTAGATTTAGACGCCAAAGGGTCTTCAAAGGTCATCTAACCCAATCCCCTCATTTTTACAGATGAGGAAAACAAGACCAAGGTGGGGGGCAGTGACTCACTCAGAGTCACGTAGGCAGGGAATCCAAACTTGGATCCTTTGACTCCACATTCAGTACTCTTTCCCCTCTTCCACAACTGCCTTTCTAATCATCTTCATCCTCATCCTCTTATCCTCATCCTCATCCTCATGAATAGGGCCCTGGAATGAGACACGGACTGTGTCTGCTCATATTCTGTGCTTGCGGAGAGGCATCTGCATGATGAAACTCAAAGAATTTCAGGGGCCTGAGGAAAATGGCAGCGAGTGCTCCAAATCTGCTCCTCACGGCTACACGGAAGGCTGTGGATGGTGAAGCTCTCCAGATACCATTTGCAGACTACATTGTGCTGGCTGCTCCAAGCCCCTGAACATCACAAGGCCACCCATGTGGGATCCATAATCACTCTCAAGAGTTTAGTATTACCATCCACAAATGAAACACCAAGTGGATGAAGAAGTCCTACTGTTTGGACAATGATATGCAGTTGAATGGCTTTCCTATAGAATCTATCTAACTATCTAGATATTCATCCATTCATCCATCTTTAAATATATATACATTTTTGTATGTGCGCATGTGTGTATACACCATGCACGTGTTTGTATATATGCATGTGTGCTTACATATGTTCAAATCTGGCTTCAGACACTTAATAGATGTGTGACCCTGAACAAGTCACTTCACCTCTGCCTCAGTTCCCTTGTCTGTATTATTATGGGGATAATAATAGCACAGTCAGGGTCACTTCACCTGTCTGTTGCAGTTTCATCTGTAAAATAGAAATGATGATAGCACACACCAGGGATGCTTGGAGGGTAAAAAGCACTTAGCATGTGCCTGGCGCATAGTGAGCGGCATGTACATGTCAGCTGTTATTATAAATACAAGTGTGTGAATACACACAGATGCCGTAAACGGACGATACGCTCTCTCAGAATTAAGGACAGGCTCACTTTGGGGAACCACAAAATTCTTTTTGCAACCTTAAGTTTTCCCTGAAAACAAAACCCCAAACAAAGCGACCACGGCAGACTCAGAAGAACCGACACTGAGGACCCCCCAGAGGTCATGGGAGAGCGCAAGGGAGCCATGATCAGAAGCTACTACACTACGAGCAGAGGATTAATCAGGGGAAGTGGAGGGAAAGATGTAAAACAGTGGTAGGAGCTAAAAAAGAGGAGAACACAGGATGGCCACAAGGAAGAGTCAGCAATAAGCACTGGATGCTGCCCATTCTCCACCAGTTTCCTTGCGATGTCAAGAGGAGGAAGGAAGGAAGCAAACATTTACTAAGCACCTACTGTGTGCTGGGCCTTGTGCTTTACAAATGCGATCTCATGTGGTCCTCACGGCATCTTTGGGGGTGAGTGCTACTACGCTATCATGCTTCCTGTTTTACAGTGGAGACAAACAGAGGTTGAGTGGCTTGCCTAGGGTCACACAGCTAGCAAGGGTCTGAGTCGGGACTTGAATTCAGAGACGCGGATGAAGGCCCTGAACACTGGGTGAATCGCTTGTTACCAAATTATAGGAGAACATGGACAAAAGTAGCACAAGGTGAAGATGAGTTACCATCTGCAATAATCACTGGCATTTACATAACGCTTTAAAGGGCTTTACATAGTGTAAATCACTGGATCCTAGTGACAGTCCTGGGAGGCAGGTGCTATTATTACACCCATTTTACAAATGTGGAGATTGAGGCAAACACAGGTTAAGTGACTCACCAAGGCCACACAGCTAGGAAGTGCTCAAGGTTGGATTTGAACTCAGGTCTTCCTGACTCCAGGGCTAGCAATCTATCCACTGGAACACCTAACTGCCTCTGGAGGGAATACCCACATCGATAAAATTGAATATTAGAGTTAGAAAGTCCCCTTGACTCAAAAGTCATAGATATTTGAGGCAATGGCTTTGATTCTGCTAATAGGAGGGGGAAGATTCAAGATAGATTCAAGGTCTGTGTACTCTAATTAGCTTGCTGGCAGTTTTATGTTCCAAAAGAGCTAAGCCCCAGTCAGAGAAGACTAGAAGTTAATAAGCCTCTCTTCTTCTGATGAGAAAGCAGCCAAGGCTTTCTGTTTTAGTCCATGGACTGGTTGTGTGTGAAGGCTTGGGCTTTCTAAAAGGCTTGACACTTAGGCCCTGGAGGCTATGCCGGGAGAGAAGGGAGGGAGGGAGGAAAGGAGAGACAGAGAGGCGCAGAAAAGTGGCATGATCCTCAGCTGCAAGTCCAAGACAGAGCAGTGCCAGAAGGTTGCAGACTGAGAGGGTAATGCCATGCCCGGAAGACACTGGTATTTCTATTTTGAGTTTTTCTTTGATGTGTGTTTTCTAAGTGTGTGCTCCCACACATGACCACTTTATGCACCCACTCTTCCTACTGATACCCTGTGTATCTGCAGGACAACATGACTAAGACTGATGGAAGGGGAAGATCATTCTTTTGCTACTTTTCTTACGATCTGTGTCCTTTGGCTGACTAATGGAAATAAACACATCAGTGGGGGCTCATTAGCTTTGGTTTTGAACAGATGAAGACTTAGAATATCTTGAGTCCAGAATAGCTTTTCTGGGGAGGGAAGGGTCTCACGTTGCACGTGGGGAAGAGTAGTCCAGTTTGGCGGGTATATCTAGTATGTGGAAGAGTTTAATGGTTGATAAGCCTGGAAAATGTAAAGTGGCACCAGATTGTGGAGAGCCCCAAATTCTAGGCAAAGGAGTACAACATTTACTAGAGAAGACTCAAGAAAGGGCCATCTCTTGTGATCTTTGGAGTGACTTGTCTTTAAGCATTTTGAAGAGCTGTCCTACAGAATAAGGAACATGGGTTAAAGCTGAAGCAGCCCTCTGGAGGTCATCATATCCTAGGCCATAGATCCAGAGGCCATCAGAAGCCTTCCAGTTCAACCCTTTTATTTTATAGAAGAAGAAATTAAGGCCGAGAGTGCTCAAGTGACTTGTCCAGGATCACACAGCTAGAAATAATTTAGGTCTCTCTGACCCCAAGTCCAGCATTCCCCCCACTGCCCCATGATGGTATGCTTGCCCTATTCCTAGAGGCAGAAGGAGGAGCATTATGGAGGCTTCCTCCTCCTTGGAGATCTTTCGTCAAGAGCTGGACCACCACTAGTTGGCATGTTGTCAAGGGGAAGTAAAGGGTATCAAGAATGAGAGCATGGGTCAAGAATGGCAAGCATGGCAGACAGGTCAGGAAAAAGGTCAGTAGAAAAATCCAGTAGAATCAGTGATCAGGAGGTCACTGGTGACCCCACCCCCATCTGTCTTTGGTCCAATGCACAGAAATGCCTGAAAGAACACTAGAGGAGGAGCAGGTGTGGGAGACAGGTGGGCTCTAAGGCCAAGGATGGTCTGGGGAATTGCCCACCTTGCCAAAGTCTACGAGGAGCTCTAGGAAGGGATGAACTTACCCCTACCATCCTCATTCACCTCTCATCACTCTTTTTCTCCCCATCCTTGTCACCTTCTTAACCATGCTCTAAATATGGAGATTTCCCTGAGGACCATAGCCTTTGTGTCTGGGGTTTGGGAAAGGAAGATGTATCCCCCACTTCCAACCCCTTTAGGAGTTTATAACATCAGCTGGCCAATTTTAGTCTTTATATATCCAGCCTACAGGGACTCTAGGATCTCAGGTTGTCCTCAGATGAAAGCTGACCCATCCCACTCCTTAGAGGATAAGAGGGTTTTTCTTAGGAGTGTTCCCCACCTCTATTCTGCCTTCCCTGGGTCCCTGTCAGGTTAGGGATTGAGTCTTTATACACTCCATACCAGAAGCAAATTCTGTGACAGTCATATTAGAGAAAATAGGGGTCAGACACAGCCTCCCTCCAACCTCTTCACCTGGAGCTTGGTCACCATTTCCTCAAACAGCTTCCGGGCTTCCGGGCTCCCAGGTTCTTTGAAGTAATCCACAATCCCAATCTGTACCACAATAGACTTGAGGTTCCTGCAAACACCTAGGAAGGAGCAGGGAGAGAAAAGATGATACAGGTCTTGACTGGCACATGACCCAGAACTTAGGGAATGAGGGAAGAAGCCACATATCTTGTCAAGCCTCTCAAACACCAGGGCCAACCTATGCTATTACATTAATACTCCAAACTCAGACGGCAAAGTAAGGGTTGGGGATTTTTACCTGGATTTTTAGAGGACTAGCAAATTATGCATTCATTCATTTTCCCCTTGATTCAGTAATCCATCCTTCCCTTCATTCATTTACAAATCCACCCACTCATCCATACCTCCATTCATTAAGCCATCTATCACTCTAGTCATTCATTAATCAACCCAGCCATCCTTCTTATCATTAATACAATCACCCATCCCTTCCTCATTCAGGAATCTGGCCACTCATCTCTCCATTCATTCACGAATCTACCCACCCATCCTAATTTCCACTCATTAATCCATCCATCCATCTCTGCATTCATTAATCCATTTACCTCACCATTCATTAATCCTTCTATCTCTCTACTCATTAATTCAACCATCCATCCATCTCTCTACTCATTAACCTGTCCATTCACGTATCAAACATTTACAAAGCACCTCCATGTGCAAAGTACTGAGATGTGGAGATAACTAAGAACCCCAACATTGGAAGCCACTAAGAGCCTAATTCATCATGTGCCCTAGTTCCCACTGGCTTCTTCCTAGAGTCCCCAAGCCTCACCCTTCACCCCAGTGACTGGTTATGTTGGCACATGATTGACATATGAGCCCCAACAGGACAGGACCAAGCATGATGGGGCACACTGACTATGAGGAGTGAGCCTGCTTCCCCTGGTCACTCACTGTTGAAATGCAGCAAGGCCTTCGGGGTGACTGGGGTGGCTGTGAGCACCAGCATTTCCAGGCCCTTCAGCCCCTCTCTGCAGACCTCAGCTGCCACCTCCTGGGTGATCTCTGCCACGTGGTCTAGCTCCAGTACCTGAAGCCTCATGCAGTTCCGGGCTGGAGGTGGGTAGAAGGAAACCAAGGAAAGGTCAGGGCTGAGCAGCAATTTCCTAGATCTCCTGGCCAGCTTGGCTTCCCCATTAAGGGAGACAGTCTGCAGATTTTGCTTGATTTACAGCCTCTCTTCCTTGGCTAAGCCAACCTCCAGCCTCTCAGTAAAAGGATTCCCCTCACTCCCTGCCATCTCCCTCCCCCAACTGGAATAGAGTCCCCCCTGGGAAATGAGGCGCTAAAAAACTATATAGGATTTTTCTCAGCCTCTCTTCTGTCTTGCTAAGTCATGCCCTCAGTCTTCATGCCTCATTTCTTTCTGCTGTAAGAGCAGACTCTGGGTCACTCCCTGCTCAATTCTGGGTCCTGTTCCTTGGTCTCCACCAGAACCTCCCTCTTTCCCAAGATGTGGCCACACTGCTCCAAGTTGTAGGTGTGGATCATTTGACTTTCTGTGGGGAATAACTCAGGGGTAGGAACTCCCAGGTAATAAAGATTTACCCAGAGAATAAAGACTTATACCCTCCCCTTGGTGGGGGACTTACCAAGTGATGCCAGGCCCTGCACGCCGCAGCCTGCTCCTCCTACACCCAGGGCCCTCAGATGGGGCCAGCATCGGCCTATCATCTGCAAGCACCGGTTACTGAAGCGTGTGGGCTGCTGGCTAGAAGACAGGGTAGGGGGAGCAAAAGTGGGGAGCAAGAAGAGAGGTCAGAGCAGCCACTGGAAGTACTCAAGGTCCTCAGCCCATCCCCCTAAAATGTCTCTGCTTTTGGCAACTTCCCCTATGCTTCCTCTTCCAGCAAGCCTTCCTAGATCTATCTGCCCCACCAGGCCTCCCCATGAAGCTCCAATGGCTGCTTCTCCTTTAATCTCTGTCCCAAAATGTATCATTAATCCTGCACAGTACTACCCTGAGTCCACTTGTCTTTGTCTCCAATTTCTTAGTTCTCCACAGATTTAGAGGCTTTAGAGACCTGGAACCTTAATAGGCCCTGTCAGCTGTGGGATGTGGAGGCCAGAAGACCTAACGGAACTATGGCCTATGTAGAGAAGGGGCAGAGCTTTCACATATCAGGAGGCCATGGTCCCACTGTGATCCTCCCTGGGTAGACCTCATCTGGAGCAGCGGTCAGTTCTGGGCACTGAAGTTTAAGGCACACACTGACAAGCTAGAGTGTCCTCCTTAGGGAGTACAGCCAGGATGGTGAAGGCCTTTCTTCACTCCCGCATGCGATGTCACCTCCTTGCCCCACTCTCTCCTTTTCGAGATTGGGGCCACTTCCTCTCTGGCCCCTTGCTCCTGCCCAGAGCCCTGCCAACCTGACAGGTGAGGATCTCAGTTACCTCTGACATCCAGGCAGGGTCTCCCATGCTTCATTTTACTCCCTGGATATCTTCTCATCTGGGGGCCTTTGCTCCTTGTCTGTACCACCCTCTCCCCTGCCACTTTATTTCTGAAATCATAATCTAATCTCTACTGCCCCTGAAAAGGGTAAATCCATCCATTCCCTATGGTTCTACTCACCATCCCCGAGATTCCCCAAGCCAAAGCATCCCTGCCTGATCCCTCCCTGATGCGGTCCTCCCCACAGAATGGTCTACTACATTTAAGAGTTATATGAAACAAAGTATCAACCTTTATTGAAGTCTCTGCTTTTCTATTACCTCCATTTCCCAATGTAGCAATTCAGCCTCTCCCTTCTCAGAGACCCATCTCTGCTTACAGTCAGCACTGCCTGGTACACTAGGTGCTTAATAAATGGGGACTGAAGGATTGGAATGAAAGCGGGGCGGGGGGGACAGCTGGCATCAAAAGCCAGCCCCCCTACCTCTGCAGAGAAGCCGGGAGAGGAGCCTCCTCATGCTTCTGCCTTGGAGCCAAGCTTGCTCCTCATATCATTATACACTCCACACTAAATACCGTCTACTGTATCTATTATACCACACTGTATTGTTTCAATTTTTTCATGGTTGTCCTTTCCATCAATAAACTTGTTTCTAAACTAAGGGGAGGGAGGTAACGCTTTGTGGTTTATGAAGCATTTTTGTACACGGTTGTTTGATCCTCATAGTTACCCTGTCAAGGTGTTGTTGTTGAATGATACTGGGCCCATTTTACAGATAATGAGACTGAGGCTCAGAGATGTGTTATGACTTATGAGATGATAGGATTGAGAGCAGGGAGGGACCTTAGGGGTCACTGAGTTCAAATCTCTCCTTTTTCTCCTTTTGAGAAAACTGAGGCCCAGAGGGGAGGCTACTGTGTAGCCCGAGTGTGGCTCCTGTGTGTGGCGCCAGGACTCAGGTGTTTATGTTCTGTGCCCAAGCTTACCACTTTCTCCCCTGTTTCTGAAGACCTTGCCTTGGGTGCTTCTGGATCAGGAGCCCAACCCCTCAGCAGCCCCTGGCCCCACTCACCAGGGGTGTAGAGGGGCCACTTGGAGAGAGATGATCTCCCTACAGCCAGCCCCCAGGGCCCAAATGACTTCATGGCCGACTGGATCTGTGGCACTCCTGTTGGGAAGAGAAGCTGAGTGAGGGCCCACTTCTGACCCTCCTAGGTGCTCCTGGGAACTCCTCGACCAAGGCCACCTTCACCCGACACTTCCTCCTGCCTCCCTCCTTGGAGGCTGCACAGTGCATGGAGGTTTTCTCTTTTTAAAATGTTACTCACATTTTTTGTTTTTATATCACCTTCATTTCCAGAACATATTCCTCCCCCTCCCCAGTGAGTCATCCCTTTGTAACACAGAATCGAAAAAAAATTTAAAGAGTAATTCAGTAAAACTATCAAATATAGCAATTGAGTCTGACTGTAAATGCAATGCTCCACATCCACAGCCTCCCACCTTGGCCAAGAAGGGAGGCAGGTAAGGGGTGTGTGTGTTACAATGTTCAAAGGGCTTTCCCCATCACAATCCTATGAAGAAGAAAGCTGTACAAGTATTACCATTTTCATTTCACAGATACAGATACTGAGGCCCAGAGAGGTTAAGCCACCTCCCCAGGGTCACATAGCTGGTGTCTAGTACTCCTGCCTCTGTACCCATTCCCTCTCACTATACCACTGAGGTAGTAGAGTAAACCAGTGGTCATCTCAGACCAGGGGTCAGAAAATGCTTCTTAGAGGGAGAACTTTCGCAACCAAATGACATTTAGAGGTGGCACTGGAGAGATTTGGGGGTGAGGCAACTTCCCCTGCCTCATGGGATCTCACTTATTGATGCTTCCCCTCACCCCCACATTACCCCCATCAGACTCACCTGTAGGTGACAGCTTGCAGGGCCCTGCAGTAGCAGCTGGCCAGCCAGAGGGAGCGGTCTGTGAGGACATTGGGGCAGTGGGAGATGCGCAGAATCAGCAGGTTCCCACCAGCAGCTTTGAGTAAGGACTCCAGCCCTGCTTCCAGGCACCCTCTGGGAACAGTGACCAGGTGGTCAGGAGGCTGCTCAACTTTGTCCCAACACCGATTGTCTAATCCAACAAGCATTTATTAAACCCCTAAAGATATACCAGGTACTGGGAATGTAAGAACCAGAAAAAAGTGGTTCCTAAACTCAAGGAGCTTACATTCCATTGGAAGGAAATTAGGCTCATGGATTTTGGGCTGGAGGGGCCCCCAGAGGTCAGTTAGCCCGGCCATTCCACGTTGGAGATGGAGAAACCAAGGCCCAGAGATGTGAAGGAGGCTGGCTCTGGACCTGGTTCAAATTCATTCTCTGGCAGATACTACCTATGTGACCTTGGACAAGTCATAGTCTCCTCATTTCTAATAATAAGAGCTAGGCGTTTATCTAGCACTAGAATTTCCAAAGCACTTTACTTATATTATCTTACTTGGTCTCCCCCAAAGCCCTGTCAGGTAGGTGCCATTTTAATCCTCATTCTTCAGATGAAAAAACAGGCTGAGAACTTAAGCGACTTGTCCAGGCTCCCACAGCCAGCAGAATTTGAACTTGGGTCTTCCTGACTCCCATATTCTATCCTCCCAGTAGAATGTAAGAGTAGTGACACATTTTTGTCTTCGTATACTCAGCACAGTTTCTGGCACACATTAAATGCTTAAGCAATGCTTGGTTGGATAAGACTGAAGACGGGGCCTTCTCCCTGCTCCCCCCTCCCAACTCCACCATTTCATGCTTGACCTGGCTTGTCCCTGGCCCTCCTGTGTACAGCCTCTATATCCTGGGCAGAGCCCTTCTCAGCCGTCTCACTCCTCAGGCCCTCATACTCCCTACCTCGTGCTTCTTAGGTACTCTTCCTTGCCCTCCTTCTTTCCCCGCTGCCTGGGTTTCAGGTTCTGTAGAGTCAGCGAATGTGTCTGGGTGCACCACTGGGACAACATTGCCAGGAACTGGGAGGGGAGGAGAAGCACATGTGAGGGTCCCAGGGCACAAGCCAGGAGATGACACTGGCGCTAACAGAGAATGAAGGCAGAGGACGCTGGCAAAAACAATCTATCCCAAAACACTGAGGAAGCACCTACTGTGTGTTCAGCCCTGGGCTTCCGACGTTTTCAACTCCAACGTCTAGTTGGAAAGAGAAGCCTTCCTCCCACCCAGGGAACGGAGAACAAGGGAGAGCACAAGAGGCCACGCAGACTGGGACAATGGAGAAAGGAGAGACAAGGGGAGGCTGGGCCAGGTGAGGAGGCACTGGGGATTGTGCGGGGCCTCCAAGGACAGGGAGAAGCTTTTTTGTTCTTTCTTCAATTTTATTAATATCTTTTGGTTGTGCAAGATTGAGACTTCCCACTCTTTTCTCTTCCCTCTTCCTTTGCGGAGAAAACTGTGGGAAGAGCATTTATTAACCACCTACCATGCGCTGAGCACTTTACAATTAGTATATCATTTGATCCTCACAACGACCCAGGGAGGTAGGTGCTGTCATAATCCCCATTTTACAGAAGGGGAAATTGAGGCAGACAAGAGATTAAGGGACTTTCCCAGGATCATACAACTAATAAGCATCTAAGGTCGAATTTAAATTCAAATCTTCCTGACCAATGGCTCAATGCTCTGTCTGCTGTCCTATCTACTTGCAGAGATTCATCTCTCATGACAAAGAATTTTCAAAAAGAAAAAAACAACTGTTCAAACTAATAATCCACTGAAAAAGTCTGGCATCATTTGTAGCGTTCTCCAGCCACAGTGCTCCACCTCTGCAAAGAAGGAAGGGGAGCTAACTTTTCTGCTTTTCTTTGGGGCTGTGCTTGGTCATTATAATTAAACAACATTCACTCTCAACTGATCTGTGGTTCTTTTTTCTTTTTTTTTTCTTCTAGCTTTAAATGTATTCCCTCCCCTCTCCCATTAGATATCAAGAAAATTTTTAGCATTCATTTTCACAAGATTTTGAGTTCCACATTTTTCTCCCTCCCCTATCCATGTCTGAAAATGGGGGGCAGTCTGATACAGTTTATACATGTGCTATCATGTAAAACATATTTCCATATTTGACAGTTGTGGAAGAAAGAAAAGGAAGAAAAAAGGAGAAACAAAAGGAAAATATGTGGTTCTTCTTGCTATAACCACATAACTGAAGTCATTGTATGCGTTGCCTTCCTAGTCCTCCTGCCTTTTCTCTGCATCAGTTTATAAAAGTCTTCCCATGTTTCTCTGTCTTCATCACAATAATCATTTTTCATGGACCACAACTTACTAAGCCCTTTCCTAGTCAATGGGTGTCTACTTTGTTTCCACTTCTTTGTTATCATGAAAATGGTTGCTATAAATATTCTGGTGTATGTTGGTCTTTTCTTTGCATCAATGACCTTCTTGGAGTATGTCCATGCCTAGCAGTGGAATCTCTGGGTCAAAGGAAACTGACTTTCAGTCACTTTCTCAGTGCAATTCCAAACTGCTTTCTGGAATGGCTTGTTCTGTTTACCATTCCACCAATATGACAATTCCCAACTTTAGCCATCTTTACCAGTTTACTGTGTCAGAGGTGAGACCTCAGAGTTGTCTTAATGTGCATTTTTCTCATTATTAGTGACTTGGGGCATACTTTTTTTTTTTCCTTTTTAGAGGAGGAGGGCAGGGCAGTTGGGGCTAAGTGACTTGCCAAGGTCACACAGCTAGTAAGTGGTAAGTGTCTGAGGCTGCATTTGAACTCAGGTCCTCCTGACTCCAGGGCTGGTGCTCTATTCGCTGTGCCATCTAGCCACCCCTGGAGCATACTTTTTGAAAAAAAAAGTTAGAAACAATTTTTGGAAGCATTCTTTCATATAGTTATCCAAAGTTTACAATTCTTTTTATAAGTTTATAACTTTTGACCACTTATCTATTGGGGGATAGTGTTTGGAGTTATATGTTTATGTTGTTGTTGTTCAGTCATTTCAGTCATGTCCATCTCCATGACCCCATTTGGGGTTTTCTTGACAAAGATACAGAAGGGGTTTGCCATTTCTTTCTCCAGTTCATTTTACAGGTGAGAAAATTGAGGCAAACAAGATTAAGTGACTTGCCCAGAGTCACACAGCTAAGTGTCTGAAGCTAGATTTGAACTCAAGAAGCTGTATTCCTGATTCCAAGGCACCATATATTTGTGCTAGTTGTCTTTGTAACTGTATTTATGTTAGTTATCTATATAACTTTGCTATCACATTTTTATCAGAGATGTGCAACACAGGAATTTTTTCCTAGTTGATTCCTTCCCTTCATAGTTGCATTAATTTTGTTTGTGCAAAAGTTTTTCAATTTCACGTGTAATAGGGGCTTGGACAATCCCAGCCTTTACAGAGTATTCGGTTCATTCAATTTTCATGTGAACTGGTGCAGACTCAAGTATCAAGTCTAGGTTTTCTGGACCACTCACCATAAGGTGAAGAAAAAAAAAAATCTTTTGATTAGCTGCTGAACTGGAACTCAGAGGCAGGTCAATATTACCCAAGAGGGCAACTTGTTGTCTCTTTCCTACCTGGCTTCAATTAAGGGAAGACATGTTTTAAGACTCCAAGCCTCAATCTACCCCAATGGGTCCACCTATGGCCATGAATATGAATTTCTGTTTTTTGCCTCTGTGTGTTATATTTCTCCTGTTTTGAAGTGAGGGAATATTAGAAACGGTTTGACAAAATGGGCTGTGGGAGGCTGGAAGAGTGAATCTCTACAAGTCTGGGGAAAGGAGCATAGTGTAGAATTGTTACCAGGTGAGGCATCAGCTGAACTTTGAGGAGCAGGACTAGTCAATGGGTGTCTAGCCAACTCATCCAGCAAGAATGCCAAGTTCAGAAATGAACTTGATGGGGCAAATGCTCATAGCAGCTACTTTAAGTAGAGCCCACTCCTCCCAGGGCCTGAGGTAGCAAAGATGATAATATGCTCCTGGCTCTGGGGGAAAATGCTCTGGAAATTCTCATAAAATATCCCTTTGTGAAAGGAATATTAAATGGTTAAATGACACTGGACACTGACCATGAATCGATGGTGTTTAAAATTGGGGAGGACACACTAGAATGGGGGCTAGAGGTGATAGCATTATAGAAAAACACCCTATTACCCCTCAATAGCTCCCTGAGAACCCTGAGTGGGGAGCTGTAGCCAACCTTTCTCTTGGGAACCCATCTCATCATTGTGAGTAGGAATTGAGAGAAGGATCCCCAGAGTTGATTAAGGTTACATACATGTAGCTTTAATTTTTTTTCACAGATTGAGGTATCCCATTAAAGTCATGCAACATCATCAGGAGAATACTGCAATTAAAAAAGATGGTCCTTTACTTTATGGAGGAACTTAGAGTCAGTAAAAGTGCTGAGCTGTTATTTGGAAATTGGCAAAAGCAATTTTGCCCACTGTCATCTTCTTTTCAATTATGGGTCTGTCTCATTGTCCTTGTGTCGTTTTTATTCAAACTGCATGTACTGATGGTCAAGCTTCAGTTGGATTGTCCACACAATTACATATTAGACATAATATACATGGACAATAGGTATTCGTCATCCACTTGGTGTTTCCTGTGTGCATAGTTAGGATGAACTAGATCTCATGTTCTTGGAATTGATTCAATCAGGACATTTCCATCTGCATACAGGAGCATCTAGGAGACCTTACTATCTATAGGGAGCCTTTCATTCCATTGGGGCTTTGCTGAATAACCTCTAGGATTGTGGCAGGCACCTTTGGTGAGCATACCTGAGTTCCTGTTTTATGCCTCTCATAATGTTGATGATCAAAGGGTTAAACCAAGTTATCTCTGTTGTCAGATTTCTCAAGGAACCAAGGGACAATTTTGGCATATCCATGGGAGACACCTTATTGGACAGCCTTCAAGGGGATGTTTTGTTCTACTAAATCAAGTGCTTTTGTAAAAATAGTCCAGAAGCATTGAGACACAGTGGGATATTGTACTCTCTGTGCCTTTTAGTCAACTGCATTACCATAAAAATATGGTCTGCTGCAGGATTTTTTTTTTTTGGTCAAAGGTGGCCTGTTTCTCAAGCCTTGCATCAAGGATGCCTTTGATGTGTGTGATTATCCTCAAGCATTTTATAGATATGGGGAACTAGGGGTGAGGGTCTAAAGTTAGAGTGTTTGCTTGGTTGTCTTTTTTTGGAAGTATTGTGTAAATGCTGGTTATTATAGTTATATATGTCAGTGTCTAATCCCATCCCTAACCTAGCAGAATGCCCTACATGCAGTGGGTGCTTAACAGATGGTGTCTTGAATGGAATCTAAACTTTGTATCTCCCTCTCCCCTTCAGTGCCCAGTGCATTGTTTTGTATACAGTAAGCACTTAATAACAGTTGAACAATGAGGGACCATTGAAGGGTCTTGGACAAGGAGTTACCTGACTAAAGTGGTATTAACCTGGTGGTCATGTGTCTCATGAACTAGAAGGAGATGATGCTGGTGGCAGAGACCAGCTGGGAGGGCTTGGAAGGAGGGGAGAGTGGAGGGATGGTAGGGTGGGGTGGGAGCAGGAGGCTGGGCTGGGTACCTTGGAGCAGACTCGGGCATTCTCTAGCAGCACTCGGGTCCAGACAGCGGGATGCCGAGCCACAAACCTCCAGTCCTTGCAGACCTCAGCAGCATGCAGGAGGGTTCGAGTGTCCAGGTAGGTGAAGATACAGAAAAGGGCCGCCCGCATCTTCAGAATCTCTGGGCTGATGACTTCGTTGGAGCGTGAGGGGCTGCCACCATCAGCCTGCCGGCCCCGCCCGCTGCCCCCCTCTGAGCGGGCTGAAGGACCTAACACAGTGTCAGCGGGGCGCACGGTGGGGAAACTGAGGCATGGGGTAGGGGAGGAGAAGGCAAGGAAGGGAGTGGTGGGGAGCTGGGCAGGAACAGGAGGGGCATGTCAGGTATTGGGGGGATGAAGGGGCTGGGCTATGGACATCCCTGGAGAGCATGGACAGTGTGCTGGGGAGGGGACAGGGATAGGGAATCCTGCTCCCTATATGGATAGACCTTTGACTAGAGGCAAGGGTGGGGAGAAAGTAACAGGAGGGGCCAGGAAATATTCAACCACCTGGCTGAAGAGGTTTTCTCATATTCTTTGCTTCCCTTTGGTTTTGGAAGTAAAATTACTTTGGCGGAAGCATAGGTTTTGTTCCTGACCTTCTCAACGGCCCTGGGTAAATCACTGTATCTTTCTGGGCCTCAATATCTCTTTTCTGTAAAATAGGAATGGTCATCTCACAGGTGATGAACTGAGACATATGGGTGCGTGTGAGTTTTCCCTCCTCTGGGTGAGGAGGGAGCTAGAAGGGACCTCAGAGCCATCTAGTGCAAACTCCTTCCTTTATGGGTGAGGACACTGAGGCCCAGGTGATTTGCCCACAGCCACAGCAAGTAGTAAGTGTCAGAGGTGGGATACAAACTCAGGTCTCGGCCTCGAGAGTCAGGGAGGCCTCTTTCCACTGGGCCCTAGGTAACAGGGAAGGAAAGGGGCACTGAGGGGCAGGGGAGGGAAAAAAAGAGGCTTTGGCTGGCCGCTTCCCGGCTCCCCCCTCCCAAACCACAATGACCGAGGGCCTGGGCACTCACCGGACAGACGGCAGCTGCTGAGGGCTCGAGGTGGCGTGGGTCCGGAGGCTGAGGCTTCGGAGGGCCCTTCAGCCTCAGACTCAGTGGTCCGGGAGCCCACGTCAGAGACATCGCCCTCCTCGCCCTCTGTGCTATGCCGGCGAGGCCGCCGCTGCCAGTTCTGAATGGCCTGGCGCCTCAGGCCCGAGCTCCGGGGCACCTGGGGCCTCTCCAGGCCCCCTCCACCCTCAGCCCGGGCCCCTTGTCCTCCAGCCCCGCCGTCCCCAATGGCTGCCTCCTCCAAGGGGCCGGGGTCTGCCGCGTCACTGTCGTAGCAGCCGGAACTCTGGGACACGGCCTTCGCACGGCTGGAGGCCCTGGGTGGAGGCAGGAAAGGCCAGAGGAGGCAGCAGTGAGGAGGGGTTGGGTCAGGAAGGCCCGGTCAAGGGTGACCCACTCTTTCAACATCCTTCCCAAATTCCCCCTCCTCCAGGGAGCCTTCCCAGATTGGTCAGAGAGGAGTAGACAGGTCAGTGCAGGCTCTGCCATGATGGCTGAAGAAGGGAGAGTGGAGGGTCAACAGCTCTTCCCGGGGGAATAGCTGGGTGGGGGTAGGATGGGGAAGGGGTGCTTGGGGGGGGCTGGGGTCACAAGAGCTTACCCTGTGCTGGAGGAGGAGCGGTGATTAGACACGGCGAATGTGTTGTGCATGATGGGACCTGAGTGCCGGTCCCGCTGTGGGGGGGGGGCAGAGGGGAGGATTGGGAGAT
>CM053585.1:17103930-17136445 GCA_028646515.1 Pseudochirops corinnae
TCCCCTTCTTCTACATCAACAGGGGAGTTCATGCCTTCTCAACAATGGGACAGAGTTTGCACCTTCCACACTTAGCACTTAGTACTGTCCATCCACTTAGTACTAAGTGCTAAGTATCCTGCTAAACCAATTACTATTACACTGAGTTCTCTGACACTCCAGTGTGTACCAGAAGTTCATAGGTCTAGGATTGGAAGAGACTTCAGATGCTATCTACTATCCCCCGCTATGTTACAGATGAGGAAGATCAGGCCCAGGGAAGCTGAGTCACATTGCCAAGGTTACACAGTAATAAACATCAGAGATGGAGATTTAAACCCAGGTCCAGGTCCTGAGCTAGGGCTCTTGCCTCTTCATCCCTCTGCCTTCCAATATGCAGGACACTCCATTTCTTCTTCATCGGCATCATTATCTACTGAGCTATTATTACCTTGCTCTAATGGCCTCTACAAATTGTAAGAAGGCAACTCTTCCTAGAATCCATTTCTCCAACCATCCAATTCTCTTTTCTTTCTGCTCACCAGGGACTCTCTCTACCTCCCCAATAGGCAATAGGAGTTTGCAATGCATTATTTTGTTTTGTAGGGCCCATCCCCTCTCTGGGACTACTTTATAACCTGGCAAGTGGCCCAATCTTTGGCATAAGATGGCTTCCCATCAATCCATTATCTCATGTGCTCACTGCACATCAAGGATTCTTGGCAGAACTCTCTGCCCTTACCAAAGGTCTTGACCATGAATTTGAGCATCATACCATTAATCTATCTATCAGAGCTTCTCTGAGCTGCAGCTGTGGCTAGGCCATAGGTGATGGATATGTTACTGGTCATGCCAACACTGATGGTGCAATTTCCAGTGGGAGTCACAGGTGGTCAGTGGCACTTTATGTGATAGATATTTTCAGACTCACACCATCTACTGAACAGGGAATGTTTCCTCATTGGTCTTCCCTATACTAGAATGTAGACTGAACCCCTAACTGGCTTGTGCCTCTACCCACCCTTGGCAGACAGCGTCCAGTACTTGCACTATTCACTCACTCAAAGGACTTCTCAAAGATAGACATCCCCGTTCAACACCAAGAACTCCAATTTATGTTTTAGAGAACAAGCCTCGCTGTCATAGAATTCTTGTGACCATGATTCTCTTGGCATAAAGCTGGCCCCATGCCAGCCTAGTGTGGCCATACCATGCAAATATCTTACCTGCATCTGAGGCGTTTTACCAAGTCTTTGAAAACTCATTCATACTTCTCATTCCAAAATCTCCAAATTGTGTCTATGGGGTGGGCTGACCCTTCTCGCCCCTCCTCCATTCAGTTCTTCCCAAACATAGGACCATGAGTGAGATTATTGAGAGGCTTAGCAGTAATAGCATAATAATAAATTTCTGATAACCTCTAAGTCCCAGGAAAGTCTTTGGTTGGTGATGATTCCTTGGACATGGTTAACTGGCATGCACCTCCACTCAGTAAAGACAGTAAATCTGTATTTACACGTTCTTGACACACTGCCACCCAGGTACTAGACAGAGGCTCTTTAAAACTCATACTTTCCCATTGATGCTACAAACCAACATTTTCCAACCAACTTCACACCTTTTTCATGTTCCAGAGAAGATGAGGTCATTCTGACAGCACAGATGCTCCTTGAGAGCAAAAACTCCCATTTTTTGTCTGTACCCCAGCACCTCACAAAGGGCTTGGCACAGAACTTGGCATAGAGCCTGGCACAGGCCAGCTGCTTAACGTGGACTTGCTGATGGACAGATTGGTTCAGATATGCCAATGTCACATAGTTCATGTGTCCTAAGCCACTGAAACATGACTGGTTCCCTTGAGATTCTTTGGGGCATACTTTCAAAATGGTAGAATCCTTCTGGGTAGATAAAAGCTATCTTCTTCTCCCTTATGCTGGAGCCGTGAAGATATGAGTTTGAATCCTGCATCAGACACTCTGTGTGACCCTGGATAAGTGACTTCTGTCTGCCTTGGTCTCTTTATCTGTAAGATGCAGATATTAATGATACTTACTTCACAAGGTTGTTGTAAGAATCAAATGAGATATTCATAAGGCATTTTGTAAACCTGAAAACAATGTATGTGTTTCTATTTATTTCTCCTTCCTTTTTTTTTCCAATTATAAAACCACAGTCTAGGACATCTTGAACTGGTGGCACAGTAGACGAATTCACTTTAGTTTTTTCATTCATTGCCCAATAGGTAACACAGTCTGGATCTGTCCAGGCTTTTCCCATTCTACCCGCTTTGAGCATGCAGACTATGGTACTCTTGGACCGTACCATCCATTCCTACTTCTCTCGGTTGGTCTTTCAGCTCCTCCACATCCAAGAAGGCATTCTTCTGAATCAATCTTGCCAAGGTTTGGAGTTGTAGAAGCAGAACCTAAGTTGAACGTTGCTTTTTGGGTACACTACCCACCTCCCCCCAGCTATGGTATTGCACCAGCATTGACAATGAGCTTCTTCCTCCAATGGTCCTTCCGTTCCTCAGGCACCAGAGCCATCTCTACTTCCCTGGCTCTGCTGTCAAAGTAGAGAAGCCATTGGTCTTTCAATATTTGCTATCACCACTGGCTTCTTTCCTTCTTTAATCCTCCAACAGGAGGTGTGAATTGTCAGCTTTGAGCGCCACCTCGATAATTGCAATATTCTCCTAATACTTTGCCAAAACTAGAGTTGATCCTAGTTGATACTGATACCAAAATACAGAATTCAGAGTTGGAAGGAACCTTAGCAGCCACCTACTCCAACCCATACACAAAAGGAAGCTCTACTCTAACATACCAGTCCAGTGGTCATCTGGCCCCAGTTTATACCAGAGATGTGCACTGGGTCTAGATAGAATGGAGTCGTGTCCTAACAACATCCACATCCATCTTCCTTAGGGAACTTCAAAATCCCCTTTATGTAGCCCAAATATGGTCAATCCCAACCCCCCAAATACACTCGTGAGGCATCTTCTGCATATCTCTCATAGAATTAGAATCCAATCCTCACTGGGATGAATGAGCCAACATAGAAGGACACTGTATTGTAGAAGGACACTGTATTGTCAGTCTTCATAGGCGTTGTTGGGTCCTATGAATCCAGATAGAAAAGAAATCAAGAAAAGCACTTGGGGTACAGCTTAGTTTTTGAAGTCTGAGATGGTCCCGCTCCCCAATCCCGTAAGCATTTCATGAGGCCAGTTGAGTAGATCTCAGTTTCTAATGGATATTCAATGCCTAATTCTCCTCTTGAATGTATTCAGTTACATGTAATGGAGAGGGGGGAGAAAATATTAAATCATTTTTTTAAATGTACTTGACCCACACACAGCCATCTAGTTTATATTTTGTAACCAGCTAGCCTGGTCTCTTTAGCTTGCCTCTGCTGGTCTTTTTCTTGCATCAGGCTGCTCCAAAGCCCCCTTTCCCTTCCAGGAGAGATGGCTCTTCCCATTTGGCCACACCCCCCCCCCATTCCCTCCCCAGTAGACTTGTCTTGATTTCCCACAGCAGAACTTGGGTAATTCAAGATAGCCCCTCACTTGACATCAATGACCTATCATACCAGGAGAGATGTCTTAGAACCCCATGGTGCTGTTTCCTGTTTTATTAGTAAACCTTCCTTCCTCTGATACTCTTCTTACACATCCGTTATGTCAGTTCTGATTAGCTGGGAAACTGTTCTTATCATTGATGAAGCTGCAGCTTTATCAATAACAAAATCTCATGTACATTCTTGAGACTTTGAGTCAGCCTGGCATATAGAAGCACTGCCACCCTAATCATGGCCCTTAGCAGAAGCTTCTTCATCCATAACCCAACCAGAGACCTCTCCCTTTTCTGGGAGATGGTTAGGCACAGCATATAGGTGTTGTCAGCTTTCCCTGTACTAGCAAACTGGCTGTCCAATGATCAGTTCCCATTTAATCAACAAGCATTTATTAATGCATATATGAGTAAGCTTACGGCTCGGTAGATTCTGGTGTTGTCTCAGATTCCTTTTTTTGGTAATACTTAAGTCCTAGATTTTCCCACATCTTTCACATTTGTATCTCCCCTCCTGCTGGTGTCTTAGAAACCAGTCCCTTGATGTCCTCAAAAACGTGTTGCTTCCAGAACAAAGTTATCCTGTCTCTTCTTAGTCTAGACTTGTCGGTTTTCTTCTATACCAATACCATTTCCCTTCTGGGTACATCTAGGACTGTGATTATAGAATCCAAGTGTGACGCCTCCACTTTTCCTTGATAGTGAAAAGAGTTTGTTATAACAGTCTACGCAGATCTTTTCCAATTTTCTTGTTTCTTATCCTCTCCTTTCTTTTTTATCCTTAAATGCCCTCAGGATGATGTTGCTTAAATTGGATCTCTCACCATGCTTTTTATTTGCTTTCTGAGTCAGTACTGCTCATAAGCTGCTAACATCTTTCTGTGTGAGATTTTACAGATGTACATGTTTCTCCGCCTTCTACCCCAAGTAATGTGGTAAGCACTGGGAGTACAAAGAAAGGAAAAAAAACAATTGTTTCCCTCAAGGAGTTTACATTCTAATGAGGGAGTTAACCCAGAAATAAGTAGGTACACACAAGATATATACCAAGATATGTACGAAGAGGGAAGGTAATCGCAGAGAGAACAGCTGCAGTGTCCACTGATAGTTGAAAACCTGAAATTTTCAATGTGTGCACTTCCTAAGCAGGTCCCCTGGAATCCCCCAACAATCCCCCATGTTTTTCTGGGTTGGTCCTATACCACCCACTTATCCCAACTGTGATATATTCCAGCCAGCACTCAAAGGATTCCTCATTTGTTAGATGGGGTCACTCCCCTGAAAACCTTCTGTCTTCAGCCCCCCTTCTTAGAGTTGGTATACCACCTTTATGTCTGAACTCCATTCTTCTCCATCCATTCTGTATCTGGATTTGCTGGAGTCAACACTATTATTGTGCCACGATCCAAGGAAGATGATACATGAGCTGCTCTAGGTGAGGGGCAGGGTTGTGAGTTTGAAAGAAAACTCGTCCTGGGTTCGAAACCCAGCTCTTTTGCTTACTACCTGTGTGATTCTGAGTAAGTCATCTGCTTTCCCTGCAGCTCAGTTTATTACCTGTAAAAGGAGATTTTGGAATAGGTGGCTTCTGAGGTCCCTCCCAGCTCCAGACCATGTATGGTCCTTTGTTCTTCTTCTGGCAAGCATGGTCTTCATTTATTTCTTCTTTCACTAGGAAGTCCCCAGCCTTTCTTACTAATAAGTCCTGGTCATATTCATCATTAAAGAATTCCTAAATAGTATCATTAACAGTTGTTCTCATGGGACTACCTTGCTGTTTCAAGCACTGTACATAGTACCATTACTCTTTGTCCAGCCATACATTCCATAGCATGTACTTGCCATCTCTTCCCCCTCCCTCACCAACTGTTCTCAGCATATCATTGTCCTCATAATCAAAAGCCACTTCCATGACCTTAGTGTGCCCCAGACTTCCAACCATATCCATGACAGCTCCTAGAGCTGATTCTCCATCCCAGTGTAACCCAGCCATTCTGCAGTGTTGACAAACACCTGAGTGCATTCTCCACAAATAATATAATGGCTCTTTTCAGTAGCTGGTCTGACCTGTAAACACAAAAGCACACGTCAGAAAGCTGCCTGTTCATTCGTGACCTGAAGAGAGAATTTTTCCCCCTCTCTAGATGCCTGCATTAAATAGGACAAGCAAAATGGAGACCCCAAGACAAGCCTAAACGATGTAGCACCTGGAGCAGCCCCCCTTCCATGTAGCATCCCTGAAAATCTGTGCTAGTTTTAGGATATTTTGTGGGTCAGCATGCACTCAAAAACATAACTTAGAAGCCCCCACCAATGTGTTTAACATTGTGGCTAGTTAGAGGACATAATTACTTCATAGTAAAAGAATATAATAAAATAGCCTCATGAAAACATTTCTCCTTCTTCCCCACAAACCTACCACAAAGACACACAAATCAGCAGGGAGGGTGGACATGCAGATGGATCTCTCTTAGGGGACCAGGGCATATTCCAAGCAAGTCATGCAAGCCCAGTGATGCCTTCTGGTGATGTCTTGGCACTGCCCTTCCTGGCTGAGCTCCTTAAGGAGTGTGATCCTCTGCTAGATCTGGGGTCCTGCATCTAGGAGTCATTATGTTTCTCTCCCTCTTCAGGGGGTGTAACATTTTGCTGCTCCCACTTTTCTGAATCTCCTGGGGTCAAGTCCTTAGCTGAGATCCTCTTGCCTACAGGAGGAAAAGTAGGCTGTGCCTTATTTCTTTTCACTTAGAATCTGAGCATCAGCTCTTTTAAAAAGGCAGTGCTGTCACTTCCCCAACCCCACTAGTCATCAGGCTAGGAAAGAAAACCTCAGCTACTTTCTCTTCATAAGGAGAGACATATGTCACTTCCCATACTCTTTACTTTCTAGGAACCCAGAATAAACCATGAAGCCAACTGGCGCCTAGGGGCATTAGTCTGTGTTTGAATTCTTCCCGTTAGCAGAATCCTCTGTCCAGAGCCTTGGTAGGCTGCCCCTTCAGTCTGAGTTGTTCCTCAATACCATCATGTATCCCCAGCTAATCATTTTTAGGGGCTTCTTTCTAACAAATTTAAAAGGACTGCGTGGTTCTCCTCAGCTTCCTCCTCCAACCAAAATGCTTTGGGCTAGCCATGCCATTGAAATTAATTGAGGAGGGAAGTGACATGGTCAGATCTGCCATGGGAAAATCACCGTAGCAACTGTATAGACTACATCTCAATCCAAAGCAAGTCTAATCCCATCTACTTACAAGGTAGATTATGGGGGGAAGGGAGTGACAACCCCCTGAAAAAGTATTATACTAATATGGTCTGTGGCAGAGCTTTATCCACCTTTTGTGGGTCCTGTACCCCCGTGGCATCTGGGGAAGCCTATAGAACCCTTCTTGAATGATGTTTTTAAATACATAAAATAAAGCAGGATTACAAAGGAATCCATTCAGACTGAAATACAGTTATTGAAATAGTAAAAAGAGCTTGGGAAGCCCTGGTCTATGGGATATATTTGTGGTTTTAGTGAGGAGGCTTCTGGAAGGCATATGAACCACCACCACCACCAGTCCTATTCTCTGAAGCCCTTTGCCAGCCTCTTCCTGAGCTCCCGTCACCATCCGTCCGAGGACAGCTTTCTGGCTATACTTGCACCTTTTATGAATGGAGGCACTTGGGCCAGGAGATGGAGTGCCATTTCACCCACAGCATTGGGCAGGGGAGGGAAGCTCGAGTCAAGCCAGGCCAGGCCTCTGTCTCTGGTGAATAAATGACCAGGTTCCTGACCCTTTCTTCTCTCCCCAGGCACTAAGACGTCGACCAGGATTCTCCAAGATCTTACACATCAAGGTGGAAGGTGGCTGCTAACCCTGGACAGGGGGGCCAGTGGGCACCCCTCACCCACCCCCTCCACCCAGAGGCTCTGGAGTGAACCCATGCCTCCAGCAGGCAACATCTTTGGACACCCCCACCCAAGGGATGCAGGTTTGGACTTGACCTCAAGGGGCCAGTTAGCAGATGCTGGTCTTGGAGCCAGAGAGACCTTGGTCCCCTCCAGAAGCCTTCTGTCTGAAGGCTCAGTCACATGGAATACCATCTGCTATGGAGTCAATGGCTTGGGGGGGCCCCTCTTCTCCTTCCTTGAGATCTTGGAGCTCAGTGCCCCCTTGCCTAAGCCTCCACCCCAGGCACTGCCTCCCTTAATAAGGGCTCTTGGACTGAAGCTACCATCTCCTCTTGGGCCCCTGATGATAACCCCAGGGCAGTATGCCCTGCTGACCCAAGTAACCCTAGCAGAACAGGGGCTGATTCAGGGCCCCTCGGAGGACAGGGAGCTCCAGTCACCAGCAGAGGCAGATACTGACATACATCCTATACCCTGTCCTGGCCCCTTCCTTCAAGGGGTCCTGCAATAAACCCCAACTGCCTCCCTAGACCCTTGGTCTCTGAGCCCCACTACCAGGGCTGTTTCCTGTAGCTGATCTATCAAGGTTGTAGGCCACGGAGCCCCCTTTCATCCTCTCATCACCAATCTGATGGAGGGTGCCAACACCAACCTCAATCCCAGTGGTGCATCAAGGGAGCAACCCAGCAGGACCCTGAGTCCCTCTCTGCCACCAGTCTCCATGGAAACTACAGGTGGGCCTGGCTGGGGCAGGACATGCCTGAGACCCACGGCAGCTCTCTGGAGGGGTGGGGGGAGGGCACTAGTGTGACATCTTAGCCCAGTCCCCAAACCCCACCTTCCCCACCCTGGGGACCCTGGCCACCTCTCCAGACTCCAGGGGAAAATGCTGGTCTCTTATATTCCCCTGCTGCTGCTGCCTCCAGTGAGCCTGGGGATGGCCAGGCAGAGATGACAGAGTTAGTATTTATTTCTGTAAGAAGAGATGATCCAGAGATTTTAAAGCAGAGTTATACAATGTGCATGTTTCTGAGCTCTCCACTCTAGACCCTGACCTTGACCTTGACCTGAATCCCCCAACACACAAATCCCTCCCAGGGAGCCTCTGCCTGAGGGGAAGCCCAGGGCTCTGCAGTAAGGAGGTCCTGGGCAGAAAGCTGCCAAGATGCTATTCAGCCTAGCCCACCCACACACACTGTGCCCTGAGAGCCACCAGCCCTGGGGGAGGTGGAGCACAGAAGGAAGAACAGGGCTGAGTTTTCTTTGGGGGGATTGGATTGTTTTGATATATGCCGGCATATTGGTGGGGGTAGAGGCAGAGGGGGGCAGCTTGGAGGAGCTTAACCTAGGGTGTGAAATCAGGCTCCTGCCCTCTGTCTCCCAAGAAATTACCTCTGAGTGACTTAGGTCTAGCACCCCTCACCTGCGGACCCTGCTAGAGGTTCACTGGCAGGGAATCTGGCTCTGAGGCTAGGCTTGGGAGAAGCATGCTGACCCCCTACAGTTTCGATTTCTCTCTCAGTCTCTGTCTCTGTCTGTCTCTGTCTCTCTCTCTTACACACACACACACACACACACAGTCTCTGTCTCATTCTCACAGTCTCTCTCACACACACACATACAGTCTCACACACAGTCTGTCTCACACACACATACACACATATACACACTCATAGTCTCACACACACACACACACACACACACACACACACACACACAGTCTGTCTCTCTCTCTCCCTCCATCTCTGTTTCTCCATCTGTCTCTGTCACTCTCCCCTTTCTCTCTCCCTCTCCCTCTGCTCTCAGAGAGGCCAGACCCCAGAAACCAGGCACACTCGTTCCTCAGAGCAGTAGAAAGAAATCCAAATTTGGAGTCAAAGGACCTGGGGTTTTGACCACCAGTTACCAGCTTTGTGACCCTGGACAAATCTCAGCTGAGTCTGTTTGCCCACCTGTAAAATGAAGTGGGTAGGAGTGAATGGAAAGTCCTCCCAGCTTCAGAAAAATCACTCAGATTCTCAATGTGCCCTTCACAGGGGGCAGAGTCTCACAAACCTTCACTGGTTAAGTTCTGGCTTCCTGAGCTCTGTCCTTGCCTCCGTCCTTGTGTTTCCTCCTCGGCTGACCAGGGCTGCCTCAGCTCTGCAGACCTGACTGGTCAGTTTGAAGGTTTCCCTGATAGCTCTGGTCTTGCCCCTGGCCCAATCTTCTTCTGGGACCTAAGCCCCAGCCAAGGCTAAGTGAGACATGCACCAAAGGAAGCCCTCAGGAGCAGGTCCCCAGTGAACATGGCCCTCAGCAAAGGGCACTCTCTTGTCAAACTCGCTTGGTGGTCTCTGCCTCTGCCTTGGCTTCTCCACTGTCTCTTACTTCATATGTAAACGTCTCTATTTCTCACTCTTCTCTTTGTTCTCCCCTCTCCCTCTGCCTCTAGAGGAGCTTGGGGGCTGGAGGATTTCTCCATCTCTACCTTAGGCCCCAACTAATCCTGTCATGCCTTCACCTCTGCCTTTCAGAGGGAGAACCCCCAGCCCCATGACCTCTCTCCCAGCCCTCCCCACTGCCCCCACTTCACCTACTGCCCCGACCCTTTCCAAGGAGGGGGAAGGGCAGGGAGAGGAGACTGAAATGAGAAAGCACAAGGTTCCTCTGATGATCCTCCCCAGCCCTGTTCCCCACCTGGTGCCTGCTGTCCCCACCAGCCTTGGGTGGGGGGGCTGCTCTTTGGGCAGGAGGAGACGCTTGGTCATCATCTCTAGAAATGAACCCCCAGCCCAAGATGGTAGCAAGGGCTACTTTGGTGGCTGAATTCAGAATCAAGAGGACTTAGGGGTAAATGCTCACTCTGCTGCTTGCTAGCTACGTGACCTTACAAGTCATTTTACTTGTAAAGACTCAGTTTCCTCATCTATAAAATGAAGACAGTTGGAGCAGGTGGCCGCTGAGGGCCCTGTCCACTCTAAATCAAAGATACTCTCAACTTCCCTTCCCGGTCCCTGGTCCCTGAGAAAAGCACAAAGGGAGGTCTCTCCTGGCTCAGGGACATCTGGCTCCTCCCCAAGCCCATCACGAGCATTGCTCCTGATCCACCAGGTCGAGAGACCATTTCTCCCACAGCCCCCCTCTTACCTTCTGACTGTAGGGCCCAGGGGTGTGTGTCTATATACATTGACTCATCTGGGCCTTCACAGGCAGAGTTCTGTGTCAGTACGTTTCCTTCCCTCCTAGAGCCACCAGAGGACTTGGTCCAGGCCTTCCTACTTACTACCTATATAACACTGCCTCCAGGCCTCAGTTTCCTCATCCTTAAAATGAAGGGGTTGGCGGGACTGGTAACATCTAATGGCATTGATTCCTTAGAGGAAATGCAACACATGCACACACACAGACACAGACACACACACACACACAGACACACACACACACACACACACACACACACACACACACCTCCCTACCCCTGACTGCTTCTGGGTTTTGTGACTCATTTCAGGGCCATTGCTAAACCCACCCCCAAAACAGAATCTTTGCTACCAGATTGGGGGAGGAGGGGAAGAGATGCTTCCCTACCAACAAAGATCTGGGCTGGGGGTTTTCATTTTTTTGCCTGTTGGACAATCAAGAGAGCTGGAGCTTAGGATGCCGACCATAAAGTGCAATGAGTTGGGTCCATTAACCCTGTCCTGTGCCCATCATCCTCAGGAGCCAGGGCTACTGGAGGCATGCAGACCCAAGCTCTGCTGTTGAAAACCCACCTGGTCAGCAATGCCTCCCCCAGGAAAGGGGATCACCCAAACTCTTGCCAGGGTCTTAGGGTGTCTGCCTGAAGCACTTTATTTTGGCCCCCCAAGCTACCTTCCCAAAAATGTGATGCTGAGGTGGGGGAGGGGGAAAGGTAAGAGAAGACACCCCCCCCCAGGAATACCAAGGGCCACATCAGGGGCCAATCACCCACAAAGTGTAGGGCATCTCAACTCATCTCCATGGCAATGGAGAACTTGGGCAGGGGAGAGTAGGGTGGACACCAGAGCTGGTGGGCACAGACATCCAGATAGCCCCTAGCCCAATCTCCCATCCCCAGTTTAGCTCAGCTGAACTCTTTAGTAAACAATTATGGGGAAGGAAAATCCTACTCCTTTGACCCCCTTCCCCGCTGGGGCACCCCAGTGGCCTAGCATCCCCCTTCTTGGAGCAATCACCCCTTTGCAGGAGATGCCCACTGGACCACAGCCCCAAGGAGGTAATGGGCCCCAGGGACTCAAGACTGATTGCTGGGGGCGCTGAACCTGGCCTGGCAAGGAGGGGGCCTCAAGTAGGCAGGTACATTGTAACTAGAAGCCAAGGCTTGCCCACCCTTCACCCACAAGTGGAGGGCCAACAGCCTGGGAGGTCCCGTGCAGACAGACTCACCACCCACCCTGTCCTACCCCAGGGCTTACATTGATTTATATATTTCTATATGGAGCGTGTATATATTACTTATTATGGACGGACATATAGGTCCTAGTCTTGGCCCCTCCCCCTCCCCCAAGGCAAGGGGGCAGTGGGGACTCAGAGCCAATTGAGCTCCTGGGGCCAGAACAGAAAACCTAATGCAAACCCTCCTCCCTCCACCCTCGTCTCCTTCCTCGGGTCCCCAGTCCATCTTGGTCCCCCCAACTCGGGCCTCTGACAATCAGGCCAGATCTCCCCACCCCTACCCGTCCCTCAGCTCAAGTGGACAATTGGCTGCCCGGCCTTTGGTCAGAAAAAGGTCTGAGCTGGGCAGAAATGGCCCCCTCCCCAAGGGAGGCCTCTTCCCTGGATTGCTCATCTCCCCCTTTCCCCCACCACCTCCAATAAAGATAGCACAGGGTTCCAAACCCACCACCCCCAGCCCAGGCTGTGGAGCCTGAACACCAAAGGGTTCCCTCCCCCCACCAGGCAGGATAAACGCCTCTGGGTCCCCTTTTGTCCTGCCCCCTCCCCTGCCCTGGGGGCTCCGCTCCAGCATCACCCATAGACGCACTTTGGTGTTGTTGCTTCGTACCCTTTGCCGAATGTATTCTGAGCGTGTACATATCTCTGAGGACCTCACGCGGGCGTCCCAGTTAAGGACTGGGCGTCCAATAAAGATTCTGAAAACCGGCTATGGCTCCCTGGACACAAGCTGGGGGACAGGGGGTGGCGGAGGACTGGGCTCGAGAGGTCTGGGCTTTAATGGGGGGGGGGGTAATACGAGTGTCTCAAGGTGTACACAGCAGACATCACATAAATGCTGGCTGGATAGCCAAAGGCGCTAGGGCTAGGTTGAGAGAGGCCCTGGGTTCAAATTCAGACTGGGATACTTAGTACTCATAACCTTGGCTGGGTGCCCTTCTAGCTGTCCACCCTGAAGCCCTAGGCCCTGCCTCAAGGGCCTGCCCCCCCCCACCCTTTCTGGGAGCTAGACACATCTGGGAGGGGGGACCCCATCCTGTGTTCAGGCATTAGGGCAAAGCCTAGGCTCTCACTGGACGTCAAGAAGAAGGACGCCTCTAGTGGTACCAGACACTAATGACCCACTCAATAGGCCTGGTCAGAGGCCAGATGGGTTAGGTAGCCAGGACCCTTGACAGTGGCAAAGCACAAGGCCTCCCAAAACAACCCATACTGCCCCTCTAATTTCATCAGTAAAATGGGCCAACTACCCCCAGGCCTTGCATTTGGATTAAAATGTGGGGGCTGGGGGAGGCTGGTGACCTCCCCACTTGCTCCTACCCCAGGGAACTACAGGTTGAGCTCCAACAGGCTTCCCAGCTGGCAGAATCACATCCTCTACTACCAAAGCAGCCCATGGTGGCAGCTTCACCTTGAAGCCATCCCCAAGAGGCAGCCCATCCACTCCACTCAGGGATAGCTTCCAGTGTTACCGGGGCTGCCCTTCCCCAGCTCTCTCCCTGAACTCCCAGAAGGAAGGCTCCCATCCCCTACCCCCCAGGCTAAGGGTGAAAAGTTAGAGCAGTGGAAACACAAGAGCTCCCTGACAAGCCAGAGGGCAATCTGAGGGGTGGGGGGACTGCTCTGCTGTGATCACTCTGTGCCCTAGTACTTGACCATGACAAGTCACTTCAGCCCCCACTGTAACACGATGGGTGTGTGGGACTAACAGCTCCAGTTCCCAGGAGCCTGGGAAGCCCCAGGAAGAAGCCCTCACATACATACAGCCCATTTCACCCTGCTCTACTGCCCATCCCACCAGTTCACAGCCTCCCAGCTTCTGCTCTGGCTAAGGCAGCAATCACCCTGCCCAGGTAGCCTGTGGCACATAAGGATCTTGGGTAGGACATATGCCAGCCCCCCAGGTACAACCGCACTGAGCCTCCATCAGGGGAGGCAACACCTCACCCTCTGGGACCCATCCCCAGGTCCAAAAAATCTGCCCGCCACAATGACCCAGGCCTTGAGTTTTATTTAAATAACCTTCCAGGAGAACAGAGCCAGGCGCATTTGTCCCCTCTTGCCCCTCAACACCAACTAACTGTGCCTGCCCTGCAGACAGCTGGGGGAGGCAGAAGGGCCTTCTTCAGTGAGGGCGGCCCCGGCCCCGGCCTCGGCCCACAGGGGGCCCGTCCACGGTGGAGCGCGGGTTCTTAATGGTCTCATCCACAGATACGATGAGGCAGGCGGCCTCAGAAGCAGCAGTGAGGGCATTGATGCGGACCATAGCGGGCTCCCACACGAAGGCTTCAAAGTTGTCCGCGATGTCCTCATTGTTGATGTCTACACCGTACCACATGCCACCCTGGCACAGACAGTACAGGGGCCTCCGTCAACCACATGGGGCTGACCGGGACGAGCAGCCCCCCAAGCCCAGGGCTCTGAGGAAGGCGCTCTCTGGCCACAGCCCAGCTCACGCACACTGAATGCTGGAGGGTGACCCGCCTAGATCCTGCCCCTCAGCCCAAGGTCAGCAGCAGGCATCCCCTCCTGGCACCCAATCTCACACATGGACCATACCCATGGATCCTCTGGGCACGATGAGGGCACCAGAGCAGTGGGACCACTACAGTACAAAGCAGGACCCCAGCCTGAGACATAGGTAAGAAGGCTCTGTCCAGTGTTGTGGTGGGCATTCCTGGGGCCTTCCAGCTCTGGGGAGATTCTGTGAACTCCACAAGTTTGTGGCAAGCAAGGCCAGGCCTGGGCCATGCTGCCTCCCACGTACCCCCAGGGCAGGGACCCACCTGTGCGTGCTTGGCCCGAAGCTTGTTGAGGATGTTGGTGGCATCGAAGCCAGCGTTGTCGCACAGCTGTCTGGGGATGATCTCCAGGGCTTTGGCATAAGCCCCGATCAGCAGCTGCTGCTTGCCAGGGATGGTCCTCGAGTAGTCCCGCAAGTATTTGGAGAGCTCCATCTCGATTGCGCCACCCCCTGCGACCACCGAATCATTCTGCAGAGAAGCCAGAGCCCACTGAGGGGTGCAATGCCAACAGGACCTGCCTGGGCAAGAGCCTCTGCGAGAGGACCCTGCTCCCCACCACCACCTGATGGCAACCTGACCTGTCCCTGCCCCAGGAGCCCCTGCACAACCTAGCCCGGCACATGATGGCTGGCCAAATGCTGCTAACTACCTCCCCAGGGATGCTGGAGAGAGAAGGGAGCTCAGGTCTAAGACCTTCAATGCCCATTCCTCAGGGATCTCCCAGAGTGGCACAACAGAGCAGGTGGAGCTGTCCCCTCACCCTGCAGACATAGCCCTTGCCAAGCCCTCGCCCAAACACCCTCTGAAGCTTCTGCTGCCTGGCCTCCTGGGTCCCGAGAATGAGGCTGGCCACGCACCTTGATGGCTCTGCGGACAATCATGATGGCATCATGGAGGGAGCGCTCTGTCTCCTCCATGAACTGCTCAGCCCCCCCTCGAAGGATGATCGTGCAGGTTTTGGCCTTGGGGCAGCCAGTGAAGAAGTTGTACCTGATAGGGGAGAGGGCCCCAAGACAAGCCCCCTTAATTCCTCTCCCCGATTCCCTTCCTCTAGCCCTGGGAGGCCTGCAACCTCCTCAGCATACCTGCTTGCCTCTGGGCTAGGTCAGGACACTGCTACCAGAGAGCTCTCCCCCCAAGCCCCAAATCATCAGGCTCTGGTGAGCAGAAGCCTTCCTGCCCACCCCAAGGCTTCAGGCCTCCCTAAGGAGGAGGCTTTGCATTAACAGCTACAGGATTTTAGAGCCAGCCAGTATCTCCATGCTCATTTTAACCCCCATGCCCACTCACTGCCCCCTGCACCTTGCCTTGGCACCATTCCTCAATCTCCCCTCTCTTTCCCTGCGTTTCTGCTGACTACAGCAGCACAGGGACCAAGACATAAACTCCTACCAGAGTAGGCCAAGACCCCTGAGGGAGGCAGACTCACCTCTCCCCTCCAATCTGTGTCTCCTCAAAGATCTGGCAGCTGCCCAGTACATCAGGGGTCAGAGAATTGACACTGGTCTGGATGGAGCCTCCACAGGCCTGGGGAGGGGAGGAAGCATCATGGTTTAAGGGGGCTGGGGCAAGATCTCCCATGTGCCCATGCCTAATCCCTCCTTAGAGCTGGTGCAGACGCATAGCGTTTCTCCTGCCATCCCTGAATATGCTGACCTTCCCTGTGTCCATCTGAAGGCAGCAGCTACAATGCAGATGTCTCCATTGCAGGAGGGGAGAGTCCAATAAAAACTGTTCAGAGAGCCATGGGAAGAGCTCACTTGGCATGGTGGGAGCTCTGCCTTGAAGCCAAAGCCAGCAGCTGTGTGGATGCCTCTAGGACTGACAGGGCCTTCTGGGAAGGCAGCTGCCAAGGGCAGGGGGTGTAGCCAGCTTGAGAGGCTCAGTCTACCAATGGCAGGGGATCCTGGCACAAGGCTCAGGCCATGGAATTCCTTAGGATTTTAGTGAGCAGCAGACATCCCTCCCTAATTATACCTTGCTTAGGATGATGAGAAAATGAGAGCACATTCCCAGGGTACATGCTTGACACTGGAAGGAGGCAGGCAGCTGAGGAGCATGGGAAAAGCTATCTAGGGATCAACCATTTGCTTCAGAGACTCTGGTCGCAAGGTGGACAGGATGAGGCTGGGCTCCTCAATCTCAGCAGCCCCCTTGGGGTTGAGTCCTTGACAGGCACTCACCATCATCGTCCTGCGCAGATCCTCATCTGGGACTCGGCCAGCACAGAACATGTCCCGGTCAGCGAAATACTGGGTAGCCACATCTCCAATGGGAAGCTTGGACAAGACAACTTTGGCCCCCGAGTTATAAATTTTCTCTAACTTGTCGTATAAGATGTTCCACTCCGCATCCACAATGGCTTGGTAGTCCTACCCCAAGGCAAAAACAGAAGCCCAGGGCTCAGCTCGCCATCTCCTGCCACCCCAGGAACACCTGGGAGGAGAGCACAGCCAGCAAACCAAGATCCAAAGAGAAGGAAGCAACCCCAGAGGAGGGTGGGTCCCCCAGCAACCAGCTGCAGGGAAGGCTCACCTCCCCCACCCAGCACCCCAAATTCCTTTCCCCAGTGGCCTAAGCACCAGAGCTGCCTTCAGAGAAGTGTCTCTGACCACAGGCATGAGATCATGAGAGCTAAGGAGATAGCTTGAGGAATACCCCTACAGCCCATCCCCTCACCCCAAAGGAGAAACCACTGAGAAAGCAGCATGGACCTCCGTCCCATGAGGCCTACCTCCACAGTGTGTACTCGGACTTCAGCATTGTCCTTCTCGGCCTTCAGCTCCAGCTCGACATTCAGCAAGGCGATCGTGGGGTTGGTGTACTTCTTGGGCTGCATCTCAAAGCCAGCGTAAGAGAACGTTTTTTTGAAAGCAACACCAGCCACCAGCTGGGACTCCTGGAAGCAAGTTGACAGTGTTAGGCCTGTGGTGGTTTGTGTGGATGTAGAGGCTGGGCAGGAGAGAAGCCTGAGGGCAGACTCCCTCAAGCCCAGCCACACCACCCCCAAAATCCCCTGGACAACCTACCAAACAGGCCTCCAGCCTCAAGGAAACCTGAGCAGGTACCTCTGGGGGCAGCCCCCCTTCTACAAGGGTCCCTCAAATGGGCAAGAAGTTTCTCCTTATGTCACACATAAATCAGAGCCTCTACAAGTCTCCCCACTGCCCCAGAGGCAAGCAGGAGCCCCTGGCTCTTCATCTGGGTAAGGTTTCCCTGTTAGCTTCTCAATGTCTTTCCTAAAACTTAACAGCCAAAACAATACACACTCCAGTTGTGGCCTGAGCCACCACTGCCCACCTACTTACTCAGATCTCCAGGCCTCCACTGAGGGCATCCAGCTCTGACTGCCATCATGCCAGTGGCCTCAGAGTGACCTTGAAGGCCATGCCTGATTGACCAGATCCCATCACTTTTTTTTTTTTGAGGGGGGGCAGTTGGAGTTAAGTGACTTGTCCAAGATCACACAGCTAATGTCAAGTCTCTACGGCTGGATTTGAACTCAGTCCTCCAGACTTCAGGGCCTGTGTGCTATTCACTATGCCACCTAGCCGCCCCTCCCATCTTTCTCCTTGAAGGAGGCAATTTTAGTTAGGAAAAGACTAGAAACGCCTATCCTACCTCAAAGGGAAACAGCAATGACCTTGTTTCCCTTTATAATCACATGTTTATTTTAAGAAACATTATTTCATTAATTTATTCACGTGCGAGTCTTTCATTAGATAGTTTTCCTTTTTTGGCTGCTAAAGTTTTCCCAAATAAAATTTTCTCTTTAAAACAGACAAAAAGTAAAATCTCATCTTTTCCACATGAACTGCTGCCTTGGGGCCAGGAGCACATCTGACTTGGGGGACTGATGGCTGGTAACTACCACTGACGGTTTACCCGGGGGCCGCATCCCACCCTCCTCACTGCCGGCGCCCATCCTTTTCTGGGCTGGCATTCCTATTCCATAGCCATTGGGCAGGTCGAGCCAAAGTTCCTGCTTTTATTTCCTTTAATGAACCTGCTGAAGCACCTGTACTACCCATGATCCTCTGCGCAGACCAGGCAGAGTCTGGGATTAAGCTGATTCCCTGAGCTCAACACAGGAAAGGTGTGGTCAGTCCATGGCCCTCTGAGGAGGCCTGAGGCCCTTCTTCAGCCTTGCTCAGCTCACTCAGACCCCTGCTCCATGTCTGGCCTCTCTTCTCTAGAAGATGTGATGGGTAGGGCTGATGAACTCAGAGGGCAGACTGAAGCTTATTTTCTCCCCTCTCTCTCTGAATGTGGCTAATGCAGAAATCTTTTCTATGGGATGTACATCTCTATAATGGCCTTTTGTTATTCTTGCCTTCTCCACAGGGAGAAGAGGGGGAGAATTCAGATATGCCAAATAAAATGGCATCAGAAAAAAAAGAACCCCGAGCTCTCAGATTCCACCAATGTGGGGAAGTCAATGATGGTTTCGGAGGAAAGTTCTAGGGAGCTGGGTGGGTCTCCGCAAGGTTAAATGACTTAAAATCTTCTTCCTGGCCACTCAATGCCCACTGGTACATGGCACTTCCCCTTTAGAATCACAGTAAAACAGCCAGTGATGCCCATGGTGAGGGCACAAGTCTCTCCTCCACCATCTGCAGGTCTTTGGCCAAGGCTGGTTTCCTCCCCTATAACCCAGATCACTTCCAAGTTGATCCGAATGATCACCCTCACCATGAGTCCATCCAGCACAGTCTTTTCTCCCCTCCCAAGCCATCAATGCCATTCTCTAATCAAAGTGATTTCACCTGCAGGCGACCTCTGATGGCCAAATGCCCAGCAAGGGCGGCGGCTGGCCAACTGCCCCCAGAGCGCATAAGGCTGTCTGGATCCAAGGACTCCAGCACTGTCATTTCAAGTTCAAGATGAGCCAGGTGATGTGACATGGCAAAATGCTTCAAAGATGGTGCCAACAAGGGCAGAGCCATTAATGAAAAGACTGGCCCTGCATCTACCAAGTGGGGTAGCCCAGCTAAAAATGACTCAAAATGCCCAGTTCCCCAAAAACAAACCCTAGCGTCCCAGCCAAGTCACCTGTCAAGGTACCACACCAAACCATGGCCAATTTGCTTGGTCAACACTTTCGGCCAGTGAGGAAAGCCTCCCAGGGTGGGGCCCCTCCCAGATGGGGCCATGCCCGGCAGCGGCACTCACCTCCAGGGCACCACCCTGAACCTTCTTGATGCCAATCATCTTAAGCTGCAGCAGATCATCAAGCATCATGACGGCGTCTACTACCATGACGGCGAAGGCGGCCTTCTGCTGGGAAATCAGCTTGGAGCTCAGCGCAGTCATGGCACACTTCTCAAGCAGCCGCCTCTGCTCCCTGGCACACATAGGCAGTCAGTACCTGGCCCTCAAGGGCCCCCTTCCTGTGCAGACCCTGCCCCCTCTCCCCTCCTGCCCTCCCTTGCCATTCCACCTTTCACGCTATTACTAGGGACAGATGGTGCCTGTGGGCCCAAGAGCCCCCGGGACACCCATTAACTAAAGCCCATGTTCTGGCACTTGGCTCAGGCCAGGCTTCTTCCTAGGGCACCCCAGGAGCTGAAAAGCCCCAGGCCCACAGGCTGACAGCAACACGTTTCTGCATCTGACCTGCCCAGGAGGAGCTGGGACTTTAGGCACCAAGAAGACTTACTCTTTGTCTTCATTCTTTACAGTCACAGCAATCTCCTTGATCTTGTTGACTGCCTGCCAAGAAGGAAAAAAGCCACTTCTTTTGGGCTTGCAGATAAAGCCAGGCTCTGGTTCCCAGGAGGACGAGAGGTCTGAGTGTGAAGCTGCTTCTCACTAGTCCCCATGAATGAAAAGCCTTTCAAGGTCCTGCCCCACTCACTGTGTTGGAGGCCAGGAGGATGCCAAAGGCTGATTATGGCTGGGAACCCCCAGGGATGGGCAGTTACAGGCTCTGAATCTACTTCAAAGCACTTTAGAGATTTCTGATACCTTCATATAGGTCTTCAATTTACCCTCACACTCTCATCCCCACTCTGGAAGGGAGCCAACATGGAGACTTGCCCCAGGTCCCACAGAGAGTCCAGGCCTGGACCCCAGATCTCCTAGCTCCCCACCTCAGATTCCACCTATCTACCACCTCCATGGTGGTCCCAGTCTCCTTGTGGGGGAAAGCACCCTGGGTCTGGGGCATCAGGAGCTACCAACCTGTGGTGCCAGCAAACTCCCTTCTCTCCTAGAAAAGATGTTAAGCCCCAGACTTGGTAATGTGGCCTGGCATGGCCCAGGCTTCACCTACCAGCTGTGTGGCTGTGCGGAAAGCCCGAATGATGATCTGGGGGTGCAAGCCTTCCTCCACATAGGATTTCACTTGCTTCAGGAATTCTGCTGCCAACAAAGTCACTGAAGTGGTCCCATCACCAACCTGCAGCCATAAAATGATTTAATTCCCAAAGCTCAAGGGACATCTACCCCTGCTACTTTGCCCAGTCAGAGTGTCAGGGGTCCCAGGGTCCAACCCCCTCACGTGACCCAGAGAAGGGAGTGACTTGTACATAGTCTCAGGTTCACATCTGAATCCTGGTGCATGCATTTCTATTCAAGTGTTTACAAATAATCCCTTTTAAGACAAACAATTAAGAGGCACCAAGTAGGCAGCCTGGAGGCAGGGGAAGAGCTTTCTAGGCCTAGGATAGGGTCGTTCCCTCCTCAGCTCAGTGCCTGGGCACACCACAGGCACTTAATAACTGCCTGTTCATTGATGCATTCACCCAGGACTTTGAATGTGACAGAAAATTGCCACTTCCCCCCCAACCTAGGCTGGCACCCTCACCTCAGCATCCTGTGACTTGGCGATGTCTACCAGAGTCCTGGCAGCAGGATGGACAACATCAAGGAGCTTCAAGATGGTGGCACCGTCATTGGAAATTGTTGCTTTGCCTGTAAGGAATATTGGTGGGTCTAAGCCATTTTCTTTCACTGTATTCAGCTTACACACAGATGACCCTGCTTCTCCTTGTCCTCTGACACACCACGGCAGCAGACAGCTTGTCTGTCAATCACAGGCTCCTGAAGGTCCAGGACTGAAGACTTCCTTCCCCAGAGTGAGAAAGCTTCTGGAGTCTTGCCCCCACCCCCAGACACAACCTGAGCCCTGCCGTCACCAGTGCTCTGAAGTCCCAAGTCCAAACTGACTTCCTGACTACCTTTTCCTACAGCAGTTCTCTCCGCACCTCCCAAGCATAGACACTAACATCACCGGGTAAGGAGGGACCATCTCCTACAGCTTCTACCCCGGCTTCATGCCTCAAAAGCAATCCTAGTAGATGCCACATGGCTCAAGAAGGGGCTGCAGGGGACATTCCCAAAATGGAGCTGGACCATCCCTACTGCATTCCAAAGAGGCAGCATGCCACAGTGGAGGGAATACCAAAAGGTTTGGGTTCAAATCCCACCTCTGACTCTCACCAGCTACAGGATCCCAGGCAGGTGATTTCACCTCCATCTCCCTCAGTTTCCTACTCTGCAAATGGTCATTAAAGTCCTTTTCAGCTCTAATGCTACGTTAGCCAAGGTCCAGAGAATGTGCCTCCAAGTTCTGGAAAAACACAGCCCCCAGCCTCCAGGGGGTCCTAGGTCAAGTGTGCAGGGAGCCAGTCAGCACTGCAAATGAAGAGCATGAGGGCAGCCTCACCTCTGGCTGTACTGTCCCCCACCTTAGCATCCTGAGGGCCTCAAGCAGCTACCACTGTCAGGCAGCACAGCCCTGAGAACACACACAGGGGAGCTGATGCCCTCCTTACCCTCCCCAGCTGGAACATGAAGGCCTGGGTTCAAATTCTTCAGTCACTTAACTAGTGATGTGACCCTAGGCACGTCCCTAACCTCCTCCGCTTCCGTCTCCTCCCCTATAAAATGAGAGGGTTGGACTTGATGGTCTCTATAGTCCCTTTCAACCAGTCAACAAGGATTTATAAAGCACCTACTACAATGCCCCAAGAACTGGGCACACAAAGAAAGGCAAAAACAGTCTTTGCCCATTGGCATTCCCATTCTGATGGGAGGGACACAATGTGTCAACACATACAGGATAAATACAAAGTGGATGGAAGGTCTTGGACTCTCTCAGAGATGTGGGAGAGGAGAAACTCACCAGACATTTCGGGGGGGGTGAGCACAGAGGTGAAACTGACTAGAGGTCCTACAAAGGAGAAGCCCACAGTCCTGGGATCACATCAGATGGGGAGAAGGGAAAGAGCAGTTTAAGGTATCTACGGAACAGCCAACCTAAGAAGCCTAAAAAGCGGCTGGAGATGCCAGACCAGGGGGAGCAGAAAGCTTGGGGTAGGACGTCAGCACAGAGACATCAGAAGCCATGGGAGCTGATGAGGTCCAAGGAAAACAGCACAGAGAAGAAGCAAAGACGGCCCAGGCAGAGACTTCAGTTCAATGGCCTGGCACAGGGCAGGAGGCCCTTAATAAACGCTTGCTGCCATCAGCCCAGGCAGGCATCTCACCAGTCCTTATGCCAGTCTTGCCCACATCTCCACCCTCCACTGCCAGGCACCCCTCACTGGATTAGAGAAGTCTTCCCTGCTCTTTGTAGGCAACTGAAATCCTTCCTTTCTGCAGGCCCAGCTCAAGCCCCACCCTTTCCAAGGAGCGTTCCCAGATTCTCTCCCCAGCGCTAACCTTTCCTTCCTACTGTCCATCATCCTCTAAAGCAGCCCAATGAAACAACCTCTACCTGTACTCTATTCCACAGTGGCCTCCACTCATCTCCAAAAGTCAAGAAAAACACCAAGCCCAAACTCACCTCTGCCATCAACGATGAGCTTGTCCATCCCTCGGGGCCCCAGGGTGGTCCGGACGGCCTCTGCAATCACCTGGCAGGCGCTGATATTGCTGACAAGCTGAGGTATCCCTTGGGAGCTGTCCGTCCCCTCCTTCAGGAGGATAACTGGCGTGGGCTAGAGAGGGAGAGAAAAAGCCAGGGCTGATGTTCAACCATTCCTTTCAGTATGTGCAAGCGTAACCAGTCAAAATAGTGAATGCAACTTCTATACCTATTTGCAATGAGTGTCTTTCCTGCCTTCCCAATAAGTGGGGAAGGGAAAAAAACTGGAACTGAAATTTTTTTATGTTGAATTCTAAAATCATTTTTAAAAAAGATTTAAACTCAGGGCAGCTAAGTGGTGCAATGAATGGAGCACCAGCCCTGGAGTCAGGAGGACCCGAGTTCAAATCCGGCCTCAGACACTTAACACTTACTAGCCAAGTGTGTAGCCTTGGGCAAGTCACTTAACCCCAACTGCCCTGCCCTCCCCCCTCCAAAAAAGATTTAAATGCAACCCCTTACGCCTCCCTCCCCCCTCCTCAGTTAAAAGAGTCCAACTCCGTCCAGCCAGCGCTAGCACTGCCTCCAAGAAGAATCAGGCCAAGGGAACAGGGATGAAGCACAAAGTGGGTTCTGTCTTTTCAGGTCCCTGAAGTGAACAATCATCAGAGGAGCAGATGGGACCCTAGTGAGAGCCTTCAGTGCCAAGGGCTTCAGGTGTGTTCCAGGTATGTTTAGACAAGATGGCCTCAGCAGAGCCAAAGAATGGTAATCAGCTGGCGGCTACAGGGGTGGGGGGTGGCAGCCAACACCAACCCATCCGTTGCTCAATGCCTCTGCTTGAACCCCTCAATCTGGGTGCCATCAAGCTCCCCCAAGTAAGGAGCCCCTAACTGCCAGCTAAACACCATTCCACATTTTCCATAGATGAGAAGAAATAACCAAGAAGTTTCTGTAGTCCCCAAAGTCCAGATCAAAATGAAACCACAGCACTGGGGCTGTCAAGGCTACCCTCCCAAGACATTCTTCCTCATAAGCAAACCAGGGCTTCCCTGGGATTTAAAAAGCAGCAAGAGACCTAAGAAATTCACCTAACAAGCATTTATTAAACACTGATTACTATGTGTCAGAGAGGCGGCCTCAAAGGCACAAAACCGAGGTTCAAATCCTGCCTCTGACACATGCAGACTGTAGGACTGTGGAAAATTACCTTTACCCTCAGTGCAGGGTAGATAACTCTTTAAGAGAAAAGAAGCAAGCTGCCTTGGCAGAGGGAGAGCCCTCAGCCAGGACTACCTGATACCAGGAGAAATCACAGGAGATGTCCTCATCCTCCATGGGCCAGGCACGGGAGACAGCCAAGTCCCCATGAGAACAATTCCGGCCCTCCAGCCTCACTTTACAGAGCCCACTGTGAGCTGGCCCAGATGAGTCTCGATCCAGGGTTCTCCAAGGGGGACCAGGCCAGAGAAAGCAAGCTTTCTCTACTGCCCTTTGCTGCTGTCTTCTGGCCAAATCAAGGCTCAGCTTGTGACTGGCCACTTATGTCATGGACTCCAGTGGGGCACCTACTAAATGCTTGCTGAATAACTGAGAAGGTTCCTGGTGGCATGCTGCCCAGCTTCTCTGTCACAGCTCCCACAGTGACCCCAAGTCAAACACCACTGAAGGTGCCAGCCCAGCAGAGGCTGCTCCTAAAGCTGGCTCTGGCCTTGAGCTGGCGGGGGAAGGATCCATAAGGAAAGACAAGCCAAGAATCCCAGCCCTCCTCCACTGCCAATGTCATCAGCAAAGGCTCTAAGCCTGGGTCAAGGTCAAATGGAACAAAGATGGTCAGGTCAGGTGGGTATGGCCCAAACATCCCTTCTGTCTAATGCCAACAGTTCCTCAGGGTCCCCTTGGCCCAGAAGAACCAGGGGAGTCCTGGGAGATGGAAGCAGGGATAGAGGCCAAGAGGGAAGGAAGACAGCCACCATACCTCCTGGACACTCTCCAGATGTGGCAATCAAAGAGGAAGCCCTGGGCTAAGTCAGAAGCCAGGGGACTCCCAGCCTAGGATACTTCGCTCTTTCTCCTAAGGCACTACAGCAATCACAAGACCAGAGCTCTCCACCCAACTCTGGGACAGGACCACCAGACTTGGACAAGTCAGAGAATCAGAGATTCTGAGCTGGAAAAGCTGCCAGGGGCCAAGTGGTCCAACACATACTGCACTTGTAATTCCCTCTGCATGTCCTTCTTTCCCAAGGTGGCCTGGAAATCTAGAGCAAGTCAGGAAGCCTTTCCTCAGCTTTGGCTGGAGTAGAAATCTGTATAGTGAGCATCTTCCATCTGGCATCAAGAAGGACACATCCAGTCCCTCCTTCACAGGATGGCTAGAATATGCTCACTTCTTCTACCCCAGGCTAACATGCCTTTCAACCAGTGTCCAGATCAATATCCTGAATACACCATGGTGCCCTGAACTGGCCCTATTGGTCCCCAGTGTGGCCTGGCAGATGCAGACACCAGGAAGGCTCTATCACCTCCTGCATCCTGCATTCTGTGACCTTTAACATAGCTTTTCTTCATATTCGCCATTTTCTCTCCAAGGATCTCTAAGGCAGGGCTTCCCACCATCTTGAGAAAGAGAGGGCTGGTTTTTTAACAACAAAAAATTTCAAAGACTTCCATGTAAGTCATCATTATAGTGGCTATCTGTTAATTGAGAAAATACACAATGTCAAAGAGCTACACTGAATTTTATTAACACTTTTAAAGGCACTGGTATTTAATGATCCCAACACTGACACATACTTTAAAAAGCCATCCACCTATTTGTTAGCCACAGTCTGGTCTGCAGAAGGGAGGGCAGGTCTGCTGGAGAGCCCTGGCCCAGACCCAGAGGTGGCTACAACACTGAGATTGCCTCCAGTCCCAGCATTCTGTGCTCTGGTGGCCTGCTGATGGCCCACTGTGATTCTGTGACTTGGAGAAGCTGAGAACCTGGGGCCTCTTACCCAATCATCAAAACAGAAAAATCCACTTACCAAGCAAATGCCGAGTGTGCTAAGGGCTTACAATCTAAAACAAACAGGCCAGACAGAGTTAAGCCTAACAACCAACCATACAACCATATACACAAAGTGTGTTACAAAGGGGGAAAGTGAGGCCAGTGAGTGTGACACCTGGGAAACAAAACAGTAAAACTGCTTTCACTTACAGAGTATTTCCTTCATATTGGTTAGTTTATTAAAATACTAAATTAATTTTTAAAAAGTCCAATGAGAATGCCATTTGTGAACACTGCCTAATTATAATGGTAAAGCGCGACTCCAGCTGAGAGAACCTGACCTTCCTCCCTGCGCTGCAGGTGTGGCCTGGGGGCTAAGGGGTACCAGGGAGTGCAGGGCAGGAATGGAGCACATGCAGGCACGGTCATCAGCTGATTTTCCTCAATCCCTTTTTTTCTTTCTTTTTAGCTCTTTGTCACAAGAGATGGCTCAGCAGGGAGGGAAGAGGGAACTGCTAGGAAATAAATGGATATAAATACAAAAGTGATCCATAAAAATAAGGTAACTTTTCTAAGTGTCCGTTTGTTTCTGTGTCTCCTATGTTTCTCTTTTCTGTTCAACTGGAAAGCACTTTAGGCCCAACAGAAAATGCCACAGAGGGCAAGTGGGTATTATGCCCACTGATGATGGTCACGCTTCTAATGGGTCAGAGAGGAGGAAAACGAGGTGGGAAGCAAGTCCTTAGAGCCACGGTCACATTTCAGTACACGTCTACACACCAAATGTCTACTTTGGACAGCAGACTCTCGGGCACTGGGGGAAAAGACAAAAAGGAAAAAGCAGTCCTGGCCTCAAGGCACTCCTTTCCGCTGGGACCGGGCTGATCCCAAGCATTCAGAAGGAAAACCAAAGCAAGGTCAGACTAGGGCTTGAGGGAAAGTGGGGAAACCTGCGGGTTGAGAAGAGGGCGTGGGGCTACAGGAAGGTCAGGATCCTGAGTGGCGGATGAAGGGTAAAGGACATTCTCAGCCTGGGGGGAGGGGGAAAGAAGCTCCATTTTTTACCCGTGTGATGTCAAGTGGGTGAAGAACAGAGTGAGCTAAGGCTGGAAAGGGAAACTAAGGCAAGATTTTTTTTTCCTTTGGAGGGAGCCCCATAGAGAGCTAGTAAAGGTCTGGGGTTTAAGTGATGTCACGGTCACAACTGCGCCTCGTAATAGTTTCAGGTCAGCTGCGTCAAAGGCGGATCGGAGACAGGAGGCAAGGAAAGACAAGGAAAGAGAAGGAAGGGATAAAACGGCACCAGGGGCTCCCAAGTGTCGAGGGCCTACAGCCCACTAGGACGCTGGCTGAACGAGGCAGGAAGTTCTGAGTCCCAAGAACGGAGCTTCCTGCTGGTGGCTGTTTTTCTCCTCCTCTGGATTGCTTTCACCTGGGTCTGTTGGATTGTGGATTTGAACCTTCAGGCTCTGGGTGATGTGTTGTCCCAGAGGGGGCCAGATGGCCTTCCACCTGGGGGTGAGGCAATGAATGGAGCACCAAGGGGAGTTGTCCAGAAGTGCTTCCCACCCACCCTCATCCCCTGAATTCCCTGTTCCCTTTTGAGGGCCAGCTCAGATGCCAAGCCCTACACTGGACCATTCCTGATTCTCCTTCCTCTTCTCTGCATGCAGAAAGCACCATAATTCTTCAATGATTTATCTGTTTCCATTTCAAGAGGTGGCTAGGTAGCATATATACTTGACAGTTCATGTATTTGTAGGAGGGGACACCACAAATTTATGAGGTACAATAGAGGCAGCTAGGTGGTAGAATGGGTCAAAGTCTTAGATCTGAAGTCTTCACTTAACCACTGCCTGATTCAGCTTCCTTATCTGTAAAATGGGGATAATTACAGCATCTCCCTCGCAGAGTGGTGGGGAATGAAAGGAAACAGTTGCTGTAAAACCCTTAGAAAATCTTATACTATCTACTATCACTTTCCTCACAAACAATATAAGCTCCTTGAGGATTCTGTCCCTTTCCCTAGCACAGCTGCCAGCACAGAGTAGGAGCTTTAAAAGAGGGCAGGAGGGACACTTGGAGGAATGAGAGAACCATCTCCACAGAAATAAATGAAGTGAGCAAATGAGATGTGAAGATGGAGAAGCAGATGCAAAATCTTGAAGGAATACCGACTTTCAGAAGCCAGAAAATGGATGATCAGCAAAGGAGGCTAAGAATGACCAGAGAGAAAAAAAGGGAGACAGAGAGAGGGAGGGAAGGAGGGGGTGTGTGTGAGAGAGACAGAGAAAGGAGAGAGAAAGGGAAGAGAAAGAAAGAAAGAAAGAAAGAAAGAAAGAAAGAAAGAAAGAAAGAAAGAAAGAGACACAGAGAGAGAAACAGAGAAAGAAAGAAAGAAAGAAAGAAAGAAAGAAAGAAAGAAAGAAAGAAAGAAAGAAAGAAAGAAAGGAAGGAAGAGAGAGAAAGAAAGAGGAAGAGAGAGAGACAGAGAGAGAGAGAGAAGAGAGAGAGAGAAGACAGAGAAGAGAGAGAGACAGAGAGAGAGATGGGGGTGGGGGGCAGGCTGTTAAGAGACAGCCAGAATTATCAAAGTGTCAACAGCTCCCGTGGGGCAGCTCAGAACACATCTAAAAATCACTTCGGTCGGGTCAGATTTGTACCAGGCATTAGGAACATTAGGAAAACAATTAGGAAAATCGCATAAAACCGAAAACAAAAGACACCAAAGAGTCAAGGAGAATGGACAGTGTGAGCAGGAAAGAATGAATGAATGAGTCATTAGACTGTAGGCTCCAGGAGGCCAGGGCTAATCGCACTCCGCATCTGGCACACAGGGCTAATCGCACTCCGCATCTGGCACACAGCAGGAGCTCTATAAATGCTCATGAGATGGTCAGACGGACCGAGAGAGCGGGTTAACAGCCCGTGACAGTTGCAACCCATTGGAACCTCGGAGGATCCCCTTCCTCTTGGGGTAGAATTCAAATGGCGGGCGTTCCTCAGGCCCGGATTCAAATCCTGGGCGCAGAGGCGAGGGTGAGGCACCTTCGCCTCCCTCTCTGGACCTGTTTCCCCCGCGGCCTTAACGGAGCTCCGTATCTTCCCTCGGGTATAATTCTCGTGGAGTCCATGCCGCGGCCCCGCCCGGACTACGGCTCCCAGCATGCCCCGCGCCCGGGAGAGTGCGGCGCCTGCAGGGCCGGACCCCGGGGCACGCTGGGAGTCCGAGTCCCGCGCCGGGACCGCGGTGCGCTCTGCCCCAGCCGGGCCTGCCCTCCCCCCTCGGCCCGGTACCGGCCCCGGCGCAGCCCGGCTGCCCCGATCCCGTCCCGCCACCCAGCCCGGCTCCAGAGGTTGCGCCAGGCCGCAGGCTGCGGCTGGGCTCGGAGCGCGGCTGCGGCTGCCCCAGCCCCACTACAACGGCCCCGAAGGACCACGGGGGCGCGGCGGGGTCCTTGGGGAAGATCCTTGGCCGCCCGGCAGGCGCCCCGAAGCGGATGGCAGCGGATGGAGCTTGCGCCCACTCACCATCATCTTGGACTGCAAATCGGGAGCTGTCGATGGCCCGCTCCTCTCACTGTTCTGGAAGCCTCCGGCGTCCCACAATGCCTCGCGCGTGAGCGCGGCCCAGAACCTTCGGCGCCGAGCCGTTGGACACGCTGAGCCGAGGGGTGGGGCCCTCCGATAACTCTAAGGCTGGAGCTGTCATAGAGTCGGCGAAGGAGGGAGAGAAGGGCTCGAAGAGAGAGAGAGAGAGAGAGAGAGAGAGAGAGAGAGAGAGAGAGAGAGAGAGAGAGAGAGAGAAGGGCCTCCGGGAGCGCGCCCTCCTCAGCTGGGGAGGGAGAGTCTCCACAGGCCAAGAGCGGGGACCTGGAAGGCGTTTTTCTGAACTAAATAGGCAAAAAGAGACTCAATTTTTGGACGTAGCCTATTACGAGAATTTGTTTTGCTTGACTATACCTATTTGTCACAAGAGTTTTGTTTTTCTTTTCTTTTTTCTTGGGTGGGGGGAGGTGAGGGGAAGAAAAAACAAATGCTTGAAAATAAACTTTTAATAAATGTCAGTCATTTATCATTTATTAAATGATAACTCTATGCCACGCGCTGTGCTAAGCGGTGGAGATACAAAAAGAAGTAAAAGACAATTCCTGCCCTCAAGGAGCTCACAATCTAATGGAGAAGACAAAAACAATTATATATAAAGGATAAATAGGGAATAATTAAAAGAAGGAAGAGCTAAACTTAAGAGTGATTGGAAAAACCTTAAATTTAATTTTAAAAACATGTTGCCTGGGCAACCTCATTGTTTAGAAGCAGCCTGGTTCATGCAGCCAATAGAAAGCTAGTCCAGGGTATCAAGAAGACCTGGATTCAAGTGCTGCCTCTGATACTTAGTAGGTACAAGTCACTTCATATTTCTGAACCTCAATCTTTCTCATCTGTTAAATGGGGGAAAAAAAGCTTTCATCACGTAGGATTTTTGCAAAGTTTGAAATGACATAATGTATGTTAAGTTTTTGCAAACCTTGTAGCATCAAATAAACACGAGCTATCATTTACTTAGGAAAGCATGGATAATAGAAAGCAGGGGTTCTTATAAAAAATAAATTTTTATTTATAGACTTTGTTTTACTCTGCCCAAATCCCTTAAAACAAAAAATAGTATTTTTTTAAGGGAAAAGAAGAAAAGAAAAAGTAATCAACAAAACCGATCAAAAAAGAAATATATACACTGTTTCACACCAGCGGGACCTTAGGCATCTTCTCTCTCCTTTGGGGCCTTGCTTGTTCTTTGTTATTGTAACATTCACTTTTGATTCTTTCACCATTGTGGCTCTTCTCCTTTATTTACATTGTTTCTTTTGCTCTGCTAATTTCACTCTGCATCAGTTCATGTAAGTCTTCTCACGTTTCTCTGTATTCATCATATCCATTGTTTTTTACAGTAGAATAATATTCCATTCCATTCATGTACCACAATTTGCTAAAGCTATCATTATCGTTGTTGTTCTTAACCTGGATCAGCAAATTTTTTTTTTATTTGGTTTTTACTACTTTCCTAACTACATTTCAATATAATTGATTTCCTTTGGAATCTTTGGTATTTTGTTTTACACATTGAAAGATATGATTCTGAAGAGTCAATAGGCTTTACCAAACTGCCTGAGGGATTTGGGACCCCCAAAAAATTAGCAACCCCTGATCTGAACCTAATCCAGTTGAACTCCTCATTTTTAAAGATGAAACTGAGGCTGACGAGGTTAAAGTGATCTACCCAGTGATATGTAACAAAGCAAATTTCCGAAGAGGAATTTTAACCTATGGCCTCTGAATCCAGAGTCAACACTGTTTCCAAGTGAGATCCCCCCATATTGGAAAGAACTGGCTTTGCTGTCTTGGTTTCAGGAGATCCAGGTTCAAGCTGTACTTCTGCAACATGCTAACTGTGTGACTCTGGATAAGTCAGGTCACCTCCCTGAGACTTAATTTCCACATCTCTAAAATGGTCATTGTGAGGTCCAAATGAGATAACGTATGGAAGTGGTTTTTTGCAATCCTTAGTGTATAAATGTTGATTACTCTTATCATTTAGGGAGTGATTGCTGTGGTGACTGAACAAGGCTTGCAAGCTCTAAACCAGCGGTTCTCAATCTGTGGGTTGCTACCCTTTGGGGGTCGAAAGACCCTTTCACAGGGGTGGCGTAAGACCATCAGAAAACACACATTTCCTGATGGTTTTAGGAACTGAGACACTGCTCCTCTATCAGTCTCCAGGTGGGTCTGCCCACATGCAGCTATGCCCATATATGAGTATGAAAGGGTCGAGGCATTAGGAAGGTTGAGAACCACTGCATCTAAACCCTCCCCAATGCACCCTAATCAATACATGAACCAATATCCAGTAAAGCTGAGTATAATGCTTCAGGGGAAAATATGGTCATTCAGTGAAATAGAGGACTTTCAAGCATTCTTGATGAAAAAACCAGAGCTGAAAAGAAAATTTGACTTTCAAATACAAGAAGCAAGAGAAGCATGAGAAGGTAAACAGGAAAAAGAAATCATAAGGAACTTATCAAAGTTGAACTATTTACATTCCTACATGGAAAAATTATCATTGTAACTCATGAGACTTTTTCTCAGTATGAGGACAGTTGAAGGGAATATATATATATAGGAGGATGTATATGTATATAAATATTCAGGTGAATGTGTGTATATGTGTGTACATATATACATAGACAGAGGGCACAGGATGAGATGAATTTGAAGGGATGATATCGAAAAAAGAAAATTAAGAGGTGAGAGAGGAATATA
>CM053585.1:17136945-17161197 GCA_028646515.1 Pseudochirops corinnae
GGATAAGAATGCATCATGAGGACAAAGAAAAGATTTAGAAAAGGGAGTGAGGCACAGAAGGAGATGGAATGAGAGGAGAATAGGGGAGGTAGAAGAATTTTGGAGTTCTTGATCATGGGGTGGTGTCCTGAAACCCTAGAGAGAAGAGCGCCACCAAGAAGTGTTCCACAGTATCAAAGGCCGGCAGAGAGGGCAAGGAGAATGAGGAGAAAAGCCATGGGTTTGGCCACTAAGCTCCAGCAAATTCTTCAGGGGTACCCCTAGAGCCCTGAGCTGATGATGGAGCTGTCCTCTGAGGACCAGCTTGGACCCTCACCATCGTCGCAATGGGGGCGTAACAGACCAGGGCAAGAGGCAGGGGGTAGTGCACGTGCTGAAGATTTCTAGGGAACAACCTCCCCTCTAGGCTCAGAGTCCTCCGAAACTCGTCGATTTAGGGACGGACAGCTCAGCTGACTCCCCGTCGCCCTCGGCCAGCCCCATGATGCTTGAGGAGCCTTAAACTGAGGAAGAAATGCGATCCACAGAGCTATCACCCCCTGGGCCCCCGGCGCAATTTCCTGCTTCGCGTTTATTGGGGATGGCTCGGTAATTCGGTACAAAGTTGTAGCGGCGGGCGGGCGGAGCCAGGGTGAGACTTGGGCCCAATCAGATTCTTAGCCCCGCTTCCCTTCCCCAATGGCTCGGGGCATGGGAGCTGGGGGGAAGCTCCGAAATGAGAAGGCTATTGACAGCTACATTCACCAATAGGCTTTCATTCACGCTCCTCGTTGTCACCAATGAGCATAGGGCGTGGGAGATCTGCGAAAGAAGGTAGGGGCGGGAGGGGGGAAACAGAGGATGTCGAAAAGCATTGGACCCAATCGGTCCTAGGCGCCTTCCTCTTTAACCAATGAAGGGGGCGGGAGGAGGCTTCCTATCGACAGGCTCTCTTTCCAATCAGGTCTCGTCTGCGGCTCTCCAATGAGCGTAGGCAGCGGGGGCCGGGGGCGGGTCAACCGGAGCAGCTGTCAGGGGGCGCGCGGTCCGGAGGAGAAGGCGGCGGCCCAGGGAGCGAGTGTCCCCCGGCCGGCCCGAGATGGTCCGGGGCGTCGCGGGCTGGGGCTGCTTCTGGCTGTGGTGCTCCGCGTGCGTGCTGGCCCACGGTGAGCCAGGCCGGGCCGGGCGGCCGGGCGGGAACGGGCGCCAGAAGTGCCAAATGTACTGGAGGGATGGGGGTGGGGGGCACACTGACCCCTGACCCCACTCGGAGACCTGGGATCCCGGAGGGAGCCGGGCCTGGGGTAAGTCTCCTCCTCTGTCACGTCCCAGGGCACGGCGGGGGGAGGGGCAGACCTTCCTTCTGTCGATGACCCCCGGGGACGCCTCTGGCAGGTCCTGGGATCCTGCTCGGGGCTGGGCTGCTCACTACGGGCCCGAATGACCTTGGACAACTGGTGCCCAGGCTCCGAGCCTCATTTCCGCCCCCCACCAAGACGAGGGGCTGTACTCGATGGCCTCCCAAGCCCCTTCCAGCTCTCCATCTGTGACCCTATAAACCCCTTTCCTCTGCCCGGACCTCGGTTTTCCCCCCTGTAAAATGGGCAGGTTGGACTTTGAAGCCCCTTCCAGCTCTCCATCTGTGACTCTGTGAAGTCGCTTCCTCTGCTCAGGCCTCAGTTTCCCTCTCTGTAGAACTCCAGCTGTGATTCCAAGACTAGCCTGCGGTTAGACGAGTTTGACGTGGCAGTGGATAGGTTCAGCTCCTGCTTCTTACACTGTCTGGGTGACCTTGGGTTTGGTGAGGAATTTCCCAGCCCTGAGTCCAGTGGGGAGTTGGGACCCAGAGATCTCTTCTGCACGCAGAGATTTGCGGGCTCAGAAACTCACTTCCAAAAGACAACTTTCCAGCTGCCTGCTTCTTGCAGAGAAACTAGAAACTGGGGAGAATGCCAAGCGTGGACACGCCTGACCTGTTTGAGGGGCCTTCCTTGCAGTCGGGGGAGGAGGTGTACAATATACTCGGGCAGATGGATCTCTGCGTCACCCCAGAGAGCGTGCTAAATGCAGGGGATGGGGGCGGACCTGCGACCTCATTGGCGGAGGGAACTGCTGGCGGAGGAAAGTCCTCCCTCTGAAACTTAGGGAGAGTTGTTTAGGGACACTTGGCCGGCCAGTGTGTCGGTGACGGGGTGGGCACAGGTCATGGGACCTCGCGCTCCTTCCCAACCTCCGCCCGCACCGCTGGTCCCGATGTGGGAGGTGAACCTGGGAACGGTGACAGAGATGATATGGGGCCAGGGGGCCCAGGAAGGTCCCTGCAGGGGTCTGGGGGGACTGATGGATGGCTCGAGTCCTCCCCCTCCCTTTCCCCTCTCCTGAGAAGCCTCTGTCCTAGATTACAAAGGCCCCGCTGGGACAGCTCGGATTCTCTTATCCTACTTGTGTCCGGTGCACTTACTCCTCCTTCCTCACCGCACTTCTTAAACTCTCTACCCTGGGCTCTAGGATGAGCCACTCCTCCCAGAACTTCCAGAGCTGCTTCTCCGCCTGTTGCTAGTCTGCTCTTCCTTCTCTGAATCTGTCCCAGTACAAGTTGCATGCCTAGGAGAGAACGTAAGCCCCTAAAAATGGATAGAGCTTGGAGTCAGGAGCATTCCCTTGCTCAGTCTTGATTCCATTTGGAGTTTTCTTGGCAGAGATCCTGGAGTGGTTTGCCATTTTCTTTTCCAGCTCATTTGACAGATGAGGAAACTAAGGCAAACAGGGTGAAGTGACTCTCCCAAGGTCATGTAGCTATAAGTGTCTGAGGCCAGATTAAAACTTGGGTCTTTCTGACACCAGGCCCAGCACTTCTATCCACTGCACCACAATTCCAGTGTGTGTTTGTGTTGTGTCCTGAAGACAACCATAACATCTGGGAGATAGATGCTGACGAGACTTGCAACTGAATTTGACTTGAGGGGCGTGGCTAGGTGGTGCAGTGAATAGAGCACCTGCCTGGAATCAAGAGGACCAGAGCTCAAATTTGACCTCAGACACTTAACACTTACTAGCCCTGTGACCTTGGGCAAGTCACTTAACCCCAATTGCCTCGCCCTCCCCTTCCAAATAAAAGTTTTTTAAAAATTTGACTTGAGGGAGGGAGGGCTAGCTGTTTGACCCTGAGCAAATCCCTTGCTTGATCTCTGGGCTTCTTTCCCATAAAATGAGGGGCTTACAGCCCCCTCTCTGATGAAGGTAGGCACGGATCTTTACTTCGTCTCAATCCTCACCCCACCCTACCCCCAAGACCCCTACCCCCCACCCCACCCCTTGCACTGCCTGGCACAGTTTTTGTTGAATCAGTTGGCTTGTTGGTTTAGTCACCCAGATACTGAATGTCTATCATGGCAACCTCAGGCAGATCACTTCCTCACTCTGGGTCCATTTCTTCTTCTGTAGACTGCACTGCAGTTGGACTAGCTGGTCTCCAAGGCCTTTTGGCTCTAGCACCCTAAAGATCTTGACCCAATCTTTGGACTGGGTTCCCAGCCAGTGCGACACTTTCAGGCCCTGCCCTCCCTCTGTGGTTCCCACAGGAATACTGCGATGCCAGGCAATTGCCTAACCTGACTGAGGATCCCTGCAGAAGCCCCAGGCAGCGGGCTTTCCCTGGCACCACTTGTCCCTCTTGGATACTGTCATCAAGCCTCCAAACTCTGCATGGCCCATGGGCTCAGAATAGCCTTTCTGTCTTCCCCAGTCTGGGAAGTCTCCCTCTTCTCCCCCACCGAGGTCAAACTCTCCTAGTCCAATGAGGAGGGACAACGTGTCAGTTCTTCCATCTTCCCCCAGCTTGGCCAACAGGCCGGACTGGGAAGAGAAAAGCTCGGATCCCACTCTCTGGTGTCGGGTGTCTGGGCTTCCGTAGTGGTCCATCTTGTCTCCCATAGCCTTCCCCCTGCCAGCAAGCTTGTGTCCTCATCCCATCAGGGGCTCCTTCAGAGCTCTGCCCCAGTGACATCCTTTCAGGTGGGGAGGCAGGTGGACCACGCCCGCCCTGAGCTGTCAGGCTGGCTGGTCCCCCAGGCTGTCACCTCTCTGCCTCTCCATAGGTTTGCGCATCCATGAGTATCTGTACTTCCAAGTGCTGAGCCCAGGGGACATTCGCTACATCTTCACTGTCACTCCTGCCAAGGATTTTGGGGGTGTCTTCGTAAGTGCAGGCCTAAGACAGGAGAGCTTTGCTCCCACTCCCTTCTGCCTGGGGGAATTAAGGATCACCTGCCCTTCCAATCCCCATCTAGGGCTGAACCATCCTAGAGCACATCCAATGTCCCCTGAGGGCCTTGCACAGTCCTAGGCACAGTGGAAGCAGGCAGACCCTTCACTGAGTCTAATAAAAACAGGAGACCCAGGTTCTCCATCCACTATGCCTATGACTTGTTGTATGACCTCAAGCAAGTCATCTGCCCTCTTTTTGGAGTTACTAAGCCCTGCCCTGGCTGCCTGTGAGGATGCAGCCTCCCACCCCCCATTTCTATCCTTGGCTCTTTCCTGTGGAGCCCCATGGCCTATCTTGTGTTTTGCAGCACACCAGGTACGAGCAGATCCAGCTTGTCCCAGCTGATCCCCCAGAGGCCTGTGGACCACTCAACAACGGCTTTTTCATCCAGGACCAGATTGCCTTGGTGGAGCGGGGGTGAGGGCCTGGCCTGACAATGGGCATGGGGTCAGATGGGGTGGAAGAGGAGGCACTGTGGTAGGAAGCTCATTGGAGGTGGCTGGTGGGACTTCTGCAGGCTCTTTATGCTGTGTTCAGGTTTCCTGGGTCATTCCCTTGGTATGCATTGGTTTTGAGAGTTCACCTGTTGGGTTTGGGGTCATTCCCTTGACATCCACTTTTGTTTCTTTTTGGTGCTGAGGTGGGCCTGATTTGGTCCATATTCTGGATTCTCCATGCCATGGAGCCTGCTACTCTTCCTGCCTCCTAACAGCCTCATCTTGTCTCTGCCAGGGGCTGCTCCTTCCTCTCCAAGACAAGGGTGGTTCAGGAACACGGGGGTCGAGCAGTGATCATCTCCGACAACGCGGCAGACAATGACAGCTTCTACGTGGAGATGATCCAGGACAGCAGTCGCCGAACAGCAGACATCCCGGCTCTCTTCCTGCTCGGCAGAGATGGGTGAGGGCCCCCAGAGGGAGGCATGGTCCCTGCCTCTCATGGGAGAAAGGGCCTTCCCTTCCGTGTCTCACAAGGGATCCTTCGTTCATGGGAGGTCCAGCAGATAACGCAACACCCAGGTGCAGCCTTCTCTTCCCTCTTCCCTCAGCTACATGATCAGACGCTCTCTGGAACAGCACGGTTTGCCCTGGGCCATCATCTCCATCCCTGTCAACGTCACCAGCATCCCCACCTTTGAACTGTTGCAGCCGCCTTGGACTTTTTGGTAGAAGAGATGCCAGGCCCCCAACCTCAAAACTGGACAGAGGAAAAAGACACCAAAGCCCTGTGCTTCTGCTGTTTGATGCTGACCAACACTGGGGGAAGGAAGCTGTGTCTTGGGGATAGGCTGAGTGAAGAGGGGGCTCCCATCCTTTGCCTTGGCTAAACAGATAACTGATCTCCCTCTTCCTTTCCCTCCATACCCTGGCCAAGGTCCCACACCTCTGGCAGACAGCACTCAGAGATGCCTATGGCTAGGCCAGTCACAGGCTGGGGCAAAGGGACCAGGGAGGTGGGGGTGAGAATGATGCTGTTCTGTTGAAGGACAGGCCAAGGGGGAAGAAACCCCTTCCCTCACCTTCTGGGCAGCCACTGCTGTTAGCACAATAAAATCTTCCTAGATTTTTAGTGATGCTGTCAGTTATCTACCTGTCAGAATTTTCCTCTTTGAAGCTTCCAGAGGTCCCAGGGCTCCAGCATGACTTTCTCAACCAGAGAAGGAAACAAAGGGATTTGGCAAGGCTTGTTGGGTGGCAGGAGCATCCCCATGCAGAGCAGGAAGGCAGTACCGGGGCTCCGTGAACTTGTTTTAAAAAACTCCAAACGTTTGTCTATTTCCATATAGTTTCTCCTGTGCTAGATGCATATAAAAGCATCCCTCAGAAAAGGGTTCCCCATGGGCTTTCAGGCCTGTGCCAAAGGATCCAAGACACAATGAAAGACGCAGAGTGGAGCTTAAATCTGGCCTTGAGCAGAGATTTGAGGATTGATCTCAAGCAAATGAGCATCAGTCTACCTTGTCCTCATTTATCAAAGAATTTCAGAGTTCACAAGGTCACTGTGAAACTCCAGGAGACCCTATGGGCCAGGTTTTGTCCATCTGTGAGAGCTACATATAAATGTCAGTTATTCGGGAGTGGGCAGTGGGTGATGAGAAGAACCTCTCGGGGATTAAATGGGCCCTTCTGGATCTCAGGGTAGAAGCTTCCTATTCAGGGAGAAAGCCACTGGAGGAGGCTGGGAAGAGGGATGGCCAAGAGGCAGGTGGGGAATGGCAGGAACCGGGAAAGGGCTAGGTCCTCACTCCCTCCCACCAGAGTGAAAGTCACCTACACTCCATTTCCATCTCAAAGGAGGGGACAATAATGCGTTCTCTCCACTCACTAGGTTGTTGTAAGGTACAAATGCCATCATGTACCAGGGGCACTTTGCAAACCCCACAATGCTCTGGGAAAGGTTGCTATGGTCCCTGCTATATTCCCCCAGCAGCCAGAAAAAGCCAGGGAGTGGGAGGTACAGACCACAGTAACCTGAGGGCACAGGGTTGGGGGGGAGTTGAAGGGCTGAAGCCCTCCCAACACAGCTGGTCAGGGCAGACTGACCCTGGAGACTCTCTCAGCCACACAGAGGGGCCTGTTCACCAGTCATGGTTTATTGAGAACACTGAACAGTTGGGTAGGATGGTGGTCAGCATAGAATAAGCACCAGACCAAACAGGCGGGGAAATGGAAGACATGTGACACACCCCCTTCTCAGGATGGGGGCAGGGGATAGAGAGGGAGGGAGAGAGAAGAAAGAATGAGAGGGAGGGAAATAGAGAAAGACAGGGAGGGAAAGGGAGAGGGAGAGACAGAGAGGGAAAGAAGGAGAGACAGGAGAGGGAGAGAGGGAAGGAGGGAGACAGAGGGAAGAATGGGGGGGGGGGGGGACACAGCACATCCTTTCACACAGCACAAGGAGTGACTGAGACCAGGGAGTGCCCACCGACCTCTAGATGATTGAGCTGGGACAGATGGCCCAGACCAATCTAAGCCCAAGGGAGGAGCAGGCACTGATTATAGCCCTGCGGAAGGCCAGATATTTTGTACTGGGGGGGGAAGGAGAAAGGCAGGTTGGCAGGACGGAAAGCCCCCAGATGGAGCCACCCTAGCCCTCGGCTGGCTACCGCTGCCCTCCTCTGCTCGGTGCCCTAGGTCCTCACTGTTAACAAGTCTGCACAGCACCAAAGGTGTGAAGGAGAGAAGCAAAGAGAAATGGCGTCGGCACTGCAAGAAAACCAGCTCCCCAAAGCCACCATGACTAGAGGCCCACAGCAGAGGCTGTCAGTACAAATGGCCTCCAAATGGGGGAGGGGCACCCCAGGAGACGCAGTTCTTGCCCCAAATGATCCCAGGCAAAGAGCAACCGCTCCAGCCCCTGTGAGTGCTCCAAGTGCCTGGGTCGCCAGCAGGGGCCGGTCCCTACCCTTCCAAGGGAAAGACTCAAGTCTCCCCCATGCCCAGCAGGCTCCAACCACCACCCCTGCTCAGGCAGGGAAGAAAAGGCACAAGATGAGATTCCCAGGGCTGTGGGAAGGAGCGTCTAGGCCTGACCAGGGGCTGAGGAGCCCCTGGACAGGGAGGGAGGCAAAGCCAGGCAGGGCCTGGAGGGAAGGGACCCTGCCAGGCAGAACAGGCCTGCAGCCAGCCCAGGTAAAGGGGCATGCAGCTTCCAGAAGTCAACTAAAAGTGACCAGCTGAGGCTGGGGAGAGCCAGGAAGTGGAGGAGAGCCCCTGGAGGAGAGGTGAGATCAACTGATGCTTCCTCGGGAGCCCCACAGAGAGTGCCCAATAACTCAGCTTTGATACTTTGTTCCCCAAATAAATCAATCAACACACAGGCTGGGGTAGGCAGGAGCTCCAAAACCCTGCAGCCAATCCTGGCCCCCAGTGGGCACCTCCCGGGGAGGGGGAGGGGGCCCAGCCCCGGCCTGGGCTGCCCTCCACAGGTCTAACGTCCCCAGTTTTCCACACGAGGCTCCCGACTCCCTGGGCGGCCAGATTGGGGAGCAGGAAGGTGAGATGCCCCTCTCAGGATGGGGAACGAGGTTGGGGGTAGCTCACAAAGACCCCTTTCCTGCAGGAGGTCAGGGTTGGGACATCAAACATCAGTCATCTCATCCTCCAACTCGGCGTCCTCAGGTTCTCCCTCCTCCTCCTCGTCCTCCTCTTCCTCATCAGATGTCACACTGGGATCCTCAGCCTCCGCCAGGCATTTGGGGCAGGAGCAGACAAACAGGTAGTTCTCCCTGCAGAGCATGGAGCCAGCATTCAGGGGCTGGGAGGCCCCTCCCCACTGCTCCTGGCCCTCCCACCTCTTTCCATTCCGGGGTACCTGAGAACCTTGTGGCGGCTGTGGCGGCTGCGCTCCCGCTGGCAGCAGTCCAGGTAGCTGATGCAGATTTCCTAGAGGATGGGGGCATGGACAGAGAGACAGGAGAGCCCTCCCCTCAGCCCAGAGCAGGTGGAGGGGCTGGGACCACACCTACCTAGTGACCCTCAGGGAGGGTGGATGTACATAGTTGGTGAGCCCGTCTGCCCGGGGCCCAGAATCAATCTCTCTGTGCCAGCCAAGAACAAGGAGCCAAGGGAGTGGGGAGAGCCAGGGCCCAGAGCTTTGGAAAGGACCCCAAGAGCTGGTGAATCCAAGGTTAACTTTGGGGAGGCCCATGCAAGCTAAGAGACTTGCCTCAGGCCACCCATGCAGATGTGGAAGAGCCAGGGGCTGCCCTAGAAGAGGCCTGAGGAGTGAGTCTTAGTTCTGAGAGGTGGAAGGAGAACAGGTGGAGTGACGGGAGGGGAGATGGGGAGCTCAGGGTCCAGACAGGCAGGCAGGGACCCTGTCACCCAGGGTGCAGGCCACACCCCTATTACCTCTCCAGGCTTGATGTCCTCCAGGGCCGTGACATGGAGAAGGAAATTGTTTTCTGGGAAGGAGGTCTCTGCATTGGGGACACAACTATGGTTGCCTGAGAAATAAGGTGGAGTCAGGAGGATGGTAAGTAAGAAAGACAGAGTGGGCAGATGTTAGCAGCAGCCAAGGCCTCCCCTGGTTCCCTGCAATCTCTGCAGAGGGCCCAGGATCCCAGGTTCAGGGCCAGCAAGGACCTATGAGTAATCCTCATTTTTACAGATGGGGAAGCTGAGGCCAAGGTCACCCAGGTAGTCAAGGAGGTAGCTCCTCCATCTCCAAAGCCAGCCTTCTTGCCATGACAAAGTGTAGCCTCCAGAGGGCAGGAGCAGCTGCTTCACTGTCCTCTGGGACCCCAGGGTTACTATGTTCAGGACACAGCAGATGCTTAATAAAGGCTTCCTGATTCACTGATACCAAAAGCCCAGCCTGGCCCAACCCAATCTGGAGAGGCTCTTGCCTGGCTTAGAGCTGGGAGCTAGGCTGAGCCCCCCACATTTGGGAGAAGCGGATGCCGCGCTTGAGGGCATGCCCAGCTGGCATGGACACCCTGGGTTGCTACCTCCCCACGCAGGCTTTCACAGTCCACCCCATTCCTGAGACATGGCCTCTGGGCCTGGGATGCACAGACCCACAGACTCTGTGGGGTGCATTCTCACTGACCTCTCACTGAAACTGAGCATTTCCTTCACTTAATTTTTTTAAAAAAAATCATCCTTCTGAGGACGGGTCTGCCCATGTTCAGGTGGGACGTGAACCCCACAAAGGGAAGAACGTCTTGCCCCCCCGAGATACTCCCTCAGGCCTGGCAGGTGGTGCCCTGCTCCCCACCCACTTGGCAGTCAGGGATGCCCACATGGCCCTGTGGGGTGGGCAAGGAAAGCCCCCCTTCCTCCCCTTGTGGGAGGCTGGGCTGTTCTCACACATCGTGGGGGCCGATGCCGAGGAGGCAGAGATGCCCCCAAACTACTCACAGCAGCTCTGGAGCACGAAGAGCCCAGATCCTTCACAGTTAAGGAACTCACCGCTCACTGTAAGACAGACAGACAGACAGATAGACAGACAGACAGGTATGGCAGCAGAGGAGGCCTGGGGTTGCCATGATGTGGTCTAATCTTCCCTCCTCCACAAACCTCCCGTTTCCCGCCTAGCCGCAATCCTTTCCAGTCCAACAACGGGCTCTGGCTGCCCAGACGTGACAGCCTCGACCCCTCACATTCTCTGCATGTGTCCAGTCTGGACACCTTGCTCCCATCAGACAAGGAGTTGTCTGTGTATGGGGAGGGAGGCAAGCAAGCAGGCCCCACCTACCTCTCTCGATGTCCTTGTACAGCTGATCGATGAATGCGTCCAGCTGCTCACGCTCTGGGGGCTTCAGGTCTAGGGCATCACAACCGTGGACCCACTGACTCAGGGAACTGGGGGACACAGAGCAAGCCAAGCATCAGCAAATGAGGAGGTCCCCCCACCCCAGCTGACACCACAGCTGGGGGAGGCACCAAAGGCACCTAGCTGCCAAAACCAGAATAAGACCCAAACTGCAGCCTGCGGGAGGAGCCAGGGGGCAGGCCCAGCCTCAACTTGCATCTGTCTGGTGCTAGCTATCTCACTGTGGTCTCATGAAGCCCCCAGGGGACGGGCACGCCAGCTCAGGGCACACCCAGGGCCTGCCTCCAGAGCAGTCTGGCCGCAACAGGCACCCGACACAGCACCTTGTTGGTGCCAGGGATCCCAGAGAACAGAGGGGACACTCCCCTGTCCACAGGACATGCTCAGTGGAGGGGCTGACCAACCTTCCACCTTCCACTGCTGCCTGGCCCACTGATCAATGGGAGACAGCACCCTTCCCCGCCAGATGTCCTCATTACCTGGTCCCAATTCCTTGACCGTTTGTCCCAACAAGAGCAAAAAGAGACCGGAATCCTTCTGGTGTAAACCACTACACATTAAACCAAGGGGGAGAGAAATGAGAAGTGGGTCAGGGCCCAGCCTTGGCCCCAGCATGTGCTCCAGGTTAATCCCTGCCCTCCCTCCCCACCAGGGTCCCTCACGCCCACCACTCCTACAGATCTCCAGGCTGAGCCCTGCACTCTCCCCTGAGCTCCAGGCATCGGTCTCCACGTGGCTGGGCAGAACTCATCTTATGGCCACATAGTGATGTAGGAAGCCACACACCATGCTCTATCTATTTCATTAGACGTTTCCCGATGACGCTTTAATCTGGTTTGACACCTGGAGGGCTCCATCACATCCCCACCCTCAGGGCCACTTTCATCTGCACACAGCCAATCCAATTCCACTCCACTGGTACGACTGCACCAGCCTCAAGCCCCTCCTGGGCTGAGCTGTGCCCTCCACAGAGGCCAAAGGGATTTTTCCAAAGCCAGGTTCTGACCAGGACATGCTCTCTGTGAGCTCCCGGGGCTCTTCATCACCTCCAGGATCAAACAGAAAGTCCTGCCTGGCTTCTGAAGCCCCCCATTAGCTGGCTAGCCGCCCTCCCATGGATTCCCGCGGCCTCCTGGCCATTCCTCCAAACCAACAGTGCTGTTGCATTGACTGGACCCTCTCCTCTGCCTCTTGGTCTCCCTGGCTCAAACCTCACCTTCTGCAGGAGGCCAGTCCCAGCCTTCCCACAACTACTAATGTCTTCCCCTCTTCCACTGCCCCCCTCCTACTCTCCATGTATCTTGTGTGTCTCCGGGTGCCTGCTCCCTCCCCGCTCGCATGGGAGCTCCTGGAGAACAGGCACTAGGCTTGCCTTTCTCTGTTTCCCCAGCACTCAGCATCCCGACACTTGATAAATGCTTATATTAACTGTCCTCTCCTGTTGTCTTACACCCCGAACCCTGGCCTGTCACTCTTCCTGGGTAGAAGGTAAGGCTGCAGACAGGCCGGGGAGCTTCAGAGCTGGTCAGGCAGGTCCTGGTTTTGGCTCCATCAGCGGAGCCAAAAGCACCCCCTGGACTTCAGCGCAGCCAACCTCTGATCCTGAATCCCTTCTCTGCACACAGCAGATGCCCAGGAAATGCTAGGACAGGACAAGACCCCAGTAAATGATTATTTCCAGATCCTCTGCTGCCCCAGTTTAAGAGGCTCCAGGAGTCAGTCTGACATCAGCCCACACTACCCAAATTAAGAGACCCCAAGGAGGATGGGGGCAGCCAGGTGGTTCAGTGAATAGACTGCTGGGTCTGGAGTCAGGGAGACTCTTCTTCCTGGGTTCAAATCCAGCCTCAGACACGTCCTAGCTGTGTGACCCTGGGCAAGTCACTTAACCCTGTTTGCCTCAGCTTCCTCATCTGTAAAATGAGCTGGAGAAGGAAATGGCAAAAGTGTCTTTGCCAAGTAAACCAGGAAGAGTCAGATAGCACTGAAACAACCAAAAGCCCCATGGCAGGGAAGAGAGCTTCGTGCCCAACTCACCCGACTCAGCTGTTCTTCATACAGAGCCTCAGTGAAGAGTCGTCTCAGAAGCTCCAACTGGCCCTGACAGGGGAGGAGGGAGCAGAGATGAGAAAGCTCCTGGGGATCCCCAAGCCCAGGATGGCTCCCGGGCACTGGTGTGGAGGAAAAGGAAGAGCCTCGGCAGGCCAACTCCCTGTGTCCTCCCCACTCCCTCCCACTGAATTTCTCAGTCACTACAAGAGCTCTGCACCAAACCACTGAGGGCCTTGGGTTTGCAAAATCTTAGGATCCCAGTTATAGAGCAAGAAGGAGCCTCTGAGGGCATCCAGACCAACCCCCTCATTATACAGAGGAGAAAAGGGGCCCTGGGAAGGGACCACAGGCAGACCCAAGAGGCCCAGAGGGGAGGGGCCGCCCTCCAAGGGCCCTTTGGGCACACAGCCTGGTATGCTGGCATGTGGCCTTCTGCCTCCAGTCCTGATCCATCTTTCAGACCAGAAGCTCCCTGATGGGAGGAATCGTGACTCCTCGCCCTGCACAGGCCCATCAACAGGCCCTCAGGCTGGCCAGCTCTGACCAAGCAGACCCCAAGGCTTCTCTATCAGAGCAAGAACTGGTGAGGGACCCAGGACTGACCTTAAATTTGTCTCCCAGGAGCTTGTGGACGATCTCTTCCTCCTCATTAGCTGTTTTATTGCAGAACTGGGAGAAGAGTTTGACCCACTGCTCCTTATCCTTTGCCTACAGGGCGCACACAGAGCAGAGAACTATGATGCCTCCGGCTGCTGTGCTCCCCCCAGAGCACCTACACTGTCTTCCCCACCACCAGTGCTGGGTACACTGCTCCTCTGACTGCCCCCCCACCCTCCCAAGCCCCAGCAAGGAGGAGGATCACAGCGTAGTTCAGAAACCCAGGAAAGGAGGCAAGAACCTACTGGGGGAGGGGGTGGGCTATAGTGGCCACTCTTGGGTTTCTGTGTCCCTCACCTCTCACTTCCTTTTATTACTATAAAATCAGGAGTAAATCAAACTCTATCTCAGCTACCTCTGGGTATGGCCCCAGTGACAGCAAGGCTCATGTCCCATGGTCTGGACGACCAGAAATCTCGGCTGCCCCCTTGCCTCCCCAGCCCACTCCCACCTAGCTGAATTAAGGACATCCTGGAGTGAGAGCACAGCCCTAGGCAGCTCCAGGGGCAAGGAGAGTGCCAGCTCCAGGCTGGGTTCCTTGGAGGGGAGGAGGGACCTGACGCTCACCTGTTTCACAGTCGCCACCATCCGGGCCATCAGCATGATGCTAGCGGTCTCGGGAGGGTAGTGGACGCTCCTACAGGGGGAGAAACAAACCTGTATCAGGAACTCCACACCCAACAGAACTGAGGAAGGGAAGAGAAGCCAGGCATAAGGCAGGCCTTGCTGACCCTAAGAACTTCATTCTCAAGGAATGGAAAGGGGCAGGAGCCTCTTGCCCCAGTGACGAGGATGTGCTGGGAGAGTCGAGAGGGGTCTAATAAATCACTCTGGAGTCTGGAAGCCAGCTGAGATGCCCTCCAGCGTACAGCCGGCCCAAAGAAGGATCCAGTCCTCCTGCCTGTGCCAACAGCCTGGGCCGGCTGGGCAAGGGCTGTAGGACAGACCTCCCCCAACCCAGGGAGGCCACAGCAAACGATGTTCTGGGCAAGTGATTTCAAGAGAAGGAGGGAAAGGGGAGATGGTTGGGGAGCAGTGGGGAGGCTGACCTCCAGGCCTCCTGAAGCTTGTTGAGAGGATGCTCAGGGTCATTCTGGGAGGGGCCCAGGCACAGGGCTCGGTGATACTGCTCCAAAGCTGCCTGGCGACACTCCACACTACAATATGCCACCTGCCAATCAGAGGGGAGGGTCTGTGAGGGCCCCAGATTGGGGGGAATCATCATTCACTTAACAAGTAAGCATCTACCGCTGGGTTAGGGGATGGTGAGAAGAAAGGGAAGTCAATGAGTTGGGGGCAGGGAGAGAGGCAAAAACTGAAACAGGCCTGTCCTCAGGGGGCTTATGGTCTATGAGGGAAGACAAGATGGACAGATGGCAAGCACTTGTTGAAATGCATGGAAATGATGCAAGGCTAACCCTAAATGTGCACTGCCCCAAGGAGGCCCCGGAGGACATTAGAGGAAAAAGATGGTCCCCACAAAATGGAGCCCTGGAACCCTCAGGGTAGGTGCCCCAGCACGCTCACATCTCCAACCAATCTTTCTTCCCTCTCCTGGTCAGGGGCTGCCCACGGTCTGTATCTGAGTCACTTGGGGAGGTCTTACTTTCCCGAACCTTCTCATTTATCATTATCTCCCCCAGCACCAAGCTCTCAGTAATGCAACAAGCATGTAATAAGTTAAATTGGTAGCAATGCAAACATGGCGGGGGGGGGGGGGGGGTACCCTGGATCTCCCACTCAGGAATTTCAAATGAGAAAGTGGAGGAAAGGAGAGATTCAGACACAAGAGCCAGCCCTGACTTCTAGGTTATAAAGAACTCTGCAAGAACCTGTGGGCATCAGAAAAGGGTCAGCTATTTTTACCAATGTTGTCACTGACAGATAACATCTGCTATCACATCTGAGCTGACCACCTACCACCACCACCAAACCAAGATGGTGAAACTGAGACACGGGAAGAGAAAGAAGTGATATCCAGGTCCTTCCTAATGGCGGGAGGTCTGGGAGGGAAGGTGATGGAGGAAACACACAGAATGAGACTGGCAGCATGGGCTGGGTTCAGAGCCTGGGTGCCCCACTGCCTGTCTGCGTGACCTTGAGCAAGTCACTGCCTTCTCTGGGCCTCAGTCTCCTCAGCCGTAAAATGAGAGTTGGACTAGACAAAACCCCTTCCAGCTCCGCACTGATGCTTCTAGGAGCCTAGGAAACATGGACATCCTTGGACAATGCCCGCTGTCACCTCTTCCACTGGAGGGCAGGACCTCTGCTCATCAATTTCTTCCCTTAGCACTCGGCACCGAGAGCATTTTCCCTTAGTAAGTGATTAATCAATGCTTTTGTTTTTCATTCATGTATTCATTCATTCCTGGAAGCTTCGACAGCAGAGCCTCTGCCTGGATGGAGCTTCACAGAGAGGCCAGTCCAGCCAGGGGCTGTGTCTGCCACATGAAGGCCAGGCTGGCCATGTCTGAAGAGGCCCACACTAGGTCCGCTGCAAAAGCTCAGATTTTTAGTCACATCTAACAACATCCAGAAGCCCAGAGGAGCCGCAATCTACAGTGGTGGAAGGCATACAGCATGGGGATCAGAGCCTCCTTCAGTCCTGAAGCTGGCTACCACTTCGCTGGGGCTGGCTCGAATCCAGGGCCAGGTACAGCCTCTGAGTTTCAGTTTCCTCTGGGCAGCAGTGATAGCTACACCGGTGACCTCATCAGGCAAGGGGGAGGATGTAGTGAGATCACGGCCCAAAAACTCTTTGCAGCATCTCAGGAGCCTCAGAAATGGGAGCTGTGACTGGGATAATGATTACATGAGAGCTGTTCTCATCTTGTTGGGAGGGAAATGGTTCTGAACAGCTGCTGCAGCCCCCTCAGGCTCTTCTGCTTAATGCTCTGTGGCCTGTGGCCCCAGGGAAAAGGGGAGAAAAGCCAGAGCATTCTCCTGTGGAGGGGGGAGAGGAGTCTAGTATATCCTCATGGGGAGGGGGGACAGGAGGACAGAACAAGCTCCTGGGGGGGGGGGGAGAGAAGCCTAGAGCATCCTTCAGGGGAGGGGGGACAGGAGGCCAGAGCATCCTCTTGGAGAGGGGGGAGAGGAGCCCAGAGCATCCTCCTGGGGAGGGAGGACAGGAGGCCAGAGCATCCTCTTCGAGAGGGGGGAGAGGAGTCCAGAGCATCCTCCAGGGGAGGGGGGACAGGAAGCCAGAGCATCCTCTTGGAGAGGGGGGAGAGGAGCCAGAGCATCCTCAGGGAGCTCCTAGAGGTACCTAGACACAGCCTGAGCAGCAGGGAGATCCGACAGGATGAGAGGGGCACTTCCTTCTGTCCCCCTTCATTCTGGCCTAGCCTGCAACGTCACTGCCCACAGGGCTTGGAGGCAGCACAGCACTTGGTGTGGAGACGTCTACTGAAAACACTGTGGGCAATGGGCTGGTTGAAGTCCAAGCCAATCTGCTGGCTGAGCTCTGCTAGACATCTCAAGGTCTTTCTCAGAAGGTATTCAGTAGGCGCTCCAGCCATGTGCTCAGCGGTTTTTCCTGTGTTATTGCCTAATCTATATTGATAACCAAGGCTGAAAGTAACCCAGCAGGGATCCCCTTCTAGGGCAGGCAGAGTTTCAATCCCAGACCCAATCTGCCTGACGCGCCACTCGGCCAGGCCGCTCTGGAAGGCCTTGTAATTCCACTATGGAATCGCCATTCCTTTACAGGCACCATCTGAAGGCGAATTCTTATGACTGTTGTATCCTCATCATGCCTGTCTCAGCAAAGGTCCTCTTAGGAAGACCTCAACTCAAATCCTGCTTCTCCAAGCAGAAAAGACCTGAGAGGCTGCTGAATCCCACCCCTCATTTACAGATAAGGAAACTGAGGCCAGACAGGATAGCAACTTCACTGGGGCTGAACAGCTACTGAGTATCTTGCCAACCACGAGACCCTGGGCAGACAACCTCTGAGACTCAGTCTCCCTGTCTATAAAAAGGAAATGGATACCTGCAGCGCCCCCTTCCCCGCGTGCCCGCCCCCCCCCCCAGCCCAGGGCTGCACTTTGTAAACTTGACACCATTTGACCACGCTCTGGCCCCCCTCCGCCCTCGGCTGAGTCTCACCTGACAGTGAGGGCACATCTGGTGGAGGTCCTTCCGAATGCTGCACTGCTCAGGGTGTGGCAGGGTGCCACAGGACCTCCCCGACAACCTCTGGGCATTCTCTTCCGCGGTCTCCAAGGCCCGGAGACAGTGGTCACAGGCTGGCGAAGGAGCCACACACAGAAGTTCAGGCCCAGGCTCTTGCTCCCCCAGGCAGGCGCCAATCCCAAACCTCCCTACCCACCCCTCCCCCCATCTCACATGTCTTCCAGCTAAAGGACTTGGCGCTGGAGGTTCCTTCTCACTAGTTCTCCCTCCCTGATTCCCCCACTGGACCACAGCTCTCTGAGGACAGGGGCCATCCTTCTGCAATCAACACTGGTGCACCCCGGGGAATGTCTTCTCTTCCATCTCCTCCCTCTCACCAGCACCACCGGCCTCTGAACAAGGGGCAGGGGGAGCTGTTTAGGGGACCTTCCTGATGCCCTTGCCCCACAAGCAGGCCCTCCAGGACTGCCAGGACCTCCTCTGGACTTTCAGGTCTCAAAACGCCACCAGGTTTCTGCCATAGAATCAACTTAGTCAACATGAAATTCCAAGGATGTCTGGGCCCATGGATGATGAAACAGAGGGTTGGCTGTCAAACCAGAGCCTGGTCTCAAGCCCTGCCTCATTACTAGACATGTGGCCACAACTACTCTCTGAGCCTCAGGGTCCTGATCTATGGCACCTGCCCCAGCTGTACTAGGGGCCTCTGATGAGACAACAGGGAGGAAGTGATTGGTCATCCCTTTTAGCCTCAGGGTCCCCAGCAGCGAACAGTGAAAGGGCATGCTAGTTTGGAAAATAAAGCCCTCACCAAAAACCTGAGTCCCAACAGGCAGAGTGATAGACTGGAACTAGACATACAAAGATCTGGGTTCCAATCCTGTCCCTCACATGCCCTGGCTGTGGAACCCTGAGCAGTGCTCCCCTCCCCCACCTGCTCTCTAAGACCTTCATCGACTGAGCTGGCACCATTTCCACAGGGACTGACCTCACCAGTCATGCACAAAAACCACTTGAGACTGGCTCGGTGCTGGGTACCCAATGAAGAACAGCCCCTAAGAGCCTGCATTCTGCTGCCAGGGTCTGCACCAGCCTTTGGGAACTCTTAAGCTCAATAATAAACATTTTGTGTCCAGTTTATGGAGGAGGAAAGTCAGACATGGGATGATCTGGCCAGTCGAGCCCCAAGAGGAGGCAGAACTGAGATGGACGAGGAAGAAGCTGGGCCAGGGTCTGAGTCAGAGCTCACACCCCTCTTGTCCTACCCACTTTTCTCAGCAGGGGCCAAGGGGCCTGAAGACCCACCAGCAAGGGACTGGGTCTCTTGAGAGAAAGGAACTAGACCCCCTCCCTTTCTGTTTCCAAGCCCTCACAGCCTTTGGGCCAACCACTGCACTCCAACGTCCCTGGCGAGCACTGGCCCCAGGAATGACAGCTGTGGCCTCGAGCTCAGGGAAAGAATGTGTCTGCCCCAGGCTCTGGATTCCAGCCTGCTCATTGGCCCATGAGTCTACAATCCCCATGACGGTCTTGCCACAATCCCATCGCTACAATTCTGAAATTACCAATTTAGTCTTCATGCTATAATGAAGGTAACAGGTGTAATTTTGCCCCAGGGAGATCACAAGGATCCACACCCAGGCCACACCCCCCTGGACACTGCCAGGAACATGTGGCAGCAAGCACAAACAAACTCTGCAAAGGAGCATGGAGAGGGCAGCTCACCTCGATAGCGATAAAGTGCATTCCAGAGGAACTGGGAGGCCACCAGAGGCCTCTCCACAAAGATGGTCTCCCCTTTCTGGACAGGCCTTGTGGCAAAGAGCCCTTTCCCCTGGAGAGGAAAGAGAAAAGCCGGCTTTTGGAACCGTGGTGCTTGGCTTGGCACTTCCACCAACACATACAATGTGCCTGGCTGGGCTAAGCTTTGGGGATGAGAGGAAAAAGACAGAACCATCCCTCAGAGCACTGACCATCTAACCAGGGGGGTGAGAATAGAGGAACAAACAGAGGCAAGTCAAGCCATTCTGTTGTTGTTCAGTTGTTTTCAGTTGTGACCCTACTTGGGGTTTTCCTGGCAAAGATACTGGAAGCGTTTGCCATTTCCTTCTCCAGCTCATTTGATAGATGTGGAAACTGAGGCAGACAGGGTGAAGTGACTTGCATAAGGTCACACAGTCAGTAAGTGTCTAAGGCTGGATTTGAACCCAGGAAGGTGAGTCTTTCAGAGTCCAGGTTCAGTGCTCAGTGTACTGTGGCACTCCCTGGCTACCTAACCAAGCTCTGTACAGGATCAATAATAAATCGCTGTTTATAAATCCATCCAGTTTCCGAAGGGGACGTCTTGACTACTCCATGAATGGGATTTAAGGAGGCAGAGCTGCACACAGCTGCCAGCCTCGCTCTCTTCCTGAGGCTCTGAGGGCTAGGGGCAGGACAAAAGTCAGGATGGCAGGCAATGGCCCAGGATGCAGCGGTGACCGCAGCATAGTCCATGTCTGGCCAAGCTTTCACTGCTGCACAGCTGCCACTTCCTGGGGGCACCCTCCAGCTCTCCTGTCCCTTAGCCTCACCCCATCAAGCTGGTCTGCAGAGATGTTTACCAGGCTGTGGCCACTGGGCATGCCATGGCTTCTTGGAGCCAGAGTTAGGTGTCAGGTGGACACCAGAGGTGCCAGTCCTCCCTGGCCCCATATGCCCCAGGAGCAGCAAGGCAGTACAGTGGATGGAGCACTGGACTGGAGTCTGGAAAACTATTTTTCCTGAGTTCAAATCCAGCCTCAGACACTTAATAGCTGGGTGACCCTGGGCCAGTCACTTCACCCTATCTGCCTGAGTTTCCTCATCTGTCAAATGAGCTGGAGAAAGAAATGGCAAACCCCTCCAGTGTCTCTGCCAAGAGAACCCTGGGTGGGGTCACAGGGAGTCCAATATGAGGAACCACAAAGGCCAGTCAAAGCCCAAGGGTGGAAAATCACTGTGGTGGCTAAATGGAAGTAGGGCTGGGGCAGGGGAACCTGGAGGGAGTCTGCACAGGGGGTGGGGGCTGGGTGAGGGGTGGTGAGGTGGTGAAAGGCAGTCCTGGAGCCTGGACATGGAGTGTAAGGGGAGCTGCAGGGACGGGGGAAGGGGCGGGCAGGGAGATGGCCAGGAGAGAGCGTCCCCCCCTCCTGCCCAGGCCCCGGAGTCTAGGGTCTCCCCCCACCCCGCCTGCGGCCGCCCCTCTCTACAAGGGGGGTGTGATGGGCCGGGGTAGCCTCCAGCAGCGAAGACCCTCCAGCACTCGGATAAGGCTCAAGGCACTGAAGAAAGGGGGCCCCTTTGTTGGAGGCCGCACCAGGGGCTCTGGGGCTCCGACGAGGGAGCGCGGGATGGAGCCTGGGCCTCGAAGGGAACTGGGGGTCCTTCGGCCAGAATCCGGGCATGAGGACGGCCGAGGCAAAAGCCCAGAGGTGGAAAAGGCGAAGGCAGGAGTGAGAAACAGACGAGGCGGAGGAGGGGCGAGGGCCCGGGACGGCCGGACGGACAGGGTCGGGGAGGAGCCTGCTCGCGACAGGGAGCACCAGGAGCCACAGCAGCTGTGGGAGCAGCTCAGGAACGCCGTCACGGCCGTGCCGCAGCAGGGGGCCGGCCGTGGGGGGTGGGGGAAGGGCTGAGACCGGGGAGGTTCCTGGGGCTCCGGGTCGGGGGTGTCCGGCGGGGGCGGGGCAGCTGGGCCCCAGGCCGCCTCACCTTGGCGCTGCTCACGAAGCGGACCTCCACGGGCCCCCGGGCCGGGCCGGCCGCGCCCACGCAGAAGGAGAACATGTCGCACATGGAGGCCGCCATCTTGGGGGGGGGCGCGGGTACCGCCCTCTGACACCTGACCCCGCGCCGGCACGCTCTCCCTGCGCACGCGCGACTCTGCTCCTGGGCCCGCCCTCTTCCCCTCCCTCCCTTTCCCCTCCCTCCGCTCTCGTTCCCGCCCACCCCGCTCTCATTCGGTCTTTGCCCACTCTTCCTACCAAGCTCCTCACCCTCTCCTCCCCTTCTTTGACTCCGCCCCTCTCCGTTCTCCCTCTTCACTCTCTAGCTCTGTCTCTTCTTCTCTGTCACTGTCCCTCTCCACTTCTTTCTGCCTCTTTTTCCCTCTCCATTCTGGCCCCGGCCCCTCCTCCCCAGTTCTCCCGTCCTCTCCAGCTCTCTATTCCCGCCCCCTTTTGAGTTTCCCCTCCCTCTCCCGTTCTCCGGTCCCGCCCCCTCCAGCCTGTGGCCACGCCCCCTCCCTAAGTCTCTCCCCTCCAGCTTCCTGGCCCCTCCCCAACTCGATGGCCACGCCCCCTTCTTAGTTCCCTCTGCAGCTCTCTGGCCCACTTCTCTCCCTGGCCACGCCCCTTCCTGGTCATTAAAAGTAAGGGGGCGGGGAATCTCCGGAGATCTTCCGGCCTCTGCATCTCCAGTAGCTGGGGTTACAGGTGTGCCGCACCTGTGTAACCCCGTCCTCTGTCCGTAGTCCTTCCTCCTCCCCTCCCCAGCCAGGCCCCTCCCTGGGAGATGGGGGTCTCTGCCTCCAACACCTAACAGCTCCAGGATATTCTTCCTGGCCCCTGCGGCCGCAGCCCCCTCCCCACTCTGGAGGACCCTAGGCAGCCCCTCGGGAGCTCCCCTGGGACTTCCTGCAGGAAGCCACGGGGCCCCCGCAGCTGCCCCCACTCCATCCCCATCTCCCGTACCCTGGGCTCCCCCAAAAGGCAACGTCGCAGGGTCTTTGTGACCCCGGGTTTGGAGACTGTTCCCAAGGTCACCCGCCTTACCACTGGGAGAAACCCGTAAGCCTCAAGCTGGAAGCCAATTCCTTGTATCCCTGTGTCTCCTGAATGAACAAAAAATGCTGAAAGCAAAAGGATACCCGGCCTGGGAGGAGTTTTATAAAATGTATTTAAAATTTTATCTTTTTAAAACAAAGCCTGCCTCATTCTTGACTTCCTCAGCTTCCTTCAAAACAACTCTCATCCCACCTTCTGCCAGAGGCGTTTCCCATCCTCCCCTTCTTTATATCCAGCTTGCATGTTGTCTTCCCCTTTAGAATGAGGTCTTTGGGCCAGCATAGTAAGAGCTTAACAAAGGCTTGTGGACCAAAGTGAGCTATTTGTTCACATGGCTGGAAGAGAGACTCCTGGATGAAAGAACTAACTGAGAAAAAAATGATAATATAGCTAGTATTTATATAAGCATTTTAAAGTCTGCAAGGAGTTTTACAAATACTATTTGATCCTCAGAGCACCCCCTGAAGGTGGCACTATTATTAGCCTGGTTTTACAGAGGAGATAACTGAGGCAGGCAGAGGTTAAGTGACTTGACCACAGTCACACAGTCAATAATTCTTCTGTTTGCCCAGATTAATGCAGATACCAAAGGCTTCTTGGAGCTGTGACTTTGCCTGTTGGCCACATGTGTTCTCTCAGTGTGAGCAAATTTTCCTGTGGGACATGTGTGTATGTGTGTGTGTGTGTATGTAAGAAGAGAATGTGTTCCTGGTTTGGGAGGGATATTTCTGAAAGTTATACTTACTCTATCTGCTTAGCAAATACCCTTTGTAAAAGTTGATAAAATCTGACTTGAGTAGTCTTTTTTTTAAATTTTAAAACCTTATTTTATTTCACCCTTTCCTATAAACTTCTCTAAATTTCACAATTTAACAAAAAGTTTAAAATCCAGGACAGAAACTATATTATAATTTACTATAAATGCATCCGTTGTCTGGTATGACTTCTCCAGTTGCCACTCCTACCAGCAGGTCTGGTCCCCAAAGTATAACTACTTCTCTGGGTTCTAGGGGGTAAACGTAAGGGGCTGAGGGCTTTCAAGGACTATCCCTCAGGAGCCATCAGGCAGAATTAGCAGGGACAGGTGATGAACACCTGCATGAGTGGAGGCAGTCTTGAGTGGAGAGAAAGGGAAGTAGAAGAGAGTGAAGGTAGAATCGGCGAGTCCTGGCTACACATGGGATAGGTGGGGTGAGTGCAAAGGGTCGGGGAAGAACCCCAGTTTTCAGGCCTAGGTGACTGAGAGGATGGTAATTGCCCAATAAAGAAACAGAAAGGTTGGGAAGAGGGGAAGGTTTGGAGGGAGAAAGGTGTCCACAGATATTTGGACGTGTTCAGTTTGAGATGCCTACAGGACATCTTATTGGAGATGTCCCCCAGGCAGGGGGTGACTCTAAGCTAGGACCAAGGAGAGGGACCAGGGATGGATCTACGGATCTGGGAATCTGCCCAGAAAAGACACAGTATGCCTGAGGTGGGGGGATGAGAGTATGGGCAGAGGTGTCGGGAGCACCCAGGTCACGAATCCACTGACCACACTTTATATGTACTCATCTGTACAGATCCATACTGTGTCCCCAGCCCCTCCCACTCCCCTTCACCATCCTCACCACACCCCCCCCCCCCCCAGTAGAAAGTTCCTGGAGGGCAGGGAGCATTGTGGGGATTTTAGTGTTTGTGTTCTAAGTGCCTGGCAGCTTTCTATTGCTCTTCCTACCACTGATTTCATCAATGTGAGCGTCTCCCTGTATGAAAACTGTCTCTACCGATGAAGATCTTTACCTTATTCTTTGGGAGCTGCCTGAGAGCATTGAGTGGTCCAGTAGCAGGCCCAGGGTCACACAACTACTAAGTGTCAGTCCAGACTTGATTTGAGCTCTTTTTTTTTTTTGAGGGGGGAAGGCAAGGCAATTAGGGTTAAGTGACTTGCCCAAGGTCACATGGCTAGTTAAGTGTCAAGTGTCTGTGGCCTGGGAGAGAGAGGCAAAAGATAGTCCCTTCCCTCAGAGCGCTGACCATCTAACACAGCTAGTCAAATATCTGAGGCAAAATTTGAACTCTGGTCCTCCTGACTCC
>CM053585.1:17161697-17177074 GCA_028646515.1 Pseudochirops corinnae
TCTTTTTTTTTTTTGAGGGGGGAAGGCAAGGCAATTAGGGTTAAGTGACTTGCCCAAGGTCACATGGCTAGTTAAGTGTCAAGTGTCTGTGGCCTGGGAGAGAGAGGCAAAAGATAGTCCCTTCCCTCAGAGCGCTGACCATCTAACACAGCTAGTCAAATATCTGAGGCAAAATTTGAACTCTGGTCCTCCTGACTCCAGGGCCAGAGCTCTATTCACTGTGCCACCTAGCTGCCCCTAATTGTGCCCTTCTTGACTCCACACCACTCCGCTGGACACAAGTCATAAGCATTTAATGTTTGTGAAATTGGGCTGCTGAAGAATGGTTGGCTGAGAGGCCAAGTGTGGCCAGCCCAGCTTTGAAAGGCTTCCCTTGGAGCTCTGCAGAGCCTGACATCCCTCCCGGTGGTCCTTCCAAGGGGACAAACAATTTGGAGCCATTTCCTTCATCTCTGAAATTCCCAGGGAGGCTGGGGGCTGAGCGGGATTCATAAGCCCAAGGCCCTGCTGTTGGAGGACAGGACAAAGATAATTGCTGGGCATTCTAGAAGATGCAGACTCCTTTGAGCACCCTAAAAATACAGCATCATTCATTTATTATAAAATTCTTGTCCAAATAAATAAATCCAACATCTCTATAAATGAACCCACAGCCCTCCCAAAGCAAAGTGGTGAAATGAGAATAGGTGAATGGGCCCTCCCTATCCAGCCTTCTTTCCTGGAGGTTGACTTGGCTCTTAAACTATCCCCTGCCCTTCTTGAAACTGCAGTCTCCCAAGAAATACATACTCTGCAAGCTTTTAGCAAAGGGAAAAGATGGGATTTGGGGGAGGAGGGTGGAGAAATATAAACCAGTTAAGAATGGGTTAAATGCTTCCTCCCCTCCCTCCCTCCTTCGGAGCTGGTGGGAGCCAGCCTTTAGCTGGGAAGGCCGAGTCAAGAGGCCTGCATGCCCAGCCCAGGGGACCAATAGACACACCTGCAGTCTGTGTTAGCGGCAGGCCCCTTTCCTTGCTCCACCTGCATTTTCCAGGGGCTGAGCAAGCCTAGCCTCAGCCAGAATTAACCCTTAGAGAGGACAGGACACAGACCCTCTCCCAAACCCAGTTCTTGCACCACCACCACCACCTCACCCCACTTTGTCAAGCTAAGAATCTCTTACCCTTTGATAAAGACAGGCAGTGAGAGCCCAGACCAAGAGCCCCCCAGAGGGCATCTCATCCCATCTTGTTTTACAGCTGAGAAAACTGAGGCCTGGGCAAGTAAAGTGACTTGTCACAGTATCAGGCTGGATGGACTTGGGAGTCAGAAGAACCCGTGTTCAAATCCAGAGTCAAACACAAATTGTGTGACCCTGGGCAAGTCCCTGACTCCTGTTTTCTCATCTGTAAACCTCAATTTCCTCATCTGTAACATGAGCTGGAGAAGGCAATGGCAGCATTGCCAGTGTCTTTGCCAAGAAAACCCCAGAAAGGGGTCATGGAGACTCAGACACAATTACAGCACAACTTAAACATGCTTTATGTTCCATTACCTTCCCTCTTAGCAGAACGTGAACTGCTTGAGGGCAGGGGATTTTTCATTTTGGCCTTTGTATTTTCAGACCCTAGCACATGCCTTATCTATGGTAAGACTCAATAATTGTTTGTTCGGTTTTAAACAATACCTCCCACCTCAACTCTGGCATTCAGAGAATAATTAAAAGGATTCTTGAGGGGGAGCCTGGACCCTGCTAAGAAACCAGAGCATGAATGTAGAACGGACCCAAATCCAGACAGTTTTGTTCCTTTCTCCACCAAGCCTTTGGCAGACATCGAGCAGGAAAGGAGAGCACGGCTGCTAACAGGGCTCCCCGTGGATAGGGGGTGGCGAGCCAGCATGATGGAGATCCTGGCTCTGTCACTTCCCTCTCTGCCTCATGTGGCCGGGCCTCAGTTTCACCATCCATAAAAGAGAAAATTAGGCTGGGGCCTCCATAGTCCACCCCAGGCCCAGATCTGTGATCTGAGGGCCCAAAGGTAAAACTCGTCAGAAGTAAAGTGATTTTTGGCCCTGGTCAAGGCTTTATCAAGCATTATAGCACTGTGATCTGATGACCAAAGAGCCCAGGTACACAAGGTTTCCCAGGAAAATCAGCCTCACTTAAACAGGTAAAGACAGAAGACAGCTGCCCTCTTGGGTCAGGCAGACAAGAGACAGGGACAGACCTAACACAAGAGAATTGGGAAGAAATCAGACACATTGTAAGGGCTCAGTGCTTGTCTGACTGTCATTCACCACTTCCTGCTCTTTGCTCTCTCAGACCTCAAAGAGGAAAGCCCAGCTTGGGGTAGACAAACTTTTCATTTCACAGGAAGGGACTTAGAAACGAAATTTAAAGTCGGGGAAAGCGACAGGGAGCCCATTGAGAACAGCTGGAGGGAGTCCTGGTGGTCCCTGAATGTTACCCCAAAGCAGGGCAGGGGAGAGACAGAAAGGGAGACCAACTGGACAGCCCAGGTCCACTTCACACCCCAGACATAATTAAGTCACTGGTGACTAAAGGTCATGTATTTCAGCTGGCGGTGCCAACATACTGTCATTGTCTTCTCCAATGCTGCTACTGGGCTCCTGGGGTGACATGGGCGGAGAGAAGGACTCCTTGGCTGGGCTGGGCAGCTTTTTTTTCTTCTGTTCCAAGCTTTGCTTCCGATCCTTGATCCTGCGGTTCTGGAACCACACTTTGACCTGTGTTGTAAGAGAGGGGAGGACCAGAGGTCACCAGCCAAGCCCCCCGTCTTTCCATGGGGCAGATGCCAGGGGAGCTCTGGGGTCATGCCTTGCAGAAGAGGTAGAAACTTTGACATCACATAACAGGTTTAGGGATGGGTCACAACTTCATGGATAATCAATCGTTTAGGCTTGAATCTGGGAGGCATCTTGGGATCAGCTTAGCCTGGCATTCGAGGCTCACTACAATCTAACTCAAAATTGCATTGCCAGCTTTTCTTTCTATATACCTCCCAACATCCAGCTTCCCCTACCTGGAAGCTTGCCTTCACCCTCTGCTCCTACACTGCAAGTCTTTCTCCTTTGGAAGCCTCCTCCATGTAAGAAGTCCCCTGGCTCTAGAAGATTATGCCAATAGAACATAAATGCTAGGGTGGACGGGCGGGGTCACTGAGCTGGAAAGGCAATGGACCCAGAGACCATTCTGCCCTTTGGTTGACCAGCTAAGCTCATCACCAGCTTGGCGGCCACCCTGGTGAAATTCTAGGGTCACACACAGCAAGAATGTCCATCCTTCACCTATGTGTGAGCAGGAAGGTGGGAAGGCAAGGGCTGGGAGCTTCCCACCTGGGTCTCTGAGAGATGCAGCTGCTTGGCTAGCTGGGTCCTCTCCATCCCCACCAGATATGGCTGCTTCAGGAAGGCCTTCTCCAGCTCGTCCAGCTGCTCAGAGCTGAACACCGTTCGGCTCCTCTTCCTGCTTGACTTGGGGGCTCCATTCACCTTGTTCAGGTAGTCAGCCTCGCCCCAGATCAAGGGTCTTTGCAGGGCTGAGCGTTCAGCCAACTCCAGGCCTAGGAAGGGAAGAATCAGGCACTCCTGAGCTTACACCCAAAGCTATCCCCACCCTCCACCCTTCTGGGCAAAGCAAGCAAGCAGCAAGCATTTATTAAGCCCCTGTTGCAGACCAGGCACTCTCCTATACTAGCAATGGAGATACAAAGCCAGAAATGAAATGATCCCTGCCCCAAGGAGCTTACATTCTATTGCAGAGGAGGAGAGGTACACCACTCATTTAAAGCTCTTCAAAACTAAGCCCTTTCCTGCCTCCCCACCTGCCTCCATACTTTACTCCCATCCACTCCCTCCCTCAACTAGCCAGATGGTCTACCAAGAGATCCTCAAGCATATTACTTCACCTCCTGTCCCTCCACTGGGATCTCTGCACTGGCTGTCCATGCCTGGAGGGACACTGGCTTTTCCTCCTGGCCCCCACCTTTTAGCTCCCCTGGCTCCTTTTAAGACTCAATCCCAGTGCCACCTTCCTCAAGAAACCCTTCCTGGTCCCCACAGCTGCTAGGGCATTCCCCTCTTAGGTGTTCCAGTCAGGGGGCCGGCACAGAGAAGGGGAACAGGAAGTAGCAGGTCAGTTTGGCTGAGGCAAAAGACATACTGAGCAATAATGTGTACCCAGCCTGGAAGGAGTCTGGCTACAGATTGGGACATGCTTTAAATGCCCAGGGCAGAGGAGTCTGTCATTCTTCCCAGAGGGAAAACAGGGCTATGGAAGCTTCTTGAGCAGGGAAGAAGCATGATCAGATCTGTGCTTTACCTAAAGATAATCGTGATCTTCCTTCTTGATTCCTCTCTGGCCACACAGGCAAGTGGTTAGAGCAGACCTGATGGTTTAGGTTCAAACTTTAATTAGAGGAGCTGTGACTCTAAACCACTCGCTCAACTTCCTGCCCCTAATACCAGGCAAAGTCACAAATGGGGGAGAGAGGAATAAAGTGTCAGAGATACCTCCATCACTGGATTTTGGGGAGGGAGGGAAGGAGAAAGAGGAGAAAGGGTTAGACAGCTCCCCAGGCTTCAGTCAAGGTGATCTGGCAGAGAGCTGGGCAATACTCCAAGGAACCTTTGAGGAAGCATTGAGACCCAGGGGCAAATCTTTTCTCTATTCAATAAACCCATCAACACACACACACACACACACACACACACACACACACAGCAACCTACAATGTTCAATAAATACAGACTGAGCAGCCGACTACATGCAAAGCCCTGAACTAGGCTCAGTTTCCCTTTTAGAGGGCTCTGGGCTTAGAAATTCCCTGAAAGGCAGAATGGGGAAACCAGAAACTCTTTTCACAGAGGTTTGCCCACTCTGGGCTTCCAAAGACTTAGGCCTCAGCTTCCAGTCTGTGGCCCTGAAAAGAAAGTGTTGCTAAAGGAATCAACCTGAACTAATTGGGTTTTCCCCTCTTCTCTCAAGTGGCCCCACACCAGGAAAATCCCAGAGGGTTGTCTGTGTTACCTGACCATGCAGATTTAACTAGCTCCCACCTCCAGATGTTTAAAGAGAGCAGGGAGGTGTTTGTAAAAAGACCAGAGGCTCAATTAAGACAGCTGTGCACTGGCAGAAAAGAGGGAAGGGGGGAGGTGTTCCACCAAATTGGGAACCCAGGGGGGTAGGTGAACTGACCCCTACCCACAAACTCCATTATCGACCAAGTAGTGCCACAGTTAGGGAATGGAGGAGTAGACTTCTAGTACAAGCTACTCAACGGATTAGTAAACAGGAACGCACACTAAGCTGCCCTAGAAAACTGAAAAAGCCTCATCTGAATTTGGTTTTGCTTCATAATAGCATTTATTGAAGCAAGTTTTAACAGCACTTATTTACAATGCACTTTAAGATTTGCAAAGTGATTTATCTGTGATCTCATTTCATTCTCACAACACTATGATGGTTGGCAGGAAATGTTTGTAGTCAATCAAGCAGCAAGCATTTATTAAGTACTTACTGCATACTAGACATTCTGCTAGCAGCTGCAGAGTGATACAGACCAAAGAAACCTCCTTCCAAGAACAAGGAGATGGTTTTCCTATCCTCTGACCTGGTCAGGCTAGGTCTACAACAGGGTCTTCAATCCTGGGCTTCACAATTCCAGGATATGCTGAGAAGCTGGTGAGGGGCCAGAGAAAGGCAGGCAGGATGGTGAGGGGCCTCAAGGACCTATTCTAGGAGAATTTTGTTGCCTGGAAAAGAAGACTAAAGGGAATATGAGAGCTTCCACCAAGTACTCAAAGGGCTGTCACAAGGAAGAAGGTTGGACTTAATCAGCTAACAAGCATTTATTATACTCCAAAGGGATGGAAAACAAAACAGTGCCTGTCCTCAGGGAGCTTCTACTCTATGAAGCTTAGATCTCATTGGGATTGGGCGTGTACATGTCTAAGAAGATACAAAAACAAGGTAAAGAGAAGAGGCAGAGGCAGGAATGGTCTCCCCCGTATGGAGTAAGGGTTGAGCCAAACTTTGAAGGAGAGAAAGAGTTCTAAGAGGCAGAGGAAGATAGGCATTCTGGGCAGGGAAGCAGGCCTATACAATGGCCTGGATGTGGAAAAAAAGAAAAAGGAGAAGGAAGAGAAAGGGAAGGTGAGAATACAGAAATAGAGAGACAGAAACAGAGAGAAAAAAGGAGGGAGAGGGGCGAGAGAAAGACAGAGAGGAGGGAAAGGAAGGAGAGAGAAGAGAGAGACAGAAAGACAATGAGGGAGGGAGAAAGAGAAAGAGAAAGGAAAGGAGAGGGGAGGAGAGAGAAATTAAGAGTAAGGGAGAGAGGCCTGGAGAGAAGAGAGACAGAGACAAAGAGAGAAAGAGACAGACACAGAGAGAGAAGGGAGGAAACAGAGAGACAGAGAGATTAACCCACTTTCTCTAGAAAAACAGACAAGAGGAAAAGCATGTAGAGAAGAAGCCTGGGAAAGCAAGAGGTTGATGGGACTTGAATGCCAGACTGAGGAAGTTTTGTGTCTGACAATGGACTAGTTCTGTTTGACCCTGGACCACAGAACCAGCAGCAGTGGGTCTGAGGGTACCCATAAGCAAGTTGCTGGTGACTGTCAGGAAAACTTAACAATCAGAGTTTCAGAAATGGAAGGGCCTCACTCCTCCTGCTAGGAGCTCTTGGAGCAGAGGTCAGAGGAGGCCTTGCTCTAAGGAGGATTCCTTTGGAGCAGAGGCAGGGCCAGACCTCTGAGGTCCCCCAGCTCTTTCTCTGAAGTCCAGCAGTGCGGCCCCAGGAGGATTTTACATGAGACAGCCCAGACATTCCTCTGGGGGCTGCTAGATGTCCTCCCCTACTGGGGTAGACTCCCTCTACAAATGCAGATTGATTGTAAGGGAAGTCCTCTAGAGTGACTGGAGGCACACAAAGGTTAATTCACTTGCCCAGGGTCACACAGTCGGGAAGGATGGGGGGGAGGACCAGGAGGAAGACGACTGAGCCTCTTCATTCCCGACTCCAAGCCCAGCACTCCACAGTGATAACCAACACTTTGAGGGTTTCAGAACACCTTCACACACTGTCCCCCGTTGCTTTTCAAATAAGAAATTCCATCTTGCAGCTCTTGGCATTTTCTCTGCCGGTCCCCCAGGTGTGGAACTCTGCCCCTCAGGCCTCAGCTAACACCGCGCTTTCTGCCAGAAGCCCCCCTTAATGACAGCTCTGTCTTTCAGAGATCACACAGCCTGTTTATCCTGCCTAGTTTCTGTCTGGCTGTATCTTCCCCATTAGACTGCGACCTTGAGGGCTGAGTGTTTTTGCCTTTCCTCGGATCCTCAGGGCAAACAGGAGGTGGTCAATAAATGCTTGTTGACTTGACTTACCTCTGATCCTCACGGTAACCCTGAGAGGCGGGTGCTACTCTTCTTTCCTTTTTTACCACAGAGGGAACAAGGGCAGACAGAGGTTAAGTGCCCAGGGTCACACAATGACTACGGTTGAATTTGAGCTCAGATTTTCCTCACTCAAAGTCCAGCATTCTATCCATCCTACCATTCTGTCTTGCTGCCTCTACTTCTATAAAACAGGGATAAATTATGGCATGACCAACCTACCTCACAGGATTCCTTGGATCAAAGAACAAACAAAAAATCAAAGAACCAAAATACCATTTTTTGTTGGGTCCAGCTCCTGGTGACCCCATTTGGGGTTTCTTGGCAAAGACACTGGAGTGGTTTGAGGTTTCCTTCTCCAGCTCATTTTACAGATGAGGCAAACAGGGTGAAGTGACTTGCCCAGGGTCATACAACTAGTGAGTGTCTGAGGCTGGATTTGAACTCAGGTCCCCCTGACTCCAGGGCCAATGTTCTATTCACTGCACCACCTAGCTGCCCCCTCACAGCATGATTTAATGTAGGAAGGGGGTGTTGGGATTGGTTCTGAATCCATGTGTCCTGCTGCTGGAGTGCTGAGCCCCTGGACACAGGGAGAGGCAGAGCTCCACAGATTAGGGAGTGAAAGTTGCCTTTGTCAAGTCAGGGAATGGGAATCCTGATTTGAGTTAGATGAATTCTAAGCTGCCTTGCAGCTTTTGAGGATTCTCTGAAGTCGGAAGCGTTCATATCCAGACTCCTGAAAGTGTAAAATCCCCAGTCCACAACTTCTCTCCTCCCCCCCATTCAGAAGCCCCTTCCTGAATTCCTCCATCTCCTCCAGCCTCCTCCTCAAGTCTTCAGTCCCTTTCCCCCTTCCTTAGAAGGCCGACAGCTTCCCCAGACTCCCCTTAAGCTGACAGGGGACTTACTTTCCTTTGAATTCCATCCCCAGACACCCCAACGCTTAAATTACTACAGATGCCCAAGGTACTCGGCTGCACACAGCCCTCAGGTTCTAGGAGGGCCTCAAGCCCGTTCCCAGACGCACTGCACAGACCTGAGGGGTCAGGAACCAGCCCTTACCTTTGACAGGGCAGGGGACGTCAGAAAAGACACCAGCAGGGTGCAGGACCGAGATCGCCGACAGCAGGGTCTTGGGAAAATGCTGGTACACATAAAGATGGGGAATGTGAGGCACCCACCCCCCAGGATAATCACAGAACAGTGGCCGGTTCGGGGTGAACGAGGAGGTCAGGGGTTCTCGGAGCGCCAAGTCAAAGAGCCCAGAGACTCGAGGGGATTCCCGTGGCTGAGGACTGATCTTGGACAAGATAGAGTCGATGGAGAAAGGCAACTTGGAGGAAGCCAAGGGCCGTTGGGGTTCAGAGGGCCGTCTGCCCGCATCATTCTGCGTCATGCTGAGGAGCCCTGGAGGAGCCGAACGAGTGACCCTTCTCGAGCGAAGATCGGGACCCTAGAGCAACAGGGAGTAACGTGGATAAGGAGGCTATAGAGGGAGGGGGAAATTAAACCCTGGAAAAGAGACAGGCGGCTGGAATGTTGGAGAGAATGGGACAGAGCGCCGACCACTCACCTACCCGCCCGGCCCGTGGAGTGGAAGGCCGTCGAAGGTCCGACCTACAGCGTGGCGGGTGGCCGGCCGGGGTCCCCTCAGACAGCAGATGTGGAGATTGCGGAGTATCAGAGTCCAGGGATGGATGTCGGGGAGCAGGTGCCGGCGCGGGCTAGAGCAGACCTGGTACTGAGACCAAGCGGGCGGCTGTGCGACCCGGTTCCTTCCCTCCAAGGCACTTCGGGGAATGCAGTCCCAGCAGCCAAGAGCTGGTCTGGGAGTCCGGGGCGGGGTCCGAAGCTTCTTAAGGCGATCCTCTGCCCACCAACCACAAGCAAAATGAATCATTCATATGCAAAATGGGCGAGCGTACTTGGAATCTGGAGACCCCGGGTCCCTCTCACCCCTCCACCACTCAACCCTCAGCCAGGAGCACCCTGAGTCTGAGGAGGAGCTGCGAGCCTCGGGAGCTCCAGGTACCTGGGGATCTGGGATGCTGAGAGTTTCCGAGCTCTTAAAGGCGAGCTGCTCCTTACCCTGCCCCCGCAAACCAACACTCCCACTTCCGTATCTCCCCCCCACCCACCTACCCCGACCAGAAGAAGGGGTGGGTCCCGGCTCGTAGAAGCGGAGGTCTAACGTGACCCGACAGAGGAGGTGTCCCACTGCTGAAGACTTTTCTTTCTACTGACCGCTCCCACGCTCCACCAAAAACAAAACAAAGAAAGTACTTCCAGCACTTAGTCTGGCGTCTGGCACGCAGTAGGCGCTTGGAATGAATGTGTATTGACTGACCAAACTCCGAAAAGCTTCCAAGGTGGTGTGTGTGTGTGTCTGTGTGTGTCTGTGTGTGTCTGTGTGTGTGTATTTGACCCTTCGTTCTAACATCTCAAATTTTTTTACTTTTCTAATTAAATTTTATTCTTATAAAGCATTTAGTTCCTCCTCTCCCGCCCTTCCCCAAAAACAAAACAAAAAAAACCGTGACAAATATACATTGTCACGAAAAACAAATTCCCAAACCGGCCTGGTCCAAAGATAAGTGTTTTCTTGCGCATCTTGAGTCCCTTGCCACCCTTCAAGAAGTGGGCAGCTCTTTTCATCCTGTGTCTTCTGGAATCTTGGTTTAGCTTCGTGTCGGTCTGAGTTTTTAAGCTTTGCGAAATTGTTTCTTTTTCCAATGTTAATGTCATAGTACAATTTTTTCTCTTTTCCTCCATCATACAGTCTTCCCAAACTCTCAGTAACTCCTTTACATCTCACTTCCCTTACTCAACACATTAGGTATAGCTCCCAGCCTGGGTCAACGGCAGGCTTGATGCCCTTGCTATCTTTTCCTTTAATCAGTCACTAATTTAAAAAAATAAAAAAGGGTGAAAAGTGCAAGGCCAAGACTACATCTAGCAGGGATCATATTTTATGGTCCTCTTCATCCTCATCTTGGCTTATATGGAGGAGAACATAGCAGATCCTCAACAAACCCTAGTTAAACTTTTAAAAACTGTAGAGCTAATATGAGAAATGATAGGTTCTAAACTCCTCACTTCCCCCAAATCAATAAAGCCTTGTTAATTGTTGGCATCTCATTTGGGCTCAGTTTGAAAATAGTTGTGTGGCCCTAGGCAAGTCATTTCACTTTTTAGTTTCTTTAGCTGTGAAATGGGCATAATAATTGAGGCTTCACTTAGTGTTGTTAGATGAAGAAGGAAATAGCAAAGTACTCCATCATCTTTGCCGAGAAAACTCAATGGCGTCACAAAGAGTGGGCTGTGACCAAAACAACTGAACAACAATATTGTTGTTGTGATGACTAAATGTAAAGAGACTTTAGAAACTATAAAACATCATACAAATACCATCATGAGCAAACACCTTCATAACAGTAGGGACTGGGTTTACCTGTGAGCTAACAAAGGAATCAGAATCAGAATCTTCCAGGGCTGGAAGGGACCTCTCAAGTTAATCAGTTCAAACCCTCATTAAAGGATCTTCAGGTAAACTGTTTTTAAAAAATAACTTCTATCTTTTTAAGAGAATTTTATTTTTTAGAAATTCTGACCTTAATACCAAACAAAATGAACATATTCATATAGGTAGTAGAACAAAAAGGGATTTTAAATGAAGCTGCCAGTTTGTATTATGTACAGTTTACTGTTCCTTTAAAGTGTATAATAAAATAGACATGGAAATTTCAAAGCTGTCCTACTAATCTGGGCTTCTTTCTGGACTTTGTTCTTTTCAATGCATTTAAAAAAATTATTTGATGATATTCTTTCCTTTCCTTTCCTTTTCTTTCCTTTTCTTTTCTTTTCTTTTCTTTTCTTTTCTTTTCTTTTCTTTTCTTTTCTTTTCTTTTCTTTTCTCTTTTGGGGGGAGGCTTCCCTAGTCCTAGCCTCTTCCTTCCTTTCTTAATCATGAAAAAAAGAAAAACTTTTTAACAAATATGAATAGTCAAGAAAAAAATCTTCCCACACTGGCCATGTCTTAAAATATATCTCATTTGGCATCTTACGTGAATTTGCTTCTCTGTCAAGAGGTGATTTAGCGTCAGTTTTCTGGAATAATAATGGTAATAGCTAGCATTTATGTAGCACTTAAGATACGCAAGCAATTTATAAATATTATCTCATTCGATCCTCACAAAAGCCCTGGGAGGCAGGGGCTATTACCCCCTTTTTGTTTTTTTAAATTTAATTTGTTTATTTATTTACTTTTAGTTTACAACTTTCAGTTGCACAAGCTTTTGAGTTCCAAATTTTCGCCCTCTCCCTCTCCTTCCCCTCCTCCCCATGGCGGCATGCAGTCCGATACAGGTTCTACAAATACTTTCACATTAAACATTAGTCAGGTTGTAAAGAAGGATTATAACCAACGAAGTGAACGATGAGAAAGAAGGAACAAAACAAAACGAAGAAGAGAGAGGGCAGGTAGTTTGCTTCCATCTGCATTCTGACCGTAAATCATTCTCTGGATGTGGAGCCTTTTCCAACACAAGTCCTTCCTTTGGACTTTTTTTTTGCCTTTTTTTTTTTTTTTTGCTTTTTGGAAAGGGGAAGGCAAGGCCAATTGGAGTTAAGTGATTTGCCCAAGGTCACACAGCTAGTAAGTGTTAAGTGTGTGAAACCGGATTTGAACTCAGGTTCTCCTGACTCCAGGGACAGTGTTCTATTCACTGTGCCACCTAGCTGCCCCTATTCCTGTTGTAAAGATGAAGAAATTGAGGAAGACAGAGATTAAGCGACTTGCCCCTGGTCATATGGCAAATAAATGTCAGAGGCTGAATTTGAATTCAGGTCTTTCTGATTCTATGTTCAGTGCTCCATCCACTGGACCACAAAGCTGCCTACTGGAATTAAAGTGATTAATTTTGTTCCCTAATTGAATCCTAAGTCTTATTTCTTAAACCAAAGATCTCATTGAAAACATATAGAGGAGAGATCTTTGGGACTGACCATTCATGCTAGGTAAGGAGGGAGAAGCTGCATGCTAGATTTGGGGGGAAAAGATTTCAAAGATTTCAGAGAAAGAATGGTCCAAGATTCTACAGAAGAAGTCGATGCCAGGAACAGAAATGATCCTAGTGGAGAAGAAAAGAGAAGGTCCTTCAAAGAGATAGATGTATATGCCAGGTCAACTGAAATTCTTCCAACCCATTGAAGTATGGGCCTAGTGGTAATATCAACTGGGCATGCTCAGTTCATTCATTTGTAATGTAAGAGGGTTGGACTAACTGATCTCTAAGGCTCTTCTGGATTTAAATCTATGATCCTATGATTGGCAACAGGAAAATATCTCTATTTTCAAAAAAAAGGGGGATGTAATAAGCGTTCCCCTATAGGGCAATGAGCTTGACTTTAATTCCCATCAAAATTCTAGGCCATATCATTAAAGGGATGGTTGGCAGACATATAGAAAAGGAAACAGTGATCAAAAAGATCCAGTATGACTTTATGAAACATGGGCCATGCCAGGCCTGTGACAAACAATGCCATAAAGTCATGTTTCCTTTTTTTGACAGGTTTACTGGGCTTATGGATTAGGGGAATTCTCTAGATATAATTTACTTCAATTTAAGCAAAGCAATTGACAATCTGGCATTCCAGTCTTGTGAGCAAGACAAAGAGATATGGGCTAAATCAGGCGGATTCAGAACTGGTGGAATGATCAGACCCAGAACAGTCACAATGGTAATCAATGCCAGTCTGCTCGGAGGGACTTTGCCCAAGAAGTGTCGGAAGGATCTTTTGTTGAATCTCAATGACTCAGACAAGGCAGATTAAATCTACAGGTCCATGTGTTTGTCAAAGGTGGAGGTAAAGAAGGGTGACTGAGTCTAAGATTTCTAACCTGGGTACCTGAGAGGCCCTTTTAGCCAACCACAGCTAGTTAGGGCAGCGGTTCTCAACCTGTGGGTTATGTTCAATTTGTAACAATGAAAATACATCCTGTATATCAGATAGATTCATAACAGTAGCAAAATTACAGTTATAAAGTAGCAACGAAAATAATTTTATGGTTGGGGGTTGAGAAACTGCGTTAAAGGGCCTTGGTCTCGGCATTAGGAAGGTTGAAAACCACTGAGTTAGGGCATTGGAAAGATGGATGGAGTTAGGTTCCATACTCATGCCCTCACTATATGTGTGGAATCAATCCACCTCTAAAGCTATGATCTCATGAGCATTTTAATAAGACAGAGTCCTCCAGGAGGTTTTGGTCCATGAGACCAGTGGATGTCAAATATGAGAGATGGAATCACAGATTAGGGGCAGGGAAGGGATTGTAGATTTAGGACTGGGAGGGGGCCTTACCGAATATTACAAATGGGGAAACTGAGGCCTGTTGCTCAGGAAGGACTTTTATCCCACCCTGACACATTAGGAGGAGCTCAAAGAGGAAGGCCTGAGTCTATCCACCTGCAGGGAATGGGCCCAAGAATGGGTGTGGGGCAGGAGAAGGTGAAGGGCCTGGGATGCATGTTGAGGAGTTTTGCAAAGGCGCTGGGATAAGAGAAGAGAGAAGGATGGAGAAGGAGAGGCGGAGGCTTAGGGAGGGGTTATGTGGGGACAGGGGGGGCCTAGAGGAAAGTTCTCTGCACCAGCACAGACAAGCCTCATTTCCTAAGGGGGAACTGGGAAACCCCATCCCCTCCCCCAACCTGCTCCTACCACCATAACATCCCACCCCTACCCCGCCAAGGCCACCCTGCTGGGCTCTTTTTCCTTTCCTGGGAAATCTCACACCTCCAATGTATTGCAGACCAAGCTGCCAATCCCTCCCCCTCACACCTGAGACTAATCACCTCCAGCCACCACTACCACAACCACCCCACCCCCCATCTTGGGGCAGAGCAGGGAAGCCAGAGTAAAGAACTATTGCCCACATCTGGCAAGACTGGTGAGGCTCCTGGGCTCTGGAAGCCTTAAGTATAGGACTCCCGTGCCTGGATAGGCCACCCATTCCTGGTCTATGAACCTCCCCTCCCAACATCCATACCTCTGTCTTTGCCCATCAGCCTCAACTTCCATTCCTCCTCTCTTTGCCCCTTTTCCTGTTTTCTCCGGATTTCCTTTGCCTATACCCTTACGCCTCTTCATCCTTGCCCTTCCATAGAGGGTCCGTAGAACTTGGACCAGCACAGGACTTCAGAGGTTACCTACTTAAACCCAGGCATTTGACAGAGGAGGAACCTGAGGCTTCATGGAGGTCATGGCTGCTAGTAAGTGGTGGAGCTGAGTCTGATATTCCAGCTCCAAATCCAGGACTCTCTGGCCTCTTCCCACTTTCCCCTTCCCCTTCTGTCCGGTCAACCTCCTAGATCCCCAAATGCTCTTCCTCCCCAGGAGGAGTCCGAGCCAGGTAGGGGAGGTGTGAATGACTGCATTCTCACTGAAAATTTTATCATAAATTGGGGCATTAGCCTACCTGTCAAACAGCCCTACATGGGCGTAGTTCAGATGGTTGTCAGGAGAGAAATGAGGAACAATGGACTTGTTCCCTTTCCCCCACCCCTCCCCATTCCAAGCTGGTTTTATTTTTTAAAATGTAAGTAGCATTTAATTTTCACTCAAATTATACATAAAGACAATTTTTAATATTCATTTTTATAAGATTTTGAGTTCCAAATTTTTCTCCCTCCCCTCCCAAAGAGGGCAAGCAATCTGATATAGGTTATATGGGTCTAAGCAAGCTTTAGATGGATCTTTCTCTTAGTTGGGGTAGTCTACAGTGCTAGGGAGCCAAAAGAACACCAACTTTGGGGACGTGGAAAGGGGAGCCCCAGCTTTCTCTCTTTGGGTCATTCTCCTTTCATTTTGCCAACTCCAGTGCCAGCCCTGCCTTCAGAGTCTTAACCTCTCTGAACTGCTGGCCTGAGGTTGGTCACTCCATACTGACTCCCCTCAATCAGGCTGGCAAAGGAAGTGAGAA
>CM053585.1:17186046-17203782 GCA_028646515.1 Pseudochirops corinnae
ACATATCATATTGCATTATATTTTCTTATGTTCTTATATAAAGATCTAGTCTTCTGTTAGTTTGAATATTTTGTATTTTTGAAGATATTCTAGTTTCTTTTGTGTTCTGATTTGTTAGTATATAACTGTATATAATAGATTCTAATTATTCTTTTTATCTGGTTGTTTTGTGATTTCACCTTGGGTTTTTTTATATATTTTTTTTTTTTGTTGACCTGATTTTCTGCCCTTTTCTTTTTATTTAGATTAACTAAGAATTTATTAATTTCATTTTTCTTTTCAAAGAACCACTTTTAGTTTTATCCATCATTTCTATAGATTTTTGGAGGGGACCCAGATTGTCTATTTTCTCTTCCTATTTTTAATATCTCCTTTTTCATGCTTACTTTAGGTTTGCTTATTTTTTTACTTTTTACTTTTTAAAAATGTACATTCAGTTTACTAATCTTTTCTCTTTCTATTTTGTTCATCTATATTTGTACAACTGTAACATTTTCCCCCTGAGGACTACTTTAGCTATATCACAGAAATTTTGGTATTATAATTTTCTTTTCATTAAGCTTCCATTTGAGCTGGGGTCTTTGTTTATACTCCCTGGAATGATTGCTATTTTTATTTCCTTATGGTTTGTAAAAGATACATTTATTATTTCTGCCTTTTTACCTTTCTTTGCAATATCTTTGTGCCTTAATCCATGGTCAATTTTGTAAAAGTTCCAAGTGGTCCTGAGAAAGAGATGTATTCTTTAGCAGTTAGTTACACTTAGAATATACTATAAATCTTTTAGCTCTGGCTTCTCTGGCTATTTATTGATTTCTATTTTTTCCATTTTGATTATCTGTCTGTTAGACTTATCCAGAGCTGAGAGAGGGACATTGAAATCTCCTGATATGATTGTGTTACTGTCTATGTCTTTTTGTCATTTAGTAAATTTTTCTTTATGAATTTAGATGCTAAGAGCACAAAACTTAAAATTGACATGGGTTTTTTGTTTATGGTTCCTTTCAGCATAATGTAGTTTCCTTGCTCATCTATTTTTATTTCGTGGATGTTTTTGCTTTGTCTAATAACATAAATGTAACTCCTGCTTTTTTGGATTCACCTGATGCATAGTTAATTTTGTTCCAGCCCCTCATTTTTATTCTGTGTATGTCTTTGTTTTTTTTCTTTAAATATGCTTCTTGTAAGCAACAGATTGTGAGGTTGCTGTGAGTTTTCAAGCAAATTCTGGGTGACTGTTGAGTATGCTGTGGAGGGGACTTTTGTTCAGTCATAGACTATAAATGCTCTCGGGGGTGCCTTCCAGCTCAGAGATGCTGTGAACCAGGCTCTAGATTCCAATCATTCAATGGGCCAAAGATTGCCCCACTGACCAAGTGGGTACAACCTCCTGGAAATTATTAGCAACACCATTTTGTTCCTAATTAATGAGGCACCCACCCTACAGGTCCCTTCTGTTCTCTAACTAGCTGCCGCCAGCTGTCCTGCTAACAGGCTTAGATCAATTAGTCATTGTAATTGACTCAGAATGATAAATGCATGCTGAATTTAATTGATGGAACTAAGTCTCAGTCTTCACACACCTAGATTTCTAATTAGGAAGGAACCCTAGAGATTCCCTCCAGCCCAGAGGTTCTTAACTTTTTGTATGCCCAGGTCTCCTTCGGCATCTGATGAAGCCTATGGATCTTCTTGGAATAAGGCTTTTTCAAAATTCATAGTTGAAGGAAATGCTAAGTTTTAGTTAAAGTTTAATAAAGATAAAGATGTAACTTTCTTCCCATCCAAGTTCATGAACTTCCAGAAATCGATCCTTAGACCACTTGAGAGCCTAAGGATCCCTGGTTAAACACAGCTGCTGTAGCTTTACTCCTTTGTTTTACAGAGAAAGAAACTGAGGCTTAGGTAAGAAAGTAAGTATCAAAGAAACAAGATTCAGTGCTCTCCCACCTGCCTCAGCCCATCTCCCTCCACTCTCCTCTCCAAAGCAATGGTCTTCATTCTCCTGGTGGTCTTTGACCCTCTATCAAGGGTCTGAGAGGTCAAAACTATTTTCATAATCATACGAAGGCATCATTTGCCTTTTTTACTCATTCTCTTAAAAGTATATCGTGAGTTTTCCAGATTTCACATTGCATAATAAATAATAATAATAAAGTACCTGCTTGTCACATCTTAGGGTAGTATCAAAGAAGAAAGTCCACAATTATCTAAAAATGCTATTAAAGCACTCTTCTCTTTTCCTAATGCAAAGCTATATCAGACTGGATGTTTTTCCTATACTTCAATCAGTCAGGCAACAAACTTTTATAACACATCTACCCAGTGCCAGGCACTAGCTAAGCACAGGGGATACAAAAAGAGGAAAAGGATAGGACCTGCCCTCAAGGAGCTTACAATTCAAACAACATAGCCCAAGAGATTGCATGAGGAAGCACTTCGGAGACTCTAAGTGTCTTTGATTAAGTCAGACAGACATTGAAGATGCTTGCTAAAATATGGAAAACAATCTCTCTTCTCACTAAATATGTTTGCTTTGGAAAATATAGTTACTTCCATTAAAAGTGTTCTTTATGTTAACATGTAATGGGTTTATTATTTAAAATTAATAAATGTTTTAAATATTTATCCATTTTTATTTCTAATATGATAAATAGCAATAAATACAACTGATATAAGCAAAATCCCTTTGGGTCCTTGCTACTTTTGAAGAGTGTAAAGAGGTCCTGAGACCAAAAAAAAAAAAAAAAAAAAGCTTGAGAACTGATGGTTGAGGGAAAGGAAATAGTTTAATTTTTTTAATCATTTAAAAATTATTTTATTTTTAATTTATGGAATAAAACAAACTTTTCCATAACAGTATAATTTTTAAAAAGTTGGTTGCACATGAAACTGCAAGTGTGTTATATACAACTTGTTATTCCTTCTAAATACATAAGAAAGTTATGGCATAAATTTCTTTTTTCCCCTCTCCCCAGAGACAGCTACCATTCAACATAAATATGTATATATCTATAAAAATGATTCTATACATATTTCTATTTATCACTTCTTTCTCTGGATTCAGATGGAGTCTTCAGAAGGAAATAGTTTTACCTTCCTTTGTACTTTCATACAATAAAATGTGTAACCACAATCTGTACTACTACTACTACTACTACTACTACTACTACTATCAGTACTACCACTGCTGCTACTACTACTACTACTACTACCACCACCATCACTACTACTATCACTACTGCTACTACTACTACTACTACTACTACTATTACTGCTACTACTACTAAATTACAGTCATGACTGAGAATGGGTGAGGGGGCTGAAGAACAGGCATGAGTTTTTTCTAGTTTAGTAATTTGGGAGTATATCATATAGAGAAAATATGCATACATACACACATACGTACAAACACACGTTTGTACATATGTGTGTACACACATATATTCACACATATAAAGACAGACATACACATGCACTACATATATATTATTCATAGTCACTGGTCATTTCTACACATTGCAACTTCCACACACTCCCTCTACTGACATCGCTCAGTAACCTCCCTCCTCCTTTGGGGTCATTCCATTGAAACTTATTACACAATTCACATCCTGGTGATTGTTATCTACCCCCCCCCCCAAAAAAAAAAAGTCATTTGCAATCTATTTCCCCTTCTTCTCTTGTCACTCCCTCTAAACATCTGCAGTCTGGTTTTCAACCTTTTCAACAGAAACTTCTATCTCCAAAATTACCGAGGATTCTTTCATTGCCCAGGCTAATGGCCCTTTCTCAGATCTCATCCTTTGTGACTTCTCTGCAGCCTTTGGCACTGTGGATCACCTGCTCCCTCCTGAAATTGTCTCTGCATTTTACTGCCTCTGCTCTTTCTTCCTCTCCCTCCTCCTCTTCCTCCTCCTCTTCCTTGGACCCTCCTCTTTTCTATCTGTCCTCTCTCAGGGATTTCATCAGTGCTCAGAAATTCTATTATCATCTCTGTGCCAATGACTGCTACCTAGACCTTTCCATCCAACCCTTACCTCTCTAGAGCTGTGTGTCCCATGAGCATCTCAGATTTAATGTGTCTGAAATAGAATTTCTTGATTTTCCACCAGTCTTCCCTTTTGACCAAAGTTCCCTCTTACAGTCTAGGGAACAATCATCATTTCAGCCACTCAAGTTCTCCACCTCAGTGGCATTCTTGACTCTTTTCTCCTGCTCCTTCCACACATTAGTCATTCACCAGATCTTATCATTTCTTTCTCAACATCATCTCTGAAAGCTAGGTGGGACAGTATGATGAATGTTTATTAGCCATGTGACCCAGGACACATTACTGCAACCTCTCCTAGTCCCACTTTCCAAATCTGTGAAATAGAGGTAATAATTAGAGCCTACCTTCCAAGGTGGTTGTGAGGATCAAATGAGAGAAATGTGTAAATCACTTTTGAAACCTTAAAATGCTAAGTAAGTGTTAACTATCACCACAATTATTAAGCTCCCTGAGGCCAAGAATATTTTTGCTTTTTTTTTTTTGTATCCCCAGGGTTTAATACAAAAGTGTTCTAGCTGAATAAATGCTTCTTGATTGGTTGATTCAAGTCCCAACCTTCTGACACATACACTCTGGTGAACCTAGAAAAATCACTGCACTTTTCAGGAGCCAGGGCAACTCTCTGAGACCCAATTGCAGAAGTGAGATCTATCTGTCTGCTTTGGCAGAGGGAGTTCCTCACCAGGAATTTCTCCTACTAATGAAATGTCAGATCCAGCCCCCATCCAAATGTTTTTATCTTATTTTATGCCCTAGAATTCAGAGCCAAATAGGCATTTTCATGAGTGTGATCCTCTGTTTCCTTAAGCTTGCAGAAAGCAAAACTTACTTTTTGTCTCTCCTTTCTTCTATCACTGGAGAAACCCCTGGCCTCATTAAGCTGGAGAGTATTTGGAGTAGTGACTGATGTGCCTCGAGGGCATAATGAGCGATGGATGGAGAAACAGAGAGTGGTTCTGCTGAGCTTGGAAAAGGAACGTGGAGAAGAGAGGGCTTGTTCTCCTTGGTCCCAGAGGGTAGAACTGCTGGCATGGGATGGAGTCACAAAGAAGCAAATTTAGACAATGTCTCTTGGGGAAAACATCCTAAAAATTAGAACTGTCCAAAGGCGGGATTGGCAGGCAGGGGATTCCTTGAGCTGCATGTTTTCAGCAAAGTCTAGGCAACTGTCTGGGAAATGTGGGAAGGAGAATTCTGAATGAGTTTGGCATTGGACTCCATGGTCTCTGAGCCTCTGAGAATCATGGGCATAGAAAAGATAAGTGAATCCAAGAAAGATGGTTTGGAATGCAAAGAGAAGACGGCTGAGGAGAGAGTCTTGGGAGAACACCCACAGACAATGGAAATGGCCTGGAGGAACATTTTAGATATACTCGGAAGACTAAAAAGAGTCTAAAAAGTCTAAAAGTCTAAAAAGAGTCTCTACAAGTAGGAGGAGAAGAAAGGAAATACACACTTATTAAGCACCTACTGTGTGCCAGACAATGGGCAAAAACACTTGATAAATATTCCCTTATTTATGCCTTAGTGGGAGCCCTGGGTGGTAAGTGCTATTATCATCTGCATTTTCCAGTTGAGAACCCAAGAGCAGAAACCAAATCACTGGCCAGGGGTCACACAACTAGTAGGTGTCTGAGACTGAATTTTGAACTCAAGTCATACTAACTCCAGGTCATTCATTACTCTATCCACTGAACCACCCAGTCCTCTTTAATACTAGGGGAGGGTATTAAGAAAAATGAGAGAGAAAAAGGTATCCAGAAGGTGACCAAGAGCATTAAATGATCCAGCAAGGTCACAAAGGCTAAGGATTGACAAAAGGCCACTGGATTTGGCCATTAGGAAATTATTGGTAACTTTGGAGAGGACAGTTTCAGTTAACTGAAGTGGTTGGGAAGCCATATGGCAGAGGCTTTAGAAGAGAATGACAGGAGGGAAAGAGGAGGTACCAATTATAGACAGATATCTCAAGAAGTTTAGTTAAGAAGGGGAGGGGAGATCATCCCATAGGATGACCAGTAGTAGTGATGGTAAGGGCAAGTGAGGATTTTTTAAGGATGAGGAAGATTTGGTCATGTTTGTAAGCATCAGGGAAGGTGCCAATAGAGCAGGAGAGATTGAAGATAAGAGACAGTATGGAGAAGATAGTAGGGGCAATCTGCTGGAGAGGCTGAGAGGAAGTGTGGTGAAGGGTGCAAGAGAGGGGAGTTGACTTCAGTCAGTAGAAGAGCCCACTTTTCACGTGAGACTGGAGTGAAGGAGGAGAGAGCAAAGGATGATGTTTGAGTGAGGTGAAGTGTGGAGGAGAAGAGAGAGGAGAGTTCTAGGTGTATGGTCTTAGTTTGGGGGTGTAAGGGAGGGGATCCAATAGGGATCCTGGTGAAGGGAGAGGATTCAATAGGGATCCTGATGGAGGGAGGGGATCCAGTGAGAGGCTGAAGGAAGCACAAGAAGGTTTGGAACAGCCACCTCTGCCAGTGGCTTAGCTAATCCATTAGGGAGGTGTAGAGTGATTGGAATTAGATTGAAATGCCAGTTTGTAGTGGACCTGTCAGTGAGATTTCATTATTTCCTCCTGACGTGGAAGATGGTAGATGAGATCCAGGATTGGGCTTTGACAACGTGTTGTGGGAGTTAGAGCAAGGGAGGAAGGAATTAATGATAATTAATAACAGAAGACAATGTAGAGTTGAGCTTGTTTTCCAGGGCTCCAAGATGGGAAAACAAGGTGAGTGAGTGTAGGCAGTCTAGGGGTGAAGGCCTGGGAAAGATCAGAGAGGCTGAGGGAACAGAGGTCATTTTGAGGGTGAAGAACCAAGGAAGAGGTAAAATGACAGAGAGGAAAATGGAATGATAAAAGTTTGTGACCAGATAAAAAAACTCCAGGATTTAACATGGAATAGGAATACTTGTGAGTGTTGGGAAAATCAAGGGTACGACTAAGTCTGGGTGAGGTGGGGCTGGTGAAGTCTCAGAGGTAAAATGTGAACCCTGGTTTTATGGAGGAGAATTGGCCACCAGGCTCGCTGCCTGAGGCCAGAGGCCAGGGGCTGTATCCCTTGAGGAGTTTACAGATGAAGATTCCAGCCCCTCTCAGCCCACCTGGGCCTGACCTCCTGGTGGGCTGGATCATTGCAGTGTCCCTGAGTTGGGGTGGGGAAATGGACACCTAACCAAGGGTGGTCTGTTTGAAGCCAGGCCCCAGGAGGAGGCAGGTTTCCCTGCAAGTGTGAACCGCAAATAAAGCAGGTTAGAAACAAACAAAAATGTTTCCGGACAGGATCTTCTGCTGGTTGGCAAACATGAAGCAAGCCCCAGCTGGTGGATGCTCAGCTGACTGGCCGTTGGGATAGGAAGGAGTTTCCCTATCCAGTCTGGCCCTGCCCTACCAAGTCCTACCTGCCCCATACTCCAGCAACAAGGTCCTCAGACCTTTCCTGGGGGGAAACCCAGAAGTAGACACCTTCCATCCAAGGAGCCCCTCCAAACTAGACTCTTCTTTGGGGGGAGAGGGAGGGAGCAACTGGGGTTAAGTGACTTGCCCAGGGTCACACAACTAGTAAGTGTCTGAGACCGGATTTGAACTCAATCCTCTTGCCACCTTGATCCTGTCTATATCTTGTTTGTATATAACCATGTTTGCACATGGTCTCCCCCATTACACTGACCTGCTTGATGGCACGGACTGTCTTTTGTTTCTTTTTATGTTCCTAGACCTTAGCACAAGTCCTAACACATAGTAGGTGTTTTATATGTTATTATTAACTGACTGAAAAGTAGATTGGAGCCAGATCGTGAAGGACTCACTAGAGTTTATTGAGGAGAGAAGTAAAAAAATCATTTTAGGAAAATCACTTTGAAAGTTTGAGGAAAGAAACCCCAGAAGTCAGAAGGTGGAGATAAGTGGGAGCATTGCAGGTATGGGGGACAGCCAGAGAAAATACCCAGAGCAGGGAGCAGCTAGGTGGTACAGTGAATAGTGCACTGGCCCTGGAGTCAGGAGGACCTGAGTTCAAATCCAGCCTCAGCACTTGACACACTTACTAACTGTATGACCTTAAACAAGTCACTTAACCCCAATTGCCCTGCCCTCTCCCTCAAAAAAATACCCAGAGCCAAGAGGTGAGGTCAGTGTCACTGGATAAAAAAGTACAAAGGGAGTGTGAGGTGTGAGAAGACTGGAAAGATGGGAGGGGGCTGGGTCATGAAGAACTTTGAATGCCAAAGAGGGGATTCTGGTTTTGATCCTGAGGACGCTGGGAGCCACCAGAGGTTATTGAGATGGGGTGCAGAGTGACATAACAGGACCAGCACTTTATGAAAATCACTTTGGCAGATAAATAGGTTAAGAACTTCTCACCTGGGACTTACTCCTGCCTCCATTGCTCACCTAGATACCTGAAGAGGTGTCTCTGCTGGAGATCAGCCCATGCTCGGGCTGCTGTAGCCCCAAAGAGTTATTCCTTAGCTGGCAAGTGATGCTGTATGGCACAATGGAAAGAACCCTGGGTCTGGAGCAGAATTCCTGGATTCAAGCATTTGGTTTCTGGATTCCACCTGTGGGCCTCTGGGGTCACTTCCCCTTGACAAGTTTTAGAGCTGCAAGCCACTTTAGAGACCATCAAGTCCAACTCTCTTGTTTCATGGAGAAACAAAGTCACTAAGAGAGGTTAATCAACTTGGCCAAAGTCACAGAGCTAGCAAGTGTCTGAGGCAGGATTTGAATTCAGCTCTTCCAAGTCCCAGGGCCAATGCCCTAGGCACTACACCATGCTGCCCTTCCTGTCCCTTTTCTGTAAAATGATGCCTCTGGGGTCCTTTTCAAGTAGCAATATCATGACTCTCTAAGTGTGAATGGTCTACACCTACCTCCCATCCCGACCAACTGACACACATATGAGCCTAGCTCAAAGACAGCTCCTTCAAAGTGCCCTCCTATCCACCCCAGGAGGAAGGGTGCTCTGTCCCTCCTCCCCACTCACACGGAGCTAGACGTTCAGCTAGAGGGAGTTCAGTGCCATACTTGGGCCCATACAGTGCCCAGCTTTAAGCTAAGAGCTATGGGAGAGCCCAAGAGTGAGTGAATTTAGGTTTCCTGCCCTGGGGAGAAGGGCTTGTGATGCTTCCCAGAGCTTCAGAAGATTCTAGGAGACCAGAGGAGAGGGGATGGCACTTGCCAAAGTGTCTTCAAAGGACCTAGGTCCTAGGTCTGGCTCTGACCCTGATGTACTCTAGAACTTGGAGCACTTGAAGCCTTGGTCTCCCGTTACAAAATAAGGGGGTTAAAGTGGGTGGTCTTTAGTGTCCTCTCAGCTCTAACTTTCTATGTTCTGAAGACCTTCCTAGTTCTGACATTCTATGTTCTAAGGTCCCTCCACAGCTCTAACATTCTATGTTCTAGAATCCAATACCATAGTTTTAACTTGCTATGTTCTGAGGGTCCTCCCAGCTCTAATGCTCTCTCTTAGGACTCTGACCCTCATTTCTCCCTGCTCTAACATTCCATTAATTTGGTACACTTCTCTAGGAAAAAACTAAGTCAGAACAGGGTCCAGTACCAAAGTGGAGGTTTTGGAATGGCGATGCAATAGGTCAAGGGATGGAAAGATGAGTCTGGACGTGAGATGATGAAACTAAATCCAACACTCATTTCTGAGTGTAGCGCAAGCTACATTCAGGAGATTCTAGGAGACCAGAGGAGAGGGGATGGCAGTGCCAAACCCCATTCACACTGGCAGACTGGCTGCTTTACCCCTCAGGGCTCTAGGGTTAACAGAGTGGTCGGGGCATCTTTCTAGCCCCTACTTGTGTGTTTCAATTCTTATTAAGTGATATCAGTTAGAAAGCTGACTGTCATTGTGATTATCACACTAACTTACTGGGTGGTCTCTGAATCTTTCTCCTTTAGAATCGGGCTCTTAGTGCCTGCCCATCCACTTCTCCTGAGAATGGTCTGCATTCATGGACTGGTTCCATTTCATCCTACGAATGTCTCCTAGGTTCTCTTTTTCTCTCCCCTTGTAAGGTGCTAGAGCCTGGGAATGACCTCCCCCACCCCACCCAAAGCAGTCTCTGACCTCAAGGAGCTTATATGCTTCAGTACATAGAGAGGTAAGTAAAGATAGACATATAGTATATAAAGTAAAAATGTATAAAAGTAAATAAAGATATATATAACCATATAACTAGTAATTACAAACACATTAGGAGAAAGAGCTATGTAAATATTTATAGGATTGTCAATATAAGAGTGTGTCCTACCCTTCTGAGTATATAACCACATGGAACAGGAGGGGCATAGATAGCTAGCTCCAGACTCTTGCCAACCCCTTGCCAGGATAGACTAGGATTCTTGCCTTGACCCATGAATATTGCTGATCTAGGGGCATGACTTTTTTTGGGTTCAGGGCTCACTTTGCTGTTTACCATCCCTTAAAGTAGAAGAGTACTCCAACTTTATATCTATAGACTTGATCCCTTCCCACCAAATACTAGTTACACAAAAAACCATCACATACAGTGAATTGTACTAAATGTGCTTATCCAAGAAGAGAGCAAACAGAAACGGGAGTTTTACAGATTAGATGCAGAGGTCAGCAAACTATGGTGGAGAAAATGTTAAGATGACCCTTCATGGCTTTTACTCTTGTGTATTTTGTGGTACCATTAAGGGATCAGCAAACTAGCCTTGGCTGAAATCAGCCACTGCTTTGTGGGGGGAGGGGGAGAAGGAAGGGGTGTGTGTGTAGAGAAGGTAGAGTCAAGGAGTTTAAAATAGTTTTTACATTTTACAATACAATAAAACTTTATTTAAAATGTAAAAATCCTTAGTCCATTCTTAGTGGAACTGAAAGTGGCAGGGGACACTCAGCTGTAGTTTTTTCCATCCCTGAATATGCCAGAAAATACATGAGTGAAAGTCATGCAGGGTGATCTCTCCAATTTCTCCACCAAATTAGGAGTCTTGCCTAAGGGGCAAAGCACTCCAGGCTTGAACCCTCCCATAGCCTTGTCCCTAACCCCAAACAATAATACTGATGTATGCTGGTAGTCAACAACCAACTGATCATTTCCATGAGGATTGCTCCAACAGGGCCAGTTATGAATGTCGCTATTTTGTGATAACTCTGAGGATGGTCTCATAGTTACTTTCTCTTCATTTGTATGTCCAATTAACAGTAACAGAGTCTGTCCTCCTTGGTTATCAAAGGAAAAAGTTTTCTCAGTAAAGTTGTTTGTTGGTGGGATTTAAAAGAACCACTTTCCTTCCGTAGATGTCTGAAAGCAACAGTTTTCTAAATATTAGGAACTGTAGTCATTCTAGCCCCAAAAAGGGGTGAATGGAATAAAACCAGTTTCACCAGCAGCTCACTAAATTATCCTTCTTTTAAAATCTGCCGAGGTGGATAATAATGGCTAAACATTTCAGATGGGATTTACTTTATAATCTCTGCATTTAACTAATGCAGAATAAATGTACGTGGCACCTCAGCTTAGGTGTGGGGAGACACTCACTGGTAGTAGCGAAGACCAGAGTTCGAATGTTGCCACTAGACTCGCAAATTAGCCCCTTAAGTCCTCTGGGCCTCAGTTTCCTCATCTGTAAAATTATCCATAGCCATCCCCCATCTTACTGAATGTTTGTGAAACTTGGGACAATACCAGCTGAGGAAGCCTTTGACTAATAACCTTAAATTGAGATTAATCACTTAATTATCATTATTATTCTGCTGACATTCCTAACCAGTCCTCCAGATGCCTGAAGCTAGGGAAGCAGGGGTGGGGATCAGGATCGGAGGGAACAAGGGAAGTAGAGAAGGCGGGACCAGTTGTATTCTTAAACATATTTCCCTACCCCACTTCTTCCTCCCCCCCCACTCCTTGCCTTCCCCCCAGGGCTGTCTTTGTACTTTCCAGCAAATACTGCTGTGTTTGTCCTTCTCCAGCAGCACTGGGGTGTCAGGTTGGGGAGGGGAAAACAGGTGTCTGTCTGAAGCTGGGACTGTTTAGGAGAGAGGGGTGTGACACACAGACTCACACACACACACACACACACACATGTTTTGTGTCACTTTGGGGAGGGGAGGAGAAAAGGGCTAGAAGAAAGTCCTCCCTCCCCCCACTTCCTGCCCCCAGTAATCTCAGCCTGAGGTGACTCATTAAGGACCCTAATGAAGGTTCTCCTGGGGGCCTAAAAGCCTTAGCTCCGAGAAGGGGGAGGGCATAGGAAAAGGAGGAACAGGTGGAGGTAGAAGGAAAAATGGAAGGGTTATGAAGAGAGGAAGTAAAGGTTAGGGGGAGAGAGGGTATAGATTGGGAAGAGGGGGAAGACAATGAATGGGGAATATTGGCACAGGAAAGAAGGAGCGGGGGAAAGGGAGAGATAGGGAAGGAGGAGAAGAAAGAAAGGAAGAAGGGAAGGAGACTAGAAGGAGAGAGAGAGAAGAGGAGAGAGGGGTGTAGACTGAGAAAAGGAGGGAGGGGATGGGAAGAGATGAGAAAGGGCTATAGACTGGGGAGAGAGGAGAAAAGGGAAAGAGGGGTATTGGGAACAAAGAGGATGGGGAAAGAGAGGATAGGAAAAGGGGAGAGATGGGAAAAGAAGAGAGGATGGGGTTAGAGAGAAAGAAGGGAAGTAGGGAATGAGAAATAGAGGAAAGAAAGGAAAGGAGGTATGGGAAATGCTCATAAAGATGGGGGCTAGAGGAGAAAGCGAGAAGGGGAAAGAGAAATGAGGGGGGACAGGGAGAAGAGGCAGGTCTAAAGGTGAAAGGATAGGAGATGGGAAAAGAGAGAATCCATGAAAAAGAGGAGAGCACCTTCACAGTTTGTCAGCTTCCAAGTCCGGCGCTCGTAACTTTTCCAGAGTCTCAAAAAGAACTGAATCTCCATCTCTGTCTTCCATCTCCACACCCCTACTTGGAATCCAGGGACAGAAGAGGAATGATTCTTTCTTTCCCTCTCTCCATTATCTGAAGTTCAACTAAGGTTTCAAACGTATAAAACAAAGGTCTCTAACCTGGATTCTGGAGGTCCTTGAACTTGAATGGGAAAAATGTTACATCTTTATTTTCATTAACCTCTAACCAAAACTGAGCATTTTTTTCAGTTATGATTTAAAAAAAAATCCAGAATTCTGCTGACTAGATAGCTTAAAGGAGAGTTGGGAAGGACACCTAGAACAGCCATTCCAGTCTAATTTCCCTGAGAGCCTCAGTTTCTCCACTGGAGAAAAGTAAACTCAAGGATAAGACTTGGTCCCAAAAATGGGGGGGGGGGGGAATCATTTTGCTGAAGACAGGAAGCACAAGGGAGGGATGAAGAGATAGGTAGGTAAGAGAAAAATATTGGTGGGGGGAGGGAATGGATCCAGATTCTTCCCCTTTGGCCCAGGTTCAGATGAGGTTATGAGACTAGACCCTGGGTCATTTCACTGAGTCTCAGCTTCTTTCATTTTAAATAAAATTTTATTGTTATCTTTTGTTTCTATATCTTATAAATTTCCCTCTGTATTCCTCCCCCACCACTCCCCACAGAACCATCCTATATAAAAATAATTCTTAAAGAAAAAGAGGAAGAAAAGTAAGCAAGACTGATCAATACACTAAAAAAGTTTGGCAATATATATATATGTATATATATGTGTATATATATATATATATATATATGTATATATATGTGTATATATATATATATATATATATATATATATATATGAAATATGCCTTAGTTATAGACCTCCCACCTCATCAAAGGAGTGTGATGGTGCTGTGTTCTCATTCCTTCTTGGGGACCATGCTTATTCTTCGTAATTTTGTGGTATTCACTTTCTACTATTTTGTGAGCATTTGTTTTCTCCACTTACATTGCTGTAGTCTCATGTATATTGTTTTCTTGACTCTGCTCACTTTACTTTGTATCCGTTCATGTAAGTCTTTCTATGATTCTCTGCATTTGTCATTTCTTACAGCATAGTAATATCACATTCAAGCACTATAATTTGTTTGGCTATCTACTTTGTTTCCATTTTGCTGTCACAAAATAGGATGCTATGAATATTTTGTTATATATAGGGACTTTAGTTTTATAAATAACCTCCTCGGAGTGTATGCCTCCTATTTTAAATCTCTGAGTCCAAAGATATGGACCGTTTAGTCACTTTATTTGCATAATTCCAAATTGCTTTCCAAAATGGCTACACTAATTCACAGTTCCACCAAAAATGTATTAGTGTGTGTATTTTCCAACAAGCCTGCTCACATTGATTTCCCATCTTTTAGCGATTTGTTAAGTGCCAAGTTGCTTTGATGTGCATTTCTCTTATTATTAGTGATTTACAGCATTCTTTCATGTGGCTGTAAAAAATTTGCAATTCTTCTCAGAACTGTACCTTTCTGTCATTTGACCATTTATCAACTGTGGAATAGCTTTTGTTCAGCTTCCTCTTACCTCAATTTCCACCAACTAGTGAAGAAGGTAATAATAATTTTAAAATAATGATAATAATCCATATTTATATATTTTATATTTACTTCAGGTCATAGAATTACAGAGTTGGTAGTACTCTTAGAGGTCATCTAATCCAATTCCCTTATTTTACGGATGAGGAACTAAGGCCCAGAAAAGGAAATTGTCTTAACCAAGTTCATAAAGGCAGCATCTCTGGAGTGATGGCTTGTTGAGCCCTTTTTGGGGCTGCTCATCACCCTTTTCACCCAACTCTCACCTGGGGTTCCAAGAAGCTGTAGCATGCACAGCAGTGACACCCTGGTAAACCGTCTTAGCAGATGGGCTAAAACAGGTACAGGGTAACCCACAGAACTCAACCCCATTGGTAAGTCAGAAGGATGTCTGCCCTAAACATGTAAGTCTTCCCCTGGTGGAATGGGTGGATGAGAACCATTTGTTCGAAGAAACAGGAAGGCAGCTGAAGCAGGCATTGTGGAGGGCTTAAAGCTTGGTCAGAGTGGAAGACACCAAGGGCACCCACTGCATCTTGGGCTATGACCAGTCATCCTGACTGCCACTGGACTTTCAGGAAGAAAGAGCCAGGCTGATGATGGTACATCTCACTTGATGATGTCACTGGTCCTCTTCAAACTATAGGCAGTAAGTGGGAGTTTTTGTGATGACTAATTCAGCTCTCTTTCTAATTATTTTCACATTTTCTCCCATATTCCTTCAAAAGGAAAATGTAAATTCCTTAAAAGCCAGCTCTCTTTAGCCTTTGTCTTTACATCTTCTCGTAGTACAATGGTTATAAGTATTCAATGAGGTACTTAATGAATGCTTCCGAAATGAACTCAGTTAACTATTCATATTTAAACTTGCTACTATCAGTGAATGAGAGACTGGTGGTGGGATGGAGGATAAAAATCTAGAAGTCACATCTAGTCTAGAAACATTTACCAGGAGCATGGTACGTGTCCAGCATTGGGCTAAACATAAAAAGAAAGGCAAAAGACTGTCCCTGTCCTCAGAGAGCTCACGCTCTAAAGGGGGAGAGAAACAACTTGCAAACAATTCTATACAACAAGCTATCGACCGAATAAATTGGAGATAATCAGAAGAGGGGAGGCACTAGTGTTAAAGAGGAAGATTGTGGCATTTTACCTGGGATTTGAAAGACATCAGGAGGTGGTGATGAGGAGGGAGATCATTCCAGGCATGAGGTACAGCCATTCAAAATGTCTGGAGATAGGACAGGTAGGTAATGAAGTAGATTGAGCACCTGTCCTAGAGTCAGGAGGACCTAAGTTCAAATCTGATCTCAGATACTTACTAGCTGTGTGACCCTAGGCAAGTCACTTAACCACAATTGCTTCCAAAAGCAAAACAAAACAAATGTCTGGAGTCATAGGTGGAGGGTCTTGTTTGGGAAACAGCAAAGAGGCCAATGTTACTGTGTCAGAGAAGACTGGTGGAGGAAGAAAGATGCAGGAAGGCTGGAAAGGGAAGAGGGGACTGGGTTATGAAGGACTTTGAATCCAAACAGAGTATGTTGTATTTGATTCTGGAGGTGATGAGAAGCCACTAGGATTTATTGAGTAAGGGGAGAATGACATGATCTGACCTGAACTGTTGGAAAATCATTGTAGTGACGGAATGGAGGTTGGATTGGAGGTAGGGAGAGACCTGAGTCAAGCAGCTCCTAGGCTATTGAGCAATATAATCTAGGCATGAGACAGTGAGAGTCTGGTGTCCGAGGAGAGAAGGGGTCATGTTTGAGAGATATTGAAAAGGTGAAATTGACAAGCCTTGGCAACGGATTGGACTTGGGGGATGAGAGGGAGTGAGGAGCTGAGGACTCTGTGCTGGTTGGGATTGTGGGTGATTGAGAGGGTAGTTGGTGGTGCCTACAACCTTAACTCTACAGAGAAGGTACTGACCTGAACTGGAGGAGGGGTTTCTCTGATCCAAGTGCTCCCTACACTAATAAAATCACAGCCCCAGTTTTTCTTTTTAAGTTCAGCAAATAAAATGTCACCACACCTCAGTGGCTTCTTTTGAGTCTCTTTAACAATTCATTCCTCTTAACTGGCCTTAGTATGTATTCCTTTCTTCTGACTCCACGTGCCTTCCCCATTGGCATGGTTTCATAAAGGTCTCTCCTGATTTCTTTAGAGGCAGTTAGGTGACAGAGGGGATACGGTGTTGGATTTGGGGTTAGGAAGACCTGAGTTCAAAGTCTACCTCATACCCTATATGACCCTACTTATCCTCTCTCAGCTTTAGTTACCCCATCTACAAAATGGAGATAAAACTATCAATTATCTTTACAATGGTTTTGAGAATCAAATGAGATAACATGTGTAGAGATCTCTGCAAACCTTAAAATGCCAGCTATTATTATGTTCTTCATTTTTGTGAGTCTTATTTGCATTACAGTTTTCTATTGCATTCCTGGACCAGTTTACTCAACCCCTCCCTCACTGTCAGATATTTAGGAGACTTCTAGTTTTGTTTTTTTTTAGAGGATTGGTAGGGGGTTTCCTTTGCAATTACATATAATACTGCAATAGGGTGGGGGCATGCAGGAGCCAGAATAAAATTAATTGTCCCATGGCTGGTCCTTGGATATATATAGCAAGTTAATACCCTAGAAAATGCTTCTCCCCACAGGGGTGGAGTCAAGAGGGTGGTGTAGAAGCAGGACAACTCTGTGAGCTCCCCCCATAATCACCTCAAATACCTACAAAATATGACTCTAAACAAATTTTAGAGCTCCAGAACCCACAAAGTGACAGAGAAACAAAGCTCCCACTGAAGGCAGCCCACAGACAGATGGGAAGGGTTCATCGCAGCAAGTTGAGAGCCCAGACCAGTCCCACCTCGGTTTTAGCCCCAGGGCAGCCAGGACAAGTTGCTGCTGGAGCATTCAGGATAGTGGATCACCAGCAGCTGTGGCAGTTTCCAGAATTATCAACCCATAAGAGCCAAGGACAAAGTGAAAGGTCAGTGGAATTCAGCTAAATCTGGGGGAGAGAAACCAGTGGCCCCCTGCCCCCAGGGCGAGAAGCAGCAGTGGTGGCCCTGCAGCCGCCTCCATGTGGCTGCTTCAGAGCTCCCAATCTGCTGATTGCAGGGGGGCCAAGTGATCATTCAGAGGCTAAGTGCTCTTGCCTTAACCTGCCTGGATCGGGATTGTGGTCTTGGGTGGTGGTCCTGAGGTGAATGACCAG
>CM053585.1:17204282-17224137 GCA_028646515.1 Pseudochirops corinnae
ACAACTCAACCAACAATGTATTAGTGTTCCAATTTTTCCACATCCTCTCCAGCATTTGTCATTTTCCTGTTTTTGTCATCTTAGCCAATCTGACCAGTGAGATGTGGTAGCTCAGAGTTGTTTTGATTTGCATTTCTCTAGTCAATAGTGATTTAGAGCATTTTTTTCATATGCTTATAGATATCTTTAATTTCTTCCTCTGAAAACTCCCTGTTCATATCCTGCGACCATTTATCAATTGGTGAATGACTTGTATTCTTATACATTTGACTCATTTTCTATATATTTTAGAAATGAGGCCTTTATCAGAGACACTGGCTGTAAAAATTCTTTCCCAATTTTCCACTTCCCTCTTAATCTTGGTTACATTGGCTTTGTTTGTACAGAAACTTTTCAATTTAATGTAATCAAAATTATCCATTTTGCATTTTATAGTGCTCTCTAACTCTTGTTTGGTCATAAAATCTTCCCTTCTCCATAAATCTGACAGGTAAACTATTCATTTCTTTCCCAGATTGCTTACAATATCAGCTTTTATACCTAGATTGTACACCCATTTAGATTTGATTTTGGTGTATGGTGTTAGATGTTGGTCTATGCCCAGTTTCTGCCATACTATATTCCAGTTTTCTCAGCAGTTTTTGTCAAATAGTGAGTTCTTATCCCAAAAACTGGTGTCTTTGGGTTTATCAAACAGTAGATTACTATAGTCATTGACTGCTGTCTCATGTACCTAATATATTCCACTGATCCACTACTCTATTCCTAAGCCAGTACCAAATAGTTTTGATAACTGCATCTTTATAATACAGAGTAAAATCTGGTAAGGCTAGGCCACCTTTCCTAGCATTTCTTTTCATTAATTGCTTTGTTATTCCAAATGCATTTTGTTTCCCTCAGTTGCTTTAAAGAGGAAGATAGTGCTCAGCTTATTCTCCTCAACTCAATTTTCTCCCCCCACCTCCACACCCCAACTCAGCTTCCATCAAACATTGGCTCCAAAAAAGACAATCAGAAATATTGAGTGACTTTCTTATCAAAGTGAATAGTAAGCAAAACAATTATACAGATTGCCTTATACTCAAATATCTCTCAGCTAATCAAGAGTCACATCTCTCTCCATGTTCACAGTATACAGAGTCACAGTACTGTCCATCAGAGAAGCTGCTTTCTGACATATGTGTTGCATAAAAGTGAAAGGTTTTTGCCTCATTGTGTCCTAGGTTCTCTAGGGTTTTGCTAGCAAAGCATATACTCTGATGTGCTCTACCATGCTAGAAATTAACTGAGCAAGTCTGTGTTTAGAAGACCAGTCTAGTTACTCATGGAAAGTAACATCACCAGCATTCTGGCCATCTTGGGATGAAACTTTTGGGCTGTGGTAACCCATGAAATAGGGAAATGTAGAAAATGGCCCTCAGTTCTTGATGGCCACCTTCAGCTTCTGCAGTGATGATATTAGAGTGGCAGAAAACAGAGTAGAGCTAGCCAAGAATAATGTGTTATTAGTCTATCAGCAGACCTCTGTTTGACTGTCAGTCCTCTAAATGTGAGATCCTTGTCAAATGGCCAATAGGGGCATATAGGTGGAAGAGCTGAGTAGTCTTGGCATCCTCACTATAAATGAAACCAGATGACATCTACTCCTTGGAGAAGCAAAGGAAGGACTTGGTGGAGTGGGTTTTGTTGTATACCTCAAAGTTGTATGAAATAATAATTCATGTGACAGCTGGCCATCATGTATTACACTACTGATGATAAGTATTTGCAAAATACAGACTCTCTGAAAATAAATGCAGCACATACACCAACGTCAAGTCACTTTGGGTGAAGTGGTGGATAAAGTCTATGAAAATCTTGAGCCTCCAGGTCAAATCACCAGTTAAAAGGTGGGAAAAGGTGGTGAGTAGAAATAGATGGGAAAGTGTGATTCAGGAAAAAGAAATGAGAGGCCAATGGGCATATGGATTATACAGATGACTCACCCCTATCATAAACCCTCCAAAAAAAGAATTGGTAGGCACTGAACATGATGAGTATTTTAAAAAAATCAGTAAGAATGAAATTGTCTCCATTTTAACAGACAAGATATGATATGAGAGTTATCCCTGAGTCACTTGCATAATCAGTCAATAAGTATTTATTAACATTTTGCCAGGCACTATGCTAACTAAGCACTGGGGTTACAAAAAGAGGCAATAGAGAATCCCTGCCCTCAAGGAGTTTACAATCTAGTGGGGGAGTCAACACATAAACAACTATGTACATACCAGCTGAAGATCACTAAATTGGAGATAATCAACAGAGGGAAGGTACTAGTGTGAAGAGAGGTTGGGAAAAGCTTTCTGTAGAAGGTGGGATTTTAATTCAGACCTGAAGGAAATCAGGGAAGTCAGGAAGCAGAGATGAGGAGTGAGAGCATTCTGGGCATGGGGACAGCCAGAGAGAAAGTGCCTGGAGCTGAGAGACGGAGGGTCTTTATTTATGGAGCAACCAGGAGGCCAGTACCGCTGGATGGAAGAGTACATTTTGGGGGCAAAGTGTAAGAAGACTGGGAAGGGGTGTGTGTGTGTGTGTGTGTGTGTGTGTGTCTGTGTCTGTGTGTCTGTGTATGTGTGTGTGTGTGGTTATAAGGGTTCTGAAGGGCAGAGATCCTGGAGATAAAGAGAATTGATAGAGTTTATTGAGTATGGGCGAATATGAGTATCATATGAGTATAGGAAACTCACTTTGGTAACTGAACAGAGGACAGAGTGGAGTGAGGAGAGGCTTGCGGCAGTCAGACCCACCATCATCCTGTTTCAATAGTTGGGTATGAGGTGGTGAGTACCAGGATGGTGGCAGTGGCAGAGGAGAAAAGGTAGCATCTTTGAGAGATGCAGCAGAAGTAAAAATTGACAGGTCTTAGTAACAGATTGGATGTGAGGGAGGTTTCAAGACTAGGAGAATGGGAGGAGAGTAGTGCCTTTGACTGTACTAGGCAAGTTAGGAGTGAGGAAGATTTAGGGGGAAAGATAATGAGTTCTGTTTTGGCCATTGTGAGTTTAAAATGTCTACTGACCATCTCACAGCATCCCTAGATTAGGCAGGACATTAAAAAGCTGGGGAACTTTGCAAAGAGGGTGATGAGAATGTTGAAGAACCTTGAGATCATGTCTCATGGGGATCAGTTGAAGAAACCAGTAATGTTTACCTTGGAAAAGAGAAGTTGCAGTGGAGATGAGTTGGCTGTCTTCCAATATCTAAAGGGCTGTCACTTGGAACAGGGATTAGACCTTTACTGTTTGGCTCCAGAGTGCAGGCCCAGAAGCAATGGGTGGGAAGTACTGAGAGGTAAAGGTGGGCTCCATGTCAAAACCCGATGCTAAAAGCTTCTTTTTTTGTTGGAAGGGGGAGGACAGGGCAATTGGGGTTAAGTGACTTGCCCAAGGTCACACACGGCTAGTAAGTGTTAAGTGTGTGAGGCCGTATTTGAACTCAGGTTCTCCTGACTCCAGGGGCGGTGCTCTATTCACTGTACCACCTAGCCACCCCCAAAAGCTTCTTAATACATAGAAGGCCAGGAGATTCTAGGGATGTGGTGGCCCCTCACTGAAATATTCAATTAAAGGCTAGATGACAACTTGTCCAGTGTGTCATTATGGGATTTCTTTTTCAGGCCTAAATTGAACTGGATGGTGACTGAGTGCCCTCCAATTCTGTTGGACTCAATAATTTTGCAGAAAGGGAAAAAAAAAAAGTTCCCTCTACTGGCCACCAGAGGGCGTTAGTAGACTGTGAGATTCCTAGGCATTCATCTCTGCTCCCGGGTACCCAAGGTAACCCAGCCCCACCAGAATACTCAGGCAGAGCCCACAAGACACAGAGACTGCCCTAGCACCTCCTGCATTTTAGAGGAACTTCCCCATAGAAGCAGAAGACGTTTCAGAAGCACGTGGACCTAAAAGAGTAGATGCAGAACCTTTGCCAAATGCAGCCAAGGAGTCAGGAGCTTCTGTTTGGTCCCTGATCTCCGTTTGGTTTACAGAGGCTATGGGGGGAAGAGCGGCCAGTTGTTCTAGAAAAGAGTGACCGAGAGCAAGGCAGGCCTCTGGGAGGAAAGGGAAAAGGAGTGTGAGGAGGAGGGGCAGGGTGGGGTAAAAGGTCACTGTTTCCAAGTGTTCATTAAAAGGGTAATGCCGAGCGGCTGTTACTGGGCTCCCCCCACCCCCCAATAGACTTAAAGAAAAGTGGGAGGGGTGGTGGTAGGACATAACCTTCCAAGAGGAACTAGGACCCTGCAAATGGCCACTGAGGGTGAGGACACGGGAGTTTCTAGTACAGGAGGATCTTGAGGTCAGTGTGGCTCTATGGTAAGGATTTAGGCAGTGACCCGTGTGGAGGCAGGGGGCTGAACTAAATGACCTTCTGTTCATCTTTACAAGGACTTTATGGACATACAATCAACCAGTCTCTTCAGTGAGGAAGAAAAGGTGAACGTAAGGAAAGATAAATGATGGAATAGGAGAGATGGAAAGGAGAGGCTGTCAGGGTCAGGGACAGGACTGGTAGAGTAGACACATGGTGATTGGAAGGCTCCTTTCCATATTGGAGGAAAAGAGGGCTTCAGTCATAGCAGCACTGATGGAGATCAGATTGTAAAGGAAGTGAGACCTTGAAACTGGGGATCCGGGGCTTCGCCTTCCTGGAGACTTAAAATAACTTGAGCTTAACAAATGTTGATAAACATGAATATTTCCATCTATTACTCCTGCTACTATCTAGCATTTACATGGTAGTTTAAAGTTTCCAAAATGCTTTACATATGTTGTGTTATCTCATTTGATCCTGACAACCCTCTGAGAAAAATTGAGGCTTAGAGAGGCCCAGAGTAACACAGCTACCAGGTGTCTAAGGCAAGATTGGAACTCATTCTTCCAACCCCCAATCCCAGCTCCCTATTATCCACTGCCTTTTCAGAGGCATCTAGGTGGTCCCAGGCAGTATGGTGGAGGCAGGAGGAAGAGACATAGAAACAAGACTTCCAGCGTCTGGGAATTGGCTGGTCTGATCCACATCTGACCAAGAATCTCCAATACCTAGAACAGGAGGCCAATCAGACTTTTCTGGATTGTCAAGTTCCTAGGGGAATGAGTAGAGACTGAGCAGATCTGCTGCCAGGAGTGTATTGGGGAGGAGACAGAACTGCAGGCTGGGCCTCGGTTGATGGAGGTCTTTGAATGTCAGGTCCAAGAGTGTTGACTTTGGGTTAGAAACCGTGGATTAATGGGTTTCCCAGATACCTGCTTCAGAGAGATTGTTATAGCCTGTGTCAAATCATTCCCCAAACCAGAGGTGGATTGAACAGCCAACAGATGTTTCTCTGCAGAGGGGCTCGCGCCCTCTGCCTGACGATTACCAGCTGCTGAAGCAAGAACTGATTTGACCACCAGGGGGCTCAGTATTACCACAGATGGTGTCTAGACCTTCTCCCCTGCTAGCCCACTCTAGACTATCTAGGGGCTAAGAACATTGTTCTTCCTTTTCCCTTCCCATCCCACCCCTACTCACACATATGGAAAAGGGTCTAACACCAGGCTTCCCCACACCCACCAACACACTTCCCTTTGCTAAACACAAAACCCACTCTAGCTTCCCCCTCCCCTGTCCATCTGGTCCGAGAGTCTACTAACAGGGCTCCTGGGGCTTCATTTGAAACTTTTATGGGTCTGGTCCTTTGTGAGGGGAGCCCTCTGCCAAGTCCCCCCATCTCTCTTTTCCCAGTGCCCTCCCCTAAGCTTCCATCCCAGCAGGAATGCCTGGTAGAGGTTGCAGCACCCCAGGCAGAGAGTATGGAAGGAGAGAGAAAAAAAGGGGGAAGATGAAGATAGTAGGAACAGTATTGGGATGAAGCCTGTTTTCATTCTTAGCTCAGAGGCCTCCTTCTCTTCCTGGAAGTCTCCCTAGATTCCCCCAAGGTGCTAATGCTTACTCTATCCCTTTCATTTTGTTCTCTGTGCTCAAGATCTAGACTGCCTTTGGGAAACTGTAGAATTCCTTTCCTGACTCTAAGCTTCCAGCTCGTGAAACCACCAACCTCTCTGGGAAACAGGGGCTCATTTGAAAAAAAAAAGTCATCTATACTCCTTCTAATGTAGTCCATGATCACATCAGCTTTTTTTTGGGGGGGGGGGCTGCCACTTGACACAGCTGACTCATACTGAGCTGGAAGTCCACTAAAACCTCCAGATCTTTTCCAGAACAATTGCTATCTAACCCTGTGTCCCACAATGTGCGAAGATGGATATCCCAAAGAGGGAAATGGAGAGGCTTACAGTGGGTATGAACCCAGCATAGATGTAGTGAGGAGCTTTGATACAGGGAACTTCCAAATGAGGAAACACCCTCCACCAAGGTAAGTTGGCACCTTCTCTGAAACATGAAGGTCTTAGAGAGCTGCCTAGGCTCAGCATCAGGCCATAACTTGCCCAGAGTCTCACAGACTAGAAGAGTCAGAATTGGAGCTTGAACTCTGATTTCTCTGGCTCACTCTCTGCTCACTCCAGTAATTCATCTCTGTCCTGAATGTCCTGTCAGAACATCCTCCAATGCCTCCAGTGAGAACGGCCCCTAGAACAAATGCACTTCTTTGACATTCACTCCACTCACCTCTCCCTCCTTTCTTTCTCCTCCAGTTGTCTATTTCTCTTCTGTCTCTGCATTTCTGAATGTCAGAAGATTTTTCCTCCATGTAGGATTGAAAATCTGCTCCCTCCCCATCAAACTCCCACCGACTGCTCCTAGTTCTGTCCTCTGTCCTCTGGAGCCCAGCAGAATAATTGTTCATGTCTGTCTTTTTTTCTTTCTGCCTATATGGGTATCTTTGACTGTTTGCCTCTCTCTCTCTCTCTTTTTCTCTCTCTTTCTCCCCCCTCCTTTCCTCCCTTCTCTCCCTTTCTTCCTTCTTTCTTTCCTTCTTTCCTTCCTTCCTTCCTTTCTTTCCTTCCTTCCTCCCTCCCTCCATCCCTTCCTTCCTTCCTTCCTTCCTCTCTTCCTCCCTACCTTCCTTCCTTCTTACCTTCCTTCCTTCTTACCTTTCTTCCTTCCTTCCTTCCTCTATCCCCCTTTCTATCTCCTTCTCCCCTTCCCTCTGTCTCTTCTTCCTTTTTCTCCTTCCCCTCTCTCTGTCTCCCATCCTTCCCTCTCCTCTCTCCATATTAGCTTCTCTCATGCTCTCACTTTCCCCTCTATGCCCATGTCTTTTTCTCTTTGTCTCTTAGTTTTTATCTGTGTTATTTCCCTATTCTATCTCCTCCTGGCTGATTCACAGTTCTATTTATTCACAAGGCATTTCATAGCCCTGGCATTTATCACATTCCTACTTTATTGGGGAATTCTGTGCCTGGTTTTGGGTGCCCCCTTTGGATTAGTTCTTACCATTTGAGCTGCAATCTCTTGCTCTCTGTCTATGTTGGATAATCCCAATCCAAGCTGATATCTGCAGATAATATACCTGGGGCCAACCTTGTCTGAAAAGAGAGCCCATGTTCAGCCTTCGGGTCTTACATGGTCATATCCAATACCACACAATATGGTGTACTAGAAATAGTTCTGGATTTGAAGTCAGGAGGTCTCTGTTCAAATTTGGACTCTGCTATTTATGCCCTGTCTGACCTCAAGCAAACCATTTCACCAGTTTTCTCTTGTGTAAAATGAGGAGTCAGACTAGAGGGCCCCCAAATGCCTTCTGATTCTAGATGTATAAACCCAACAGCCTATCTTTGTCATCTTGGGTGAGTCTTTTAAATCTTCTGGGCCACAGTTTTGAGTCATGTTTCCAATGAGCTGTTGGCTCATGCCACTCTTACTTTGTCTAGGGTGAAGAGGGAGGATCACTTTCCTCTTCAGTAACATCAACCACTGTTCTCACTGGGCTTTTGTGAGGATAAAATGAGGTGAAGTGTACAAAGCCCTTTGCAAATCTTAAAGCACCACATAGTTGTTGTTGTTATTATTCTGTCTTTGTGCTTGAGATCAGTAATGCAAGACAAAGATGTCTATTATTACTGTTACCAATCCCATGGTCACCTTCATCACCTTTGTATTAAAAAAATCAATTTATTCAGCTTGTTCCCAGAGGGCAGAATGGGGAGCCAGAGGTGAACATTACAGAGAGACAGATTTCAGCTCATTATAACAAAAGGAAAAACATTTTGTTAGAGCTGTCCAAAAGTGGACTTGGGCAGGAAGTGAAAGATCAAAAAAGGTTGGATGACCATTTGCTGGGGATGTCATAGGTCAGGTATAGATTGGACTAGAACATGAGGTTGAAACCAGGGATCCGTGAACTTTTTTAAAAAAGATATTTTGATAGTTCTATTTTGATATAATTGGTTTCATTTGTCATCCCTGGTATTTTATTTTAAGCATTTAAAAATATGATTCTAAGGAGGGATGTATGGGCTTCACCAGATACTGCCCAAAGTGCCTAGGATACACACACACACAAACTTGGGAATCCCTGAACTACGTGATCTCTGAGATGGCCTCTTGAGAGTCTGTGATTTAGATACCAATAATATCTTGACATTTATGTCACAACTTCAAGATCTGCAAAGTGAGTTACATTCTCTCATTTGATCCTTACTATAGGTCTGGTGAGATAGTTGCTGTTATTATATTATTATCGTGTCATTATACAGATATTCTGTGGCTGTGGATGATAGATAAAACAGTCTCTGAAGAACTGAAAATGAGGCTCATTCCAAGGGCAGTGGAGGAGGCAAATGGTGAGTGTGAGCTACACCTTAGAAACAGAGAATTCAAAATGAGAACCATGTTAGCAGAAAAGAAAATGAACTGGTCACATATTGAAAGGGACCAATTGAGAGGGACTTTTGCCTTGGAGCTCCACTGGCATCTTTTTGATGCCAGGAGAACCCAAGGAAGGATCCCAGCAAGTTGGGTAGACCTCCTTGTCTAACTTATAGTCTGGGCAGGCATGGATCTGCATCAATTGAGAGAATGCCTACATCTCTGAGATCTTAGAGCCATGTGAGGATTTACAAACCCAGGTTCCCAGAGGTTAAGTGAATTGCCCAGGATTGCACAGCTGGTAAGTGTCTTAGTTTGGAATTGAACTGAGGTCTTCTCATCTCTGCCTTTTGTCAGCTCCCTCACCACCACTGACATCACTATCAATATTAACAAGCTGTGCCCAGAGCTGGGAAGAAACCCACCCAGAGGGCTAAGGAACTCAAGTCTTCTTCAGTGAGCTCCCAGCACCTAGCTGGTCCCCATGCAGCCTTGAATTTCAGCACTGCCCTCCTACTCCATGCCGGACCCACATTTCTCGACTCCTACTGCACACTTGGTGGGCGGCCCTATTTCCTGTTTCTTCTTCCTTGGTCAGGAAAGAGAGGGGCTGATGGCTACTCGGGTTCTTACATTCTTTAGAAACCAGTTTTCTCCTCTCTTTTGGGACTGCTTTGGGATATGTCCTCACTCTTCTTCCCAGGTCCCCTCTGGTGGGCTCATAGAAGGACATCTGGACTGCAAGGGAGACAGCTGGGGGGGGTGTGTGGGGGGGTGGGTCTTGTTCTTGATCCCGGCAGGAGGAGGCCGTGGCTGGACTGGGCAGCCGCCCACCGGCTCTGGAATTTCAAAGACACAGTCATGGCCAAACACAGCCGGCGTGGAATTGAGGACAGGGGATTTCAGGGCGGCCGGTCTGTTTGTCAACAGCCCGCCTCCCCCCGCGGCCGGTCCCCCTAATCTCTGATACAATTGCAAGTGGGCCGCTGCGTCCCCGGAGTCGTCCCCTGCCTGCGCGCCCCGGCCAGCCAGCCAAACAGCAGCCTCGCTGTGTCCTCTAAGCCGCCGCCCGCCTAAGCCTCCCAGGGAAGCGCAGGACACGTCGGGCGGATTTCAAACCAATTACCCTTCTCCTTCTTCGTAATCCCCAGTTTGGGACTAGGCTGGCCTCCCCCTCTGGAGGGCGTCCCCCGCCCAGTCGGCATCTCAAATATTGATTGGCTCGTTAGAAAGGCTAATAATGTAAATAGAATTATGTCGCCAGGCCCTGGGAATGCCTGATAGCTTTGCTCTGGGACGCCCTCCCCTCCAACCCTCTCCTTCCCACCCTCTTGTGCTCCGTGTCCCTCTGTCACCTACAATTCTCAGCATCATCCCGGTAATCTTCACAGCATCCCCTTCATCCCTATCAGCGAATTAGAAGGTAACAGCATCTCAGAGCCGGGAGGGACCCCGGCTGGTCACACTGGATCAAGCAGGCACTGTCCCTGCCTGAAGCCTCTGGGGAAGGGGACCTCCCTCCTACTCCTACTCTACTTTTGGACACGTCTAATAGTTGGGAAGTTTTCTCTTAAATGAAGCCAAAATCTCTAGTTAGACCTGGCACCCACTCATCTTGTTCTGTGCTTTAGGACCGAGCAGATAAAGCTCATCCCTCCTTCTGTCAGACCTTCACAAACGTTCAGGCAGCTATAAAGTTGGATTTCCAAGTTTCATGTTTTCCAGGCTAACCATCCCTGGTTTCTTCAACAAGTTCCTGTATGACATGTTTTTCAAATCCCTTCTCCTTCCTCCTTGCCCTCCTCTGGTCGCCCCTTGATGTGTCTAAGTCCTTCCTAACACATGGCACCCAACTGGGCACAATATTCCAGCTGTGGTCTGACTAGGACAGAGCAGGACTCTAAGCACCTTGCCACAGCATATTACGCTTCTATTAACACAGGCCAAGGTCTCTCAGACCAGAGTGAGATGATTCACACAGTCATTAAGTGTCTATGGTTGGATTTAAAACTCAGGTCTTCCTGACTCCAAGTCCAAACCTCTCTCCACTACAGAAGTCCACAGGAGTCATTTCAAAAGGCCCCTCAAATCTAGAAGAAGGCTATTTGAGGTCACACCTCAGACCATACTTTCCATTCTGAGTACCCATAGAAGACTCATTTCCTTGGGGTTTAGGGGAAGGCTGAAACATCATAAAAGACTGGGAGTAATCACAGAACTGAAAAATGTTAAAAACTGGAGATGGGCCTTGGAAACTATCAAGTGTGGCCCTCCTCATTGACAGATGAAGACACTGAGGCCCAGATGGGAAGTGAACCATTTACAGTCACCATTTACAGCTCTGTAACAGGAGGGTTAGAATGAGAAGCTAGGCTTTCTGTATCCCAGTTCTATGTACTATTCATTAAACTGTGCAGCCACCCTTTATGGAATACAGAACCCTAGTGAGTCACAGAAGAGAGTCTGGGGCCTGCCTGGGAGTCCATGTGAGAATAGTATCATTCATTCACTCATTTATTCATTCAACAAACAGATATGTATTTAGCCCCTTTGGGCATCCTCCACTCACAACATCCCAAGAGATGAGTTAACCCAGGGTCAGCATATTCTGCAGCATCCTCATCCACTAAAACTACAGCTCTTGAGTCCCTACCAGCGTGTGCTTTAACTCACAATAATGCTGATGATAAGAAACATAATTAGTTTAAAACAAAGGTATTTGCTAAAATGGAAAAGTAAGAAAAGTAGTAATAGAAGATTTAATAATAGCTAATATTTAGATAGATCCTTAAAGTTTTCAAGCACTTTACATATATTATCCCAATCTTTATAACAGCTCTGTGAGGTCAGTTCCATTAATATTTCCATTTTATAGATGAGGAAATTGTGATTGAGAAGTTAAAATGACTTGGCCAAAGTCACGTGGCTAATGAGTGTCCAAAATCTGGCTCCAATCTACCTTCTGGATCTCATTTCCCATTCATTCCATCCCCAACCCCAACCATCTTCTGTGCTCCAGTCAAACTGGACTGCTCACTGTTTCCCAAATAATCTAGTACTTTCCTGTGTCCTGGGATGCTCCCATCTCTCTCTCTGCCTGTCAGCATCCTGCCCATCAAATTCGCTTTGACAGAGAGGCTAAAATAACTCTATCTGTGGATGATGTGAATTCAGATTTAGAAAACCCAAGTAATAAGAAAATTTAGCAAGATAATGAGATATAAGTTAAATCCCTAATAATTGTCTGCATCTTCCTTTAATCTTCTTTCTGAGTAGCAGCCCTTCCAGACCAGCAATCCTGCTTCCAGTGTCCTCACAGCCATCATCTGAGGAAGTAACTCCTGGATAGAAGGGGCCAGTCATCCCCACCAACTGCCACAGGCAGGGCAGGTAGGCTGGCTTAGCTGGAGCAGCCAGACCTCTGAGGGGGCAGCTTGAACCAGCTGGAGCATCCAGGGCCCCAAGGGGGCAGCTTGAGCTGAGCAAGTCAAATCATTGCTACTTTGACCACCTTCTCCTCTTTCATGCTGATGGAGAAAGCCCAGGATCCTGTACCAAGAGCCTTGAGAATGGCAATGCTCCCAGCCCAGCACCTTCAGCCATCATCCTGGAAGTGACCTCTAGAGAAATCAGTTTTTCAATTGCTCCTGCAGAGGCTGCAGTCACAGCTAATAAAGACCCAGGGAAGAAAGCTCTGGTCACTAAAGTCCCTGGCCTGGCAAATGGCTCAGTATCAGAAACTGACATGGTTTTATCAGTGGAAACGACATTGAAGAAGACACCTGACCATCTGTTTTGATGCTGCACTCTAAGGGCCACAGTACTTTTGCATATGACTCAAAGCTGAAACCTTCCAGATATGTTGTCCTCCAACCTCCACCAGAATGGGAGCTCCCTGAGAGCTTTGCACACAGTAAGCACTTAATAAATGCTTCACTCATTCATTATGAAGCAGCTAAGTAGAGTAATGGATGGAGTACTGAGCCTATTCATTCATTCCCCTGAGAAAAATGATTCGATGTATCTCTTTGCTAATGTGTACTGAGGTTATCATCTAATAACAATAATAGAGATATAGCTGAGACATGTCAGAGAGCCTCTTGATACTTTTCAAAATATTACTACTCACTTCTAGAAATGTATAAAGACATGGATGACACTTCCAGAAGGAATTTAATATTGGGAAGAAATACTTTAGGGATATATTTTCATCATAGCTACCCTTCAAAAAGCAAAGGATTTAAAAGAGAAAAGCCATTTGGGAAGTGAACAAACACATGGTTAAGAAGATGTTGTCTGAGAATGTGATTTGGATTTTGAGACCATGACTTAAAATATAAAATGACAGCCTCTTGGCCAGGGACAGAGGGGACTGAACAAGGGCTCGTAAGAATATATTTGCCTAGCATCTTGCAAAAGGGCTCTAGGAAGGGAGAAGAGAAGGGGGAGGGAGAAAACAGCCAGTACATGTCTGTCAACCTAGACATCATAGAAAGTGGCTGCACGTAGGGAGAAAAAATAGCAGTAGATACAGAGGAATTCATAGGAGATAAAATCTAACAAAGGAGTAAGTAACAAAATATGTGGTAATATATACATCATATGTATTTATATCTATATCTATCAATCTTATGTATGTATGTGTATATATACATATATATATATGTACGTATGTACATATCCAAATGCAAAGGCAATGGGTAATAAGCAAAGAGGAGTTTAAGCTCCTAAAGCAAGGAGGGCAGCTAGGTGGTGCCAAAGTGTATAGAGCTTAGAATCAGGAAAACTCATCTTCATGAGTTCAAATCCAGTGTCAGATATTTATTAACTATGTGACCCTGGGCAAGTCACTGCATCCTTTTTGCCTCAGTTTCCTCATCTATAAAATGAGCTAGATAAGGAAATAGTAAACCATTTTGCCAAGAAAACCCCAAATGGGGTTGCAAAGAATCAGACATGACTGAAAAATCACTGAACAACAAAACAAGGAGGCAAATGTAGCTTCATAGGTATCACTGGACTTGGTGGGATGACTGAAGTATACGCCCTGGAAGGGTGTAACTAATTCAAAAGAAAGAAGAAAAGGATGGTGGGGTAACATCAGAAAAGAAAATCCAAGAACCCCAGGGAAGAAGCACGGTGGACACCACTGAGACCATTGAGAGGCAAAAATAGAAGTGATCGTGTCAGCAGAATATACAACAGACCATCTGGTCAGAAAGAGGAAATGGAGGAGAGCTTCGGGAAAGACATGACATCATGGTAATAATCAGAATCTGCTGAGCAAAGAACTAGTAATTTCTAACTTTGCTTTAATGATAATTTCATTGTTCAAAAAGTAGAAGAAGCAAAGAGAAGTAATTCTATTACCAGATTTTTAACTTGTGGGTTGGAACTGATTGCTGGGGTAGAAATGAGGGGCTTCTTCAAGAAAATAGTGGGGAGGGGCAGCTAGGTGGCACAGTGAATAGAGCACCAGCCCTGGAGTCAGGAGAACCTGAGTTCAAATCTGACCTCAGACACTTGACACACTTACTAGCTGTGTGACTTTGGGCAAGTCACTTACCCCCAATTGCCCTCCAGAAAACAAAAAACAAAAAAGAAAATAGAGGAAAAGGAGATAAGAGAGGGCTGTGTGTGATAGAAGGGAGGACAGATTGGGGAAGGGGTAATCAGAATGCATGCCATCTTGGGTTTGGGGAGGGGAGAGATGGGGAGAAAATTTGGAAATCAGAATCTTGTGGAAGTGAATGTTGAAAACTAAAAATAAATTAATTAATAGAAAAAAAGAAATGAAGAGTTATTCCCCCTGATGTGTGATATAGTGGGAAAAGTGGCAGACTTGGAGTCAGGAGGTACATGGAGAGGACTGATTACCTCTGCAGGTCCTTCTGGCTCTAAATCTGAGGTCTTGCACTCTCCTTGTCTTAGAGCAGGGGTTCTTAACCTTTTGGGTGTCAAGGATCCTTTCCACAGTCTGTGAAACCTATGGACCTCTTCTAAGAATAGGTTTTTTTAAAAAATAATTGAGGGAAATGCTAAGTTTCAGTTAGAGGCTCAAGAAAATAAAGATGTATTTTTTCCTTCTAAGTTCAGAGACTCCTTGGTGGTATGTGGATCTCAGTTTCAGAATCCTTGCCTTAGAGTTTGTCATAGGTATGAAGAAAAAATCTAAGCAAAGTATTACATGAACCCTAAATTTTGTCCTAGAATATTTCAAAAGTCTCAGTAAAGGATAAATAGGATCTCATGGATGAAAATTCTACCAGGAAGGTCACCCCAGAAATAAAGAAGAGTTCTACATAAGTAAAGTAAAAATAAAATGAAAAGGTTGGACTGGGTGGTCTCTAAGGTTCTTTCCAAAAACTCTATGAGCCCAGTTGTACCGTGTAAGTTGGGGGACTTGTATTAGGCACCCAAAGACCTGAGTTCAAATCTAGCCTCTGACACTTACTAGATGTGTGCCCCTGGGCAAGTCACTTTACTCTGCCTCCATTTCCTCACCTATAAAATGAGCTGGAGAAGGAAATGGCAGACCACTCCACTATTTTTACCAAGAAAACCCAAAAGGGGTCACAAAGAGATGGACATGACTGAAAGATGGACGAACAACAAAGACAAAGAAATGTGACTTGTGACTGATGAAATTTTGAAGACAAACAGAAAATTTTGATGAAGAGGAAAAAGGTGAGTTGTCCAGACATAGTGTTACATAGGGAACTCAGACACCAGCTTAGACATACACAGAAGGACAAAGCTGAAAATAGCATAGCTTGTACTGATGAGTACAAAATGGGAGACCAGGACCACAAAATAGCATCTGGGGTACAAAGACCCAACACGTGTTGGTAAGACTGGCTATCCCCCCCACAGTGGTCCTGTAATGATTTTGTATTCTGTATGTTGTTTCCTCTAATAGAATATATTCTCCATTGGAGCAAGGACTGTCTCCTTTTTGTCTCAGGACTAAGTATAAAGTAAGCACTTAATAAATGCTTGATGTAGTGCAGTGTTTCTCAAATTGTGCTGCAACAAACTCTGAATCATCCCAAGTTTTAAAAATTAACTTTATATCATTAATTAATAGGCATTAAAATAATTTTGCAGGATTTTACTACAACAGTTTTGCCAAAGTTTTGTTTAAATTGGAGGGTTCTACAACCGTCTGTGGAAATGTTTGAGAGCCACTGGTGTAGTGAATTGAGTCATGGACTTGAAGTCAGGAAGAACTGAGTTCAAATCCTATTTCAGACACATTACCTCTGTGACCCTGGGCAGACTACTTAGCTCCTCAGCGCCTCAGTTTCCCCATCTTGAGAACTGGCATGATAATAGCTACTACCTCCAAGGGTAGTTGTGAAGGTTAGATGAGATAACATATGTAAAATAACCGGTAATCCTTTAAATGTGGTTTTTTGTTGAAACTTCATGACTCCATCTGGGGTTTTTGGGGCAGAGATACTGACACGGTTTGCCATTTCATTCTCTAGCTCCTTTTACATATAAGGAAACTGAGGCAGTGTTAAATGACTTACCCAGGGTCGCACAACTAGTAAGCATCTGAGGCTGAATTTGAATTCAGGCTCAGCACTCTATCCATTTAGCCACCTAGCTGTCCCCAAACTTTTAAAAGTGCTAAATAAATATTAGCTATTATTGTTTGATTGGTTTATCTATGTTGGGGAATCAAAGATGGGACAGGCCTGCTGTTTTCTGGTCAGAGTATCTGGGATGAGAATAAGAGATGACAAAAAGAAAGAGAGAGAAGGGGAAAGAGAGGGAAGGAGAGGGAGGGGAGATGGGAGGAAGGGAAATATAGAGACAGAAGAGAGAGAGGAAAGAGAAAAAGAGAAGGGGAGAGAGGAAGAGAAAGGAGAAAGGAAAGGAGGGAGAGAGAAGAGGGGAAAAGATGAAAGAAGAGAAGAGAGAAGGGAGATAGAAAATAGAGGAAAGAAAGAAGAGAAAGGGAAGAAGAGAGAGGAGAAGAAAAGATTAAAGAAGAGAAAAAAGGAGAAAGAGAGACAGAGACAGAGAGAGAAAGAGAGAGACTTATTTTTGCTGCCGAGGAGAATGATCTTTGGACTGGAAAGGGCAGAACAAACATGGCGATAGGTAGTTGCTAGCCAAGATAAGTAAGGTGCTGGTAAGAGAGAAGCATCTCAAAGGCCTCCCTCGATAACAAGCTACATTCTTGGGTACAGAAAAAATTCCTAGATCTGAGCAGAAGCTTTGAAAGACCGTGAAGAATGGGGAAGTACCACCAGGACTGGAGATAAGATGAGAAGAGTGCTGTTTGCAGACTAGTGGCTGGTAAATTCATCTTCTTTTCCTGGCAGGACTCTGGGGAAATGGTGAGCAAACATCTGGAAAAGGAAGTGGTGCCCACAAAGAGCAAACCTGGCTGCATCAAGACCTAGTCACACCATAACAATTTCATTTCCTTCTTTGATAGGGCTACTAAATTGCTAGACCAGGGAAATACCATAGACAGAGTTCACCTAGATTTGCAGTAAGCATTTGACAGTCTCGTGTCTTTCTTTCTTTCTTTTTTTTAAAATTAATTTATTTATTTTTAGTTTTCAACATTCATTTCTGCAAGATTTTGAGTTACAAATTTTTCTCCCCATCTTTCCCTTACCCCCACCCCAAAATAGCGAGCCTACTGAATACCCCTTCCCCCAATCTGTTCTCTCTTATATCCTCCCTCATCCCTCCCCCCAATTTTCTAGTAGGGTGACATGGATTTCTATACCCCAGTGCCTGTATATCTTATTTCCCAGTTGCATGTAAAAAGCAATTTTTTAAAAACATTTCTTTTTAAAACTTTGAGTTCCAGATTTTTTACCTTCTTCCCTCCTCACCCACCCCCACTGGGGAGATAAGCAATTCAATATAGATTGTACATGTGTAGTTATGCAAAACATTTCCATAGTAGTTATATTGTGAAAGACTAACTGTAATTCCCTCTTCTTATCCTGCCCCCCACTTATTCTATTTTCTCCTTTGACCCTGTCCCTTTTTAAAAGTGTTTGCTTTTAACTACCCTTTCACCCAATTTGCCCTCCCTTCTATCATCCCCAGTCTCATCCCCTTCCCCCCTATTTTCCTGTAGGGTAAGATACCCAATTTAGTGTGTATGTTATTCCCTCCTTAAGTCAAATTCAATAAGAGTAAGGTTGACCCATTCCCTTTCACCTTCCTGCTCTTCCCCTCCATTGTAACAGTTTTCTCTTGCCTCTTTTATATGAGATAATTTATGCTAATTTGTCTCTCCCTCTCTCTTTCTCCAACCATATTCCTCTCTCACCTCTTGATTTTATTTTTTTGGATATCATCCCTTCATATTTAACTCATCCTGTGCCCTCTGTCTATGTATACATGTACATACATAAGCACACACTCATATATATTTTTACGCACATACACCCTCCTATACATACATATATATATATATGTATACATATATACATTTATATTCCCTTCACCTATTCTCATACTGAGAAAAGTCTTATGAGTTACAATTATCATTTTTTCATGTAAGAATCTAAATAGTTCAACTTTAATAAGTTCCTTATGATTTCATTTTCCTGTTTACCTTCTCATGCTTCTCTTGCTTCTTGTATTTGGAAGTCAAATTTTCTGTTCAGCTCTTGTTTTTTCATCAAGAATGCTTGAAAGTCTTCTATTTCATTGAATGACCATATTTTTCCTTGAAGCATTATACTCAGTTTTGCTGGGTAGGTGGTTCTTGGTTTTAGTCCTAGCTCCTTTGACCTCCAGAATATCATATTCCAAGCCTTTCAATCCCTTAATGTAGAAGCTGTCAGGTCTTGTGTTATCCTGATTGTGTTTTCACAATACTCAAATTGTCTCTTCCTGACAGCTTGCAGTATTTTCTCCTTGACCTGGGAACTCTGGAATTTGGCTATAATATTCCTAAGAGTTTTCTTTTTGGAATCTTTTTCAAGAGGTGATCGGTGAATTTTTTCAAATTCTATTTTGCCCTCTGGTTCTAGAATATCAGGGAAATTTTGCTTGATAATTTCTTGAAAGATGCTGTCTAGGCTCTTTTTTTAATCATGGCTTTTAGGCAGTCCAATAATTTTTAAATTATCTCTCCTGGATTTATTTTCCAGGTCAGTGGTTTTTCCAATGAGTTATTTCAAATTGCCTTCCATTTTTTCATTTGTTTGGATCTGTTTTATAGTATCTTTATTTCTCATAAAGTCATTAGCTTCCATTTGTTCCAATCTAATTTTGTTGATTGATTGATTTATTTACTTTTAGTTTGCAAGATTCAGTTCCACAGTCCTTTGAGTTTCAAATTTTTTCCCTCTCCCCCCTTCCCCCATGGTGGCATGCAATCAAGTATAGGATCTGCAAATACTGACATTAGTCTGGTTGTATAGAAGGGTTGTAACCAATGGAGTGAACAATGGGAAAGAAGAAACAAAACCAAACATGGAAAAGAATGAGAGCATGCAGATTGCTTCAGTCTCCATTTAAACTCTGTTCTTTCTAGATTTTTATCTGAATGTAGATATCTCCTTCCATCTTGAGACTTGTAGAGTTGTCTCATAACTATGCATTGCTGAGAAGAGTCTGGTTTATCAGAGCTGGTCATCACACATATGATGTGTCTGTGATTGTGTACAAATTTTTCCTGGTTCTGCTCTTCTCACTTAGCATCAGTTTGTATAAAGCTCTCCAGGTAAATGTGAAGTCCATCTCCTCCTCATTTCTTCTAACACAATAGTATTCCATTACATTCATATACCACAACTTGTTTGGCCATTCCCCAATTGATGGGCATCCCCTTAATTTTCAGTTTTTTGCCACCATAAGGAGAGCTGCAATAAATATTTTTGTACATGGGGTCTTCCTCCCATTTCTATGATCTCTGTGGGATACAACCCCAGAAGTGGTATTACTGGGTCAAAGGGTATGGAATTATTTATAGCCCTTTGGGCATAGTTCCAGTCCAATCTGATTTTGAAGGAATTATTCTCTTTAGTGAGTTTTTGAAATTCCTTTTCCATGTGACCAATTCTGCTTTTTAAGG
>CM053585.1:17224237-17271793 GCA_028646515.1 Pseudochirops corinnae
TTTTTTTTTGCCATTTGGGTTAGTCTATTTTTTAAGGTGTTATTTTCTTCAATATTTTTTTTTAATTTCCTTTAGCAGGCCATTGACTTGCTTTTCATGATTTTCTTGCATCATTCTAATTTCTCTTCCCAATTTTTCCTCCACTTCTCTTACTTGATTTTCAAAATCCTTCTTGAGCTCCTCCATGGCTTGTAATCAATTTATACTTTTCTTGTACGTTTTTGATGCAGGAGTTCTGATTTCATTGTCTTCCTCCCATTCCATGCTTTGATCTTTTTTGTCCTCAAAAAAGGATTCTATGGTCTGTTTGTGCTTCCTCTGCTTGCTCATATTGCCAGCCAATTACTCAACTTTTGAGCTCTTTGCCATGATAGAACTTTGCTTCCAGATTGCAGAGAGCTATGTCCCAAATTGCTGGGGTTTTCATAGCTGCCAGAGCTATTAGGAGAGTGCCCTCTCTACAGCCCCCACAAGCTCTGGCACACTGACCACACACCCCATGACTACCACCCAAGGCCTCAATCCAGATCTAAGCAGGTTAAAGCAAGAGCGATTATCCTCTGAATGGTTGCTTGGACCCTCTATGATCTGCAGGCCAGGAGCTCCTGAGGCAGCCACTCAGCAGCAGCTGCAGCTAGGCCTCTGCCACCTCTTGCCCTGGAGGCAGGGGCCAGACCACACTCTTCTCCACCCAGTTCTAACAGAGTTCCCTACTGACCTTTTACTTTCTTTTTGGCATTTATGTGTTGAGAAGTCTGGAAACCACCACAGCTGCTGGTGATTCACTCTCCTGAAGTCTGCTCTTGCTGCTGCTGGTCTGGGCTGCCTTGGGGCCAGAACCATGGCTCACAGGGGACTACCCTCGGCTCCCAGCACTACAATAGACTCTTCCTGTTGGCCTGTCTTCAGTGGGAGATTTGTTTCTCTCTGTCACTTTGTGGGTTCTGTAACTCTAAAATTTGTTTAGATTAATTCTTTTTATATATTTTGGAGATGTTGGGAGCTGGAGCCATGCGGAGGTCCTGTTTTTACTCCACCATCTTGGCTCCACCCCATTCTTGTGTTAAAGATGGAGAACTGTGGGATAGATGATGGATTATAAATTGATTGAATCTGCTTGGAAGAAGGTCTCTAGTGGAATGCCCCAGGGATTGGTGTTTGGATCTGGGCTGTTTAAGGTTGTTATAGATTATATGGATTAAAAAAACAAAACAAAATAGATGGCATGTTTATAAGATTTATAGATGGCACAACACTGGGGAGGGGGAGGGTGGAAAAGAGGCAGCTAACACATTGAACAATAGTCTAGATCCAAAAATAGCTTAAGAAACTAGAGCATCATAATAAGTGAATGTAAGAAGACAAAATGTAAAGGGGATGAATGTAAAATCTTCAGGTTCAAAAGATTAATTTCATGAGTACAAGATGGGAGAGTCATAGCTGTGGAACAGTGTGTCAGAAAAAGATCCTGGGGTTTTAGTGGACTACAAGTTCAATATGACTCGCCAGCATGCTACAGCAGTCAAGAAAGCTAATTGGGATCCACTGAGAGTCCCAATTAAGAGATGATCACAAGTCAGTGATATCCCTGCTTTATTCTGCTTTGGTCAGACCACAACCAGTGTGTTGTTGTGGGAGAGAAGAGACAGGTAACTGGCGTGGGGAATGACCTTGAGTCCATCCATCTAATATTTATTAAGCACTTGCCATGTGTCCAGCACTCTGCTAGGTGCCAGGAATAGAAGGACAAAAATAGAAACATCCTACTACTTACCAAGAGTTTATATTCTGATTGGTGATCCTTATACTACCTGAGATCTAGCGGAAGGATGTTTAGCCCGGGAAAGAGAACCCTTAGTAGAATGTGTCCTCAAATATTTAAAGGGCTGCCTTGTGGTGGAGGACTCAGACTTGTTTTGCTTGGCCTCAGGAAGGTAGCACTAGGAAGTTGCGAAGTGGCAGAGTTAGGCTCGATGTCTGGAAAAACTTTGTAACCTTCTGAGCTCTCTCAAAGGGCTGCCTCCCTCTTTCTCCCTCCCCTCCCCTCAAGTCTTCTTTCAGAAGCTGGACAGCACCTTGTCAGGGAAGCTGCGCAGGGATTTATGCTCTGGAATGAGAGGCTAGACCGCTGTCGGGATCTTTTTCATCACTGGCATTCTCTGAAACTGATTCCGCGAAGGCAGCAAGTGCCTAAGAGGGAGGGACAAGTGGAAGTCTGGGCAGACAGGGCCTCCGTTCTGAGGTTGGCCATTCCGCTGTAACAGGAAGGGAGAAGGGAGGGAGCGCAGTCTGAGTCGGCAGGCTGAGGTCAGGGTCGGGAGGGGCTAAATCAAGCCGAAGCCTGCAGGCAGGAAAAGCGATTAAGCAAGCTGAGGGCAGTGCCCAGGGCGCAGACCCAGCCCGGACCGTGAATCTGTGGATGACTTCTCCTGTTAACAAAGTGCAGCCCTCACGACAATCCCCGGTGTCAGCTTATAGGATAGAGAGCTACAAAGGACTTCAGAGCACATCAGGCCATTTTAAAATGTAGTTTTCCTCCTCTGTATTTTTAAGTTTGATTGTTTTTTTATTTCCCTGACATAGCTCTGGATATGCCTCCACCCCCAGGGGCGTGCTGGAGCCAGCTTGGCTTAGAAAATGTTAATAGTGCACATTAAACCTAAAAGTGTGTCCTACAGATATTTTTTGGAGGTTCCGGTGGTTGTTAAACATTTGCCAACAGATGCCTGTGTGGAGGGGTTCTTAACCTGCCACGCACGGGTCCATGGCGGAGGGGTTCTTAACCTGCGACCCACGGGTCCATGGGGGAGGGGTTCTTAACCTGCCGCCCACAGGTCCATGGATAGGTTTCAGGACACTCTGGAATCAAATGGGGGGAAGTGACATCTTTATTTTAATAGAATTGGTTTCCTGTATTATCACGTGTTTTTTTTTTTTTTATGCATTTAAAATATTCTTCGAAAAGGGGGAGAAGGGCTCCATCAACTTCATCAGACAGCCTAAGGAATCCACAGTACAAAAAGGGTTAAGAACCTGGCTGGACAAATCCAGGCTTCTCATTTTACTGAGGGAGAAACTGAGACCTGGGGGGAGAGAAGGAAGAGATTAGCTGAAAGTCACAGAACTGATGAGCAGCAGAACCAGGCTCTAAACTGAGCTCCTAGGACTCAAGTCCAGGGCTAATTTGACCCTGAAGGGATCTCTGTGTAAAACTGATTGACACCAATTTACTAAGGTGAAGTTTAATAGGCAGCAAAGTAAAGTCTTACCTCTGGGTTCCAGGAATTGACTTTATAAGATTGGAGAGGAGTGGTTAGCCTACAGTTTGTCTGAAAAAGATCTGAGGGTATTAGTGGATTGCAAGCCCACCGTAAGTCAATAGGTGTGAGGTAAGCAATCTTAAAAACTAAGGTGATCTTGGACTGCATTAAGAAAGGCACCTGATACAACAATAAGTAGGCATCCCTTCCTATGTATTCTATCCTGCTCTTCTGGTGTATCATAGTCCCAGGTCCCACATTTAGAAAGGACAGTCCCTGAAGTCCAGGTATGACTCTAGACAGTCTGGTAGATTGGATTTGGACCTGGAAAGAAATAGGATGCTTGTAGATCGTGTAACAGTTAACAAGAGGTTTACTTGGTCATAGCAGAGAAAGGATGCTCAGTAAGGATACAGCAATGACTCACTTGTGTGCAGCTTCTTTGCTTCTGGGTTGGCCATGTTGGCCTGGTGACTGTGTTTAGGTCACCAGGGAACTCTATCAATAGCCCATACTCTAGTCTCCTGAAACATGTGAGTCTCAGGACAGTTTCCATACCTAATTGTGAGCATTATGAGGCTATTTTGAGGATAACATGAGATAATACTGGCAAAGCACTTTGCAAATCTTAAAACCTTCTATGAACATTAACTATTATTATAGTTGTCATTCAAGAGAAGGCTGGAGTAGAGAGCCCCTCGAGGGCCTTCCAGTCTGGTAGCCTTTGGCTCTGTAGCTCCCCTGCCCTCTAATGTACCATAGGATTACAGGGGCATAGCTGAACTGTCTCCTCTGTCCTTGGAATGCTGCCTGGGCCCAGCTACTCCTCTTGCTGGAAGGAAAAAAGCCCATTTACTTGGGATGTGGGTTGGGGGAGGTAACCTAGAAAATTTCACAGAAAAAACCATTTTTTTTCTCACAAAGACATTTTGAGTTTTTCCAAAAACAATCAGAAAAGACACTTCTCTCTCCCTCCACAATTTCTGTTTTTCCCCCCAGGGCTTCACATCTCTAAATATACCAAATATAATTTTACGACCAATCTCAGCTATACATAATACATGCCTAAGCTCACCAAATGACTTCAGCTCTTTAAAGGGCTCTAAAAAAATATGTATTGTATCTATTTCAGTTTTCATAAAATTTCCAGACCTATCTTGCCCCCCTCCTCCATCCCTGCCCGCCTCCACCCCAGCCAGGGCCTCTACATTTCCCATTTTCATTTTCTGGACCAGTTAGGAGTCCTCAGTCTTCGGGAGGCTTAGAAGATAGTCAAGGGCATCTGTTAGCTATGCCTATGCCCAGATCTTCTAGACCTAGGGAAGTGAGGGGGCAGGGAGTTGGATGTCTCCTTGGCTTGCAGGGGCTTGGAGATGGTAAGATGAGGCCGTGGAGAAGTGGAAAGGGAGGCTGAGATGGATGCTTGGAACAGGAACTACCAAATTCCCTGGAGATGAAGGACCAAGGGAAGGAGGGCATGTTATTGAATAAATATGTGAAAATAAACCTCTCTCTGAGCCTCAGTTTCCTCATTTGTAAAATGGAGTTGGACTAGATGACCTTGAAAAGTCCCTTCCAGCTCTAAGAGTTCACATTTTAGGGGCCCCTCCTTCTCAGAGTTCACCAGTGCTCAGCCTTGAAAAACTTTGGAAGTCATTGGAAATGGCCTTGCAATGTGAGGATTTGAGTAATACCAGATATCTGGTGAGTAGTCAGGAAGACCCGAGTTCAAATTTGGATTCAGATACATATCAGCTGTGTAACCCAGGACAAGTCTCTTAACTTATGTCTGCCTCAGTTTCTTCACCTGTAAAATAAGGAGAATAATAATGTTACTTACCTCCCATGGTTGTTGTGAGGTTCAAATGAGATAATAGTTGTAAAGCACTTAATTCAGTGCCTGGTATACAGTAGGTGCTTAATAAATAATTGTTTCGCTTTTCTAGTTCCAGCTTATAACCAAGGACTTGCTGTTGGAGGGCAAACGGCCCTGCCATTGAGGGTGGGAGTCCTGGGAGGGATTAGTTCGGTTTCCTGGAAGACACTTAGTTCTACTCTACACTGTAGCCAAGGGCTGATGACAAATGCCTGTTGACAATAATTGTTAGCATTTTGCAGTTTGCCAAAAAAGATATATATATATATATATGTATATATAGATACATATATGTATCTATATATATATCTTTGTGCGTATATGTATATACACATGTGTACACACACACATATCTCACATTTGATCTTCCTGACTCCCAATCCACCGTTGTCATCTAAAGCTGACTCCTTATCTCAATCCCAGAATGCCAGAGTCATAGACTGAGCCCTGGCTCTGGTCCTGACTGTCCCCTAACTACCCGACCTCGGCCATCCTCACTTCCAAGGGCCCGCCGCCTGAGGACCGACCTCCAGGGAGCTCCCTGGACTTGTGCGTCATGTTTCTGGAGGGATCCTAGCTGGAAGAGAGCTCCGTGGAGCCCAGCCCCAGAGGAAGGCTGGCCCATTCTCATCGCTGCTTCTTTGGGGCAAGAACCAGAGCTCTCCTAAACCCAGGACCAAGTCAGGACCCTGAATGTGTGCAGTCCCCAGCCCCGAAAACTTCAGGGCTCCTAGAATCCATCTTCCCTTCTGTACTCATCCCATCCAAAGGAGGGGCACCAGGCCAGCCTCAGCTGCTCCTGGAGCCCAGGACTGACAAGGGGACTCGGGACAGGAAAAAGCCCGAGAGTTCCAGACCTTTAAAGGTCATAGAGGAAAAGACCAGTGGAAGGGAAGGCAGAGGAGGAGGAGAGAGAGCGGAGGAGGCCCGGCAGAGGAGGAGGGAGACTGAGCCTCCTCCGGCCCCATTCCGTGAAACAAAACAACATTATTTCTCCTATTTCCTTTTGCCGAGATTAATGATAAACTGTCCATCCCCCCAAAGAAACTGATAAAGGCTCTAATTTAACTGGGAGGCTTAGAAATGCCATTTCCACGCAAAACAGGGAGCCAATAATAAGAATGCAGCCCGGCGCGGCTTGATGGAAAACGGTGCGTCTCGGAGCCCCCACTCCGAGCGGCCGGCCGCGATGCCCGACAGCTAGAGCCCGGCTCGGCAAAGCGCAATCATATTTTAGTCAAAACAGGCCCAGAGCGCTCGCAGCCAACTGTAAATTAGCATCCGAGGGCAAATATGCAGCCAATTTGAGATAATGAGGCCTGATTATGCCATCCAATGAATGTTAACGAGGCGGCCCGGGCGGCGGGCGCCTTATCTCGCCGGCTTTCCATTTATTTTTTTAATCGCCTCGAATTTGAACTCTTTATTTGTTTCTGCTTCTATTTATTCCCACCCCCGCTCTTCCCCCACCTCCTGCAGCCCCCCCCCCCCCCCACCTCCTCACCAACTCCCGGGGCTGCGGGACCTGACTCCCAAGCCCTGGTCTGTCACCTTCACCCCACTGCTCCCAATGTGATCCTGCCCCCGGGCCCTGGAGGGAGCGCACAGGGTGACTGCCAAGTGGTGAGCCAGAGAGCTGGGTCATCAGGCCCTCCTTCTGTCCCTGGAGACAGGCTTCAGAGGGAGATGCACAAGTCATACCCTGAGGGAGCCCCTGGTGAGATAGGGGTCCTGCTTTGGTCCCCCTCCACCTCAACTCTAATGGGGAGACCCATCTTCTGTTCTCAGGGATCCCCTGGTCTTTTGCGGACAGGGCACAGCCCCTGACCTCCTGTCTTTCTAGACTAAGGGAGACCCACAGCTCCTCCCCTCAGGGCTCCTCTGCCTTGGTCTGAGAGGATAGGCCCTGTAATGTTGGACCTCCGGGTTTGTGAGGGGTGGGGGGGGCTTCCAAGTAGGTGGAGCATTTGGCAGCTGAGATGAGGAGATGGGAGATCCAGGCGTCCAAATAGTTTGGGAATAATCGCCAAACAAAGAGAAGCTGTGGTAAGTCAGCAGGATCGGGGGCAATGTCCCTTCAGGATTAACTCTGAAAACAGCTACTCTGGAGGCCACTTGGGAATCAGGATCCATATTAAAATCCTGGATCTGCTTGTGTGACCTTGGACAAATCCCTTAATCTCTGGGAGTTTCATGTATCCTGGACCAGGGCAGGCCTGGGAACTTAAAAACAAAATGCCAAAAATTGCATTTTCAATAGAATTGGTTGCCTTTGTAATCCTGTGCATTTAAAGACGTGATTCTGAGAAGGGACCTGTGGTCTTCACTGGCCTGAGTGCCAAAGGGGTCCATGACCCCCCAGAGGTGATTGGGAAAAAATCATCTCCAGGGTCTCTTCCAAGGCCTGATCTCTGATCCTTCCACCCTGGTTATAGCACAGGGAGATGCTCCAAACTCCCTTTAATGATTTGTTAGAAATCCATCCTTCTGGCATTAGGCACAACTCTTTTGGAACGATTTTATCCTTTCAGGAAACTTGGAACAAGGGCAAGATTTACCTGCAGATCTGATGAGCCATTCATCTGAGAAAGAGGCTTTCTGGGAGACGGATCTGAACCATCCCCTGGAAAGCAGGAAAGGCCACCTGGTACCCTAACTGCTTATTGGAGTCAGATCTTGGGGCTGAAGGCCTGGGAGGGGTCTTTCTCATGGGTGGATAAGTGTGTTTTCCTTTGCTTGGTGAACAGCTGTCTCCACATCTGTGTTCTCCCTTCCAAAACATCTACTCTCTCTCCCTTCTAGAGCTGGTGCTGCTGGGGGAGGTTGGAAAAAGAACTGCATCCCTGAATATGTGAGCATGGCAGATAGGAACAAGGCACCCCTTCAAATTCCTACACTCCCGTATCCTATCCCACAGAGCCACAGGTCCAGGCACTGCACTGCTGGCTGCTGCCAAGGCTAGCAGGGATCATAAGGAGAATCCAGCTCTCTCTTTTTTACAGATAAGAGACCTGAAGGTCAGAGAAGGAACATAATTTTTCTAAGGTCACATGGGTAATAAGTGTAACAGTTGGGATTTGGACCTAAGCCTATAACTCCATATCTAGCACTTTCCCCAAAACTTCTGGTCTAGTGAGGGTGATGAGGGGGCAGCTAGGTGGCACAGCGGACCTAGTGTGCTGGGCCTGGGGGCAGGAAGACTCATCTTAATAAGTTCAAATCTAGCCTCAGACACTTACCAGCTGGGTGACCCTGGCCAAGTTACTCTACCCTGTTTGCCTTGGTTTCCTCCTCTGTCAAATGATCTAGAGAAAGAGGTGGCAAACCACTTTAGTATCTTTGCCAAGAAAACCCCAACTGAGGGCAAGGTCACTAGTGAGCTGCCCACCACTCTTCCCTAGCCTCATAGTAATACACAAAGGATCTATGATTTCCTCAGGGAACTCCCTCTAGAAACAAGATTATAACCCACCTAGAATTTGATAGTAGGACATAATCTTAAATATTTAGAGCTTGATTAAAGCTTCCAAGTTATTTAGACCCAGTCCTCATTTTGTAGATGAAGAAATTGAGGGGTAGAGACAAATGACTTACTCCAGATCATGCCAGTGACAGAACTAAAATTCAAACCCAGGTCCTCTGAGCCCAGAGCCAACATTTTTTTCCATTGTACCTGAGAAATTCCAAGGGGTTGCCTGAGCAATTAGGGTTAAGTGACTTGTCCAGGGTCACACAGCTAGCACGTGTCAGAGGCAAGCTTGGAATCTCATCTTTTTGACAAGTGCTCTACTGCTCTGCCAGGATGCCTCTAATCATAAGTAAATGAAGAAGCGGACAAACAAATAGTTAAGGAAGGCATTCCCCTCCCTGGGTGAACTTCTGGGAACACATGAGCAGCACGTATACAGGACAGGCAGGCGTGGATGAATTGTGATGGCTGGAGAAGATACTGAGTGGTTGGGATCACAGAGTCAGTGGAATATTTCAGTAATCTAAAAAAAATTCATTTTGGGGTGGCTAAGTGGCACAGTGAGTAGAGCGCCAACCCTGGAGTCAGGAGGACCTGAGTTCAAATCCAGCCTCAGACACTTGACACACTCACTAGCAGTATGACCTTGGGCAAGTCACTTAACCCCAATTGCCCTGCATTCCCTCCTCCAAAAACAAAAATTCTTTTTGAGTGATTATTTTTATAGTGCTTTAAATTTGCAAAATACTTGACATCTCATAATTGTTATCTTCATTTTGCAGATGAGGAAACTAAGAAAACCCTGTGAGGAAACTCATAGAGTTAATCACCCAGCTAGTCCTTTTGGGGAGCCCAGGGGTAGGAGTCAGAGACTGACTGGCAGTTCTCTCTCTCTCTCTCTCTCTCTCTCCATTTCCCATTTATTTTTCCTTCTCATTCTCTCCATCTCTTCTTCCTTTTGTCTCCCTCCTTTCTCATACTGCCTCTACTTTCTCCATTTCTCTCTTTCTCCCTTCCTCCCCCTCTCCATTTGTCTCTCCCTTTGCTTCATCCTCCTCTCTCTATCCCTCTCTCCCTCCCTCTTTCTCTCTGGCTTTCCTCGGATCAGCTCTTTCACTCTCATAGACATGTTTACTCACACGCTGTCTGGGAAGTGCGAATCTTCCCTAATGGATGCTTTACCCAATTAAATAATTATCACAGGCACATTTGCAGGAGCATCCTCAGCACTGGCTGGGTTGTCTCCCTGTTCTCAGCCTCTCTGACCAAGTGTCTCCTGAATTCTTCCCTGGGCTCTGAACTGAACCTCCTTCATGAAAGGATCACAAGAGTTAGAACTACAAGGAGCCTCACAGACCATTCAGGAGCTCTTAACCTGGGGCTTGTGAAATTGTTCTTTTAAAAACTTCAAAATATTGATCATGTATTTCAATATAATTAGTTTCCTTTGAAATCCTATGTATCATATTTTATGCAGTAAAAACATTCTTCTGAGCAAGAGTCCACGGGCTTCACTAGACTGCCTAAAGGGGCCAGGGCACACACAGAATGTTAAGAACTCCTGTCTGAGGCTAACTCTTAGACACATGGCTAGGATTTGGATGGGAGAGAGGATGAGAGGGAGCATCCCCTGCTCGGAGGTGGGCAGTAGGGAAACGGGGATGCCCAGGGGTGGGTCTAGGTCAGTGGAGAACTCAGACTGAATGCTCAGGAAGAATTCTGCATCATAGGAGAGTGAAATGTGGGCTGGGGTTGAAGTCCTGAGTTCCAATAGTTCCAGTTCTAATTCTATCACTTATTGGCTGTATGTCCTTGGGATGAATCAGGATTAATCTTCCTGAATTCAAATCTAGTCTCAGACATTTACTGGCTGTGTGACTCTGCCCAAGTCACTTCGCTGTATTTGCCTCAGCTTCTTCATCTGTGAAATGAGCTGGAGAAGGAAATGGCAAACCACTCCAGTATCTTTGCCAAGAAAACCTCACATGGAGTCACAAAGAGTCAGACATGACTGAAAAAAAAAAAACAAACCACTCAACAAACAGACAAAAAATCTTAGACAAGTAACTTCATTTCTCTTGCCCTCAGTTTCCTCCTGGGTAAAATGAGGGATAGGTCTTGAACTCCATGACCTCTAAGGTTCCATCTAGCTCTTGATCTAGGGTACCATGAGCCCCCACAGAAGGGGAGCAAACAGATTAGAGGCAACAGCTGAGTGGAAAATCACTGCTAGTCTTTGTGGAGCTCTTTCAAAGTCACAAAACACTTTACATATACTTTCTTATTCAATCCTATGAACATCCCTGTGAGGTTGGAGTTACCATCATCACCCCAGTTTTTACAACCAAGGAAATTAAGGCTGCTAGAGTTCAAGTGACTTGCCCAGGGTTACACAGGGAATGAGCCTATGAGATGGTATTGGAATGGAGGTCTTCCTCTTTGTAAGTCAGCACTCTATGTAGTGCTTCACATTTGCCTCTAATTAACTAGCTGTGTAACCACAGACAAATCACTTCTCTAGAAACTGAAGGCCAGAGGACATGACTTGCCAAGGTCACACTGCTAGTTAACTTCCCAATATCCTTATCTATCAACCAGGGATAATAAGTGCTGTGATATGGGCTTCAGTGGCTGTTAGGGGGCTTGCAATGGGCTGTACAAACCTTAAAGGGCTCCAGGCACATCAGTAAGAGGCACCTAGAGAAAGAGCCAGTCTTGTTTGGGGTTCGAATCTTGGCTCATACATTAAATATCCCAGTGAGTCTGGGCACATCCCTTCACCTCTCAGGAGCTCCTGGTGACCCTCTGAGACCAGAAGTTACAGGAGAATTGTTGATAAACACCACTGGAGAGACTTTCCACTCTGGGATTCCCCATTCCCATAAAATCACAGATCCTGGCTAAAGCCCCAGATCACCTATCACTAAGTTAAATGATCATCAGGAGCATTCGTCAACCCTTCCAGTTCACTGAGAATCTGAGTTTTTAAAGACTTCCCACCTTCCCTTCTTCATCTGCATTCCAGGTTTGAGGGTCTTAGTTGGTGGGGTGGGGGAGGGAAAAAGAGGAGTGTGCGGGGTCAACCTGCAATAACCATGGAAGTACCTGCAGATGTAAGTACCCGCCTGGATAAGGACTGGGGTTGCTTTTGGGGAAGAGACAAAGTTTAGGTAAGCAGATGTCTAGACATGGAAGATAATAATTCCTAGTTTACATATGAAAACACTGAGAGGTCATAGGACCATATACTCATAGATGTAGAGCTAAAGGGACCCTGGAGGCCATTTAGTGAAACCCCTTCATTTTGCACCATGAGTAAACTGAGGCCCAGACCAGTGCAGTGACTTGCCCAGTATCATACACCTAGTGTCAGAAGACAGACTTGACCTTAGGTCTTCCTAACTCCAAGTGGGCTCTCACTGGGCTATTAGAGGGCATGGAGAGAAGATCAAGAGAGGGTGGGTTGGTTCCCTTCCAGGGATCTGTGGTCTCATCTCTGCAGGTATCCCTTTACTCCATCATCATAGACCAGCCCCGATCCTTTGTCCCTACATGCCAGGTCTTCTTGTAAATCCTCCAAGAGGTATTCACTCCAATGTGCTGGACTCTTTCCTCTACAAGTCTCATCATTGTCTAGATGTCTATCCATCAACCATCTCTCACTTATGTGTGAATTAGAATATTCCTTAAAAATCATCAATCAATGAATTAATCAGCAAGCATTGGGTGCCTGCTTGGTGCCAGCGACCAATTGAAGTTCAGAGGAAATGATTTGCTCAAAGTCACACTGCTAGTTTACTTTAACTGAGTTTTCCTGATTCTGCTTAATTCAATTCAACTGAATATACATTTATTTAGTGTTACCTATGTGCCTGGCATTGTGCTAAGGACTAAGAACATAAAAGCAAAAATGAACCAATCCCTTCCCCTAAGGATCTGCGTTCTATTCATAATACCCTTCTACCACAGAGCATGAATACCGGCTAAAGTATTTGCAATGTGAAAGGATGCTGGGGATGCTGAGCCAAAGCCACAAGTCTCCTGCAATCCCAAGCACCCCACTCCAGAGAGGAAATTATCCTTCCTTGGTCACCCAAACTAATATTTAATGTCCCCTATTTCTGGAGGTCTTTCCTGATATTTAACCTCATAGGATCAAGGCAGACTGTCTGTTTCTACTCCTTTACTTTGTAGATGAGGAAACGGAGCTCCAGACAAGTTATGTGACTTGGATAGGGTCATACAGCTAGAAAGTGGTAGAACTGAGATTCAAACTGATTCTGAATCTGATTCTGAATCAAGTGTTCTTTCCACATCCACAGCTGTTTACTGAGACAAGCTTCTGTTGGATTGATTACCCAGAGGAGGGGGCCTAGTTTCTCTCCTTTTCTTGAAAAGAGAGAACAAATTTAAGTCAATCGACCTGGAGTATGAAATGGAAATGGAAAGGGTGATGGGTTGGGACAAAGAAGAGCTGAGTTCAAATTCTGCTTTTACCACTCACTGCCTGGGTGATTTGAGGGCAGTAATGATAATAACTAGCATTTACATAGCTCTTTAAAATTTGCAGGGCACTCTGCATATATCATCTCCTTTGATCCTCACAACAACCCTGGGAGGGAGGTGCTATTATCATCCCCATTTCACAGATGAGGAAACTGAGGCTTGCACCAGATCACAAAGCTAGCAAGTGTCTGAGGCAGAATTTGAGCTCAGGTTTTCCTGTATCCAAGACCAGTCTCTTTCCCCTGTGCCAGTACTTCCTCTCTTGGGGTCTCAGTTTCCTTATCTGTAAATTGAGGTTGTTGGATCCGATGACTCCTAACATCTTTTCCAGCTCCATGATTCTAGGAGACATTGGAAAGAGGGCTAGGCAGCAAGGTGGTAACCGTGCCAGTCCCGGAATCAGGAAGACCTGAGTTCAATTCTGGCCTCAGACACTTACTAGCTGTGCAGCCCTGGGCAAGTCACTTAACTCAACTTGCCTCAGTTTCCTCATCTATCAAATGGGCTAGAGAAGGAAATGGCAAACCACCACAGTATCTCTGCCAGGAAAACCCCAAATGGGGTCATGAAGAGTCTGACACAGCCGAAATGACTGAGCAACAAAAGATGGCCACCCCTTCCCATATCCTCGTGGGATATCTTCGTCTGGGCATCCTCTGGGTGCCAGCCCCTCGTGAGGCTGGGGAATGGACCTTGAGTGCTATGATCTCTCTCTCAAGTCCAATTTACCCTGAGGAATCTTTAGTAGGAAAAGAGGGATGGAAAAGAAATGGGCAGAGCTGCTGATGACCACCAGGTGGCAGCGCCACCCACATTCTGGGTTAGTCCTTGGGAACTTTTGTAGACATTCTTAGTGAGTGGAAAAACCCAGAGAGCCCCCTCTTTTCCCCAACTTAGAGAGCAAGGAGACAGATAGAGACATCTCCAGGGAGAGATCTGTGAACTCAGAACTTTACAGAGATGTCTTTCCTCTCCCTTCTACCCCACAGGGCAGAGGGGAGAGGAGGGAGACACAGAGACAAAGACAGAGAAATAGAGGAGGGAGACGGAGACAGTCAGAGAGATAAAAGAAGAGAAGGAGGAGGAGGAGGAAGAGGAGGAGAGAGCAGCATGTACCAACCACTACCACCACCTTAACCCTCAGACATCAAAGGAGACAGCCCAGGACCCTGAGTCCAAGAGGCCTGGCCAGGGGCACCACCCCACCAGACCACATCCTGCCTCTAGCCCAGAATCTAAAGCCATTGTCTGGGCAACTGTTGCAGCCACACTCACCAAAGCCTCAGAGAGGAGAGTTCTCACCACCGAAGCCCCTTGGCATTGTTGAGTGGCTTAACACGAGAAACTGATGGGATTTTACCAGTAAAAATGAATTGCAGGGAGAGGCCTGAGCAGCAGCTCTGCTGCTATGCCCTGAGCACCATGGGACCTTTCCACCTGACTTGAAGCTGAAACCTTCCATGTGCATGGTCTCCCCCATTAGAAATGGAAACTCCTGGAGAGCACGGATAACTTGCCTTTCTATTTTTATCCCCAGTACTTAGCACAGTCCTGTGAACCTAAATAAGCATTTAACATCTGCTTTTTTATTCATTCATTCATCCAGGTGCCCATTAAGGAGGGGGATACCCACAAAAGGTTCCATGGCCTTGAAGACCTCAGCAGAGAAGCCTCTCCTTATGACAAAGAAAAAGCACAGGGTCAACAATCAGAGAATCTATGATCCTAAGCCATGTTAGCTCTCCAGGCCTCAGTTTCCTCATCTGTAAGCTGGGAGGAATGGCCTAGATGGCCTCCAGGGTCCCTTCTAGCTCTGAATCTATGAGCCTATGATCTTTGCTCCCCTGTTTAGTTACAGAGGTCCAATACACAGGTCCCTGGACTCAAGACCCCCAGTAGGACCCCAACTTCTTTACTCAGCTTATCTTTCTCTGGGAACCTGAAGAGGGGCTGTTCTCTCACATTTCCCTGCAGGGTAGGAGGTGCTTTAGGGGTTCTCTAATTGGAGAATGTATCCAACCTTTCAAGTTTCCACCCCTTTCCTCTCTCAGGTCGGTGCCCCCACCTGTCCTCCCCTGGGTGCTGGAGCAGCAGGCTGGAACAAATGGTGGGCTGGGGGCAGTGATTGTCTGATAGGACTGATAAGCCACGATTCCTCCTCATTCCCATTCATCATGGCCATTCCCCCTTTATCTCCCCCATCTCTCTCTCCCAGGTACTGACTAGACTTGGCCTGGGTGGGAATGGGGGTTAGTTAGGGTGGGATCAGACCCTGGGAACATTTTATTACTCTCTTATTGAGTAACCAGAACTGGAAGGAGGAATGTGTCTGTATTAGGTAAAATCTTAAGAATTGTATTCCCTGACTAAGATCATCTATGGGAAGCTTTAAGCCATGTGGGTAACACATGGGATTCCATTATACCTCCAGGTTATGGAGAACTGAATTTTGGTGCATTTATAGACAGTCAGAATAACACCTGTTCTCTCATCAACATTCTGTGCCCTGGGCAGCTGTGTTTCTCACCCACCCCAGGCCTCTCCCTGCTGACTGCCTCTCCCGCTCCCCACTGCAGCCATTTCACATCCCCCTGTCCAAAGTCCCTGATCCTTTCCTTCTAGCCCTCCATCGCTACATAGATGATCCCTTATTGAGAAGATGGAGCCCATCTGGCCTTTACTCCCTCAATTCGTCTTCTCTCCAACTCAGAATCCCTCTGCGTCTCCAGAGACTGAGTTCAGTTTGTAACTGAATAAGAATCTCCTCAACCACACTGCAGGTCAGTGATCCTCCAGTCTTTCCTTGAATACCTCAAGTAACAGAAAACTCACTACCTTCTGAGGCAGGTCATTCTACTTTGGCAGAGCTTGATTGTTAGGAAGAATTGTTCTACTTGGTATCAGTCTCACCCTTTGAAGCTTCTTCCATCCATGGCTTCTCCTTCTGCCCTTTGGGGCCAAAGGTAGCAAGTCTGCACGTGCCTGCCTCCTCCATCTCCTGGCTCAGAGGGTGAGCCAACCTTGCTCCTTAGCAAAGGCAACAAAGCCAACATTTCCTTCACCTCCTTGGCAGATGGGCCTCACCCATGGCTTTCTTATGCATCTTCTCCCTTTCCTGGGGCTCTCTTTGAAGTTGAGCAAATCATTTAGCCGCACTCCCCTCATCTATAAAGGGATGCAGGCTAGATGACCTTTGAGAATCCTTCCAGCTTTTGGAAAGGGAAGAGAAATGGACCAATTGGGGGCTTCTCACTTTCCTGGGGCTCTGTCCTTTCTGTCCCCCTAAAGGCTTCCTTTGACCCAAAACCCCCGGTTGGTCCATTTCTCTTTCCCTTCCATGCTGCCACTTCCTAGGAAGACAGATGGGGAGTTGGAAAGGTCCTCAGATGCCACTTAATCTGACCCCTTGTAGATAATAATTGGTTAGAACCAATAGAGCACTTCTCAGTTTGTAAAACGCTTTACAGATATTTCATTTTCTCCTCAAAACAATGCTAAGAGGTTCTTGCTCTTGTTACCCCCATTTTGCGGATGAGGAAATTGAAGGTCAGAGAAATTAAGTGACCTGTCCAGGGTCACACAGCTAAGTTAGTGTCTGAGGCAGGATTTGACCTCGGGTCTCTCCAATTTGAGCCCAACACTCCATCCATTACCTGCACCTAGTTGCTGTTAAAGAAATCTAGAGGGGTGGCTAGGTGGTGCAGTGAATAGAGCACCAGCCCTGGAGTCAAGAGTACCTGAGTTCAAATCTGGTCTCAGACACTTAACACAAAAAACTAGCCATGTGACCTTGGGCAAGTCACTTAACCCCAACTGCTCTAAAAAATAAAAAATAAAAAAAAAAAAAGAAAGAAATCCAGAGAGGAACAGCTAGGTGGTACAGTGAATAGAGCATCAGCCCTGGAGTCAGGAGGATCTGAGTTCAAATCTAGCCTCAGACACTAACACTGACTAGCCCATGTGACCTTGGGCAAGTTACTTAACTCCAATTTCCCTGTCTTTCCCCCTCCAAAAGAAAAAGAAATCTAGAGAGACCTTTATGAAATAGCATATCATGGAAAGGGCATTGATTTGGAAGCAGAACTATGATTATCTCTGGCTTTGCTTCCTATCTCTGAGACCCTGGGCAGGTCTTTTCCTCTTCCAGAGCCTTCCTTTCCTCACCAGCAAAATGAAGAAGGTGAGACCAGCCCTACCTCCAGAGTTCTTAGGAGGAAAGCAGTCTGTAAGCTGTAAAGAACCATGAAAATGTGAGCACTTTCTGCCTCTGCCAGAGTGCCTGGCCTTCTGGCTGCTTGAGGCACATGTACATAGAGCTGTGTCACACATGGCAGACATTGAGTGCCATACCTAGGAGAGGTTCGAGCAAGTCACCGTTATCCTATGCCTGGAGCTCATGGGATCCTTTCTGTCTGGGACACTCAGGGGCAGCCCCTGGGAGGAGACAGCTTTGGAGCAAGGCTTTGAAGGATGGCTCCTAGCTTTAGAACCTGAAGGGGCCTTAGACACCATTGAATCCAATCTTTTCCTTTCCTCTTCTGTAAAAGGAGAGGATTAGCCTCAATGGGGAATAACCTTAGGAGATGATGGAGGCAATGGAGAGAAGAGGCTCTGATTGTGGCCAGTGTCTCACTCCTCTAATTCCCATGGGGCTGTATGTGAGGGAGAACAATCCATCAGGGAGGAGGAGAGGGCGCTAATCATGGTGAGGTGCAGAGGGCCAGTGTGGGAGGAGAAGCTGAGGAGATAGAAGCAAGGATGGTCAGGGTGACCAGCACTGAAGATATGGGAAAGAGGGGGGGATGGACAAGAATGGGAGAAGAAAGGAGGAAGAGGGTGCTGGGCAAGACTGGAACCTTTGAGAAGGGAAGAAAAAACTCACGGAGGTGGAACGGACCAAGGCTGACCTGGGGAGGGGGCTATGTCTTGTGTAAAGGGGTGAAGGGGGGAACTGGAGAAAGTGTGAAGCAGCATGGGACCATGGGAGATTTATTGGACTTAGAGTCAGGGCACCTGTATCTGAATCCTGATTCTGCCACTGGGTGACCTCTGCAACCGTGGAAAAGTCCCTTCCCATCACTGGGCCTCCATTTCCTTATCTATAAAAGAAGATGAATCCAGCTTTCAATTTCATTGTCTCTTTCTAGGTTTATTTCTTAACTTTCCTACTTCTTAGCCTTTCTGGGTCTCAGCCTTCTCATATGTAAAAGTGGAGAGTGGTACTTTATGGTTTCAGAGATGGCTTAACTGTTCTAAATATAGGCTCCCATTATCCTATGCCCGGATCCTGAATTGGCTTGAGGAGGCATGACCTCACAAAGGAGCAGAGGCTCATAAGAAATGCTGTTCTCCTGGCTGCCAGCAGAGGGGGCCCTCCAACCAGCTCTGAGGCAGAGCAGTCATTAAAGCCTGAGAGAGACAGATGGGGGAAGGAGCTCAGAGGGTGCAGCCTTGACTATTTAGTCAGGTTGGGACAGAGGAAAGGTTGTACAGAGGGGCAGATCCCAAGGGCAGAACCTTCGCCAGACCTTAGGAGGACAACTCACACTTTCCCCACCCCCACTCCAGGCTTACACCCCCGAGCGGGGATGAAAATGGGGCTCTCCTATCCTTTAAAATTCCCTGTCCCTGATCCAGAGTTTTCTTACCTCCAGGCCTTTCTTCTGACATCAACAAATATTGATTGAGAACCTTATATGTATGCACAAACACTCAAATGTTCAACAAGCATTTATTCAGTGTTTACTAGGAAGCTCAGATTTCAGTGACAGGAAAGGTCGGTCCAAAGATGCAGGGTGCAATCCCTCTGCACCTGCCCTTCCTGGGGGATGGGAGGACTCCGGTCCTCCCCTCAGTCCCACACAGAATGCATTTAGTATCTAGAGGCCTTGCTCAATCTCACCTGACAGCAAGACAATAAAGACTGTCCAAGGGTGACTCAGCCCTCTGATCCCATGACCAACTGGTTGTCCTTCTCTTGTATTTCTGTGGTAACACTCATTATCATCACTCTTCATCATTCTTAGATTATGGTGTTCTGCAGGCTTCCCACTCTCACCGCATACCTTTCCTTTGCCCCCTGGCTACTCCTCAGTTTTAACTCCTCAGGGTTCGGGCTGTCCTGGGCTTGTAGGTACTCTGTGAACCAAGGACAGTGATAACCTTAAAGTCACATGGGGCTTTAACAGGGCATTCTCAGGAGATGTAAAATGAGTGAGACTTTGTAGCTCCAGCATCTAGCACAGAAATGCTTGTTGAGCCTCTTAACACTACTATGAAATCATTTCTACGAGTATTATTATCTCTCTTGTACGGATGAGATAAACTGAGGGACAGAGAGATGAAGTGATTTGTTAAAGAATGAATTAAAGGAATTTGTCAAGCATGTGTTATGGGTATTACTTTCACAGGGGTTGCCTAAGACCATTGGAAAACACATATTTCCGATGGTCTTAGGAACTGAGACACCACTCCTCGGGTTGGGGCATTAGGAAGGTTGAGAATCACTGCACTGGATAGAGTCCCAGGCCTTGGGTAAGGAGGACCTGAGTTCAGATCCAGGCTCAGATACTTTCTGGATGTGTGACCCTGGGCAAGCCACTTAACCCTGCTTGCCTCAGTTTCCTCATATGTAAAATGAGCTTGAGAAGGAAGTGGTAAGCTACTCCAGTATCTTTGCCAAAAAAATCCCCTTCAAATAGGGTTGTGGAGAGTTGGACATTACTGAAAAATTACCAAACAATATGCCCTTATGGGGAGTGGTGGCCAGAAAATGGTGTTCTCTGATCCTCAAAGTCACAGGGATGAGGCACAGGAGAGCAGCTGGATTGATTGACATGTCCTTTCCAGAGGCAAGGTAGTATTGATTTGATTATTGTTCCCAGAGCTAGAAGTAGAAATTGGGGGAGTGCTTTCAGAGAAAGGGTGGGGGGAGTACAGAGTGGCAACAGAGGGAGATGGCCAGGGAGCAGCAGCAGCATGGGTCCAGGCCAGGCTGGAGAGAAGGCCAGGGCCAGTCAACACTTATTTAGCTAGACCCTACCTAAGCAAGGGGCATCTACACTCTCTCCCCTAGGCTACATTGTCTCTACTCCAATCTAGGCTAAGTACTGAGAGATAACAATGTAACAAGAGGATCTCTTCAATAGGATTGGGGGGGGGGGTGGAGAAAGAGAAGTCAGCCCCATAAGTAACTCTAAGGGAAAGGAAAAAGTGGCCATTGCCCAGAAGAGACATGACACAATACTAAAAGAGAGGGGGAGGGTGTAGAAAGCGTTTATTGTTGGAGAGGTTCAGGGAAGGAAGGCTTCATGGAGATGATGTTTGAGCTCAGCCTTGAAAGATGGTTAGAATTTGAGCATCCAGTGATGGAGAGCATCAGAGCCCCAGGGGACAGCGTGGATGGAGCCCCCTGAGGCAGTCAGTCATAGGATGTGTGAGAGGATGGTAAGAAAGCCCCTTGCTTGGATAGTCTAGAAGTGAAGTGGGCCATCATAGGTAAGGCTGAAAAGTTAAGTTAGAGCCGATTGTAGAAAGTCTAGAATTCATCCTAGGAGCAATTTAATAGTAGCACACATTTATAAAGGTCTTTTCCCTATGTTATCTCAGCTGATCCTCATATCACTTCTCTGAAGGGAAAGCTCTTACCATTCTCATTTTACAGTTGAGGAAAACGAGGTTAAGTGACTTGCCCAGGGCCACAGAACTAGTAAGTTTATGAGGTAAAATTTGAGTTCTAGTGTTCCTGACTACTGGTCTGAAGCTCCATCCACATATCCTCAGCCTAATTTAAAACAAAAAATTTTTTTGCCTAATTTTTTTTTGAGGTAATCAGGTTTAAGGGACTTGTCCAAGATCACACAGCTAATAAGTGTCTGAGCCTGGATTTGAACTCAGGTCCTCCTGACTCCAGGGCTGGTGTTCCATCCACTGAGCCACTTAACTGCCTCATCCTGAGCCTGTTTTGAAAATTTTAAAATAGATTTGATTGCAACCTTTTGTTTACTTGTAAGTCATTCTCAGATATAGGAACATTCCCCTGTCCCTACCCCACCCCTCAAATTGAATTTTCCCTTATTAAAAAAAATCAATTAAACAGAACCAAATAATACAGAGGCCAAGACTAAAAATATATAACATACTGCTCTGTTTGTCCCCTATTTGATGCCAAGAAGAGGGAGTTACATTTCACGCTCTGCTCTCTAGGACCAGCACTAATTTTTTTTTGTCTTTTTGGAAGGTGGAAGGCAAAGCAATTGGGGTTGGGTGACTTGCCCAAGGTCACACAGCTAGTAAGTGTTAAGTGTCTGAGGCTGAATTTGAATTCAAGTCCTCCTGACTCCAGGGCTGGTGCTCTATTCACTGTGCCACCTAGCCACCTCCAGTATTAATTTTCAATTCCTCAGAGCTGAGTTAAGCTTGTGAGTGATTTCTCCATCTCTAATGTTATTTTCATCATACGTTGTATTTACTGCTGTTGTTCTCTCCCCGGTAGAAGGGAAACTCTTTGAGGACAGGACCATTTTGTTCTTGTATTCCTGGTGTCAAGTACAGTGGCTGGTATGCAACAGGGGCTTAATAAATGTTTGTTGAATTGCTATGAAATTCTGGCTTTTTAAAATTTTACAGTGTATCAGTTCTTACAAATCTTCTCAAGTTTCTTGTAATTCTTCAAACTCATCATTGCAGCCATAATATTACTCCATTACACTCATATGTCATGACCACACCTCAATTCTTGGGCATTGTTTTGTTTCCATAACTTTGCTGCCACAAAAAGTAGCCTCAGCTCGATTTTTCTTCTTATCATCCAGGTTTACAGGCTCTGCTGTACCTTTCAGCAGCTACCAGCCTAATTTTCTAGCCTCTTATACCTATATCAGATTGGGTGGTCCTGCTTCATCCTTGGGCCTGGACAGCATCTGTGTGCAGGTTGGTGGAGTGGAATGAACCCCGAGGGACCCAAATTCTAATCTCTCTCCATTCCCTCCACTGGCTATCTTATTAAACCCCATAGTTCCATAGCTGGGGGCAGCTAGAGGGTGCCATAGTACCCAGAGTGCTAGGTCTGGACTCAGGAAGACGTGAGTTCAAATCCAGCCTCAGACACTTACTGGCTGTGTGACCCTGGGCAAGTCCCTTAATCCTGTTTGCTTTAATTTCCTCATCTGTAAAATGAACTGGAGAAGGAAATGGCAAATCCCTCTAGGATCTTTGCCAAGAAAATCCCAAATGGGGTCATGAACAGCCACTCATGACTGAAACAACTGAACAATAACAGAAAGGTAGTGCAATGGATAGTGCTGAGCCTAAAGTCGGGAAGACCCATGTTCAACTCCTGCCTCAGATACTTACTAGCTATGTAACTCCAGGACAAGTCACTTAACTCTCATTTGCCTCAGTTTCCTCCTCTGTAAAGTGGGGCTAATAATATAGCACCTACTTCCCAAGCTTGTTGTGAGGATCGAACAAGATTATAATTGTAAAGTGCTCAGCGCAATGCCTTGGCACACAGTAGAGTTATATAAATATTAACTACTCTGCAGAAGGCTCCCAGATATTTGTCTCCATCCTTGACCCTGATCTCTTTTTCTGAGCCCTAGACTCACATCTCCAGCTGTCTACAGAACATTCCTACCTGGGAGTTCCACCAAATCTCAAACTTGCCCTGAACCAAACCTAGCTTATCATCTTTCCTCCTCAGTGTTATCCTCTGTTCACTTCATGATTTCTGTCCATTCACTACATTATTCATGTTCTAAATATTGGAGTTCTCTCAGACTGTTTCTTTTCCTTCACTTATCCCTAGCCTATCTCAGAGGCAATATAGGAAGGAACACTACTGGGACCGAATCCTGTCTCTGAAACCTACTGCTCCTCTGGGTCTCAGTTTCTTCATCTGTTAAATGAGAGATAATTGTACCTGTATTCTCTACCTCATGGTAGAGAGGGGGGAGGGGAACAAGCATTTATAGGGTCTGCTATGTGCCAGGCACTGAGAGTACCTTATAAATGTATACATACATACTCTTCTCTCTCTCTCTCTCTCTCTCTCTCTCTCTCTCTCTCTCTCTCTCTCTTTCTCTCTCTCTCTCTCATTGTATCCTTACAACAACCCTGGGAGGGAGAGGCTATTATTATCTCTGTTTTGCTGAGGAAATTGAGCCTGAGAGAGATTAAGCCATTTTTCCAGGGTCACAGTTAGTAAGGGTGGGAAGGAGGATTTAACTTCAGTTTTTTGTTTTGTTTTGTTTTTTTGCTTTTCCAAAAGCAGCTTTAATAAAGCCTATCAACCTAGCTAGATGGCAGAATACAGTGCATCTCAGATACATGGTAAAGTTGGTTTTACCCAATTATAGAATCTCTTCCACAATAATAAAAAGAATTAAATGGATTTTTAAATGAACTCTATTAAAAAATAAAAACTTCTTATAATCCTCACTTACATGAGGGGAAGGGATGGAGAAGGGAAGGAGGAGGAGTCAGAGGGAAATTTTTCCAAGGAGTTAAAGGGTTAAGATACTAAGGGAAAATCTACAGTGTTCTTTCCTCCACTCTTCCACAAGTTTCTCAAGAAGGCAAATGCAGGTATAGTATTTCTTCATGGTCAGAAAAGTCTCTGGTCATGCCTTTACCATCTCCATTAAATGACAGATGTTAAAAACAGCAATGAAGGAACTGAAAGGGTTGGCTGGCATTTGGGGAGGTTCTTTTACTTTGGTATCCCAAATACATGGTAGGATCCAGTCTATTGGTATCTCCTAGTGGCCTGGAGAGTCTAGGTGTATACTTATTCATCTGGATCTTGGCAGATATTTCCATTTCATGTTAAAGGAGATGGGCAGATGAAGAAAAAAGGAGTTGGAAGTTTGGAGTCCACTTCCCTTCTCATCAGACTTTAGTTTGACCATAGACAAAGCATCATGAGCAGGTTAAATCCCACAGTCTTCAAGAAGAGGACTCAGAGAAAAGTCAGAAACATATTCATCAAGTTCAAATCTTTGTCTGTTTCGAAGCTTTGCTTTACATCCTTGACTTTACATGTGGAACTTGAAAGCTGAGTCAAACTGGTGATGTTTTGTTGGAATGCATTTGTGCAATTGCATTTTAGGAGCAACCCTGAGGGGCTGGAGTTTTCAGCACCATCACGTAGGAGTCCGTGCTGTTACATCTCCATTGATTATCAATCAGTATTTTTTGTAATCAGCTTTTAAAAATAGTATTTACAGAAACATCCTACCAAACCAGAGATACGAGGTCCATGGGGACATAGCTCCTGTGGCTGGAGGGTAAACTCACATCTCCTGGCTTTTGGAGGCCCTTTTTTCCCTTTGTGGAGTCCTCATGAAGTTCCCCTTTGGGATAGCTCTGCAGGGCTCCAAGGGTCACTCTCCTTCCAGGTCCAGAAATCTAACCTCACTTGGTGCGTCTAGTCTGTCGTCTATGTGGCTCTCACTTCTCAATGAAGATGTCACTATAGCCATTGCTTCTGGCCCAAAGGATAATGGACACTGCTACCTCAGCCAATTGAAACTCAAGATCTTCTGACCTTTGGAAGTTCACAAGGTTGTCACCTGGCCAATGGGAGTCAGGGAGAAAAAAGAGAGGAAAACCTTTCCCTTCCCCCAGTCCCAATTCTCCCTCAGGAATCCTTCACTGCTAGATTCGATAATCATTCGCCCCCCCTCCTTTCCTCCCAGCTTGCTATTGCCATCATTCAACTCCTGGGCTGGGTGGCTGTTTAATCTCCAGCCTCCCAGGGAGTGACTGATTCTCTTCAACCAATCACAAGATCCATCCCTTGTGTGCTCGGCTTTCACTCAGTGACTGAAAGCCTGTATGATCCTCAAAATTGATCAAGACTTTATCCATACACCTGGTTTGCTTTTGATTGCTTGGTTGATTCCATCAAAATGTTTAGGCCTTCTATGATAGATTAGTTGGGTGCAGAAGTGGAGGTGAAACCCTTCCCCCATCTCTATACACTCACCTGCCAAGGATACCATGTGTTACAGTGGTGGTTCTCGACCTTCCTAATGCCATGACCCTTTAATACAGTTCCTCATGTTGTGGTGACCCCCAACCATAAAATTATTTTCATTGCTACTTCATAACTGTAATTTTGCTACTGTTATGAATCTATCTGATATGCAGAATGTATTTTTATTGTTAGAAATTGAATATAACCCACAGGTTGAGAACCGCTGTGTTACAGTGAGAAAAGGACTGGATGGGATGATTTGTTTTTTTCTTGACTCCATTTTTTTTTTTGTAGGGAGGTGAGGGATTCTCAATGAAAAGTAATTGGGAAGTGATATTAGTTTTAAAAAGAGCATCAATAAGACTAGGGGAGAAACAGAGACAGAGAGAGAGACAGAGAGGAAAGACAAGAAAGAGAATGAGGGGGAAAGAGAGAGGCAGAGACAGAGAGGAGAGAGAGATAGAGAGAGAAGATCACTGGATTTAGAGTTAGAAGATCAAATGTTGTTGTTCAGTCAGTCATGTCCAACTCTTAGTGATCCCATGGACTATAGCATGCCAGGCTCTTCTATCCTCTGCTATCTCTTGAAGTCTGTCCAAGTTCATGTTAATTGATGCCATGACACACTCTCTCCATCTCATCCTCTGCCATCCCTTTTTCCTTTTGCCTTCAATCTCTCTCAACATTAGGGTCTTTTCCAGTGAGTCCTGTCTTCTCATTATGTGGCCAAAGCTTTTAAGTTTCAGCTTCAGTATTTGACCTTCTGGTGAATAGACTGAATTAATGTCTTTAAGTACTGACTGATTTGACCTCCTTGCTGTCTAAGGGACTCTCAAAAATCTTCTCCAGCACCACGATTAGAATCAATGCTGTGTCACTCAGCTTTTCTTATAGTCCAACTCTCACAGCCATATGTTGCCACTGGGAAAATCATAGCTTTGACTATAAGGACCTTTGTCAACAAGGTGATGTCTCTGCTTTTTAGTATGCTGTCCAGATTTGTCATAGCTTTCCTTGCAAAGAGCAAATGTCTTTTAATTTCATGGCTGTGGTCACCATCAACGGTGATCTTTGAGCCCAAGAATATAAAATCTGATACCTCTTCCATTTCTTCTTCCTTTATTTGCCAGGAAGTGATGGGACCATTACCAAGATCTTAGTTTTTTGGATGTTAAGCTTCAAGCCCGCTTTTAACACTTCCCTTTTTTACCCTTATCAGGAGGCTTCTTAATTCCTCTTCACTTTCTACCATCAGAGTAGTAACATCTGTATATCTGAGATTGTTAATATTTCTCCCAGCAACCTTAATTCTAGCTTTTAATTCATCCAGTTTGGAATTTTGCATGATGTACTCTACATATAAGTTAAATAAATAAGATGACAATATATAGCCTTGTCATGCTCCTTTTCCAACCTTAAACCAACCAGTTGTTCCATGTTGAGTTCTACCCTGTTGCTTCTTGACCCAAATACAGGTTCTTCAGGAGAAAAGTAAGATGATCTGGTCCTCCCATCCCTCCCTTTGAGGACTTGCCACATTTTGTTGTCATCCACACAGTCAAAGACTTTAGTGTAGTCAGTGAAGGAGAAGATGTTTTTCTGGAATTCCCTTGTTTTCCCCACAATCCACTGAATATCAGCAATTTGATCTCTAGTTCTTCTACCTCTTTGAAAACCAGCCTGCTTTTCTGGTAATTCTCAGTTCACATACTGCTGAAGCCCAGCTTGCAGAATCTTCAGCATCACCTTGCTGGCATGTGAAATAAGCACAATTGTTCAGTAATTTAAACATACCTTGGCATTGCCCTTCTTTAGGATTGAGATGTAAACTCATCTTTTCCAATCTAGTGACTGCTTTTGAGTTTCCCAAATTTGCTGGCATATTGAGTGTAGCACTTTAACATCATCATCTTTTAGGGTTTTAAATATCTTAGCTGGAATTCTGTCACCTCTACTAGTCTTATGGCTAGCAAGGCTTCCTAAGGTCCCACTAGACTTCATTCTCCAGGATGTCTGGCTCTGAATCACTTAATCCCACCATCATGATTATCAGGGATGTTAAAATCTTTCTTCTGTATATTCTCGCCACCTCTTCTTAATCTCTTCTACTTCTGTTAAGTCCCTACCATTTTTGTCTTTTATCATGCCCATTTTTGCATGAAATATTTCCTTGGTATCTCTAATTTTCCAGCAGAGATCTCTGGACTTTTCCCATTCTATTGCTTCCTTCTATTTTTTTTTTTTTTTTTACATTGCTCATTTAAGAAAACTCCTTACCTGTCCTTGCTACCTCTGGAATTCTACATTCAGTTTTTCACTTTTTCCCTTCTTCACTCTCCCTTTCCTCCTTTCCTCAGTTGTTTGTAAAATCTCATCAGACTGCCATTTTGCTTTCTTGTTCTTATTTTCTTTGTAATGTCTTTTCTTGATGCCTCCTGTGAAATATTGCAAACCTCCATCCACAGTTCTTCAGGCACTCTTATCTACCAGACCTAATCCCTTAAATTTATTCTTCACTTCTACTTCATATTCTTAAGGGATGTTATTTGGGTCATATCTACATAGTATGATGGTTTTCTTTACTTTCTTCTATTTAAGTCTGAATTTTGCAATAAGAAGCCCATGATCTGATCCACAGACACCTCCAGGTCTTTTTTTTTTTTTTAACTGACTAAAGCTTCTCCATCTTTGACTGAAAAGTATAGAATTAATCTGATTTTGATATTAACCATCTGGTGATGTCCATGTGTAGAGTCACCTTTAAGGTTGTTGAAAAAGAGTGCTTGCTATGACCAGAGAATTATCTTTTTTATTAGTTAGTTAATTTATTTTTAGTTTTCAACATTAACTTCCATAAGTTTTAAATTTTCTCCCTCTCTCCAAGATGGTATGCAATTAGATACAGGCACTACATATGCATTCCTATTAAACATATTTTCATATTAGTCATATTGTATAGAAGAATTAGAATGAATGGGAGTAATCATGAGAAAGAGAAACAAAATAAAATAAAACAAAACAAAAAAAAGAAAATAGTCTGCTTTGATCTGCATTCAGACTCCATATTTCTTTTTCTGGATATTGATGACATTTTCCATCATGAGTCTTTTGGAATTGTTTTAAATCCTTGCATTGTTGAAAAGAGGTAAGTCTATCAAAGTCAGTCATTATACACTGTAACTGTTCCTGTGTACAATGTTTTTCTGGTTCTGCTCACTTCACTTAGCATCAGTTCATGTAAGTCTTTCCAGGTTTCTCTGAAGTCTGCCTGTTCATCATTTCTTATAGCACAACCATTACATTCATATACCACAACTTGTTCAGCCATTCCCCAATTGATGGGCATCCTCCTTCCTTTCCAGTTCTTGACCATTACAAAAAGAACTGCAATAAATATTTTTGTGCATGTGGGTCCTTTTCCCATTTTTACAATCTCTATGGGATACAGCCCTCAAAATGGTATTGCTGGGTCAAAGGGTACGCACATTTTTATAGACCTTTGGGCATGGTTCCAAATTGCTCTCCCGAATGGTTGAATCAGTTCACAGCTCCACCAATAATGAATTAGTATTTCAACTTTCCCACATCTTCTCCAACATTTATCATTTTCCTGTTTTATTATGTTAGATAATCTGATAGGTGTGATGTGGTACCTCAGAGCTATTTTGATTTGCATCTCTCTAACCAATAGTGATTTAGAGCATTTTTTCATATGACTATAGATAGCTTTTATTTCTTCCTCTGAAAACTGCTTGTTCATATCCTTTGACCATTTATCAAGTGGGGAATGACTTGTATTCTTAGAAATTTGACTCAGTTCTCAATATATTTTAGAAATGAGGCCAATCAGAGAGTTGTCTTAAAAAAATTCAATTAGTCTCCACCCTCCTCATTTTATACTCCAAGGCCAAAGTTGCCTATAATTCCAATTATTTTTTGATTTCCTACTTTAGCATTCTAATCCTCTGTGATGAACATGACATCTTTTTTGGATGTTATTTCTAAAAGATGCTGTGGCTCTTCATATAACTGAGCAACTTTGGCCTCTTCAGCATCAGTGGTTGGTGCATAGACGTGTATTACTGTGATGTGAAAGGTTTGCCTTGGATTCAAATCTCTAATCCTGCTACTTCCTTTCTGTCTGATCTTGGGAGAGTCACTTAAACTCCTTTGGTCTCAGTTTTCTCATCTATAAAATGGGGACAATAGACTCTTTTACTCTTTCACTGTAAATCTGTGACTCCGTTGCCCTTTTAAGAAGCAGCTTAAGGCTTGGTTTCAAGTCCTGCTTTTGACAAACACTGGCTATTGTGACTCTGAGTAAACCCCTTAGACTCTTAGGGTCTCAGACAATGCTTATAGACTATAAATTGCAAAGGGGTGCTGACCTTCATTGATCCAGACCTTAACCAGGAACTCTCTACATTGGTGAAATTCCAAACAATGCAAAAAAGACTTCTGTATAGAGGTTAATTAATATTATTATCATTAATAAAAACATAACATTTAAGGTTTGCAAGATCCTTTGTAAATGTTTTCTCTTTTGATCTCTGTGAAGAAGGTGCCTCCTTTTTGCAGATTAGGAAAAAGGGATGTTAAGTGACATGCCAATGGTCACACAGCTAGTAAATCTCTGAAACTTAATTTAAACTCACAGTTTTGACTTTTAGATTCAATTAATTGGTTTTGCAATATGTTCAATGCTTATGCTATACATTCTTCTGCAGAGAAGTCTAGAAGGGAAACTTTATTGTTCTATCTTCCAGATGAGGAAGTTGAGGCTGGTAGAGTATCACTTGCCCAAAGAGATATATATATATTCATAGCTTCTTGGTGGTAGACCCAGGAACCCAATTCAGTGCTCTTCCTTTGCAATGAGTGGTTCTCAGGTTCTCAGTCATAGATCTCTGGGTCAGAGGGGAAGGAGGGAAGAAGAGAGGAGGAATTACATTTTCAGGCTGGTACACAAAGAGTGGCTAGCTACATTTCCCTTGAGGGTTCTAGGGAACTCTAGGCTTTTCTAGTATTAAAGCCAGTTCAGAACCTTTTCTATTCTTAAGCCCCAACTGGTGTGTTCTACCCAATGATGATTAGTTTATATTAATTAGTCAGCAAGACTCAAGTGGCTTTTAGAAATACATATCTACTAAGTCAGAATAGTGAAACCAGATGCTACAAAGCATAAATAGATCCACAGTCCAGGAGAAAGTGGGTTCAAGTTTAGGATATACATCAAAAAATGGATAATTCACAGATTCTGTAATAAGTCCTTTTCTCCACTTTAGGAGCCTTCATGAAGTTCCCCATAGGTATGGTGGAGCTGCCCCTGCGCTCCTTACACAGCCCAGAAACTGCCTTTTTTCTGTGTGTTGAGTTTGTGCTTTACTTCCAATGAAAATACTACGTCAGCCTCTGCTGGCCCAGGGACACTGTTAGGACATCAGTGAAAAACCTGAATCCTCTCACCTACTCAAGCTCTCAAGGTCCTCCTCTTGTCAAGGGAGAGGGGGAAGACTGGAACACTCATCCTTCCCTAAATGATTGTCTTTCGGGGGCTTGGTTCTCTTCTCGAAGATTCCAGGCATTGGGATACTAGGTTCTGAACTGGCTTCATATTTTGTAGAAGATCCAAAGGCATGATTGGATGTACGTTAGTCTAATGCAGCCATCCTCATAGGTCGCAACCCCTTTGGGGGTGGAATGACCCTTTCACAGGGATCGCCTAAGACCATCAGAAAACACATATTTCTGGTGGTCTTTGGAACTGAGATACCACCCCTCTATTTGTCTCCAGGTGGGTCCACCACATGCAGATACACCCACATATGAATATTAAAGGATTGTGGCATTAGGAAGGTTGAGAACCACTGGTCTAATGCCTTTGATAGATTCAGAGTTATTTTAAGTAAGAGTGAGATGATTAATGGGTTGACTCATTTGACTCCTACTCTTATGAAAGGATCATGACTTTAGAGTTGGGCTAGAGAGATAGTTTAGTTCAACCCTATTAGTTGTAGATGAGGAAGATTGAGTGTCAGAGAAGCTAAGCGATTTGGCCATGGTCATAATAGGTAGTTAGTGGCCAAGCCTGGCTTAGCATCTGGGGCCACCTAACAAATAAGTAAACACCTTTTGTGGGTGGAATAAATAATACATCTCACAGAAAGATATGAGACCACTCCTTAAATGTATGTGGATCCTATTTTGGTTACCATAATACAGATCCATTGAAAAGAATCACTAAATTCAGTCATCTCTTGTCAGTGAGTACTTTCTCAATCAATACTAGTAGTATCTTTGTTATCATTTGGGGGTGGGTCAAGGAATGAACAATAAAAAGGGTCCTCTCATCCTTGAAAGTGTTGAGATCCACAATCCTCCACTGTGCTTTCTTGGTACTTAGTAAGCACTTAATGCCTTTTCATTGATTTAGTGATTCATTCACTTGTTCATTCATAGGATTTAGAGCTGGAAGGAACCTTATAGACCATCTAGGTTAATTAACTCTCTTATTTTACTTGTCAGGAAATTAAAGCCCAAAGAGGGAAGTGACTTGCCCATGGTCACAGAGGTGGCAGAGCCATGATTAAAACTCATTTATTCCAACTCCATATCCAGTGATGACTTTATTATACCACATAGACTTTATATAAGTTCAGTGTGGCCGTGTTAGTAAATGAGGAATGGGCTGGGCTGGGCTGGGAGTCCTGTGCTCTTCTCTTACCTTTGAGCCATCAAGGTCCAAGGCAGCAGACAGGAGCATGTGTCAAATTTAACCCTTTTCTTTCTTGTGGTCCAGTTGGGCAAAGCTACTGGGCTCTGATGAGTCAGGATTCTGAAGATCCTGTCCCCACTGTAATGGTCTAGTGCAGGGGTGGGCAACCTGCAGCCTCAAGGCCTTGGAACAAAATCTTTTTATTACTGAACAAATCCTTTTATTAAGGGGATTTGTTCTGTGAAGTTTGGATTCAGTCAAAGGGCTGTCCTTGAGGACCTAGAGGGTCACATGTGGCCACAAGGCTGTAGGTTCCCCACCCCTGGCCTAGAAAATGGCCTCTTCCTTTCTTGTCCAGTGATAAGAGCAATGTCTGGACCAAGAGCTCTGAGTTAGGATAGGACCAGACAGGACCTCCTTCTCCCCACTCTACCGCTAAGACATTTCCTTTTTAGCACTGACTCAATCAGAGAATTCATCCTTCTAGGAAAGTGATTTGTCCCTTGTGCTCAACCCCATCATGGACAGAGCCTTGAATAAACACTGAAGAGTTTTAGAATAAGGGAAAGAATCGCTGTAGGGTGGGGCTAGTCTGGGAAGACTTCCTGGAAGAAGAGGAGGAGATTATTGGGAAACAGACAGGAGGGATTCAAGGAGAGGAGAAAGGAAGGAGTGTCCCACGGAGGAATGGGAGGTGGGAAGAGTCCATGATCTGAGGTCCAGGAGGTGAGTCAGGCTGCATGGAGAGGAGAGAGATGTTTTCTTCATGAGGTCACTGGGGCTAGGGTTGAGCTCATGAAGAGCTGGGGCCAGCAGAGCATGAGGTGCCCACCCTGGCTCGAGCTGGTGTGGTTGGCTCTGGTGTGGGGATGCTGAGTCACAGGGTGGTGCTGGGCTCAGGGGCGAGCTCACCCTGTATTTATCCACTGTAGCTAAAGACAGCTCAGGCCAGACCTCCTCTGGGATCCAGGACACCTGGCTTCTGTTAGAGTGTGCAGGAACCATCTTCTCCCTCCCACACCCACTCTCCTCTGGGGCCCAATTTCCTTTGGCCCATTGCCTGGTTTAAGAATAATGCCTTTACAATTCTTCAAAGGGGCCATGTGGCAATTTCTTCCACAGATGTATGGTACATCCCCCTTTATGCCTTAGCAGACAACTTCAGGAGCTACCAGGCCAAAAACACCCCATCCCCTTGTGGCTGTCCTTGTGGTGATGTGACGACTGTCTCTTAACTTAGCTTGGCTCAGCCTCCGAGGACAAATGGCCTGTTTATTACCAGCTTGTCCTTGGAGCCTCTGCGGTGTGGCTGGGTAGGCAGGGCCTGCCAGAGCTTGTCTGCTTTTGGCAGAGCTTTCAGGATGCCAGGGTCCCCACCCTGCCCCAGGAGGCATTGGAGCTGGGTTTCAGGGGAACTAACAGAAGAATCCCACCATCCCCTGGCATAGGCTGTGTGCTTCCAAAGAAAGGACTCTGTCATAGATGCCCTCAACCTTGACTTTCAGATGGAGACTGTAGGGGTTTTAGAGATGAGGAAAGGGAGGGAAGGGACTTTTCTAAGGGGATGCAGCTAGGTTGTAAGGGTAGGGGTGGGTGGAGCTAAAACCCAGTTTCTCAAATTCCAGGCCAGTGATTTTTTTCCTAAAATTAACCCAGCCTCTCTGAGCCAGGAACTCCATTAGCTTTCCAGTAATTGTCCCCCCATCCCCAATCAGTCAATCAACAAGCATTTATTAAGTGCCTACCATGTCCAGATTCAATGCTGGGTTCTAGGGCAGTGGTTCTCAACCTGTGGGTCGCGACCCCTTTGGGGTCAAATGACCCTTCCACAGGGGTTGCCTAAGACCATCAGAAAACACATATTTCCAATGGTCTTAGGAACTGAGACACCGCTCCTCTATCTGTCTCCAGGCCTGTCTGCCCACATGCAGATACGCCAGCATATGAGTATTAAAGGGTTGTGGCATTAGGAAGGTTGAGAACCACTGCTCTAGGGGCTCAAAAGCAAAAATGAAATAGTCCCTACCCTCAAAGATATTACATTCTTGGTGGGGGAGGAGAATAATATGTAGATGGGGTCTGGCACCTGTCCCAAGGGCCACTGATGGGACTCTCCATTTTGAAAAGACTAGAGACACTGGTCCAGGAAGTTAAAATTATGTGTAATTGAAATGCTTTGGAGGTAGCAAAGTGAATAGAACATTGGCCCTGGAGTCAGGAGGACCTGAGTTCAAATCTAGCCTCAGATACTTAACCATGTGACCTTGGGCAAGTCACTCAACTCTGCCTCAAGAAAAAAAAAGAAAGAAAGGAATTTTGGGGGGAGATATGGAAAGTCATTTATCTGATCTACTAAGCCCATAGTGGGCAGCAGGTATGAAACTGGACCTGGATCTTCATCTGAAGTCTGGGTCCCAAAGGTCACTTGTGAGTCCCATAGTCACTTTCTCCCTCTCTCCTCTCTCCCTCTCTGTATCCCTGTCTCCTTCCTCTGTCTCTCTGTCCTTGTGTCTCCCTTTCCTCTCTCTCTCTCTCTCTCCCTTTCCCTCTCTGTTTTCTTCTGTCTCCCTCTTCTCTGTCTCTCTCTCTCCCTCTTTCTCTCCTTCCTTCTCTCTCTGTGTCCCTCCTCTGTCCCTCTCTCTCTGTCTCCCTCCCTCTCTCTGTTTCCCTTCTGTCTGTCTCTCTCTCTTTCTGACTCCTTTGTTGACAGCACACAGTGAGAGATCATCCTGTAAGGGTCTTCTCCCCTCCCAGGCCAACACGTGGAAACCCCACCCCACACTGGTGACCTTGGGTCTTTATCTCTAAATTCGTTGAATCATTTCACTAACTGAAGGCAATCAATGTGTAAATTTTGAAAGGTCAGGACAGAAAGCTGCCTGGGAATCTGACCACGTCTAGCCCAGCACTAATGCCTCAGGAACAAGGAGTGAACTTTGGAACCCAGACCACAGATAACAAAGATGAAGATTCACCCCAATAATCGCCGATGAACTTGAAATTGGTGGACTGGAGGCTATGTGGCGATATGTAAGTCTGAGCTCATTCTCCTTAGACACTGGACTACTTGAGGAGAGTTTGTATTTTGAGGGTTTGGGAGGGGGGAGTGAAAGATGCGTGTCCTTTTCTTCTCACTATATTTTCAAAGTAAGCATCCCTTAGTAAGTGCTAATTGATGTTAATTGGTTAAATGGAGTTGGGATACTAGTGACTAGAGGTTTATGGTGGAGGGAAACAGCAGGTGAGGGCTAGAATGGAGTCATTAAAGATATTCCAAATCCCTTGGGGATACCCCTAGAACTTGAAGAAGCAGTATGGCAAACCTGGTTTTGGGATAGGGGGCTCGGAGCACACTTTTTACATGTGGAAGCTAGGGCGCACTGGCTTTATCCATACAAAATAAGTAAGAGTCATAAGAAATAATGGGCAGTTAAGTGGTGCCCCAGAGTGCTTGGCCTGGAGTCAGGAAGACCTGAATTCAAGTCCTGGATGTGTGACCCTGGGCAAGTCACAACCCTTTTTGCCTCAGTTTCCTCATCTGTAAAATGAGCTGGAGAAGGAAATGGCAAACTCCTCCAGTATCTCTGCCAAGAAAACCCCAAATGAGGTCACAAGGAGTTGGACACAACTGAAAAATGGCTGAGTAATGAATAATACATGAGCAATAATAAGAGTAAATACAAGGTAATTTGGGGGTGGGGAGGAGTGGGCAGCAGGGATAGTGAGAGGTAGCACTGAAGTAAGCGGGAAGCTGGGTATTCTAAGAGACAAGGATGAGGAGGGAGAGTATTCCAGGCTGAGAGTTGGAGTAGAACAAATGAGGAATGGGAAGTCAGTTTGATTGGAGTGATTAGTGGGAAAGGGAATAAGGTTTTTCATAAACCTAGAAAGGTTGTCTTTAACTGCATTGTAAAGGGCTTTAAATTCCAAGCAGAGATGCTTGGATTTTGTCCTCAAGATGGTAGGCAAGTAGGTGCTAAATGAATGCTAACTATCATATTATTAGAAGCCAGATAACCACTTGCCAAATATGTTAGGGTGTATGGGTTCCTATTTTTCGTGTTTCACTGATGCCCTTTCCTTTATTTTTTTTTAAATAAACACTAGTGGCTTCCTATTATATCTAGCATTAAATTAAAATCTTCTGTTTGGCTTTCAAGTGACCATCTACCCCCTTCCTATATTTCCAGTGTTTTTACATCTTACTTCCCTCCATGTAGTCTCTGATTCAGTGGCACTGGTGTTCTTGCTGTTCTTCCTACAAGACTTTCATCTCCTAATCCCAGAGTGCTTTCAATGGCTGTCCCCTGTGCCTGGAATTCTTTTCTTTTTTATCTCCATCTTCTCTCTTCCCTGGTTTCCTTTGAGCCTCAATTACAACCTCATCCTCTGCAAGAAACCTTTGTCTTTCTTAATCTTAGTGCCATTCCTCTGAAATTATCTCCGATGTATTAATCAATAAGCATTTATTAAACACCTACTAAGTGCCAAGGACTATGTTAAGCCCCTGCTTTGTACATAGTTATTTCATATTGACTCTCTTTTAGACTATAAGGTCCTTAAAAGCAGATATTGGTCTTTTTTTCTTTACTTTTTTTTCCTCTTTCCTTCCCATCCCTCTCCCTCCTTCCCTCCTGCTCAGCTCTCTAGGGGAGAAAATGGATACAGGACACATTCTGAAATTTAGCCTGAATCATAAACATTTTCTCTATCATTTTCTTTTTGTTTGTTTGTTTTGTTTTGTATTTTTGCTTTTTGGAGTGGGGAAGGTAGGGCAATTGGGATTAAGTGACTTGCTCAAGGTTACACAGGTAGTTTTGTCTGTGGCTGAATTTGAACTCAGGTCCTCCTGACTCCAGGGCTGGTGCTCTATTCACGGTGCTACCTAGCCACCCCTCTCTATCATTTTCTTAAGTCCAGACAATCAACAAAACAATAAATCAATCCCTGATTGGTTGTATTTGTCAATTTTTGAAGTATAAATGCTCCCACTGAAAACTGAACAGTTGACTTTTCAGAGCTTGAGTACTAGAGCTGACTCCAGCATAACCCAAGTAGAGACAAGTAAACCAAGTCCAAATATTGATTGTGCCTGGAAATGTCCCTCTCATTCTGTACCTACTTCTTCATCAAGAAGTGGAAAGCTTGCTTTACTATTGCTCTTCCAGAATCGTGATCCTTCATTGTACTAATTCATACTCTTAAATTCTGCCAATTTGTTTTCTGTAATCGTTGTATAATTTGTTCCCTTGAGTCTGACCACTCCAGTCTGCATCAGTACATACAAGTCTTTCAAGGAATCTCTAAATCCTGTCTTTTTTAAATTTTTTTTTATTATTTCTTAGGGCATAATAATATCCTATTATACTCACAGAAAGAACTGTATTCTCCAAGTATTCCTCCATAGTCTTTCAGACTTTGTCCCTTTACATTAGTGTGGTAATTCCTCTATTTCTGATTGTTTCACTTGTTTTCAGTCCATATGTCTTCCAAGGTTTCTCTGAATTCATCTTATTCACTGCAGTAATATTCCATTCCTTTCTTGTACCTGTTCATACCCTTGGCCATGTCAATGATAAAAATGTCAGGCAGTTCAGAGCCAACCAGAAATTCCTGGTTCATTCTACTGGAGACCCCCTTCCAAGCTGACACTGGACCATTAACCGCCCTTTGAGTCTGGCCTTTCAACCAGTTCCAAATCCATGAAACACTGCTGTCTATTCTATATCTCTTCATCTTTTTCACAGAAATAACGAGTTATTTTATCAAATGTTTTGTTAAAATCTGGGTAAGCTTTTTCTATAGCATTCCTAGGCCTAGCAGTTAAATAACTGCCAAAAAAATAGCAGATAAGGCCAGTTTGGCACAGCCTGCTCTTAATGAAGCCCTGCTGGCACCTTGGAATCACCCCTCCTCTTTTTAAAGGTTCCCCCACTGTAGCTTTCATCTTTCCTTCTAGAATTGTGCCAGGGATCAGAACCAAGCCCACTGGCCTATGATTTTCAGACACCCTTCTCTCCCCCTCTTTGAAAACTGAGGTGACTTTTGACCTTCGCTGATTTTGTAGAATGTTTGCTGTTCTTCAAGATTTTTCAAATCTCACTGATGGTGGCTCAGCTATCACACCCACTTCCTTCATTTGGGCCAGGTGATTTGAATCTCAGGGACTACTAGGTGCTTTCCTACTCTTGTGAGCTGGGTTTTTGGGGTCTTCTCATACCGTGGATGAGCCCCTCTACTGACCCACCCTGCTCCCAGACCCTGGCAGGGACTTTCCTACCTGGTATCCCTTCCCCTCTCTGGCTGTTCCTCTCCTTCCCCCATCCAACTGTGGTATTTGCCCCCAGACCCATAATCACTAATTACAGCTTAGCACTGGAATCCCCTGGTTTCCCTTTCTCTCTCCTTGGTCTCTTTTTGTCTTTGATACTGACACCTCTATGTCTACCCTGCTCTGAATGCAGGCACCCCCAGAAGCTTTTGCCTTATGCTACTCAAAATTCCCCTCACTCTTCCCCTCAAAGCTTGCTCCTACCCCTATGGCTTTCTCTCTGTCTCCATTTTATCTACCTTTTTCTATCTCTCCTTCTTCTCTAATCCTTTCTTTCTGTCTCTGTCTCCTCCAACTGGATCTCTAATTGCACTGGGGTAGGGAATTCCTGGTAAGGAAACTCCCTTTATTGTGGAATAACTACAACTTATGTAATCAGAGAGTTGGGCATTGAGGGGTTCGCAGCTGGCATTTATATAGCATAAATTTAAGGTTTGCAAAACCCTAGTCATTTGGTCTTCACGACACCCCTGGAAGGTAGGTCTTATTATTATCATCCTTATTATTAGGCAAGGCAATCAGGGTAAGTGACTTGCCCAGGGTCACACAGCTAATAAGTGTCTGAGCCTGGATTTGAACTCAGATACTCCTGACTCCCAGGCTGGTGCTCTATCCACTGTGACACCTAGTAGGTTTTGTTTTTATTTGATTTTATTTATTATTATTATTATTATTATTATTCCCATTTACAGTTAAGAAACAGAGACTGAGAAAGGTTAAGCAAATTGCCCACAAGTGAAGCAGTTGGTAAGTAAGGGTCTGAGAACAGATTTGACCCCAAGATTAATGGTCTACTCACTGAGCCCGGATGTGGCAGGAGAGTTGAACCTAGGCATGAACCTGGATCTCCCTGGCTCCAAGGGCAGGTCTAGCCTCTCAGCAGCTCTGCTCTTTTCCTGATTTCTTTTCTTTTCTTTTTTTTTTTCCTGTTCATGACATCACCCTCCTCCCAGGTGTGAAACCTTGAGCCAGATAGAACGTCCACCCTCTTTCATCAATTAGCTTTTATTAAGCACCTACTGTATATATGCCAGGTACTGTGCTAAGAGCAGGGATACAAAGAAAAGTAAAAATCTCAACCAGGTCCCTCCTTTCAAAGAGCTCAAGGTCTAATGGGGGAGACAACACAGAAATAATTAAGTACAAACAAGACAAATAGGATATAATAGGATAAATAGGAGATAAGAGAGGGAAGGTCTGGGAAAGACTTTGTGCACAAAGTGAGATTTGGGCCCAGTCTTGAAGGAAGCTGGGGAGGCCTGGAGAGCAAATTGTAGACATGGCGGCGACCAGAGAGAATGTGGAGAGAAGAGATGGATGGAGTGTCTTGTTGTGAGGAGCAGTAAGAAGCCAGAGTCTTTGGATCGCAGAGTATGAGGAGGGAGTAAGGGGTGAGAAGACTGCAAAGGCAAGATGGGCAAGGTCAGGAAGGGTTTTCATAGCCAGACAGGGGATTTTATCTCTGATCCTGGAGGCGTAGTGAACCACTGGATATTGTTGAATAAGAAGGAGTTGATGTGGTCAGATCTATTCTTTAGAATAGATCCCTTTGAAGTGGCAGCTAGGTGGGACAGTGGGTAGAATACTGGCCCTGAAGGCAGGAGGACCTGAGTTCAAATTCAGTCTCAGACACCAGTTGTATGACCCTGGGCAAGTCACTTAATCCCAATGCCTCCCTCCCCCACAAAAAGAGACCTGAGTGGAGGATGGGCTGGAGCAGGGAGAGATTTGAATAGTCCAGGTGTGAGGTAATGAGGAATTGTTCCACAGTGAAAATGTCAGAGGACAGAAGAGGAACTACATAAGATGTGTTAGGAAGTTAGAATTGATCAAGACTTAGCAACAGCTTGAATATAGCAGAGTGAGAGAAAATTAGGAGTCAACAATGATACCTAGGTTGGGGGTCTGGATGACTGGAGGGAGGATGGCGGTGCCCTCCACCCTTTTCCAATAGGAAAGTTAGGGAGAAAAGAGGCTCATGAGGGGCAGAGGTGAGGGTGATAATAGGTTTAGTTTTGCATTGGTTAGAGTTGAAAATACCTATGGAACATCCAGTTCAAGATATCCAATAGGCAGTTGGAGATTGGGAGAGAGGTTTGGACTAGATACATAGGTTTGAGAATCGTCAGCATTTTTCTTGTTCAGTCATTTTCAGTTGTGTCCGACTCTCCACGGCCCCATTTGAGGCTTCCTTGGCAGAAATACTGGAGTGGTTTGCCATTTCAATTCTGATTGAATCCATGGGAGTTGATGAGAACGCTAAGTCAGGTAGCATAAAGGGAGAAGAAAAGAGCCCTGTGAGACCTTCAGTGTTGGCGGCCATGACCTGAATAAAGATTCCTCAAAGGAGATTGAGGAGGCATGATCAGATAGATAGCTGGCTAGAAAGAGAACCAAGAGAGAGCAGTCAGGGAAAGCCTAGAGAGAAAAGAGTTTAAGGCAGCAGTTCTCAACCTGTGGGTTATGTTAAATTTGTAACAATGAAAATACATCCTGCATATTAGATACTTACATTAGGATTCATAACAGTAGCAAAATTACAGTTATGAAGTAGCAACGAAAATAAGTTTATGGTTGGGGGTCACCACAACATGAGAAACTGAATTAAAGGGTCGCGGCATTAGGAAGGTTGAGAACCACTGGTATAAGGAGGCTCCCAGCATTAGGAAGGTTGAGAACCACTGACATAAAGAGAAGAGGGTGATTGTCAAAAGCTGCAGAGAGGTCAAGAAGGATGAAGACTGAGAAAGGCCACCATTCACTTGAACTATTTTAAGGGATAAGCAACATTGAATGACTAAGGGTGAGGGTGGGGATTTTCTCAGGGCAACCTATCACTTTGCTAAAGCTGACGGAGAAAGGAGTCAGAGACGTGAATCACCTAGAAGTGCTGGTTCCCACCATCTCTCCTCTGACCCTGCCCCACCTTGGTGCAGCCCCCCCCCCCCCCAACCTCACACCTGTACTGCAATGGCTGCTGGGGTAGAGGGAGGGTCTACCTGCCTTGAGTCCCTCCTCTCTCCATTCCATCCTCCATTCAGCTGTCAAGGTGATTTCCCTAAAGAACACATCATTTTCTTCTTCAATAAACTCAGGTGGCTCCCAGTTACCTGTAGCAGAAAATATAAAAATCCTGTTTGTCTTTGAAAACCTTTCATAATGTGGCCCCTTCCTTCCTTTCCAGGTTTCTTACAACTCCAAAAGCCTCCCCTCTGCCTCTGACTAACTCCGTGATCCAGGGACCCTGGAACCTCCAGGAAGAGGAGGATTATATCCTCAACATTATCATAATCCTCAGTAAGAACAATTGCTGTTCCTCCAATAAGACACCCCATCTCTCAACTCTGGGCGTTCTTACTGGTCGTGCGTGCCCAAGGCCGGAACACTCACCTGCCCCCTGTCTGTCTTCCTGGCTTCCTTCAGGTATCAGACCTGTCCCTCGTTCCATCTGAGACAAGCCCAATTTTTCCTGTCTGAATCTTGTTAGTACATAACTATTCACGAATTGTCTCCCCCATCAGACTCTGAGCTTCTTGAGAGTGAAGGGGGGCTGTCCTTTACCTTTCTTCATATCTCCAGGCCTTAGCAGAGTATCTGGCACAGAGTAGGAGCCTAATTAATGCTTATTGAGTGATTGAATGATGAGGCCATTGACATTTTGAGGGGGAAGGAGGAAGACATTGGAAGATGGTACAGAATGCTGAAAGTGTTGTATCAGCTGGAGAGACTTGGCCAAACCCCCAGAACCTTTTATGGCTGGGTGTTTATACTCCCAAATTTGTCAAGATTTCTGCCTCTCAGAATGTCTATGTGATTTTTTTTTTTTTTTTAGCCTTTGTTAAATTCAGAATTTTTACAGAGGAAGAAATGGAGGCTTCAGGAGGTGACTTGCCCAAGTTCACTGGAGCCAGGATTACGGTTTAGGTCTTCTATTTCTCTAGCTAAGGAGGTTTCTGGGTTCATTTTTATGGATCTAAATGTCCCAGACTGTCTCTCTGGCTCTAAAGGTTTTTTTGTTTTTGTTTTTTTAATAATTGGGTGGGGCAGGATTGGGTGTGGGAGGTTTGGACCAAAGACTTTTCAGGTACTCCTCTCCTTCTCTAGGAGTCTGTGCTTCTCTGAGGCTCCTTCCCCTCCCCTTCTAGAAACCCCACACAGCACATCAAGGCTCCCTGGGAGGGCCCCACCCAGGCCTCTCTGCAACAACTAGGAGGAAATGTAATCTTGCCAAATTGAGCCTCCGAGGGCCAAGGGTGAAGGAGGTTTTGTCAGGATGGGACTACCCCATCTTCCTGCCCCGGTCACTGCCAACATCCAGACCGGATGCTTTCTACACACTTTGAAGGCCACCCAGGGAGCCAACACCCCCAAACTCCCCATACAGGCAGACCTCATTCTGTGTGACAACCAAGCCAGGCTCACGGTCTCAGTGCCCAAGTTAATCTACTTAGGGTGGACAACAGCCCATGAGTGTTGAGTGTGGAGACAAGAGACCCTCATTCTCATCCTGCTTCTGACACTTAGGAGCTATGCTACCCTGGGCACATTGCACCTCTCTGAGGGTCCAGATCCTTATCTGTGAAATGGTTATGACAACACTTCACAGGGATTTTATAAGGTTAAAATGAGTGTGTGTGTATGTGTAAACCATTTCACAAACCTTAAAGTGCTATGAAAATACCAGTTATTATTATGGAAAACCAAGGGTGGTTAAAGAAACACTTGATTGGAAGAGAAGATTCGGCTTCCAACACTTACCAGCTACATGAAAGTCATTTTTATGTCGTTGTTATTATTGTAGATAAAGTAGGAATCTCCTTCCCTGGCTATCCCTATTTCACAGATGTGGACTCTGAAGCTTGTCATTCCATTCTATTCAATGGATTTCATTCAAGGCCCTGTGAATGCTGGATTCAAATCAATTGATTTCTTATTTGTTAACTTCTAACAGATATACCAGATCCAAGAATTTCGAATGCACTCAAGCAGATTCCAGACACATAGTAGGAGCTTAATAAATGTTTATTGATTGATTGACTGGGGAAAGAAGTCTAATTTCTGGCCTGTGAGGGCACTCTGAAGGTTCCATGACGATGTCATCCATTCAAGTTGAACAAGCATTTTGGAGATCATCCACCATTCGGAATCTTTCTCTTTTAGGCAACCAGTGGGTACCATAGTGCACAAAGCATTGTACCTAGAGTCAAGATGTCTTGAGTTCAAATCCAGCCTCAGACACTTTCTAGCTGTGTGACTGAGGGAAAGTCATTTAACCTCAGTTAAATGTGCCTCAGTTTCCTCAATTGTAAAAGGGGTATTGTTGTGAAGATCAAACTCATTAACATGCTTAAAATGCTCTGTCAACCTTAAAATGTTATATAAATGTTAGTTATAATAAATATTTGTGCAAATCTGATCCCATGATCACATCGTTTAAAAAAAAACCCAACCAACCCAACAACTTTGAGTCCTTAGAACAGTACTTTGCACATGGTAGATGGTGAATCAAAGTTTGTTGAGTCGATTTGTGCCCAGCCCATTGCTAGGCTTAATGAGGGGAGACAAAAGAAGAGGAGCGTTTACTACCTGACCTGAAGGTTAGGTTGGGTAGGTAGAGGAAATTACAGTAAAGAATGAGTCAAGAAAGAAGGTAATGAACTCCTTAATTGTTTAAGCAAATTAATTTTATATAAATCAAATCCTATTTGAAATGTCCCTTGGGAGTTGCCTACACCAAGGGAAATGATCAGAACTCCTTTTGTCAAAGGAAGAATTTTTAATATCTGGTTTGTAAAAGCATCTGCTCTGCCACTGAAATGTCTTTTTCTTGTGTGACCTTGGACAAATTGCTTAACTTCTCTGGGTCTCCATTTCTTCATCTGTAAGAATTCAGAGGTTATAGAAAGACTTACATGAACTGATGCAGAGTGAAGTGAACAGAACCAGGAGAACGCTGTAGACAGTAACAGCAACATTGTTCGATGAGCAACTGTGAATGACTTAGCTCTTCTCAGCTATACAATGATCCAAGACAATCTCAAAGGACTAAGGATGAAGCACATTATCCCCCTCCAGAGAAAGAACTGAGATTGCTTGAATACAGACTGAAACAGGGTATTTTTCACTTTCATTTTTTCTTCTATTTGAGTCTTCTTGTATAAAATAATTAATATGGAAATGTTTTACAAGATTGCACATATATAAACTATATCTGATTGCTTACTATCTCAGGAGTGGGGAGGGGAGGGAGAGAGGGAGGGATAGAATGTGGAACTCGAAACTTTAAATAAAAATGTTAAAAATTAAAAAAAAAAAAGAATGTGGAGGTTTGATGAGGCGGCCTTTATAGACCTCATTTTTGAATCAGTTTCCCCTTCTATAACATGAGGACAATCCTAACTTTCCTAACTCACCTTAAGCAACTGTTATGAGCATTAGGTCTCAGGTTTGTGGAAAGTGGGTAAGGGAGGGCATCCTTAGGAAAGACAGTGCTAGGGCCAAGTGTCCAGGGGTTCTATTGGCTCCTGGAAGGTAAGCTTGAGGCATTAGAGCCCAAGATGTCAGGAGAGGTGAAACCTGGAAGACAAGTCAGAAGTCTGTCCAAGTAACCTTATTGTCCCTCTCAAAAGATCTGTGACCTCACTGATGCGAGCATTCACTCCATTGGTGTACATAGCAGCCCATCCTTGCCCATGTTTGAATCTTGACAATGTACTATGAATCTTTCTCTAGGCCTTTTAACATTACAAAGGAACTGTTGTTATTTTAAGTTCTTGTCTTCATTCTGAATTTAACAAAGGCTAAATAAAATGGCCTTTCCATATACATTATGGAACAGAAAAAGAGGATTGTACATAAAACTTTGTTATCTCTATAGCTTGCTTTTCTTTTAAATGATACAATACATTCAAAATATGACTTTCAAAATTGCTCTTGTTTGTCTGATTCCCCTGAACTTTCTTCCATTCTCTTTTTTTGGCATTTAAAATGCTTTTCTTCTTTTTTCTCCTTTTTTTCTTTCCTTCCTTCCTCCTTCCTTCCCTTTTTCCACCATGCCCCCTGCCCCAATTGAGATAAACAATCATAACAACAATGGAACTTGTTTCAAATATATATAGTCAAGCAAAAAAAATCCTCACTTCATCTACCTCCAAAAACGTGAGTTTCATTCTGCATCTTGAGTCCCCATTTGGGGAGGAGGCAGGTAGCCCGTTTCATTGATAGACATTTAATAGCTGTTTACTGAATTGATTTGAATCGTGGTTGGTTATTACATTGATTAGGGTTCTTGCCTCTTTCAAAGTTTCTATTTTTTACAATGTCGTTCCTGCATAAATTGTTCTTCTGGTTTTGCTCACTTTAATATACATCAGTTCACATTGTTTCCCCAGGTTTCTCTGAAACTGTTTCATTTTGAATTTGTTGTTCATTTGTTTGTCATGTCTGATTCTTTGTGGCCTCATTTGAGGTTTTCTCAGTAAGGATACTGGAGTGGTTTGCCATTTCCTTCTCTAGCTCATTTTATAGATGAGGCAAACTGAAGTAAGCAGGGTTAAGTGACTTGCCCAGGGTCATATAGCTATTACATATCTGAGGTCATATTTGAACTCAGGTCCTGACCTCAGGTCTGGCACTCTATCCACTTCACCCCCTAGTTGCCCATCATCTTGTATAACACACTACTATTCCATTATAGCCATATACAATAATTTGTTTACCCATTACACAGAGAGTTGATGGACCCCTCCTTAGTTTCTAGTTCTTTGCTATAGATGTTTTTGTACCCATAAGTCCTTTTCCTCTTTCTGTGATCTTTTTGAGATCTAGGCCACCAGTAGCATTGCTGGATCAAAGGCTATGCAGTTTAGTAACTTTTGGGGCACCATTCCAAATTGCTCTCCAGAATGACTGGACCAAACAATGGTTCCATCAACAGTGTAGTAATGGGTCTGTTTTGCTTCACTCTTCCAACAAATTGTTATTTTCCTCTTTTATCATGTTTGCCAATCTAGTGGGTATGAATGGAACCTCAGAATTGCTTTATTTTGCATTTCTCTAATTATTAGTAGTTTTAATTATTTTTTCACATGACTATTGATAACTTATATTTCTTCCTTTGAAAACTCCCTGTTCATATCTTTCAGCCATTTATTTGATGGGAAATGGCTCTTTGCTTTACTACATTTAAATCAGTCTCATAATCTCATGTCTTTGAAGTAAGACTTTAATCATAGAAATTAGGTTAAAAAAATTATTTGAATTTGTTTTTCATGATTGTAATTATTTGTTACAAAGGAAGGCTTTTTTGGGGGGGGCAGTAGGGTAGAGAGTTGTTAGGCAGTTGTAGGGATACTCCCCCAAAAAAGGAAGGAAGGAAGAAAAAAATCATTAATGAATCATTCAAAAAACACATTGAAAAGAACAAAAGAAAATTCAGAAGGGGCCCAGACAAGCCAGGCGATGTTGGGCCTACATGGTCAATATGAAATTGACCAGAAAAGCCCAATCCAACCTACATGGTCGGGAAATTCAGAGTCACACGAAATCTTTTCCTGTTCTTAACAGTATATAGTTAATTATTTTTATGTTTTTGGTTTATGTTTATGGTTGTTAATATTTGTAAAATTCCTAATAGTAAAAAAAAGGTCTAAAATAATGAATTACAGGCTGGCTGTTTTTTAATCTCATGCTGTTGACATGTAACTGGCTCACCTTCTTTTCCCATCATGCATTTCCTGGATGATGCCCTTATGCCCCTCCCTGTGAAAAGGCTATCCACCCATGGACAAATGCTTCAGGTTATGACCTCTGGTTCTCCTGAAATTTAGCTTCTTCAGAGATTGGGGTGATCCAGGATGTGCAACCATTCAATGTCACTGGGAAAAAATTGATGTTAAAAATGTTTTGTGGGTATGGGTATGAGCCTGAAGGGTGAATGTAATTTACCCAAGCTAGTGGCAGAGTTGATACTGAGTCTCAGAATTACAGAATGTCCCAGTTGGAAGGGGTATCAGAAACAAATGACCTTGTTGAGACTGGAACAAGAATCTCCCATTCTCTTCATCATCCCAGACAGGCACTAACCGGTCATCCGGTTTTTTGTCTGAATACCTCTAGTGAATGGAGCTAACACATCTCAAGGCAGCCATTCCCACTTTTGGGAAGTTTTTCTTACCATTCAACTAGACTCCTCTTATGTTCTCAGTTCTGCCCTCTTGGGCCAATCAGAACAAATCCAATCTCTCTTCCCCAATGCCGCCCTTTTTTTTTAAAAAAAAATTGATTTGCTTATTTACTTTTAGTTTACAAGATTCAGTTCCACACTCCCTTGAGTTTCAAATTTTCTCCCCTCCCTTCCCCCCCCCCATGGCAGCACACAATCAAGTATAGGATCTGCAAATTCTTTCACATTGGACATT
>CM053585.1:17272293-17305040 GCA_028646515.1 Pseudochirops corinnae
GAATCTTCTCACTTGATGAGGCATTTGCAGAGGCCAAAAGTATTTCATTGTGGCTGGGCCCAAACCTCTGTTACTAGCCTGGCCCTCCACTGTCCATCTGCTTCCCACTCTTGCATTGACCCCATTAACTCCTCCCGAAGACCCTCCCCAGGCTCCTTACTGGAGTCTGACCTCATTGACTCCTCCTGAAGACCCTCCTCAAACTCTTCCTCTAGACCACCCCTAGATTCCTCTGTATATAAGAATCCCATCTCCCTTCCATGTGGTGTGAGAGTCACAGAATGACCTAGCATAGACTGGCTCCTTAAGAGTCTACTCAATATGGCAAACTTTTAACGAACTTTCAATAAACTGTACTTTTTTTTTTGGCTGAGAAGACTTGAGACGAATTCTTTCGGCAGGACCCAGCGTGTTGGTATTTTGGGGTCTCAGGCAACCCTAACCCTCTAAGTGGGTAAACCTCTTCATATTTAGATGCTTATGGTCTCCCCCGTTGGACTTCGAGCTCCTGGAGGGCAGGGTTTGTCTTCTGCCTCTTTTTGTGTCCCTACCCTTAGCACAGTGCCTGGCACAGAGTTCACCCTCAATAAGCATTTGTCGGCTGACTGACTGACTGAAAGGTAGATCAGAGTCAGGTTATGAAGGCCTTTAAATGCCAAACAGGAGTTGATATTCGATGGTAGAAGTAACAGGGAGTCACTGGAGTTTATTCAGCAGAGGAATGATGTGATCAGATGTGTACTTTAGCAAAATCACTTTGGAAGCTTTGTGAATTAGGCTGGGAGATCCTTGAGACAGAGACCAATTAGGAGCCTAGTGCATAGTGCAGGTGACAAGCAGTGGGGACATAAAGTAGAAAAGTGATCATGTGAGTAGACAGAAGGGGGAGAGAGTGAGAGATGCTGGGAAGGGAGAACTCCCTCGGGAGGAGGGGAGCAGTCCCACTTTAGGCCAACCAACAAAGCAAAGTAAATTCAAAAGGCAGGGACCAGAGTAAGAAGGGCCTGAACTAGCTCGGGGTCCTTCCTTCGGCTCTGTGGCCTGTAGAACAGGCTCCTAAGGAGCATCTGAAAGTAATTACAGGTAACAGGAAGTCAAGTTTAGTCTTCTAGCTCCAGAGGGCAGAGCCAGGACAACCAGTCCACATTGCAGAGAGGTAGCTTTTGGTTCAGTAGAAGGAAGCACTACTTAAGAAATCAAACTGTCAAGAGAAAGAATAGGTAGTGAGTTCCCTGTCATTGGAAGTGCTCCAGCAGAGGCTGGACGCCTATGCATCAGGGATGCTGTGGAGAGATTTTGTAGACTGCAGGGGAAGATTTAACTCTGAATTCCCTTTCAAACCTTCTAATGAGGATGATGGCTTTGGCGTTAGATGAGCTGGGCTTAAATGCTGTGACCTTGGGCAAGTCACTTGGAAAGAACTTCCTTGGCTCAGTGGCCTCACCTGTGAAATGAGGGTTGGCCAGGATGGCCTCTAAGGCCCCTTCCAGCTCTAGGCCTATGCTCCCATGATCCTATGACCCCTGGCTTGCCTACCTCTGAGGTTTTACATGAGGATCAAATGACTTTGTGGGTGGGAAGGTACATTGGAACATAGAAAGCCTTGGTCTTATGGCTGTCTTCCCTGCCCAAATGCCAGGGTCAGCCTAACCAAAATGCAAGCTTCTCAAGGTCTTTTTCAGTCTAGGTTTCCTCCTCATCTAGCAAATGCCTAGCACAGGGCTGGGTATCCCAGACCCCCACCGCCAAAGCATACATCCAAGCTCCCACCTCCCTCTATTTCCCCCAGGAGGCTGGTTCCCACCCAACTCTGCCTCCCTGCACTTCTGCCTTTGCTCACTCGCCAGCATCAATCTGTCTCTCCAATCTGCCACTCCACTGGGCCTGGAGGAAGCTCCTGGAGCCCAGAGGACACAGATGCAACTTCACCAATTAGAAGAACAATGCAGCCAGGGCTAGCTCAGGAAGAGGGGCAGGTGCCATCTCGGAATATCTGCTGCTTGGGGAGGGGCCTGAAGGGGCAAGCAAGAAGGGCAACCAGCCTGGCCAGGGGAAAGGGAGCTTGGGGTTTATTTTTTGTTTTCTTCTTCTAGTGGCATTCCAGGGTCAAGGACTGGGTCTTGGTAGAGGCCAGCCCAGGAATGAATAACTGAACCAGCCTCTCTGAGATCATGGCACAGCTGAGGGGAGACAGGAGCAGGAAGGCCCTAGGAACTGTCCCAAGCCTCTCTCAACTGGCCTGTCCACCATCCAGGACATCTGATAGCTCTTTACAATGCCAGTGAGCAGGGCCTGGAATCTCTCCTATTGCCCCTGTCCCCCAACGCAAACCAAGAAACAAAAGTCTCATTTGGACCAAAAGTTCCATTCCCCTCTATGGCCAAACCTTCTCCCAGAATTCTTTGCAAACAGAGAAATCCACGCTGTTCTGGGCCACTGGTAAATAAGAAAGCCCAAACAATGGCTCACATCAGCACTGTTCTTATCTTGTTCAAAGGGTTTTCATCTCAGATTACCTAGTTTTAGTCACATGAAGTAAGTGAGTGATTCAGGTGCACTAAGCTCTATTTTAAAAGATACAAGAGCTACCTCCACTCCAGCCACCACCCCTCCCTTCCCATCCTCTCCCTCTGAAACTCGGAACTCTGCCCCTGGACCACTGGGCTAGCATAGGGGAGCCTTATTTTGCCAGGAACTAGACTTTTACGTGGTACACTATGCCAGCCCCAGGCCCACCTCCTTTCAGGTCCCCTTTACATATTGTCTTCTTCCATTAGAATGTAAGTTTCTTGAGGGCAGAGACTGTCTTGTTTGCTTGTATGTGTATCCCTGGTGCTTTGCACAAAGCCAGGCACTCAGTAAGTACTTAATAAATGCTCTGGCTACCTACTTAGCTATTAAGGAACTTGTGCAAGGTCATCGATACTTAGTGATAGAATCAGGACTAGAACCAGCTTGTCCAACTTCTAAGCTAGATATTTTCCCTGAGAGATGCCACCTCTAAGAGACAGAAATAGGAGGTAGAGGCAGCAGCAAGGGGTCTGGACAATTCAGAGGAGCTCATCCACCCCTGAATAACTAATGCAGAGCTGCCTGCAAGAGCTCATGTTTAATGAAACCAGTAGAGAGAAGAGCAAAGAAAAAGACTAGATTCCTATTTAACGGGTCCCTGGAGATTTCACTTTCAAATTAGAATTAGTCACAACCTGATTTCCTTTTGGGTTGTCTTACTTTTGGGGGCCTTGGATCTACATTGCTTGGAAAGTACGTGTGGTCCTTGGAGGGATGTAGGCAGGAACACAAGAGGCTTGAAAGTCTATAACACTGAGAGGCCAAGAAGACAAAGGAGAGAACCCTCAGAATGCCAGAGATGAAGGGACTTTAGAGGCTGTCTAGATCATCTCAGTCCTTTCCAAATACTCCCCCTGCCTGTCCTGGCAGGGCTCCAGTAAGGGGAAGCCCTCCACCTCCAGGGGAAACTCATTCCATTTGGGAAAATCTCTACTGGTTAGGAAGGTTTTCTGGCAGACCCAACTGGTGTTTACCATTTCCACCCATTTCCCCACTGTTTGGGGTCACGTAGAACAAGTCTGACCCCTCTCCCATGTGACAGGTTTTCAAATACTTTAAATCAGTTATTATGTCCCCTTCATTTTCTCTTCTCTAGGATAAACACCCCCAATCCTTTTAATCATGTGCCATGATATCAAGGCCCTTCTCCACCCTCCATATGTTCTTCAGCTCATCAGTGTCTTTCCTCAACCAGCACCTAGAACTGAACACTACTCCAAGTATAGTCTGACCAGGGTACAGGACAGAGGGATTAGCACCTCCTTGACCAGGGGTGGAGAACCTGCTCCCTCAGGGCCACATGTGGCCCTCTAGTTCTTCAAGTACAGTCCTTTGACTGAAATCAAACTTCACAGATAATTTTTTTGTTCTGTGAAGTTTGGATTCAGTCAAAGGGCAGCACTTGAGGACCTAAATGGCTACATATGGCCTTAAGGCCACAGGTTCCTTACCCCTGTCCTTGACCTGTGGTTCTCAAATTGCCTTGATGTCCTCAGAAGTTAGCATAGTATCTAGCACATCATAGCAGGAGCCTAATAAATGTTTACTGACAGGAGGTCCATAACATCAAAACTACTGGGGCAGTAGGGTGGCACAGTGAATGGAACACCAGCCCTACAGTCAGAAGGACCTGAGTTCAAATGAAGCCTCAGACACTTAACACTTACTAGTTGGGTGACCTTGGGCAAGTCACTTAACCCCAATTGCCCTGCCTTCCTCCCTCCAAAAGGCCAAAAACAAAAAAAAAATCAAAACTATTTTCACTATAAGACTAAGATGTTTTAATTTCTAATACAGTAAACACTGACAACCCACACAAACAAAAGCTCTTTGAGTCCTCAATAAATTTTAACAGCTTAAAGGATCCTAAGATGAAAATGCTTACACCAAAATGATATCCCTCTCTGAATGCAGCCTGAGATTGAGTTGCAGTGTGGATAGTGTCGGACCTTGAGCCAGGTCTGGCTGGGTTGGAAGCTTTCCTGCTATCCTTCATAGCAGTGTGTCCTTGGGCAGGTCATTTCTCAAGCCTGTTTCCTCATCCATAGAAATGGGATAAGAACTGTAACTACTTCCCATATCTGTCAGGGTGGCTTCAAGGATCTAATGAGGATATTGTAGACACACCACTTTGTAAACTTCAAAGCACTGTAGAAACATGATCTACTAAGTATCCTATCCCATATTACAGTACCTGGTAGTTTTTGATATCTGAGGATATTGTCCCGGGAGAATGAAAACTTCCCAGGCAGTTTTGGATTAACTTCCCCCCCTCCAATACAGTTGTCAATCAGCAACAAGCCCTTTCTGATTTCCTGCCTTTGTAGGCCCTTCCTCCCAGCCAGTGGGAGTCATGGACAGCCCTAGCTCACTCCTCTTCCCTTGCTTTGGGACCCTTCCCCCTTTCCCTTGCTGTCAATCAGCATCCTTGTTCTTTGTAAACCTATTTCCTAGCCAGAGAGATAGTGGCAGGCTTCCCTGTGACTTGCTATTAGGGAAGATTTTGGCACCGAGACTTGAGTCCGTCTCTCAGCCAGTGGGATAGGGGACAGTCAGTGAAGGGGGCTTCACTGTGTTAGGGTTTAAAACCCTGCTCCCTCCATATTGCCTTGCCTCTTTCTCATGATTAGTCATGGGGAAGACCGACTTCTTCTCCCAGGGAAGAGAATAAACTCCTGTTTTTATCCTAAGGCATATCCAATTTTTTAATTAAATTTTTAGATGGGTTTTTTTATCCCAAACAATAGGGTCTGGACCTCTGATTCCACTGAAGAATTCCCAGGTGAGGAAACTCTGTCTACTGATGAAGGCTGGCAACTTCTAGGGTTCTAGTCACTGGTCCAGGGTCAAAGAGCCAGGACTTCCTGATTCTGGGTCCAGCTCTACCCTGACACACAGCAAGTGTTTAATAAATGCTTGTTGAATTAAATGAGTCTAGTTCCATCTTGGTCCCTTTGCTGCCAAACTACCTAAGAACTTGAATCAGAGCCTATTTGAAATCCCCACAGGGGGACTTTGGAAGGGATATTGTCTTTTTTGTTTGAACTTGGGCAGAAAACTCTTTCTACCACGAGGGCAACTGTCTCTGAGAGCTAGGTCACTGACTTGCTTAAGGTCACTCATCTGGTATGTGCCAGAGGTAAAATCTGAACACGGGTATCCTTACTCCCAGGACAGCCTTCTATCTGCCGTACCATGCTGCCTTTAGAAATACTGTAAGAGATTGTTTTCTAAAGCAAAGATCCCTCCTCAGATTCATTTGGGTCTTCTCTCTTAAGCCTCCCATGGAAGAGGAGAAATACCATTCTATCCAACACTTTTCTCCTAGCTTTGAGGTAAGGAGAGAAAATAGACATTCCACCTTGTAGAATCCTGCCTCACTCATGAACAGGAAAAATACCAATCTATGGAGTACTAGACTCCTCCCTTCCAGGGAAGGGCAGAAAGACCATTTCCATCATGTCTCTAGTCTTGGAGAAAAGGGAGTAAGTAACACCATTCCTTCAGTGTCCAGCATTTGTCCACCCAAACTGCCTAAGGCCCTGAGATGCTTCATCCAGAGATCAAATCCCAGTGGACAATGAAAACCTATTCAAAGTCATTCCAAAGACACACACACACACACACACACACACACACACACACACACACACACCCTCCCCATCACAGCCATTCTGAAACCTCTTCCATTACTGAACTGGGTTCTCTCTTTCACTACCCACTTCCTCATTCCCAATCCTTTCAAAACACCCCCCATCCCCATCCCACTCTAAACCTATCCACCTCTTCCATCAAGCTCTCTGAAAAGCCTGCTCCATAGGCAATAAATTTGTTTTCATCTTAAATCTCTCCCTTCCTTCCTCCTTCCATCTTCTGGCTCTCTCAATAAGACCTGGCTTCCTCCTCATGACAGAGTTGTCCTGGCTTCCTCCAAAACAGGCTGTACTGTCATTTATTCCCCTCAACTGGTCAAAGTTAAGGAGCTGGACTATTCCTTACTCCCCATTGCCACATCCAGGTTCTCCCCCTACCTCCATCACTTGGTAACCTCTCCTCTTTTGATTTTCAAGCAATCTCTTTCCACCACCCAATCCAAATTCTGGTAGTTTTTGTCCCCTAGACAGGACACTTCCGTCCTTTCCTCAATGAATTCAGTGCCTGGCTCACACTGCCTCCTTAATTTTGGTCCCCATACTAGAGAACTTCAATGTTGATACTCCCTCCAAATACCCTAACCTCACAATTCCTCAATTTACTCATTTCACATAGTCTATTCTTCTGTCCCACATCAGAAACAGAGAGATGGCCATATCATTGACCTTGCCATCACCCACAAATATACTACCTTCATATTCAAGAATTTCAAAATCCCCTCATCTGACCACAATTTATTGACTTTTCACCTCTCCTGCCTTCTAGTACCAAACATTGTTCTTCCTCTATGACACAACTTCTAATCTCTTGCCCACTCAATTCTCTCCCAGGCCATCACCCCTGCACCTGCTATACTCCCCCCCTTTCTTCAAATTGATCCGTTGGTCAATCTGTTATACTCTGCATGATCCTATTCAGTCCCTTGCCCCCTTATCAAATCACTGATGTGCCCTGCCAACCCTCAGTCTTGGATAACTCCACTCTACTCCTGTGCTGCTAAACAAAGTTGAAGAAAATCAGGAACCTGTGCCGATTGGACCAATTACCCATTTACAAAACCTCCACTGGGTGATCCTTTTGCTTCCTTAATCAACTCACTATTCCAATCACTTGAGAAGCTCTTTCAAACACTTATTTCCCCTCAAGCTTCCCAAAGCTCCTCTCCATACACCCTCTCTGCTGATAACCTCGCTTCATATTTTACTGAAAAAACTTGAGGCCATTTGCCAAGAGCATTCTCTTCCCCATTCTTCCTCATTTCACATCACTCAGATGCCTTCTTGCCACTGTCTTCACCTTCAACCTCCTTACATAATGAAGCGGCCCTTCCCCTTGCCCAGGCACACCCCTCTACATGCACAAGTGATTCTATTCCATCCTATCTTCACTAGCAGGTGGGCCCCTCTATTATTCTCATTTTCACTTTAATGTAATCTTTCCTGATCTAAGGGTTCTCTTCCTACTGCCTGCAAACGTGTCCAGGACTCCCTCATTGTAAAAACCTTCACCTAATCCCCATTAGCTACAGGCCCTTATCTCTACCCTTTTATGGCTAAATTCCTTGAGAAGGCCACAAGAGATACCTCCACTTCCTTTCCTTGAACTTCCGACATCATCATTCAAATGAAACTTCTCTCCAAAGTTACTAGTGATCTCTTCATTGTGAAACCTCATGGCCTTTTCTTAGTCCTTGTTCTTGACAGCTTCAAAGCATTAGCACCATTAATCGCCCTCTTCTGGAGACTTTCTTCTCTGGTTTTTCTACTTCAAGCTCTTCTTTAAAAACAAACAAACAAGTGTATTTCCCCCGATTACATGTAATAACAATTTTGAACATTTGGATTTTTTTTTAAGTTTTGCATTCCAAATTCTATCCTCCCCCCTTCCCTACAATGATAAGCAATCAGATATTGGTTATGCATATGCAATCATACAAAATATTTCCATATTAGTCATTTTGTGAAAGAAAAAAAGGGGAGAAAGAGGAGGAGGAGAGGGAGAAGGAGGAGGAGGAGAACAAGAAGAAGAAAAGGATGGGAAAAATAATACAATTCAGTCTGTATTCAGATGCCATTAGGTTTCTTCCCTCCCACCCACCCCCCACATGGATAGCATTTTTCCATCATGAGTCCTTTGGGACTGATTGTCTTGGATCATTTTATTGCCGAGAATAGCCAAGTCATTCACTGCCTATACTGTGCACAATATTCTCCTGGTTCTGCTCACTTCATTGTTTCAGTTCGAGTAAGTCTTTCCAGGTTTTTGAGATCATCCTGATGGTCATTTCTTATAGCACAATAATAATCCATTATCATCATATACCACAACTTGTTCAACCATTCCCCAGTTGATGGGGATCTCCACGATTTCCAATTCTTAGCCACCACAAAAAGAGCTGCTATAAGTTTGTTCCATGAAATTTGGGTTCAGTGAAAAGGTCACACTTGAGGACCTAGATGGCTACACATGGCCTTGAGGCCCCAAGTTCCCCACCCCGGGTCTAGGTTTTCTTCACATGACTTTCTCCTGCTCCTCCTCAGTTTCCTTTGCTGGCCCTACATCCAGGTCACATCCAGGTGCCCCGGAGCTTGGTCCTGGGACCTCTTCTCTTCTCTCTATATTTTACTTAGTGATTTCATCAGCTCCCATGGATTCGTTATCTCTATACTGATGATTCTTCAATCTACATACCCTGCCCTAACCCTCTCTGCTTACCTCCACAGTAGCATCTCCAACTACCCATTCAGACATCTTGAACTCAATGTTCACAGACATCTTAACTCAACATGTCCAAAAAGCAATTCATTATCTTTCCCCCAAAATCCTCCTATTACTTTTTTATTTTTGTTTTTTAGAGGGGGGAAGGCAGGGCAATTGGGGTGTTAAGTGACTCACCCAAGGTCACACAGCTAATAAGTGTTAAGTGTCTGAGGCTGGATTTGAACTCAGGTCCTCCTGACTCCAGGGCCAGCACTTTTATTCACTGTACCACCTAGCCGCCCCTCCTTCCTATGACTCTTGAGGCTAGTCATCCATCCACCTAGTCCCCCAGGCTCACAAGCTAGGTATCATCTGAATTCCTCCCTCCTTTTATTACTACCCCCAAAGTAGGCCTGTTGCTAAAGTCAAATGATTTTACCTTTATAATCTGTCTCTTCTATATCTCCTACCTCCTCTGACACTGCCACCACCCCAGTGTAGACCCTTGACACCTCACACTTTGACTATTACCATAGCCTGCCTGCTGGTTGGCCTCCCTGCCTCAAGTCCCTCCCCACTTCAGTCCATCCTCTCCAAACTGATCTTCCTAAAACACAGATTATGATCAAGTCACCCCCTTCCCCCTCCAATAAATTCTAGGTGCTGTTCCTATCACCTGCAGGATCAAATATAAAATTCTATTAAGCACTCCAAGTCCTTCATAACCTGCCCCCACCCACACTATCCATCCTCTCACCCCTTACACACAAACTCCAATACCCAGACCCCCACAAACCCTGTGATCCAGGGATACTGGTTTCTCCATTGTTCCTTGAGCAAGACACTCCACCTCCGAATTGTGGGAATGTTCACACCAACACTGTTCATCCTGTTCCATTGCATGTATACCCAGGAAATTCCAATGATTTCCTACCGCCTTCAGGATGAAATACAAAATTCTCTGCTGGGTGTTCAAGGCCTTTTGTGACCTGCCTGCTCCTACCTTTCCAATCTTCTCACTCCTTACTCCCTGACCCGGACTCTTCCATTCAGGGACAGCGGCCTCCTGGCTGACTCTTGAACAAGACACACATCTCTCAGCTCCAGGCATTTTCTCTCCCTCATTCTGCTGCCTCCCTTTTCTGGCTTCCTCCAAGTCTCAGCTGAAATCCCAAGGAAGCCTTTCCCAATCCCTCAAAACTAGTGCCTTTCCTCTCATGACTATTCCCTTTATCTAGTATGTAGCTTCTTTGTATATATTTGCTTACCTGTCTTCCACTTTGGATTGTGAGAATCTTGAAGAGTCTTTTTTTTTTTTTTTGGTCCTTCCTTTTTTTTTTTTTTTTTTGCATCCCCAGGACTTAGCACAGTGTCCAGCACATAGTAGAGGCTTAATAAATGCTTATTGACTGACTGATTTTACTGGCTGTCCCTCATACCCAGAATGATTTCCTTCCTTTCCACCTACTGGCTACTCTGGCTTCCTTCAAGTCCCAGCTAAAATCCCACCTTCTACAGGAAGCCTTCCCCAATCCCTCTTGATTCCAGTGCCTTCCCTCTGTTAATCAATTTCCTATTTATCCTGTATATAGCTTGTTTGGGGCAGCTGGGTGGTACAGTGGATAGACTGCTGGACTTGGAGTCAGGAAGACGCATCCTCTTGAGTTCAAATCTGGCCTCAGATACATACTAGTTGTATGACCCTGAGCAAGTTACTTAGCCTGTTTGCCTGTTTGCTCATCTGTGAAATGAACTGGAGAAGGAAATGGCCAACCACTCCAGTGCCAATAAAACCCCAAAATGGGGTCATGAAGGGTTGGACACTGACTGAAACGAATGAACAAGAAAGCTTATACTTAGTGGTTTATATGAGGTCTCTCCTATTAGATTGTGAGCTCCTGAAGGGCAGGGACTGTCTTTTACCTTTCTCTGTATTTTCACTGCTTAATGCAATTCCTGGGACTCAGCAGATGCGTTACTCTGACTGGTTGATAAGCCCACCCACCTCACTTGTCTCATTTTTACTTCTGATGATTCCTCAGAACCTTAAGGGGAGAAGTCCAATCCCCAGAACCAGTGCCCCAGACATAAGCTGATTATGCCTTTACTCATCAGGCTTCTCTCTGTCCCACAGCACAACTTCTCCCTAAACCTAGAAAGCACGATGCTCCCATCTTACCTATTCCCTTTGTAGAATGAAATAAACCAACAGCAAAAGGTCCTCTTTTTGTGCAAAGCTTGCCTAAGAATAGTCAGAAGCAATAATTGCCTACAAAGTATGACTTTAGAACCTTATCTGTGATAAATTTTTAAAAATACATACTTGCTTAAGGAGAAAAAGATCAGAGGACATAGTCTCCAGAAGGACACTTAAAAATATGCATGTTATAAGGCAGGGAAGTGGGGGTCAGGAATCTCAACTTGTCCCATGAATACAAGAGAATCTATTCACTTAGATTCATTTATTACTTTTGGTCAGAAAGCAAAGTACAAGCCCCTGCGGGAAATGAGGCACAGGTTAGAGGGGTGTTGATGGGAAACAGGGAAGGAGATAATCCTTCCAAGTTAATGCCTCTTCCCGGTCCCAGCAGCAAAATCATTACACCTTTACTCATCTTACCTTTAGAGCTTCAGATTCTGGCCATGAACCAGAAATGCAGCAGCCCAGCCCACAGAGCTGCCACTTTCCTTTTCAGCTCTGAGCTTTTATTGGGATTCCAGGGATGCTATCGCCATCAGTTGCTATTCACTATCCCCATTAGGGGCTGGTCACACATCACACTGATGTTTGCTAATCACTCATGCCTGTGTTTCCTGTCTGATTCTCAATAGTAGCACTTAGCGCAGTGCGAGCATACAGAAGGCATTTAATGATTACTGACCAACTATGAGGTTGGTACCAATTTGTACCTTCTTAATACGCTAACTCTCCTCCCCCCATGAAGTTACTACTAATGACTATTTGGTTCTGGGTATCCCAGCAAGGACCTTGGACAGTGGGAGGATGACAAAGGGCCTCAGGTTGGTATCACCAGCGCAAAGAAGCCTCTGGAGGGGGGAAGTGGGTAACTTTACTTAAAAGGCTCGCTTATGAAATTGTGAAGGGGCAATGGAAAGGTGCCTGGTGGGCATGATTTGCTGTCATAGATGATAAATAAACGAAGAGGAGACAGAGTAAAAGGATGGCAATAGAGCAACCAATAACTGGGAAAAAGGGAGAGATGGAGGACAGCCTGGCTGGACCCACTGGCAAAGCAATCTACTAAGGCTGCCTGTGCATGGAGTGGCAGCCCTTGGGCAAACCTGCAGAGAACCTGACTGGGGCATCCAGGTGGGGCTGCACATTACTGCTAACCATGCAGCACCACCTAAAAGGATGAGGTCACGGTTGAATGAAGCGTTAGTGGAGTGGAGGGAGGAGATGGTCTGTGGAGTCCCACACAGCAGCAACACTGGGTTTAAATGCCGAGACAGATACAGGCCAAACACCAGGAAAGAGTTCCTAATGCTCAGAGCCACCTAAGGCTGACAGGGCTCTCCCCCTACCCCCTCCCCACCTCCCAGTGGTCTTCAAGCCAGGACAGATGATTGTCAGGGATTCCCAGGCAGAGATTCTTGGTCAGGTCCGCGTTGGCATGGATGGCCGGCCTCTGAGGTGCCTTTCAACTATGACATTCTGGAAAGCTAATAGCTTCCATTAATTAGATGAGAGTAGAAGGAAGGGAAATAATATATACCCAGACAAATCAAGGCAAAATATATCCAAATATAACAGGAAGGGAGAAGTTCTAATAGCTGGGGTTGGGGATCAGGAAAGGCGTCCCCCTTTCACTGAGTTGTAAAGGGAAGCAGAGGTGAGGAAGAGCATTCTAGCCATGGGGGATAAGCTTTACAAAGGCAAGGAGGTGGGAGATTTGTTGTCATAGGAGAGTGGCAAGGGGACCAATGTGCCTGGGAGAGTCAAAAAACCAATGCCTCTTAAATTCACACAGGGGCATGCAATACCTTCTCTGCCTAGGAACAGGCTGGCCTCCAAGGGAAAGGCCAGAGAACAGAGGCCTTAGGATGGTACATGGGGTAGGAGGGATGCACCTGCCTTGGAAAAAACCTTGCACTGCAGTGGGAATGAGTCACTCCCTCCCTGCCTGCCTCCAAGCTTCTGTCAAACCTACTGCCTACCCCCCAGAAGACTTTGGGTTAGAAGGTATTTTTAAGGCTTCCAGTGTGGGGAGAGCTAAAACATTCTGCTATTTTCAGCTGGGCCCAAACAGGTTCCCTGCCCTCGTTTCCTCCTTCCCCACCATGCCTGAATCTAGTGAGCTGAGCTCCTACCTCCCAAGCGGGGCCTGAGGGGAGTCTGAGCAGTGCCCTCCTCCCAGATTTGGGGTGGGGGTGGGGGGTAGGGAGGGGAGAGTTATACCAAGAAGACACCAGCCACGAGAGGAATTCCTTGCTATGAAGGCCACCAAAACCTTAGGTGGGTGACTGGGAACCATCCAGATCTCTTCAGAGTCTTAATCTACCATTGTGCAGAGCCAGGCTTCTGCAGGAAGCCAACAGGCTGGGGGAAAGGGGATCCTGAAGGCTAGATCTGAGGAGTCCAGAAAGTGCTGGGCCCCATTTCCTCATTTGCTCCCTCACTTCTTGTGGCTGTCAAGGACCAGAAGGACAATATGGCTTGGATGGTCAGGGCCCAAAGAGGAAGGATCTGGGTTTGACCAGCAACAGCCAATGGAGCCCAATTAGAGCTGGGAAGGTGGGGGGAGGAGGCTCTGCTGGGAGGGGGTGGGGGAGGCCATCTGTTCTCTGGGCAGAGGGACTGAGCGGCCGCCTCGTGCCACACACGCCCATGTTCCCCACCAGCCACCAGATGGCCCCTCGGTCATTGCTAGCACATACCAGAATGGGAAGGGAGGTGAATGCCACGTCCTACCCCCTTTCCTATGACCATCCTACACCCCTCTCCACCTGTGGGCACGTGTTCCTTCAAGGAAAACAATGAGACAAAAGGGGGGACTCTGATGAACTGATCAAAAGATGCAAGGGGAGGAGACCTACTTTCATTCCCCAAATCTCAGACTCTAGGAATGAAGCCCTTCCCCCAGCCCCTCAGGGGGCTGGAAAGAGGTCCTCCTTTCCCCAGAACAGAATGACTATGGAGGCCTTGTTTCCTCCAAAGGGGGCCCCATGCTGGGAACAAAGACAGTCTGTGGAAGAGTTCAGAAAAATGCCTGAAGCACAGGACAAAGGAACCCTGGGTCTGGAATCAGAGATCCAGGCTCAGAGTCCAGCTCTGTACCACCTTAGGTAAAGCTGTTTGCTTTCCACTTCCTCTGTGTCTTCATCTGAAAAATGGGGACATTAGACCTGGTTATCTGCAGGGGCCTTTTCCACCTGAAATATGATGATCCCAGCACTCATCTTGTGCGATAGTGAGTTCCCTGTCACAGAAAATATTCAAGTAAAGGCCTTGTAGCCACTTGGCAGGGGTGATATAAAGGAGATTCACATCGAAGGGGGAGACTGGGGCTGATGAGTCCTGACTTACTTTTAACTCAGATCTTCTGTGGTCCCTTTAATTGAGTCCTGAGGGGAAGAAGCAAGGAAGGAGAGCACTCCAGGCATGGGGGATAAGGTGTCTGATCCCTAAAACACTGCAGAGAAGGGCCCTCTCTGCCTGACGTGGTGGAGTCAGAAACACCATGGGTCAAACTCCAACACTAAAATTTACAAGCTGTGTGTAAGACCTTGGATAAGTCACTGAGACTTTCATTCTCAGGTTCCTCCACTGGAAAGTGGGGTCGTTGTGAGGTTCACTTGTAGACTTCATGGTGCTGTGCAAACATTAGTCAATCAAACAATAAACATTTATTAGGCACCTATGATTAGGCACCTGGGCACTGTGTTATGACAGCGAGGATAGGCACAGAATTACGATCTAGAGACCCGATCAGGTGACAGAGCAGGGACTGTTTTGGGTTTTGTACCAACAGCACCAGCTGGCATATAGTAGGTGCTTAATAAATGCTTGTTGATTGAGCTGGCATCCTAAAGTATAGGGAAGAGGTGCTCCTGAGGATTCAGTTTACTCACCTGTAAAATGGAGGGTAAGTGGGCTCTGAGACGCTTCCAGTTCTAGGTCTTTGGACCTAGGATTCCAAAGGGCGTGGGCCTGTGCCAAGCTGGGATGACCAGGAGACCAAGTCTCCATGTTTCAAATGCTCCTGCAGGAAGACTCATCAAGACCACCCCCATCCTCTCTGCTAAGAGGGGAGCTGTGCCCACTTTGGAAAGGATTCCAAACAGTCAAAGCTGCAGAGAAGGGGATCTTCCGTCTACTTTGAATCGCGGGTCTGCCCACTGCATTCATTCTCTCGTTAGAGAAGAAGGGGTGCCCAGCACTATTCTGGTCTTTATGTTTTTTGCCTTGGGAGGCCACACCCCAAAATGGAAAGAGGCAGAACCAGAAGCCAAGAGACCTGGGTTCGACCTCCACTTCAGACACGCACTAGTTGTGTGACCCTGGGAAAGTCATGGAACCTCCCAGAGCCACAGTTGTCTCATCTATAAAATAGGAATTGTGATACTTACATGCCTCAGGCTATTGTGAGCCAAGGGCTCTGCAGACTTTAGAGCTCTAGGACTTAGGTCACTTTCTGGGTGGTCCAAATAAGTGACTGTGATGATGAATGGTTCTGGTGGCTGGTCAAGATTCTAGCTAAGCAGTACATGAAGGAAGGGTGGGAGGAAATAGAGAAGGTAGAACTGAATGGATCAGTTGAGAGTTCATGAATTAGCCAAGAATAATCTGGGGAAAGCTGGGACCAAGAAGGAAAAAGCTGGGTAAGGAAAGGGGAAAACCAGGGAGGGAGGAGGAGGCAGTGAGGGAGCCAGGGCTACGACCAGGGCAAGGTGGGTAGGGCTCTGACCCAGGCACTGATGTGGGGCCAAGATACAGGCTTTATTTTACTCCCCCATCATTTTCTCATAAATTGCCTTATTTCAGGGACCAGGGACCTTCTCAGCTCTGAAACTCCTACCCTGAGGTCTCCAAGGACCTGAATGTTTTCCTTTTCTCCCCTATTATCTTTCCTCTTCCCCCACTTTCCCTTATGGGACTGTAAACAAATCAATACTGCCACCATGGGCAGAAAGGAAGTGCCAAGCCCTGGGCCCCACTCACCACTCTTGTAACCAAACCCAAATGCCTTCCTTCCTATCACCACCCTCTATGTGACGACTCCAACGACGAAGGCAGGACTGTCTCTTTTCTATATTTGTGTCTTGGGGGCTTAGCACAGTACCTAGCACACTGTCAGACTTGGCAAAGATGTTTTCATTCATTCATTCATTCCCTGTGGTGGTCTAGTGACCATCATCCACTACTGGCCCAAGCACCCTCATGGAGAAGGCAGGCCCAGGGGAAGGTTGAAGAAGCAAATCATGTGCTCATGGAGGAGGAAAGAAAAAGAGAGAAAGGCTGCTCATATTTTCATGGTCACAGCCCCATCCCTTGACTATCCTCTGGGTCACACCACTCTATAACTATTTTTGCCCTGGGTGAGAAAATTTCAAGTTATGGCTCCAGTAACAATATTTTAAAAGTCTCATGTTGCCCTTGCGGGCTAGAGAACAATTCAGTTCAATGGATTCAGAGCCCAAGGAATGATGGACCCAACTAATGAGTTGATGATGTCACTCTGGAGGAAGGTTTGTGATGCAGTTTCCCAGAGATCTCTCTGCTGCTCAACATCCATATCAGTGACTTGGATGAAGGCAGACATGGCAGGTTTCTCCGATTTGCAGATGTCCCAAAGCTGGGAGGGAGAGCTAACACACTGGAGGCAAAGTCCGGATCCAAAAAGATCTTGGCAGCCTGGAATGATGGGCTGACTCCAAGAAGATGAAATGGAATTGGGATAAATGTCAAGGACTATACTTGGGTTCAAAAAACAAACTTCAAAAGCCAGGGTGGGGAAGATTTGGCTAAAGAAGAGGTGCCTAGAAAAGCTCTAGGGACTCTAGTGGAGGGCAGGTTCAATATGAGTTGTCAGTGGGGCAGGCCAGCCAAAAAATCTAATGGTATATGTGTGCTAAGCTGCCTTAAACCAGCAGGAGAGTGACACTATCCTCTGCCTGGTCAGGCCGTACGTGGATGATGGGGGTCCAGTTCTGGGCATCTCGTCCCAGGAAGGTCATTAACAAGCTAGAAAATGTCTGGAAGAAGGAAACTGGGTCCCTGAGAGTCCTAGAGCATATGTCATAGTATCGAAGGTATTGGGAATGTTTGGCCTGGATACAAGAAGACTCAGGGGACTCGCGTTAGCTGCCTTCAAGGACCTGGGAGGCTGGCATGTGGAAGAGGTCCAGATTTGTTGCTTGGCCTCAGGGGGCCAAGCAGAGAGGAGGAAGCAGCAGAGAAACAGATGTGCTTGATATGAGGAAAACTTCCTGATGATGAGAGCTGTAGGAAAGCGGACCGGGAGGCAAGCAGGGATGGAAGCGGAGTCTCCTCAAGCCCACTGCTCCATCTCATAGAAGAAAGCCACACCAATATGTGACATAATGAACAAAAGCCCTGAGTGAATGGCTCCAAACTGACAAACTCTCACTAGGGGCTGGACCTAGGCGAAGGAGAGTTAAAAGTTAATGTCACATGTTATGGCCAGGGGTGGACTTATGGACATCTTGGGGTTTCTTCTTCCAATTTTGTGAGGCTTTGTTATTTATTAACCTGGCATTCCTAAACTGTGTGGTCCTGTCTCACTGTCCAAGGAGAAATGACAGTATGGGTAGTAGCCATTTGTGTGGCAGGATAGGCCCTATAGCTTGGAGAATATGTAGATGAGGGGTACTTCACAGGCCCAGCCCAAGACCATAATGGCAGGACACCATTTATATCCAGCACACAGGCCTCAGAGGGCAACCATGATGCCTTCACTGTATCTGTCCTCTCCGCTTGGATGCTGTCCTTGGGTCCATGGGCTCAGATCAACTTTTGACTGTCCTCACTCAGAACCAGACCCCCCACCTCAACCTCCGGCCATTCCCACGCCATGCCACTGCCCAAGAAGTCCCTTCTCCAGCTACTCTTCATACACTGCCCCCCTTCTCCAACTTGAATACAGTATTCAGTCCCCAAGGGCAGAGACCCTCTCGCTTACTTGTATGTGAATTCTTGGCACTTGGCCCATAGTTGGCACATCATCCATTCGTTCCTGACCCATGGAGGACCCATCTTCTTTTGTTTCTCTTCTCTTCCTCCTCCCCCCAATTAATTTTAGTGCTCAAAGAGGCAGGCAGGTAAGGAAAAGAGACAACACCTTGTCTGTCCCTCCACCAATTAAGATTCTGGGAAGCTTAAGACTAGATGGAGAAGATGGGAACATCCTCATGGTCCCCCTGGGGTAATGTGATCTCTCCTGTACGGAAGAGAATGCCAGGAGAGTCTCTTCTGCTTTCTATGTGGGCCTCCATGATGATTTACATTGGTGAAAGCTGAGTCCTAGGAGTTCCCAGACCAACAAAAATCATTTGCCCTTGACATGTGGCCCCCCCAAAAGGGTGCGTAGGTTCAGTCTGCACAGATGCACCACAAAGCAAAGTGGCCGCTGGTGCTCTTGGGATGATTTCCTGAAGCTATAAAGTAAAAGAGTTCAGCAAAAACCCTGAGGTGTTGGTCCTCTACCAGCATCCCCTGAGGAGGTGGAGCAATCCACCTGAGGGCATCTGGATGAGCGAGGCAGGTACAAGCCAGCCATGCCCCTGCCACCCCTCCTCTCTCATACTAGAGAGAGTCACCACAGCTCTCCCTTTATTCAGAGAGGCCCCTGTCAGATCCAGGAGGCCCAGACCTTGGGCCTTCGCCCAAAACCTGGCCTGCCACTGACTTAGGGGAGGTAGAGTTCGAGGGGCTTCGTACTACCTGTCAGTGGGCCAGGATTTAGGTCACGCTCTGTGCCTCCCTAGCTGTGTGAACTTGGGCAAGTAACTTTAGCCATCTGGGCCTCAGCTGTCCTCATCTGTAAAATGAAGGAGTTAGCCTGGATCAGCAATTCCCATCCACTAGTCTGGAAACTGGCAGTCTCATGGGAGGTAGAATCTTTACTCCCTGGGGTCCTCACTTCATAAAATCTAGAATTGAAATGGGTTCTTCCCCGCCCTCCACCTCCAGGTCCCTCCTCCTTGGCCCCCCAAACCTACCCCACAGACTGCCAGCTGGGGAGGCAAGAAGTCCCAGGTGAGAAGGGAGATCTTTTATTGTTCTGCAGCATTGTTCGAGAGGGGGCATAATGCCTTAGGTGATCCCATCTAGCTCCATAACGTGGTTCCAAGTTACTCATTCTCTGCCTTCTCTACAGACGAGAGGGAAAAGCTGCCCTCCCAACCCCCGAGGATTGTGCCAAGGGTCAAAAGATGGACTAGAAAGGAAAGCATCAGGACACAGGCTCCAGGTATCACAGCCTGGGCTGCATGAAGCAGCATACATCCAGGGGCACATGGAGATCTGAAAAGGCTAAGGCATCCATCAAAAGGCACGCCATGCTTCTCAGGTGACCAAGAATGAAGAAAGTCAGCCTCCTGCCTCTTGTCAGAAGGAGTGGACTACAGGTGCAGAATAAAGCATAGGCCCTAACACCCGACCAATAGGCCGAGTGGTTTAAACTGCACTGCCTTGTTACAGGGGACAGTGCTGGGGGGAACGGGAGCACTTGAACTGAGCTCTGAAGGAAATCTGGGATCTCCTGAAGACTGAGATGGAGACGGAGCGTATTCCAAGCAGGGGGGATGGCCAGTGCAAAAGTGTGGATATACGGCGTCCCGTGTTAGGAACAGCAAGTCAGCCAGGTGGCAGGAACATGGTGTGGGGAAGGAGGGGGGGTTGTCATGTGTAAAAAGGCTGGAAAGGGAGGTGGCAGCCAGGAGACTGACAACAATGGTTTTCTTAAGTGCCCCCGCAAATACATTCACACATACACATGTGTGCATGTATATATACATATATGTCCATGTGTGTATGTACATGCATGCTGATATTCACACATACTACTTTTTTTCCCCTTTCTAGACTCAAAGTAGTTTTCCAAACCGCCCAGCCCCTCAGTAACAATGACCCCACGTGTTGAGCTGACCTGGGCCAAGGGCGACCTCTAGCCCCAACAGGACCACGGAAAAGGGGAGTGTTGCGGGGGAAGGACTGATCAGCCCATACTATCACACCCCCCCCTCCAAATAACCTCCCCTCCAGGACCTATGATAGGGGGTGACCTCACAGCAAGGGCTTTGGGGATTCCAGAACTTCAGAGTAGAATTTAACCTTGGAGATTATCTAGTCTCATCTCCTTCTATTACAAATGAGAGAACTGAGAGTAGATGAGTAAAAAGTGACCTGCCCAAGGTCACTGTCACAGCCAGGCTTGCAGGGGCTGTCTTTTGTCTTCCTCTGCACCCCCAGTGCTTAGCATGGTGCTAAATTGTAGAGGCTGACTGACTCACTGATGTCGGACTCCAAATCCAGCGTCCTTGCCACTGAAGCAAAAGAATGCTGGACTGGAGTCAGGAAGAACTGGGTTTGTATCTCATCACTGATGCTACTAGTCATGTGACCTTGAGCAAGTCATTTACCACCTTGAAACTCAGTTCCTTCATCTGTAAAATGAAAATAATGCCTATAATCCCCATTTTATAGGGTTGTGACAACACTTGGAAGGGACAGCATATACAAAGCACCCTGAACATTTGAAAATACTGTAGAAGGGTCCACTGTGGTTACTATTAGGCCACACGATGCTGCCCACCCCCTTACCATTCTTTGATGGGATCCACAGATTTATGTGGAAGCTCCCTCTCCAGGGAGGGAGCACAGTGTTCAAGAGAACTCACAGGTTTCAAGGACTTTGAGGAAATGATCATAAGACAACTGAAAGTGTCTCATTTGTTCAGGAAGAGGGTGGAAGCATCTTCAGCTTGGAAACACTGGGGTTAGTTAGTACTGGCACTTAACAAGGAATAGTACCATAAAAAAAATTAAAGTCGTCTTTTCCAGCTCCATGTCTCTCTGCTCCTCCCTCCCTTCCCTCTGTCTCTTTCCTCCATCCATATTATCCCTGAAGAACAGGTTTCCTGGGCATGAAATTTAAGGGGAAAAAAGAAAAGGAAAGAGGTAAGGGGTCAGGCCAGGCTCTGGTTGTCTGAGTGAGGCCAGGGCTTCTCCCCACATTAGCCAGAGCCTCATTGGCCAGGCCTGTCACTTTCCTTCTCCCTTGTCTGTGACTCATTCACCTGAGCCACCCAGTGCAACAGAGGATGGGAACAGAAGTAAGAGGCAAAGGGGGGATTTCCAGCGGTCCCCCCAAATACTGGGGGTTCCCAGAATTAGCAGAAGCAGTTATAGGGATAAGAATGGAAGGCTTGGGGTTGAAATAAGGTGTGGGGATTTGCCTTGGAGGATGTGTGCCCAGGGGTGGCTCAGCCCTGGCATCTACCACTTACCCACTACTACCTCTACCCTGTTTCCCAGATTCCCTCCCAGCCAGGGATCTGTAGGCTTACCTGTTCATTGGTAACCCCAGGAGGCAGCGTCCCATGCTTGTAATCTTCTAAGAGTTGCACGGCTTCTTTAAGGCGACTCTGGAGGGGAAGAGGAATACAAGGCGAGCAGTCAGGAGTGTGAAGCTTCCAAAGTGGCACAATGGATCATCGGGTTCTCTCAAGCTCCCACAGTAGTCGCAGGGTGCTATGAGGGAGCTGGGAAAGCCCCAGGACAGCTTCTGCCTCCCAAGAGCTTCCATTTCAGCTAATACATAGACAGGGCATAGTATTAAAAAATGAAGCTCCACACAAAAATGAAGCCTTAGTAAAGGCTACAGAGTGGACAATGGATACTTCTAGGATAATGAACAAAACTGGAAGCTTATTCTTTAACACAGAGAACAAATAGGATATACTAAGCACATGCTGAGTAAACATGTAGAGAGTAAGTACAAATAAATACAAAGTAACCCAATGTGTCAGTACAAATCACATTCTCTTGGCCCTCTTTCTTAGCCAAGGTAATGGGCCTTGCAGTGATAGAACAATAAGAAATGTAAAGCCATGCACAAGCAGCTTTCCAGAAGAATGCTACTGTGAACATCTTTTAAGGTTCTGATTACACAGTATAGTGAACACTATTTATTCTGTAACAAATCAGAGAAAAACATTCACAGTAAATTGAAGTACAACATTCACAATGTTACAACTTATCACAGAAAATCAAAATATAGCATTCACAACAACTTATCACAGAAAATGGCCACATAGTTTTCACCACAATAGTCACAAAGTTTTCAACAAAGAACAATCATTTAGTAACTCAATCATTCAATCATCCTTAAGGAGATTTGCCTCCTCAAGGAACACAAAGTACAACAGTCAAAGTTCTCCACTCATGAGGCCCACTAAGTTAACTCAATCAGTCACTTATTCAGTCATCAATCACTAAGTACAATCATTTAGTCAATCAATCAATCCATCAACTCAATCATTCAATCATCCTTCATCATTCACTATTCAATCATCAGAAAATACCAGACCCTCCACCCCTAGGTCACTAGTAAATTTGCAATTTCTCAGTCAATACACAGGATCCAAGTAAAGCCTTCTTTCAGCCTGCCTCGGGTGGTTTCTCAAATTCCCTGGATCCCTTTCCATGGTCCCAGATCCTACCTAGATTCACCAAACTGTCACCTGGGTTAAAAGGCAGACAGCTCCCAAGTCCTTGTCCAGCTCTCTGTGCAGTTCTTGCTCCCCGTTGGAGCTCACAGTGTCCAGTCCATCTCAAATCCTTCACAGTCTCTGTTCCTGGGAAGACAAGGCTTAACAAAGCCACAAATAGGTCCATAAAAAGTACCAGCATCACAGTCATGCTTCCTTAGTCTTCAGCAGCTCCAGCTGGCCCTCGGAAATCCTCAACAATTCCTCAGCAGCTCCGGCTGGCCCTCGGACTTGGCAAAAGTTTCTGCTGGTTCTCAGGATCAAAATCACTCCATCCAGGTTTTCAAAATCAAAATCATTCTCTCTAGCCTGGGGCAGGGTGGGGTGTACTTTCCTCTTCAGCCTCCTTGGCTCCTCTTCAGCCTCCCTGGTGGCAGCATCTTCTGCCTCCACAGAACTTGCTCCAAGAAGATCTGACTCTCCCTCTCTAGAGATTTCTTTATATACAGTATTGCCCCTTCCTGTTATATCAGCAACAGGGGGTCACACCTTCTGTTTCTTTAACAGGCTTGATTAATTACTAAGTGCTAAGTACCTGTTACATTTGCCAATACAAAGGGATCTTCAAATTCAAATTTCATTACCATTACAAGAAGACAGAGTCCCAGCCCTCAGAGAGGTTACAGACTAGCAGGAGAGATGGGATAAGACTCTAGATAAATCATGGAGAAGGAAAAATAAGTGCTACAGGAAGGAAACAACATTTATCAAGTGCCTGTGTGCTGGCACTGAGCCAGACACTTTACAAGCACGATCTCTTTTGATCCTCACAATAATCTGAGAAGTTACTTAATCTCCATTTTTACAGCAGACAGAAGTTAAGTGACTGGTCCAGGGTCACACACAACTAGTAAATGTTTGAGGCTGGATTTGAATTCAGATCTGCCTGACTCCAGGCCCACAGCTCAATACACTGCCACACTACCAAGAGCATTGAACAAGGAATGGTTATTTTTTTAAAAATTATTACAAACTTAAAGAAAAAATATTTAAATACACAAAGAAGAAGAAATATACATGAAACTGCCACCTGCCAACATTTGCAATTGGTTTTCTAACATAGACAATCATAGGAAGGGCCATAGATTCAGAGCAGAAGGGACTTTGGAGGTCCCTTTCAAGATCAGCTCTATCTACTACATCACATTCAATTAGTCACCGAGTATTTACCATGCACCTACGGCATGCCAGGAACTGTGGTTGGCACCAAGAATGCAAGTGCTTTCCATGGGCTCTGTTGTTTGACCCTCACAACAACTCTGTGAAGTAGGAACTGTTATCCTCTGAGGCAGAGAGGAAGTGCCATGCCCAGATCACATGGCTAAGTCATGGTCTGAGGCTGGATTTGAACCCAGACCTTCCTGATTCCAAGTTCGCTAGTATTCCTGCCACTTGCTGGCTGAAGGAGAGGTACCAGCGACCTGGGTGGCAGGGGAGGTGTATTTGAAAAGGCCTCAGGTAAGAGCTGGGGAGCTTGGAGTCAGTTTGGCTGGGCTTATGTGGCCAAGATGTATACAATGCATTCTTCTGACTCTGCCTTCTTCACTGAGTGTATTACATCTCAAAACAGGAAAGAATATTAAAGAAATGTTCATGGGACAGATAGCCTTGGGAATGAAGCTTGAAGGATGGACAGGATTCACTGATTACTTGTGGCCTCGCCTTCTGCTTCTTACTCTGTTCAATGGGTGGGGGGGGGTGAGGGGAGAGGGGCGGTTGATTCAGCCTCCCTGAGTCTGTTTCCTCTTCTGTATAAGGATGGGCTTGGACTAGCTGGCTTCTGGGGTTCCCCTCCCCCCAGCTCAAGGACAGAGGTCCTAAGATCTGAACAAGTGATGACAGAAGCTGGGAGAAAAGGCATTTCCGGCAGTGAGAAGAGTGAGGGCAGACTCAGAGAGTTGGGAGTGTCCTCAGTGGCCAGGTAGTCCAACTCAAACACAAAAAGAATGCCCACTCTGATGCCCAATGAGGAGTCACCAGAGCTCTGTATAGAGACTCCCAAGGAAGGGGAGCCACCACTTCCTGAAGAGACTGGTCCACCTTTTTCCTGATATCAGGCCCAAGGGCCCCAAGTTCTGTCCCCTGGAGTCATTCTGTCCAACAGCCCTTCCCATACATGAGGACAGACATCACACCCCCCGAGTCTTCTCTGCTCCAATTTCTTGGCCCAGAGTTGACCCATCCTCTGAATACTTCCCAGCCTCTCAAGGCCAGCTAAATTGATGATTATATTCTAGATGCAATCTGATCTGACTGGGGCAGAGCCCAGTGGACCTCTCCTTTCCTACTTCTGGAAGCCCTGCCCTTCTTACTGTGCCCAGTGGGGTGGAGGCACCACATCTCTCTGCTAACTCATACTAAGATTGCAGCAACCCCAGGCATAGGGGCTAGAAAGTGCAGAATGTGTCTGAGGAACACAGAGTCTTAGATTTGGAGCTGAAGGCAACCTTGAAAATCCCCTAGTTGCACCCTGTTCTTTCACAGAGAAGGCCACTGTGATCCACTGCCCAAAGTCACAAAAGTGACTGATTGGGGAACTGAAGGCAGGTCCTCCATCTTCACATCTAGCATTTCTCTTAACCAGTTGGGCTGGAGACTTAGAAACTAAGGTACACACCCATTCAGCATTCTATCTACCCAAGGGTATAAACTCCTGGGAAAAGAACTCCTTATTCAATAATAATTGCTGGGGAAACTGGTTAAAACTGTGGTGATTCAAAGACAATCATGTCGGTGGGCTCACAGTTCATATGCCCATTCGGAGAGAGATGGCCAACTCTGATGGGTTAACAATTAATGAGAGAATGAATATTATGAATATATTTTATTATTATATTATATAATATATTATATTATTGTGAATATATTTTAATAACAATTAATGAGAGAATGAATATTATGAATATATTTTATTATTATATTTTATATATTATATAATTATAAATATATTTTAATAACAATTAATGAGAGAATGAATATTATGAATAGGGGCGGAACCTATTCAAATGAACCTTGACTATGTCATTTACTTCTAAGCTATCTCCAGCCTTGGGCAATCTATTCAAAAAATTTATACCCACCCAAACCTGAGAAGAAGAACACAATGGCTTCCCCACATGGGTGGAGTCTGAACAAGGTTGTTTAAAAAAAGTTTGCCCAGTCTCATTATCAGTAATGTCCTTTAAGAGACTGAACTTTTGAAATCAGGACTTTAGAAAAAGGCGAGGAAGGACTCTAGACCTACCCAAATCATTGGTTATTAAAAATAATTTCTCTCAAACCAATATTTTCTACCATATTATATATAAATTCCAAATGGATGAATGATAAACATATGAAAAGTCACATTTCACATCATATATAGATGGGGAGGGGAGAGGTGAAGGTGGGGAGAGGAGTAGGGATTTGTAACCTGACATAGGATAAGCCATCATGAAAGACAAAGCAAGCCATCACAATTACATATGACACAAACTCGTCTGCACAAATTAAACAAAGTTAAATCAGGACATGTGTGTAGAAAAATAGATTCATGTTAAACATCCCTAACAGAAGGCTGACATCTGAAATCTTTAGGGAACTGACACAAATCTATAAGAGGCTGGATCTGAAGACCTCAGAGGTCCTTTTCAGCTCAAATTTTCTTATACTAGGAATAGGAAGAATTCAGAGAAACATGGGATGACTTATATGAACTGACACAGAGTGAAGCAAAGTCAAAGAAATAATATACAAGACTACAACAATGTAAATGGAAAGAACCAAAGCAGGGACCCTAAAGGCTATGTAATTAGAATGTCCAAGCTTGGTCATTAATTGCAATGGTCCTGGAGAAGAATAGAGAAAATGTTTCTCACCCGCCTGTTTGCAGAGGCAGGGGTTTATGGACATGGAATTTTTCACATATGGTTAGACATGACTGATAAGTTGACTGGCTTTGCAGAAAGTGTATTTTCCCATCTTTTCTCCCCCTCTTTTTTGACTTTGTAACAAGGCATGGCTCTTTGGGGAGTGAAAGGGAGAGACAAATCTTTAGAAATGAAGGTGATGCAAAAATAAAAGCTACCAATAAAAATAAAATTTTTAAAAATTAAAGGGTACCTGCTGTAATTGGGTGGGATCTGAGGGAAGAAGAAACCCCTGGCATGTCCTGTAGGTAGAAAAGGACAGAGAATCAAGGAAAACAATAAGGGTCCTTAAGGAACTGACCATGTTGGGGTAGCTCAAAGAGACTAAAGAGAAACATATCCACAGGCAAACATATCCATGGGACCACAGCAAGTTCTCAAGGGCATCTAACATACTCACAGCTATGTTAGGCACAAGGCTTGCCCTAGGTGAAATGGTGAAGTAGACAGAAAAACTGCCTTGGAGCATCCTCTCAGGGACTCTTCCCCTGCTATGGCACTTCTCGCTATCTCAAGTTTCTCCATTCTCCAATCCATTCTTCAAACAGTTGCCAAATGGATCTTCCTAAAGCAGAGCTTTGACCATATCGCTACCCTTCTCAAGAAATGTCAGTGGCTCCCAACTGCCCCATGATAAACTATAAACCTCTTCAGCCTCATTTGGTTTAGGAACCTCCACATTCAGGGTCCATCCCACCTTTACAAACTACTCACTCTCTGTTTTAGACAAACTGGCTGACTTTTTGTTCTGTCTCTGGAACATTGCCTCTCCATGCCTAGAATGTACCATAGGTTTCCTAAAGACTCAGCTTCCTCAGTGAGGTCTCTCCAATCCCCCTCCAGCTGTCAGAAATCCTCCCTTCAAGATCCATCCCGCCCTATTGGAAAGTCAGAGGGGTGAGGGTGAGGACATAGGAGAGAGCAGATTGGGGGAGGGGTTATACAGTGGGATGGCTGTTTCGAGGTGTTGGGTAGGGGAAAGATGGGGAAAAAATTTGTAACTCAAAATCTCATGGAAATGAATGATGTAAAGAAGAAAATTAATTAATTAAAAAAAAAAAGAAATCCTCCCTTCACTCCTGCCAAATACAGCATTACCTTGTATTTACACTGTATAGATTATGCATAGACTTATCTGTATAGGATGCTTTTTCTCAGTAGACCATAAGCCTCAAATGGGCAAGAACTGTTTCAATTTCTCTTTGTTTCCTCAATGCTTAGTATAGTTCTTGACAGTCAATAAACCTATTTATTTAAGCACCTACTCTGTGCCAAGCATTTAATAAATGTCTGTAGAACTGAATTCCATTTAAGGCATTCTCTTGCCTCCCAAGCTGTTCAGCGGAAGCTGGGGCTGTGGAGGGCTCTCTCCCCCTCAGACATCAGCACTTCCCTGCCTCCCCCATACAGCTCCTCAGGCTTCTAACCTCCTGATACCATCCTTCCCCTACCTGATACCTTTTTGGGACCTAGGACCATAGAATCATAGAAAGCTGGGAGGTGCCTCAGAAGCTGACTAGTATAATCCCTTCATTTTAAAGAGAAGAACACCGAAGCCCAGGCAAACCCGTAATGTCTTCCCCACTTTAAGGATAGCCATATTTTCACTTAGGGTAAAAAGTCTGGTGGGAGGAGGGATAGTGTTCTTTAGCAGACAGAGAGACAGCCTTAGGAGACCTCAGTCACAGTCTCAGTTCCTTGCTGGATGTGTGAGATCCTGGACAAGTCAATGACCTCTCAGTCAACCAATAACACTCAAAGTCGAAGAAGGGTGCCAAAGGTATTGGTAGAGAATGTTTCCTTATGAAGAGTTCAGGAGTTCTTGGTGCCATAAAAATCACAGATCTCATAAAACAAACAACAAGACCATGATCAGTGGAAAGAGTATAAGTAGTATCCTCCAAACCAGAATTACCTGGACCCCATTTCCCCCCCACAGAGTACCCCACCACAGTCCCTCCTTACACCTTCCCCACCCCACCCTATACAAATCGGATCCCCAAGATAAGAGCCCACATTAGCCCCAACACCTCAGTATTTAACTTGTATTGTAAAAGTAATTAACTTGAATGTTAAGACTTCTCTTTAATTAGGAAATAACAAGCATTTGTTTCAGATAAAATTACTTTTGAATCCCACCAAACTAGACTCCAAAGCAGCATCCATCCCCAGTTGGGAGTACCCAAACATGCAGAGGTGCCCAAGGTTCCTAAGGGAAGGGCTACAGCAAGTGGACAGAGGAAGGAGGAAGTCCCATGGTTCTAGAGAGGATAAAGAAGCAGATAGATGGGGAATCATCCAAAAGGAGAAGGGACATTCTCGGGGAAACAGCTGCTCCCCAGTCTCAGCAGGGCCTGCTGACGTGCAGAGCACGGAGCCTGGCTGGCAATTAAAATTCCACCCAGATCTACCCCATCTCCCAGCCAGCTGAGTTACCACTGCTGGGTTACAAAAAACTTTACAAAATGTCTCCCAGCTCAGGAGGCAGGGCGCTGAGGAGAAAGTTTTTCTTAAGGGAGTCATTGTGGCTGCTGCCCCCCTGCCTGGAAATCCATGGACGTGATTCTGGATAATATCATCTTATAGTCAGTCGCCAGAGCAATGTCTCCCCCATCACCAAGAAGAGCCCTGTGCTCTGCTCCTCAGAGCCCATGTGTAGTCCCTTAGACCTGACATTCCAGGCTATGGAAAGGAGACTAGAATGTAAAACCCCTTGAGGGAAGGGACTAAATCATTTCGGATTTGGTAAGCTCAGTGCCTAGCATAGGGCCCCCACAGGCCGTTAGCAAATGCTGGCAGAATAAGTGAATGAGAATGTTTTGTTTTGTTTATTTCTCTTCCACCATCTCCCATCTCCAATTCCAGCTCTGGGATGGTCTAAAAGCAGGCCCCATTGCTGGGCATCCCACAGATTATCTGCCAACCTACAAGCTGGCCAAACATGGAGAAGGTATGAGATCGATGCAAGGTCAAATCCCTTCACAGAGTGGCAAATATGCTGTGTGTGTGTGTGTGTGTGTGTGTGTGTGTGTGTGTGTGTATAAATAAAGAAATTTTTAAAGACTCTCCCACAAAAATACATGTGGACTACTGACAGTACCATGGTCTTTTGTTGTGGTATTTCAGTCATGTCCAACTCTCCACAATCCCAGTTAGGGTTTTCTTGGCAAAAACACTGGAGTGGTTTGCCATTTCCTTCTCCAGCTCATTTTACAGATGAGGAAACCATGGCAAACAGGGTTTAGCGACTTACCTAGAGTCACAGAGTTATTAGCACATGTCTGAGGCCAGATTTGAAGATGAGCCTTCCTGATCTCAAACCCAGTACACAATCTACTGCACCACCTAACTGTCCTAAACACTATGGTCTAGCCATGATTAACAGTAATCAAACACATGAGAGCTTTAGACATGAAAATATTTGTTAACAAGCAACCTGGAAGAAAAGTGAGATTAGATGAACGCACCCAACGCTCTTCCCAAGAAAGGACAAAATGATCTTCCTCCCTTCTCTGCAGAGGCGGGGGACTATGGGTGCTAAACACGGCATACGCTGCCAGACTCAGCTGATGTGTGGTTAGCTATACTGAACTGCATTTCCCCCCTTTCTCTTTGATCATTTGTTATGATATGACTGAAAGGGGGGGGGCACAGATGACATAAAAACAACAGGTAGCAAGAAAATTTTAAGATAAAAAGAACAAATATCAGTAAAAACCTGTGGTTACTCAGTTATTCTTCTTGCAAATGGGGGAAGTGGAAAGAGGAGAGAAAGAGAGATGAGGGGAGAGACACACAGAGTGAGAGGAAGGGGGAGAGACAGAGACAGAGACAGAGAGAGGGGAGACAGAGAAAGAAAGGGACAGAAACAGAGATGGAACGGAGAAAAAAACAAAGAGCAGGTGTCCAAGAGGTGTGGTTGTCTCAAGGAAGCTGCCAGAGCTTCAGTACTTCAAAAGACCTGTGATTTCATGGCAGGGGGGAATCCCCCTACCCACGCAGACTACAACCATCTCTGCCTTAATACACCATTTCACGCACTGCTTATTCCTCTCCCCCTTCACCTCCCCATCTAGTGGACAATCTTTCCTTGACAAGCCTCTATGAACACATCTCTGTTGTTACCCAGCTTGAGGGTAGGGCCTGTTGCATTATTCCAGCACCTAGAATGATGCCTGGTATAGAGCAGATATCTAGTAAATGCCTATCATATGCTTGATTTATTCTTTGGTCAAAAAGCTTCGTAGACCATTGGCAAACCCACTGTAAAGGCCCTTCAAACTCAGGATGCCCAGATGGAAGGAGGCCCTGCTCTAGCCCTCAGACTGTACCAGCTACACACCAGCATGAGATGGTAGAGGAAGGAAGACAGACTAAGCAAGGCCAATTTCTGTGGACAGATCCAGGAAAGGACAGTGTGACTCTGTTGGAGTCATTAAAGCCTGGGTGGTCAGTCATAAGCAAAGCATTTGTGACTTAGAATAGAGGAGTGGATACGAGACCAGCAGTATAGGACTCAATGACCCCAGACTGGAGCCTGCAAAAGGGGAAAAGGAAAGAGAAAAAGTATTTCTTTTCTAATTTTTTTTTAAACTTTTAATTTTAAACATTCATTTCCATAAGTTTTTAAATGTTAAATTTTCTCCCCTCCCCCCACCCAAGACAACATACTGTCTGATATAGGCTCTACTTATCCATTCATATTAAACATATGTTCATATTAGTCGTGTTGTAAAGAAGGATTAGAACCACTGGGAAGAACATGAGAAAGAAGAAACAAAACAACAAAAAAAGCGAAAATAGTCTGTTTCCATCTGCATTCAGACTCCACAGTTCTCTGTCTGCATGTGGATGCATTTTCCATCATGAGTCTTTTGAAGTTGTCTTAGATCCTTGCACTGCTGAGAAGGGCTAAGTCTGTCAAAGTTGCTTATCGCACAATGTGTCTGTTACTCTGTACACACCACAAAGGGAGGTTAGTGACAGACCATAGAAGGTCTTCAGTCCCTGGCAAGAGAGACTGAGACTTGACTCAGGAGGCACTGGGAAGCCAGCAGAGTTCTGAGCAGGGAAGTCACAGCACCAGATCTGTGTTCAAGCAAATGGGATGGGCACAGAGAGTGGAGTGAAAGGATCCACCCAGCAGCCAGGAATGGTCATGGGGATGGTCATGGGAGACAGGCCCAGCAGGATGACAATCACCACAGTTAAATGGAATAGATGGAGTTAAATAGTTAAATGGAGTGTTGGCATTCATTCCCCTGGAGCCTCACCAGCCCTGCAACCTTATACAGACTCCAGGCATTATTCCTAATTTACAGACAGGGAAACAAGCTTAGGAGAGCTAGTGGGACTTGCCCAGGGCCACAAAGCTCAAAAGAGTTAGGGGTGAGATTGGAACCCAGGTCTTTCTGAATTCAAGTCCAGAACTGTATGCATCATGCCTCTCCCTTATTCAATAAACTCCTGTGGCTCCCTATCACCTCCAGAATCAAATTTAAAATGCTCTGTTTGGCTTTTAAAGTCCTTCAACACTTAGCCAGAGGTGGGGAATTTGTGGCTCCCCATCCCTGACCTAAGCCCTTCCCAACCTTTCCAGTCTCATTACGCCATACAACATTCCTCCCTCTTCCCACAAGACACTATTTTCTGACTCCAGCCTTTTTCCCTGGCTGTCTCCCACGCCTAGAGCTTGCATCCTCACTGTCCCCTCCTGTCTTCCCTGGTTAAAGTCAAGATGGCTTTCCAGGCTACAATCTTAGCACTTCCCTCTGCCAACTCTTTCCAGTTTATCCCATCTATAACTTGTTTGTACCTAATTCTTTACATGTCATTTCCCCTAACGGACGAGGAGCTCCTTCTGAGATGGGGCTGGGTTGGGGTTGGGGTTTTGCTTTTCTCTGTATCCCTAACCCTCAGCATGGTTTTTGGCAGGCACTAAATAAATGCTTATTGACTTGACCAGGTCATGCTGCCCCTCCAAGAGAAGACAGGATGGGTGACAACAATCATTATCAGTTACACATTATATTATGTGTAATACACATCATTAAATCAGCTAATAGTGATTATTAGATTACACATTATATTAGATGCCATATATACTATATTAGATTCTATATGGGATCTAAGCTATTAGATCATGTCATAATCTAATAT
>CM053585.1:17305540-17325405 GCA_028646515.1 Pseudochirops corinnae
CCCCCTCTCTTCTTTCCCCACTCCAGCTTCTCTCCTCACTCTTTCTTCCCCCTATCCTTCCCTCTCCCCTCCCTCCCTCCCCTTTCCTCTTTCCCCTCTGAAAAACAGTACTTGTTATATGACATGGCTGGGGGAGGGGGGAGGCGCGACATTGGAAGGCAATGTAAAAAAAACAACAGACATGAGCAAAAATTTACTTTAAAAAAGCAAACAAATGCTGGGAAATGACACGAACCGTGCTCGCCCTCAAAGAAGGGACATGAGAAGCCATCTCTCTCCATTCCTTTTTAGAGGTGCCCCCATGGGGGCATATAATATTATCATTTTGATATGGATTTTTGATATGTTGGTTATTTTGTACGACACTTTTTCCTTTCTTTCTATTTTATTCCTTTATGATAAGGGATATAAAAACAAAAGATATGAATTATTTAAAAGAGGGGCTCCTGGCAGACAAGGCTCCCAAATATCGCCTGGCCTCCCAGCCCTACTAAAGGCTTTGGTTCAAGTTCAAGTCTCCCCACCCCCACTCCCAGTTCTAAGCTGATGAGTAGGGGCTCCTTGTTCTTTCATTAAGGACTAACCAAAATGATCCACAAGTCCCTCCGAGCTCTGAAGTCCTCCCATCTTATGTACCTACAGTACAGGTGTGGTGGGGGCTGTTACAGAGGTATGCTCTGCCACTTTGAGGGACCATCAGCTTTGTTCTAATGAAGTGCCCCCCACAGAGATGCTTTCACAGCCTGTCCTAGGGCTTGTCACGTGGGCCAGATGTGTCCCTGGCTGGAGCCCATCTCCCTTTCTTCCCTGGCCAGTGTCTTTACCCTGTAATTAAGAATCTAATTCCAATGGTCATGACCTCACACCTGTCAAGAAAGAGGCAGACACTCCTGCACTGCCAGCCTATGCCCTATGCCACAGTGGCAGGAGCCAGGTGCCCACTCCAGCAGTAGCAGGGGAGCAGAGGCAGGGGCCCAGCCTGGCATGGTCAGCTAAAGAACCTGACAACCCACCTTCCACACCTACAGTATCCACCTGACTCTCTAGACCTGCGGAGGCTGCCCACAGCTAAGAGAACAAAGTACAACCAGACAGACCACAGACTAGAGGTGGGTTCCTAAATCCCTTGAGGGGATAATCTCCTGGCTGGAAGGGACCATCTAACGGTCCAACCCCCTCCTTTAGCAGCGTAGGTAACTGAGGTCTAGCGACTGTAAGTAAGCTTCCCACAGTTCCATGAAAGCAAGTGGCAGAGACAGGATTTGAATCCAGGTTGTGTCTTTTTAAAATTAATTGACATTCATTGTCTTAACATCACCTTACTTTCTCAATATATCCGTCCCACCTTACTAACCTGAGAGTCAGCCCATCCCTCTAACAAAGAATGAAAAGGGGGACGGAAGGAACTCCACCTGACCTGCAATGGACATCACGAGTAGTGCATGGGCAGTGCTCCCTATTTGGGGCCCGACATCTTGGCAAAGAAGGGAAGGCAGGCAAGGTGGGTTCCTTGCTCTTCTTTGGGGCCCAGCTGGTGAACCCAGATCCTGTGACCCCAAGATCACTTCCCAAGGCCACCCATCAAGACAATTTTGTGGCAAGGTCAGATCTCACATCCTATCCTTAGTACTAACTGCTTGGGGGACCTTGGGGAAATCCCCTGCGAAGCCTCCAGTGCCCCAAAGTGGGCTCCCTCCCCAAAATCTGTAGCAAAATGGCTAGTAGGCTGGCCTTTGAGTCAAGAAGAAAATCTTGGGTCAAATGCTGTTTTGTCACATACTAGTTGTGTGATTATGGGCAAATCGCTTCACCTTTCTAGACCTGGTTTCACTCTCATAAGGATCGTATGAATGTAATGGAATCCTCTTCTTTTCCTGGAGTAACCCTCCCCCTCTGTCTAAAGAAATCTTTCTCTGTCTCCAAGGCCCAGCTTAGGTTCCATACTCCCTCCTCCTGGAAGCCTGCTCTGAACCTTTGACCATTAATCAATGACAAAGACCCAAGAAACAATGAGATTAGGAAAAATGAGCAGTCTCTAGGGATGTTTTCAAAGGCCCCTCAAAGCTGTTCACGCTTCAATCCCTGAACTCTGAGACTTCAGCTTAAGTGTCAAAATATATGTAATTTATTAACCATTATTGCCAAGAGGATTACGCTCAAGAAAGGACAGAGGATGCCCTGAGCAGGTCCCCAATAAACGGGATCCAAGCACTTGAGGCATCCTGTTTGCATCGTGCCCTGAAACATCACAGGGCCTCCTCAAGGAGATCCATGATCACACAAAAGAAAAAGGCTTAATAATCCACCCAGGAAAAGTCAGAGATGAACAACACTCATGGTCTGTCTAGACTACAACAAGTCAGAACTGGACCCAAAAAAGGCCCACAGATTGGATCCAGGACAGAACAGGATAAAAAGAGTTGAGGAGGATTTGGGAAACTCCCATGCTTTTAATCACCCCAAGCTGCCTCCTAGAGCACGTTCAATTTGTGTGTTCACAGGCACATGCAAGGACACATACACACACACTCAATCCGCTTTCTAATACAAATTTTCTCCTGGCAATGCTGCAGAGCTGCAAATTCTGAAACACTGTGGTCACTAAGGAATCAAAGTCACAACTTGATTTGACCCAAAGAGCAATGGCTATGCACAGGAGGCAAAAGGAACAGCGTTCATAAGGGGTGTGCTGACGTTTAACAACCAGCTCTTGGGTGGGGGCAGAATGTAAGCATGACACACAAATCTAAGGTGCATTACTGATGCTGTCTCCACGGCTTTTGTAAGTTCCAACAATCAAAGAAACAGTTAAGTCAAGTTCTGATTTGTGGTGTTTGCTGATTTTCACAGTATAAATGGTCACAGTGAAAATTTAATAATCAGCTCAGAGAACAGGTACCAGCTGGCTTCATGACACCCCGGCTGGTTGCTTAGTAAGATCAGGGGATATTGGATGTGGGTGATGCAGTGGTTCCCACAGAATGTAAGGAACACATGTGACACGTTGAATGGATCCTCCATAAAAGATTTATGGGAGAATGTGAACAAGAATTGTACAGGATGGGGAGGTATGGATGGGTTGTGATTAGCACAAAGGGAGGGAATATCTCATCGAGGAGATCACAAAGCCATTACAGTCATGAAATACTTGTAAGGCCAGGATAGCCAGTAGGAATTTGTCAAGACTGGCCTCCAGCTAACTCCACAGGCACAGAACACCAAAGGCCAAGTAATCCGACACAGAACTAAACAAGATTCCCCTTTCTAACACTCCCAGGATCATTCAATTTCCACTTGAAGACTTCCAATCATAAAGAACCTTGGATCTTTGGAGGGAGAACATTCTACTTTTGTATAGCAAAAACTGAACCTAGAATTTGCCTCTTTGCAACTTCTATCCACTGCCTTTCAGAAGTGGAGTAAGTCTTCAAGATAGATACCATGTTCCTCTCCTCCCCAAGTCTTCTTTTCTCCCAGTTCCTTTGAGAATTCTCATACTTCATGGGTTGTAGTCTTCTCACCGTCCCTATTGCCTTCTGGACACTTATTGATGTCCTTACCTAAAATATGGCAACTAGACCTGACCCCATGAATCCAATGTGGTCTGAGCAAGACAATAGATCATCACCTTCCCAGTCCTGGGCACCAGGCCTCCCCTAACGACACTCATGATTGCATTAGCTTTTCTGGCAGTCATACTTCACTGTATACTCATAGTGAGCTTACAGTCCATTAAATGCCTTAGACCAGCGGTTCTCAACCTATAGGTAGCAACCTCTTTGGAGGTTGAATGACCCTTTCACAGGGGCCACGGGGGTCGCCTAACACCATCAGAAAACATATTTCTGATGGTCTTAGGAACCAAGACACCGCTCGTCTATCCGTCTCCAGGCAGTCCACCCACATGCAGATACACCCACATCTGAGTATTAAAGGGTCATAGCATTGGGAAGGTTGAGAACCACTGCCCTAGACCTTTTCTAAAATGTCAGCTACCCTGTACCTGTTGTATTTTGTATTTGTGAAGACACATCCAAGTAAAAGACTTTTCACGTTTATCTCTATTAAATTTCATCTTACTAAATTCAGTCCAATGTTCTATGATGTTAAGACCTCTTTGGGATCCTGATTCTGTCCATCACTGTGGTAGCCAGGCTGCCCAGCTTGATGTCATCTGCAAATGTGACAAATACTTTCATCCAAGTCACTGATAAAAATGCTGACTAGCACAGAGCTAAGGAGAAGTCCTTTTGGATGCTCTACTAGGGACCTCCCATGGGCCAAGATGAAACCATTCCTCTTTGAGTCCAGTCATACACCCAAGTGTGCCAACATCTAGGCACAGCTCTCCATTTTGTCCACAAGCATTACATGATAGACTGCCCAGTGCTTTGCTGGAATTGATTCAAATGGCATCTATCTGGGATGGCTGGTTCTTGAGGAAGCCATGCAAGCATCTTTTTTAGATTTTAAAATTTTTTCCGATTTCTTGTAAAAACAATTTTCTCTCTCCCTTTTCTCCTCCTTGAGAAGGCAAGCAATTTGATATAGATCATCCATGTGCAGTCATGTAAAATAAATTTCCAAATTAGCCAGGCTGTAGAAGAAAACAGAACAAAAACAACAACCACCAAGAAAAAGGAAGTTAAAAACAGTCTGCTTTGATCTGCATTCAGACTCCATCAGCTCTCTCTCTGGTGGATGGCATTTTTCACCGTAAGTCCTTCATGATTGTTCTGGATCACTGCATTGCTGAGAATAGCTACGTCACTCATAGCTGTTCATCACACAATATTGCTGTTCCTGCTATACATGTTCTGGTTCTGCTCACTTCAACTGTCCATCAATTCATGTAAATCTTTCCAGGTTTTTCTGAAACCATCATTTTTTTTTGCTTTTTGGAGGGAGGAGGGCAGGGCAATTAGGGATAAATGACTTGCCCAAAGTCACACGGCTAGTAAATGTTAAGTGTCTGAGCCTGGATTTGAACTCAGGTCCTCCTGACTCCAGGGCCAGTGCTCCATTCACTGCACCACCTAGCCACCCCAAAATCATCATTTCTTAAAGCACAATCCATCACAATCATACACTACAACTTGTTCAGCCATTCCCCAACTGATAGGCATCCCTTCAATTTTTAATTCTTTGCCACCACAAAAAGAGATGCTATCAAATATTTTTGCACATATAGGTCTTTTTCCTTTTATTTATTTGTGTGTTTTTTTTTAAATCTCTTTGGCATATTGTAATGGTAATGGGAACTTACAGATCTTCCCAGTCCTTTAATAGGCCAAATGTAATCACATAGAGCCTGTGGTGGGAGGAGCTTGCAGAATGGGTAGAGTAGAGCCCAGAGGAAGCTGGGAGTCAGGGCAGTTAGTTCAGTGGGAGAGAGAGGAGGCAGGCAAGCAGACAATAGGCTTGTGAGTTTTTGCTTGTGGGAAGGCTTTGGGATGGTATTGCCCCCCTGCTGTGTTATAGTATATTAACTTCTTTGTTGCTATGATGGATTCAGTTTTCTGGGGTTGGGATTTGACTTTTTTTTTTTGTGGGTCTGAATAAATGTTTTGCTTCTGTCTTCTACATAGAAAGTCTGTTATATTTTGCAATTCAGAACCATACCAGCATACTCATAGTCGCCATTGGTGCTATGAATATTGCCCTGAAATACACATTCAGACCTAGTGATGGTATTGTTAGGTCAAATTGTACAGTTTTTATAGATAGCCCTTTGGGCATAGCTCCCAACTGGATCATTTTACAACACATCCCACCAAAATTTGTCATTTTCTTTTTCTATCATATTAACCCAGCTGATAGGCTTGAGGTAGCAATTCACAGTTGTTTTAATTTGCATTTCTCTAATCAATAGTGTTTTAGAGCATTTTTTCACAGGACTCTAGATAGCTTTGATTTCTTCTGAAAACTGCCTGTTTGTATCCTTTGATCATTTATCAATTGGGGAATGAATCAAATTCTTAAATATTTGACTCAATTCTCTCTACATTTGAGAAATAAAGCCTTTATCAGAGAAACGTATTATAAAATCATGCCTCCCCCTCCAAGTTTTTTCCTTTCTTTTTAATCTTGACTACATTGGTATTTGTTTGTGCGAACTATTTTTAATTTGATGTAATCATAATCATCCATTTTACTTCCCATAAATAAAATTTCTTTTTCCCAAGACAGAATTCCAAGTATTTTATATTGTCTACAATTATTTTAAAATGGAACTTCTCATTCTATCTCTCTCTGCTGGACTTTGTTAATAATACATGGAAATGTTGATGATTTATGTGGGTTTATTTTATATTCTGCAACTTTGCTGAAGTTATTATTTCAACTATTTGAAATAGTTGAAACTACTTTGTGACAGGTAAGACATCCCATACTCTTCTAATTTGCTTATGATGTCACCCTTTATATCTAAGTCATGTACCCATTTTGACCTTGTCTCAGCATACAGAGTGAGACGTTGGTCTATGCCTAGTTTCTGCCAAACTGCTTTCCAGTTTTCCCAGCGGTTTTTTGTCAGATAGCAATTTCTTCCCCCAGAATCTTGGATCTTTGGCTTTGTTGAATACTAGATTACTATCATCATTTCCTAGTTGGTGCCAGACTGCTTTGATGATTAATGCTCTGAAATACGGTCTGAGATCTGGTACAGCTAAACCACCTTCCTTCATTTTTTTTTTCATTAATTCTCTCTACTCTTGACCTTTTGTGCCTTCAGATAAATTTTTTTTTTCCTAGCTCTATAAATGTTTGGTAGTTTGACTGCTAAGTAAATTAATTTAGGTAGAATTGTCATTTTTATTGTATTAGCTTGGCCTATCCATGAGCAATTAATATTTTTCCAATTGTTTAGATCTGACTTGTTTGAAAAGCATTTTGTAACTGTGTTCATATAATTCCTGGGTTTGTTTTGCAGGCAGAAACCCAAGTGTTTTATGTTGTCTACAGTTATTTTAAAATGGAATTTCACATTCTATCTCTTCCTGCTGGACTTTGTTGATAATACATGGAAATGTTGATGATTTATGTGGGCTTATTTTATATCCTGCATTTTTGCTGAAGTTATTAATTATTTCAACTAGGTTTTTAGTTGATTCTCTAGGATTCTCTAAGTATACCATCATGTCATCTGCAAAAAATGGTTCTTTTGTTTCCTTACTGCCTATTCTAATTCCTTCAATTTCTTTTTCTTTTCTCACTGCTATAGCTACCACTTCTAATAGAATAGTGGTGATAATGAGCATCCTCATTTCATCTCTGATGTTACTCAGAAGGCTCCTAGAGCTTATCCCTATTACACATAAGGCTTGCTGATGGTTTTAGATAAATACTACTTATTGTTTTAAGGAAAGCTTCATTTATTCGTATGCTCTCTGAATGTTTTTTTTTTTAACAGGAATGGGTGTTGTATTTCGTCAAAACCTTTTTCTGCAGCTATTGAGATAATCATATGATTTTTGTTGGCTTTATTATTGATATGGTCAATTATGCTGATAGTTTTCGCAATACAGAACTAGTCCTTCATTTCTGATATAAATTCCACCAGGCCATAGTATATGATATTTGTGACATACAGCTGTAATTCCTTGCTATTTTATTTAAAATTTTTGTATCAATATTCATTAAGTAACTTAGTCTACAATTTTTTTTTCACTGTTTTTGTTCTCCGTGGTTTAGGTATCAGTACCATATTTGTCATAAAAGGAATCTGATAGGACTCCTTTGCCTATTTTGCCTAATAATTTATGCAGCATTAGAATTAATTATTTTTTAAATGTTTGGTAGAATTTACTTGTAAATCCATCTGGTACTGAGGATTTTTTTCTTAGGGTGCTTATTTATGACTTGTTCGATTTCATTTTCTAAGGTACAATTATTTAACTCTTTTGTTAATCTGTATTTTTACAAATTATCTGTAATTTGTATTTTTGCAAGTAATCATTCATTTCGCTTAGGTTGTTGGATTTATTAGCATGTAATTGGGCAAAATAGCTCCTAATAATTGCTTTGATTTCCTCTTCATTGGTGGTAAACTCACCCTTTTCATTTTTATACTGGTAATTTAGGCTTTTTTAAAAAAGGAAATTAATGAATAGTTTATTTCATTGGGGTTTCCCCCCATAAAAACAGCTCCTAATTTCATTTATTAGTTCAATGGTCTACTTTTAATTTTATTCATCTCCCCTTTGATTTTCATGATTTCCAATTGAGAAAATTGAGGAAACTAAGAGGACTAAGACAACAAGTGGTTAATTATGGGAAGTGAGTGAACCACATTAACTCCATCTTGTGACCCAATTCTGAAGATAGCTCAGTTCCTTTTGTATTCAATTATGGGTCTAGTCCAACTTCTATCTTGTGAGAAAACTTTATCCAGCTGTGGGAATTGGGAGAAAAGTTTATTATCTTGTTTGAAGTCAGTCCTGAGTGCCTGGGAAATTGGACCACCTCTACCTGCTATTTAGAGACCCTTAAAGGACCTCAGTTATGCTGACCAGAAATCCAGTCAGATCTAAAGACTAATGTAAGGAGTTTTCTCACAGTTGTACACCTCAAGAAACTCATGTCTTATTTGAAAACTGGCTCCATACTGATCAATCAGTTACTATTTTTGTGTTCCTTTGATTATTTATCAATTCTTGGGGGGAATGGGATACCTCTTTTTCTGAATTCAAGGAATTGTATCTGTTCACTCTCCCCTTCCCAATACGGAAAGTTTCTAATATCTCATCTAATTAGAAATCAGAATACCTAACGTTGTACTGTTTTCTTTTAATTAATTGCCTTATTTGATTGTTTTTGATGTATAAATGTCTGTCTTCCCTTGTATTCAGGCTCTAGGCCTAAGCTGACAAGGTCTGGTACTGGTTTGCTGGAAAATTGGCATGCATTGTCTAATAAATTGATCAAACCTTTGTTCCTCAGTCATTTCATCTTTCATCTGCCACACAATTTGGTATTTAATTGGGAATTTTTAATATGCTCTTTTTTTAGTTGTTGTTTTTTTTTTTAGCTGCATGCCCAACTCATTGATCTGCTCTTTCTCTGTTCTACTGATGTAACTGTTTAGAGATACACATTTTCCCCTAAGTACTGCTTTGGCTGTATCACAAACATTTGGCATATTGTCTCATTGTTGTCATTTTCTTTAATGAAATTAGTGATTGTTTTTATGATTAGTTCTTCGACCCACTCATTCATTAGGATTAGATTATTTAGTTTCCAATTAATTTTTAATTTATGTTTCCATAGCCCTTTATTGAATGTAATTTTTACTGCATTATCATCTGAAAAGGATGCATTTAATATTTCTGTTTTTCTGCATTTGGTTGTGAGGTTTTTATGCCCTACACACATGGTCAATTTTTGTGTACATGCCATATACTACTGAGAAAAAGATATACCCCTTTCTATCTCTATTCAATTTTTTCCAGAGTTCTATTATATCTGATTTTTCTAAACTTCTATTCATTTCCTTAACTTCTTTTTTGTTTATTTTATTTTATTTATAAATTTATCTTAGTTCTGAGAGGGAAAAGTTGAGGTTCCCCTACTAGTATAATTTTACTCTCTATTTCTTTCTTTCTGTAACTCATTTAACTTTTCCTTTAAAATTTTGGAGGCTTTACCATTCAGTACATACATGTTTAGTATCGATATTACTTCATTGTCTATGGTACCTCTTAGCAAAATGTAGTTTCCCTGATGATCTCTTTTAATTGGGTGTCTTTTTGTTCTTCCTTTGAAATTATGATTGCTACCCCTGCTTTTTTTTTTACTTCAACAAAATCAACAGATTTTGCTCCAGCCCCTTACCTTTACTCTGTGTGTCTCTGCTTCAAGTATGTTTCTCGTAAAGAACTTACTTGATTCTAGTTTTAATCCACTCTGCTATCTGCTTCTTTTTTTTTTTATGGGTGAGTTCATCCTATTCACATTTACTGTTATGATTACTACCTGTGTATTCCCCTCCATCCTATCCCTCCCCCATTTATCCTTCTCTCTCTCTCCTTTTACTCTCTTTCTCCTCAAAAGTCTGATTTGCTTCTGCCTCCCCCAATCTTCTATTATCCCCCCTTCTCCATCCCCTCCCCCTTCCCTATATGATAAGATAGAGTCCTATACCCAAATGAGTGTGCATGTTATTCCCTCTTTGAGCCAGTTCTAATAAGGTTCAAGCATTATCTGCCACCACCACCCCATGCTCCCCTCTGCTGTAAAAGCCCTGTCTTTCATACCTCTCTTATGTGAGATAATTTACTCCATTCTACCTCTCCCTTTGCCTTTCTCCCAGTGCATTCCCCTTTCTCACCTCTTAATTTCTTTCTTTTGAAATCATTCCATCACAGTCAACTCATATCCATGCCCTCTGTCTATTCCTTCTATACTCCTGTATCCTACTTCTAACTGTCCTAATAGTTCTTAGGAGTTATATATATTGCCTTCCTATGTAGTTTAACCTTATTGAATCCCTTATGATTTCTCTTCCCTATTTCCCTTTTCATGCTTCTCTTGACTCATGTATTTGAAAGTCAATTTTTTTCTATTCAGCTTTTTATCAGGAATGCTTGAAGGGTTATACTCAGTTTTGCTGGGTAGGTTATTTTTGGTTGTAATTTTAGATCCTTTGCCCTCTAAAATATCATATTCCAAGGCTTCCAGGTCTTTAATAAAGAAGCTGCTAAATTTTGTGTGATTCTATGATATTTAAATTGTTTCTATCTGGTTGCTTGCAATATTTTCTCCTTGACCCAGGAGCTCTGGAATTTGGCTAAAATATCCCTGGAAGTTTTCATTTTGGGATCTCTTTCAGGAGATGATCAGTGGATTCTTTCAATTTCTAGTTTACCTTCTGGTTCTAGGACATCAGGGCAGTTTTCCTGGATAATTTCTTGAAAGATGATGTATAACCACTTTTTTTTTTATTATTATGGTTTTCAGGGAATCCAATAATTCTTAAATTATCTCCCCTGGGTCTATTTTCCAGATCAGTTGTTCTTCCAATGAGGTATTTCACATTTTCTTCTATTTTTTTTTATTCTTTTAACTTTGTTTCATTTTTTCTTAAAGTCTTACGGAGTTATTAGCTTTTACTTGCCCACTTCTAATTTTTATGGAATTATGTTCTTAAGTGAGTTTTTGTGCCTCCTTTTCCATATGGCCAATTCTGCTTTTTAAGGAGTTCTCTTCAGTGGGCTTTTGTGTCTTTTTTTTTTAACCATTTGGCCTATTCTATTTTTTAAGTTTCTTCTTCAATAGCTTTGTGCCTCCTTTACCTCTTTTCATAATTTTCTTGCACCAGTCTCATTTCTTTTCCCAATCCCCGCCCCCCCCCCCCCTTATTTAAGTCTTAAAATTCTTTTTGAGATCTTCCAAGAATTCTTTTTGGCTTATGTGACCAGTACACTTTTTTTTTTAATTTTGCATGTAGCTGTTTTTACTTCATTGTCTTCTTCTGAGTTTTTATCTTGCTCTTCCCTGTCACCACAGTAACTTTCTATGGTCAAGTTCTTTTCATGTTGTTTGCTCACTTTTTCAAGTTATTTCTTGACATAAAACTTTATGTTAAAGTTGACTTTGCTCCCAAGGTGGAGGGGGCACTGTCCCAAGCTCCAGATTTTTCCTGCCTCTGTTTTCTGAGCTACCTACGAAGGAAAGGTGGGGGGGGGGGGGTGGTCGGTCCTATAGGTTTTTGGTTCCTCCAAGGGAGTATGATCTAAGGAGAGGTGTGGTCACTGCTCTCCTGGCCTTGCTCCCCTTGTGGTTCCAAATGTAGTGAGCTAGTGCTCCTTTTACCTCTAGGACTGCAACCCAGAACTGCAGATAGTCAAAGAAACAGAATCCTTCCCCCAGTGCCAGCAAAGGGTCCCCCGTAACCTCCTTCTAATTCGTTGTCCAACCCCCTTACTGTCTGTGGCCTGAGGACTCGAAAAGCTGTTGTTGATACTGATAAACTGCCTCTGAGGTCATCTACTTTCACCATGGCATGGCCTGCACTGCATGGTCTGTGCTGGGCTCCAGGTCCAAGCACCACTTCACTGAGAGAGACCTTTCCTGCCAACCTCCTAAGTTGTCCTGGGCTGTAAAATTGCTTCACCCCAACCTTTTGTTGGTTCCACCACTCCAGAATTCAGGTTGAGGCACTATTTTAAAGCTGACTAGAAGGAAACTTGAAAGAGCTTGGGCGAGTCTCTGTCTTGACTCCATCATCTTGGCTCTGTCTCCTGGCATCTTTTCTAAAGGCTTGTATACCATTCCCTCAATACTGTGCTCTAGAATTTTGCAGGAATAGCTTCATAGGCCCAGGGGCTCAGAGATCCAGAGCTAGAAGAGGCCTAAGAGATCCTCTAGCCCAGCCCAGCTCTTTTACAGATGAAAAGACTGAGTCCCAGAGAGATCAAAGGACTTGCCCCAGACCCCTGCAGGGACAGAGCTGGGATTTAAACCCGGTCCTTCTAAGACCAAATCCTGCCCTCCATCCACTGCTCCCTACTATGCACCTGCAAGTCAAGCATAGACTGCAGCTATCAGACTCCACTCTCCTCTTTTGGACAATTGTGTTAGCAGTATGGGTATTCCCTGCAGGAAGGTCAACAAAACTTTCATTTCTGCAATGCTCCCAGTAACGTCTGGTCTCTATTCTTAAACCTGTAGTTTCTTACTGTATGTCTAAGGATATTTGCTTCTTAAATCTTGCAACTAAAATAATTAGTTTTGTTTCCTCTAAGGAAAGTAAACAAATCAACTGTTTGCTTATAATAGGAGAGGAACAACTGGACCTCTACCCATTCAGATTGGCACCTTCTCTACAACTCCCATAGCTGCCCAGGGCACATAAAGTTAAGCAACATGTCCTTAAGCAGTGGTTCTCAACTTGTGGGCTGTGACCCCTTTGGGTGTCAAACAATCCTTTCACAGGGGTTGCCTAAGACCATCGGAAAACACACATTTCCGATAGTCTTAGGAACCGAGACACAGCTCCTCTATCCGTCTCCAGGCAGGTCTGCCCACATGCAGATACGCCCACATATGAGTATTAAAGGGTCGCAGCATCAGGAAGGTTGAGAACCACTGTCCTTAAGGGTCACATGGCCAGGAAGAGTCACAGGCAGGACGTGACCCTGAGTCTTTCTGACTCCAAGTCCTATCTTCCCTCCACACTCTCTCTTGCTACAGAAAATCTACACACATGTACATATTTACACAGTGTACATGTTTATATAATATTGGGTTCACTTACTGTACAAGTAGGGCCCTTTATGTATGGGATGCTTCTTTCCCTTTCCCCATGGAGTCTGGGTTAGCATTTCACACATAGACTCCCAAGGGAAAAAAATCCTAACCAGTTCAAGGAGGGCTTTGATTCATTCTTGGAAGAGCAGCCCATGGCTGTTCTCCCAGGATTTGCCAGATGACTGACACATCTTCCATAAGAATTGTTTGTCCCTTGCTTTTTGCTTCATCTCTAAACCCAGTTGAGTAGGTCTCCCCCTTTTGCCAATACTAACTCCATAAAGTATCCATCTGGACCCAAATGGCCCCATGGCACTGGGCACCACAAATCTCTTTTGCTAACGAGCCTTTAGGAAATTCAGAAATGTCTCGCTTCTCTCCTCTCATTCCCAGTGACTGTACTCAAAGTTCCTGAAGCCTAGGTCTGGAATTTGAGGCAACATGGTAATATGGAAAGAGACCTATCTCCAATGCTTCCCACTTGTGTGACTTTGGCCAACTCCAGGCCTCAGTTTCCTCATCTATAAAATGAATGGGCTGGACTAGAGAGCTTAAATTCCTTCCAATGCTAGTTCTGGGATCTTTTAATTCAATTCCTATCCTGGAATCCCCATTAAGAAGGCTATGACCTTAGCATATGTTAGAGAGGAGACTTTTTTTTCTTAAACAAAGAGGGAAATCTGAGAAGTCATCCTTGAAGCTACTGTACCATCTTAATCTGGGTGAAGCCAACATAGCATCACCCCAACCCGGATGCAAATTTAGAGACCCACTGCAAACAGCAGCCAAGACTCTGCTTTGATAACTCTCCACTGGACACAGGAGCTAGACGGGCATTGGCACCCAAATGAAGGGATTGAAATGGGCAAGAGAAACCGATCAAGTCTCTATTTCAAATTCCCCCAGAGACCCTTCATTCTAATTGCTGCCACAAATGGCCCTAATTAAGTCCCTCCACTGGTACAGACCATAACCTACCAATGTTTTGTAATCCTGTCTGACCCTTGCCCAGGTCCTCCCATAAAGTTCCCATGAAAGATTCATCCAGCCATCCTCTAAATCTCCACAGGAAGAAAGTACACATGCAGTACTTGTGTTGTCCATCCATGGATCCCTCTCTCTGCAGCTACATAACCATCCTCCTCTCCCCAATTCCACAGTTCCTGAATGATATCACTTCTCAAACACACTTTAAAAAAAAAGCTCGGGGAGGCTAGGTGGAGCAGTAAATAGAACACCAACTATGGAGTCAGGAGGACCTGAGTTCAAATCTGGCCTCAGACGTTTAACCCTTACTAGCCTTGTGACCGCGAGCAAGTCACTTAACCCCAGTTGCTCTGCCTTCTCCATTCCAAAATGCAAAAAAAAAAAAAATAAAAATAAAAAGGCAAAATCTTTATATCCATACTGCCTGAGAAAGAGATAAAACAGAAATCAAGTTGAACCATTTCTGGGGAATGAAAAGGCAAGATCCTGCCCAGAGACAAAGAAATTATGCCTGCTGGTCCAGGATTTCTCTGGGGCTGGAAAGAAGGAATCACTGGGGGGGGAACCTCTCTGGGAAAAGAGCCAATCACCTACCTCAGTGACAAAGAGCGTTCGGGGATCGATGATGTCCAGGAAATGCCGGAAGCGGCCATAGAAGGAAGTCTGCAGGGAAGGAGGGGAAGAAGGAAAGAGATTAAAATGATGACTCCATGGACAATTAAAAAAAATTCAATGAAAATCCCATTCACATTGAGCATCTGAAAGTGTCCTCAAGGACATCTATCTCACCAAAACGATGCCCTCTCACTTCCCAAGGGATGGCTCACAGAGTTTGGGTCGTTTTTGTAGGCTGTGTACAGGAGCATGTGTAAATGACTACACCAACTACCTTGATTTGCTTGAGATCCCCAATTATCCAGGTAATTTAGAAGAACTGTTTGAGGACTGGCCATATTAACTAAGATATAGAGCGATTTGACATGCCAACAATCCTTTGTGGTGACTGAGAATAACCCCAGCTAGATGTGCAGAAAATCAGCAACTCTGAAGCCAATTAAGCTCCTTCCAGCTTTGAAACAGATCCTGAGCCATTTGATGGTTTATGGACCTTCCAGGAACATCCTTATCTTCAAAGACTCCCCTAACTGTTATGAGGCTCTCGGACACACCTTGTTTTATGGTTTTGGGAGGCACCCCCTCATCTTATTGTTTATGCTCAAGCTTTGGACTATCAGGATTGTGTAGCACCAAGAATGTCTTCTAATTTGGGCATCAAAAGGTCACAGCTCTGACACCTGGAATTCCTCACTCTCCCTGTTTCCTGGATCGTCCCCTCCCTTTGGGTGTGGGGCTTCCTGCTTCATTCCTTTCTAGAACCTGCTCAATTACTGCCTTTCTCCCTAATTCTCTGCCTTTCTTTGTCTCAAAAATGTGTGTGTATATTTCTATACATACATACATTGCATGTAGTATGTATGCATATATGTGTGTATGCTGGTCAACATTAGGCTAGCAGCTCCCTTTCCCATGTTTTACTTTCTTGCTTAATAAAAAATCTTCTTTAATTTCACAGGCATTGTCTTCCTCTGGCTTTTTTCCCTTTAGGAAAAAGGGAGACTGGATCTTGAGAACTGGCCTTTGTATTCTCCAGGTATGTTCCCCCTTTGAAAGAAAGGAAAATCCAAATTCTGCCTCAGTTTACACCTGCTGAGGCTGTATATCCATATATGAGCCTCAGACCTACACTGAGCTTCCTCCCATGTTCGTGAGAAGAGATGGGCAGTATTCACCTTTGAGAACACCTGCCAAAGACTCTCACTGTTGTCCCCCCTTCCATTCTGGACAGTCAGAGCCCCTTCCATTCTGGACAGTCAGAGCCCCAGCCATTGGGTGTTTGATACACACTGAATCAAGCCAACAATTAAGCCCTTCCTCGGCGCCAGTTTTTGTGCTAAGCTCCCAGGTGTCTCTGGGAGGGTTTGTCAGTTTCTATGTTGGTGAGAAGGGGAAGAAGGAGGGAGGCTGGCCAAAGAAGAAAGGCAAAAAGGGAGACTAGCAGCCTTGGAGATCCCACTGCCCCTCCCCCCACCTCTCCAGCTCAGTTCCCCAACCTTTCCTTTCCCTTCCATACTAAGCCCCTAGCAACAGCCTTATCCTAGGTTCTAAAACATTGAAACTTCAATGGAAGTTGGAAGGTGAGGGCAGCCCCACTGCTCCAACATGCCTAGTTCCTGCAGTGACTCCCATGCCCCCAGGCACCCAAGGATGCTGACTCTCCAGTGTCACCTCCCAGGACCTCCCCAATGTCTCCTTTCACTCAGGTCAGGCTGGACTCCTCATGATGCACTTCCCAAGCACATCAGACCCACTCATTCCAAGGCATTCAGCTGCAGTGGTCATTGGGGTCAACAGATGCCTATGCTGGGATGGAAAGTGGGCTAAGATCAGGGTCAAAAGAATGTGGGGTCAGGCTCAGCAGATACTGGGGCATAAGGGGGCTGGGATTGGAGTCAGTAGAGGCTGAAGTGTAAGGGAATTGGGATCAGGGTCAGCGGCAGTCCTAGGTTCTGAACACAGGTCTTTCGAAATACAGATCCGCCACTCTGCCAGCTGCCTGGACCTCCCAGAGGCAGGCACTGCCAAGTCAATCCTGTAGGATTGACGAGGTACTTTTGTTTCATTTTGGTGGGGCTTTTGTACCCCAGTTTGTAAAAATCTCACTTGTGGTTGGGTAACTATGTATGTCACATCAGTTTGTAACAAGCCTGTGCCATTAAGCTGTAAAAGTCACACTTTCCTTCAGCCATAAAGGCATTCACTCTGCCCCTCCCCCTGCCCCCAGCCTCAAAGTCTTTTCCCAAAGTCTGTTAGATAGTTTCCCACGAATCAATCACTCGAGTATTCTTAGAGAAATACATAACGCCTTTGTTCTTAGCGGCCAGCTGTGCTTTAGAAACCTTGAGCAACTTTATCAAGGAGATAACTCCCTCCTGAGATGGTCTCTAATCAATCTAGCTTCCAAACTTGGCACCTCCTGAAACAATCAAGCCTATACTCCCAGCAGCTATGTTGGACCTATGTCATTCATCCTTGACCAGAAAGTTACCTAGTGACATGTCAAGGCAAAAACCACACCTCTTCCTCCACCTCCCCTCGGAATTTCAAAGTGAATTATGGGCAATTTGCCTGCGCAGTTGGTATTAAAAATGCATGGCCCTTTAAGCACTTAACCACTCCCAGACTCCTCCCTAATCCTACCTTTGCCTACCTAGTTAGTATAATGAGCCTCTGACTGACAGTTTTATGCCTTTATAACCTATACCTCCATCCCTGGCACTCTGCAGGCTACCTTAACCTTTTCCTGCCCACTATATAGCGTAACAATAAACTTTGTAACTCTGCCAAAAGGTAGCCTGAGTCCTGTGAAATTCTTTCCAGACAAGGACCCACAGGGGATTCATATGAAATCCCGCTTCATCCAAATCTCCTATACCTCTTCAGGATGACAATGACAACTCCCCTCCCCCAAAGCCAAGGGCTCTCTCCCTTGTCTGAGGTCCAGCACTTGTGCTGTGTAGGAGACATCTAGAGACTCCTCAGAGGCAAGGACTTCTCTGCTTTAGTGTGTGAGCCCTGGCTCCCAGCACAGCAACTGCCACATAGGTACAGGGATTGGTCCTGTGATTTTACTGCTATAGGGAACTCCCAGAAAAGGAAACTCCCTCCACCAATGCAGATCTACAGCTTTTCTGCAGTGGATCATCTTAGGAGGTTACCCAGAGGTGACAGTCTAGGGTCACACAGCCAGGACAGGTCACACTTCAACCCAGGTCTTCCTTGCTCTTACCATGCTGTCCAGCCCATAGTGGGTGCTCAATAAGTACAGGGATTTAGGGTTTAAATATTGAACAAGTATTTAGTTGATGATAAAAAGAAGTCAAATTTCCCCTGTGCACCAAGCAGATCTCTCATGCCTTGAGGTGCAGTAGAAAAAACCCTGGCTCTGATTAGATGGCACAGGTCAGTGCTAGGTCCTTAGAAGGCATTTAATCCAATCCCCATGGGAAACAGGAGCCTCGTCAGTTACAGACAGTCAGCCACTCCCTCAACTTAAAATATCTCCAGTCACAGAGTGTTCTGGCCAAGGCTTTTATCTTTCAATTTGATCAACACTGATTGAATGCCCACTCTTCCTAAGGCAAAAGCCATCAGAGTAGCCAGAATAAAGGACTGAGAACCAGGAAGATGAATCCAAGTTCTGACAAATATTAATTGCATGACCGTAGACAAAGTTCCAGGCAACTTTCTAAGACTAGAAATGACAATCTGCCACAGTGGATGGAGTTTCCACATTGGGGATTATATACAGTAAAGACATCATAGATCCAAACCTTACTCCCAAAAATTGTGTTTGGTATTAAAGATACAAAGAAAAAAAAACCTCAGCCTCAAAAAGGGCACATTCTATATTTTCACATCTCAACTAGGCCTATGCCAAGTCCGGAAGGAAGAATTTCAGAGTTCTGGGACAGAACCAGAGGTTTTCAGCAATAGGTCAAACCAGTGGCTTTGGACTTTAGGGGTCAGAAAAACCTGAGTTCACATCCTCTCTGAGACATGTACAACCTGTGTGATCTTGAACAAGTCCCTTAGCCTCCCTGGGCCTCAGTTTCCTCAGCTGTAAAATAAGAGTTAGACTTGGCTTCTAAAGTTCCTTCCAGCTCTGAATTCAGGATCTTGTGATACAAAAGCAGACTCCTATCAGCCCTTATATCCAATTTAGACAAGGCACCCCAGGGAAAAATAGAAGGGAGGGCACTGCAGAGAGGAGATCCAACAGACAAAGGGATTAGAAGGGACTTCTGAGTTGAAATTTCCAGCCTTTATCTCTACACAGGAGAAGCTCCCAAGTGATAGTCTCAAGGAAGAAAAAAATCAGAAGGAAAGGAAGAAAGTGAATCTGATGGTCAGTTAACAAGCATTTGTTAAAGGCTTCTGATGGGGGGGCAGAGCCAAGATGGCGGCGTAGCAGCAGCAACGTATCGCAGCTCTCACATAGCCACCCCAAAATACCCATAAAATAGGACTCTAAACCAATCCTAGAACTCCAAAACGCGCACAAAGATACTTCCCACTAAAGTCAGCTCGGATATGAGGAACCATATCAGCACTGCGAAACCAGCCTGGTCTGAAGCCGCGGCTGTGCCCCGGGGGCGGCTGGACGGAAGGAGCAGAGGAACCTCTCTGGTGAGCGGATTAGCGGCAGCTGCGAGCAGCGTTCAGAACTAGGTCAGTGAGACTTGCGAAGTAGGGAGAGAAAAGCAGTCCAGAAGTAGGGAGAGAAAAGCAGTCCAGCCGAAAGGCCTCCAGAGCGGAAAAGTGAAAGGCAGAGGTTTTGCACCCGCCTCCGCATTGCAGCTTCCCGCCCTCAGCCTGCAGACAGCAGGGGGACTAAACAATTGTTCTAGGCCAGTGCTCTCGAGTTGAGCGGCCTGGATCTGGATCGCGGTCTTGGGCCTCGGTCTTGGAGTCTTCATTATCCAGTAAGCCAGAAATAAGTAGGAAGGGTCCCAGCACCTTCCTGAGAGCTACGGCAGCCAGGAGGACCCCAGCGATTTGGGACAGAGCTT